>CM049571.1:37888944-38488944 GCA_027123335.1 Amphiprion clarkii
CTGTTGCCTTCTCTGTTCCACCCAGGGTGTGGTTCATCTCTGCAGCTGCGGTTACTGTCTCTGCTCCACCCAACTGTTTTCCAATTCTGCAGTTGCTGCTACCTTCTCTGCTTCACCCAACAACTGTTCCATTTCTGCTGCCTCCTGCTCTGCTTCACCCAGCAACTGTTCTACCTTCGCTGCTGTTTTGTGGTCTGCTCCACCCAGCGGCCGTTCCACTTGTGCTGCTGCCTCCTGCTGTGCTTCACTCAGCAGCTGTTCCACCTCTGCTGCCTTGTGCTGTGCTCCACCCAGCGGCTGTTCCACGTCTGCTACTGCCT
This sequence comes from Amphiprion clarkii, assembly GCA_027123335.1. Taxonomy (NCBI): domain Eukaryota; kingdom Metazoa; phylum Chordata; class Actinopteri; family Pomacentridae; genus Amphiprion; species Amphiprion clarkii. Next base: position 37,889,265 of record CM049571.1, read on the forward strand.
CCTGCTGTGCTTCACCCAGCAACTGTTCCACCTTCGCTGCTGTTTTGTGGTCTGCTCCACCCAGCGGCCGTTCCACTTGTGCTGCTGCCTCCTTCTGTGCCTCCTGCTGTGCTTCACCCAGCAACTGTTCCACCTCCGCTGCTGCTTTGTGCTCTGCTCCACCTAGTGGCACTTCCAACTCTCCACACAGCGGCTGTTCCACTTCGGCTGCTGCGTCCTCTGCTCCAACCAGCAGTTGTTCCACTTCAGGGGCTGCTGTTGCCTTCTCTGTTCCACCCAGGGTGTGGTTCATCTCTGCAGCTGCGGGTACTGTCTCTGCTCCACCCAAGTGTTTTCCAACTATGCAGTTGCTGTTACCTTCTCTGCTTCACCCAACAACTGTTCCATTTCTGCTGAATCCTGCTCTGCTCCACCCAGCGACCGTTCCACTTCTGCTGCTGCCTCCTGCTGTGCTTCACTCAGCAACTGTTCCACCTTCGCTGCTGCTTTGTGCTCTGCTCCAACTAGTGGCTGTTCCATCTCTCCACCCAGTGGCTGTTCCACCTCGGCTGCTGCATCCTGCTCTGCTCCACCCAGCGGCCGTTCCACTTGTGCTGCTGCTCCTCTGTGCCTCCTGCTGTGCTTCACCCAGCAGCTGTTCCACCTCTGATGCTGCCTTGTGCTCTGCTACACCCAGTGGCTCTTCCATCCCTCCACCCAGTGGCTGCTCCACCTCGGCTGCTGCATCCTGCTCTGCTCCAACCAGCAGTTGTTCCACCTATACTGCTGCTGTTACCTTCTCTGTTCCACCCAGGGTATGTTTCATCTCTGCAGCTGCGGTTACTGTCTCTGCTCCACCCAAGTGTTTTCCAACTCTGCAGTTGCTGTTACCTTCTCTGTTTCACCCAACAACTGTTCCATTTCTGCTGCCTCCTGTTGTGCTCCACCCAGCGGCCGTTCCACTTCTGCTGCTGCTTCCTGCTGTGCTTCACCCAGCAACTGTTCCACCTCCGCTGCTGCTTTGTGCTCTGCTCCACCTAGTGGCACTTCCAACTCTCCACACAGCGGCTGTTCCACTTCGGCTGCTGCGTCCTCTGCTCCAACCAGCAGTTGTTCCACTTCAGGGGCTGCTGTTGCCTTCTCTGTTCCACCCAGGGTGTGGTTCATCTCTGCAGCTGCGGGTACTGTCTCTGCTCCACCCAAGTGTTTTCCAACTATGCAGTTGCTGTTACCTTCTCTGCTTCACCCAACAACTGTTCCATTTCTGCTGAATCCTGCTCTGCTCCACCCAGCGACCGTTCCACTTCTGCTGCTGCCTCCTGCTGTGCTTCACTCAGCAACTGTTCCACCTTCGCTGCTGCTTTGTGCTCTGCTCCAACTAGTGGCTGGTCCATCTCTCCACCCAGTGGCTGTCCACCTCGCTGCTGCATCCTGCTCTGCTCCACCCAGCGGCCGTTCCACTTGTGCTGCTGCCTCCTGCTGTGCCTCACCCAGCAGCTGTTCCACCTCTGATGCTGCCTTGTGCTCTGCTACACCCAGTGGCTCTTCCATCCCTCCACCCAGTGGCTGCTCCACCTCGGCTGCTGCATCCTGCTCTGCTCCAACCAGCGGTTGTTCCACCTCTACTGCTGCTGTTACCTTCTCTGTTCCATCCAGGGTGTGGTTCATCTCTGCAGCTGCAGTAACTGTCTCTGCTCCACCCAAGTGTTTTCCAACTCTGCAGTTGCTGTTACCTTCTCTGCTCCACCCAACAACTGTTCCATTTCTGCTGCCTCCTGCTGTGCTCCACCCAGCGGCTGTTCCACGTCTGCTACTGCCTCCTGCTGTGCTTCACCCAGCAACTGTTCCACCTTCGCTGCTGCTTTGTGCTCTGCTCCACCTAGTGGCTGTTCCATCTCTCCACCCAGTGGCTGTTCCACCTCGGCTGCTGCATCCTGCTCTGCTCCACCCAGCGGCCGTTCCACTTGTGCTGCTGCCTCCTTCTGTGCCTCCTGCTGTGCTTCACCCAGCAACTGTTCCACCTCCGCTGCTGCTTTGTGCTCTGCTCCACCTAGTGGCACTTCCAACTCTCCACACAGCGGCTGTTCCACTTCGGCTGCTGCGTCCTCTGCTCCAACCAGCAGTTGTTCCACTTCAGGGGCTGCTGTTGCCTTCTCTGTTCCACCCAGGGTGTGGTTCATCTCTGCAGCTGCGGTTACTGTCTCTGCTCCACCCAACTGTTTTCCAATTCTGCAGTTGCTGTTACCTTCTCTGCTTCACCCAACAACTGTTCCATTTCTGCTGCCTCCTGCTCTGCTTCACCCAGCAACTGTTCCACTTCTGCTGCTGCCTCCTGCTGTGCTTCACGCAGCAACTGTTCCACCTTCGCTGCTGCTTTGTGCTCTGCTCCAACTAGTGGCTGGTCCATCTCTCCACCCAGTGGCTGTTCCACCTCGGCTGCTGCATCCTGCTCTGCTCCACCCAGCGGCCGTTCCACTTGTGCTGCTGCCTCCTGCTGTGCCTCCTGCTGTGCTTCACCCAGCAGCTGTTCCACCTCCGCTGCTGCTTTGTGCTCTGCTCCACCTAGTGGCACTTCCAACTCTCCACACAGCGGCTGTTCCACTTCGGCTGCTGCGTCCTCTGCTCCAACCAGCAGTTGTTCCACTTCAGGGGCTGCTGTTGCCTTCTCTGTTCCACCAGGGTGTGGTTCATCTCTGCAGCTGCGGTACTGTCTCTGCTCCACCCAAGTGTTTTCCAACTATGCAGTTGCTGTTACCTTCTCTGCTTCACCCAACAACTGTTCCATTTCTGCTGCCTCCTGCTGTGCTTCACCCAGCAACTGTTCCACCGTCGCTGCTGCTTTGTGCTCTGCTCCACCTAGTGGCTGTTCCATCTCTCCACCCAGTGGTTGTTCCACCTCGGCTGCTGCATCCTGCTGTGGCTCCTGCTGTGCTTCACCCAGCAGCTGTTCCACCTCGCTGCTGCTTTGTGCTCTGCTCCACCTAGTGGCTCTTCCATCTCTCCACCCAGTGGCTGTTCCACCTCGGCTGCTGCATCCTGCTCTGCTCCAACCAGCAGTTGTTCCACCTCTACTGCTGCTGTTACCTTCTCTGTTCCACCCAGGGTGTGTTTCATCTCTGCAGCTGCGGTTACTGTCTCTGCTCCACCCAAGTGTTTTCCAACTCTGCAGTTGCTATTACCTTCTCTGCTTCACCCAACAACTGTTCCATTTCTGCTGCCTCCTGCTGTGCTTCACCCAGCAGCTGTTCCACCTCTGATGCTGCCTTGTGCTCTGCTACACCCAGTGGCTTTTCCATCCCTCCACCCAGTGGCTGCTCCACGTCGGCTGCTGCATCCTGCTCTGCTCCACCCAGCGGCCGTTCCACTTGTGCTGCTGCCTCCTTCTGTGCCTCCTGCTGTGCTTCACCCAGCAACTGTTCCACCTCCGCTGCTGCTTTGTGCTCTGCTCCACCTAGTGGCACTTCCAACTCTCCACACAGCGGCTGTTCCACTTCGGCTGCTGCGTCCTCTGCTCCAACCAGCAGTTGTTCCACTTCAGGGCTGCTGTTACCTTCTCTGTTCCACCCAGGTGTGTTCATCTCTGCAGCTGCGGTTACTGTCTCTGCTCCACCCAAGTGTTTTCCAACTCTGCAGTTGCTGTTACCTTCTCTGCTTCACCCAACAACTGTTCCATTTCTGTCTGCCTCCTGCTGTGCTTCACCCAGCAACTGTTCCACCTCGCTGCTGCTTTGTGCTCTGCTCCACCTAGTGGCTGTTCCATCTCTCCACCCAGTGGCTGTTCCACCTCGGCTGCTGCATCCTGCTCTGCTGTGCTTCACCCAGCAGCTGTTCCACCTCTGATGCTGCCTTGTGCTCTGCTACACCCAGTGGCTCTCCATCCTCCACCCAGTGGCTGCTCCACCTCGGCTGCTGCATCCTGCTCTGCTCCAACCAGCAGTGTTCCACCTCTACTGCTGCTGTTACCTTCTCTGTTCCACCCAGGGTGTGTTCATCTCTGCAGCTGCGGTTACTGTCTCTGCTCCACCCAAGTGTTTTCCACTCTGCAGTTGCTTACCTCTCTGCTGCATCCCTGCCTGTGGCTCCTGCTGTGCTTCACCCAGCAGCTGTTCCACCTCTGATGCTGCCTTGTGCTCTGCTACACCCAGTGGCTCTTCCATCCCTCCACCCAGTGGCTGTTCCACCTCAGCTGCTGCATCCTGCTCTGCTCCAACCAGCGGTCGTTCCACTTGTGCTGCTGCCTCCTTCTGTGCCTCCTGCTGTGCTTCACCCAGCAACTGTTCCACCTCCGCTGCTGCTCTTGTGCTCTGCTACACCCAGTGGCTCTTCCAACTCTCCACACAGCGGCTGTTCCACTTGGGCTGTTGCGTCCTCTGCTCCAACCAGCACTTGTTCCACTTCAGGGGCTGCTGTTGCCTTCTCTGTTCCACCCAGGGTGTGTTTCATCTCTGCAGCTGCGGTTACTGTCTCTGCTCCACCCAAGTGTTTTCCAACTCTGCAGTTGCTGCCTCCTGCTCTGCTTCACCCAGCAACTGTTCCACCTTCGCTGCTGTTTTGTGGTCTGCTCCACCCAGCGGCCGTTCCACTTGTGCTGCTGCCTCCTGCTGTGCTTCACTCAGCAGCTGTTCCACCTCTGATGCTGCCTTGTGCTCTGCTACACCCAGTGGCTTTTCCATCCCTCCACCCAGTGGCTGCTCCACCTCGGCTGCTGCATCCTGCTCTGCTCCACCCAGCGGCCGTTCCACTTCTGCTGGTGCCTCCTTCTGTGCCTCCTGCTGTGCTTCACCCAGCAACTGTTCCACCTCCGCTGCTGCTTTGTGCTCTGCTCCACCTAGTGGCACTTCCAACTCTCCACACAGCGGCTGTTCCACTTCGGCTGCTGCGTCCTCTGCTCCAACCAGCAGTTGTTCCACTTCAGGGGCTGCTGTTGCCTTCTCTGTTCCACCCAGGGTGTGGTTCATCTCTGCAGCTGCGGGTACTGTCTCTTCTCCACCCAAGTGTTTTCCAACTATGCAGTTGCTGTTACCTTCTCTGCTTCACCCAACAACTGTTCCACTTCTGCTGCTGCCTCCTGCTGTGCTTCACTCAGCAACTGTTCCACCTTCGCTGCTGCTTTGTGCTCTGCTCCAACTAGTGGCTGGTCCATCTCTCCACCCAGTGGCTGTTCCACCTCGGCTGCTGCATCCTGCTCTGTTCCACCCAGCAGCTGTTCCACCTCTGATGCTGCCTTGTGCTCTGCTACACCCAATGGCTCTTCCATCCCTCCACCCAGTGGCTGCTCCACCTCGGCTGCTGCATCCTGCTCTGCTCCAACCAGCGGTTGCTCCAAATCTACTGCTGCTGTTACCTTCTCTGTTCCACCCAGGGTGTGGTTCATCTCTGCAGCTGCGGTTACTGTCTCTGCTCCACCCAAGTGTTTTCCAACTCTGCAGTTGCTGTTCCTTCTCTACTTCACGCAACAACTGTTCCATTTCTGCTGCCTCCTGCTGTGCTCCACCCAGCGGCTGTTCCACTTCTGCTGCTGCTTCCTGCTGTGCTTCACCCAGCAACTGTTCCACCTCCGCTGCTGCTTTGTGCTCTGCTCCACCTAGTGGCACTTCCAACTCTCCACACAGCGGCTGTTCCACTTCGGCTGCTGCGTCCTCTGCTCCAACCAGCAGTTGTTCCACTTCAGGGGCTGCTGTTGCCTTCTCTGTTCCACCCAGGGTGTGGTTCATCTCTGCAGCTGCGGTTACTGTCTCTGCTCCACCCAAGTGTTTTCCAACTCTGCAGTTGCTGTTACCTTCTCTGCTTCACCCAACAACTGTTCCATTTCTGCTGCCTCCTGCTGTGCTTCACCCAGTGGCTGTTCCACCGTCGCTGCTGCTTTGTGCTCTGCTCCACCTAGTGGCTGTTCCATCTCTCCACCCAGTGGCTGTTCCACCTCGGCTGCTGCCTCCTGCTGTGGCTCCTGCTGTGCTTCACCCAGCAGCTGTTCCACCTCTGATGCTGCCTTGTGCTCTGCTACACCCAGTGGCTCTTCCATCCCTCCACCCAGCGGCTGTTCCACTTCTGCTGCTGCCTCCTGCTCTGCTCCAACCAGTGGCTGTTCCACCTCTGGAGCTGCACTTACCTTCTCTGCTCCACCCAAGTGTGTTCCACCTCTGCAGTTGCTGTTACCTTCTCTGCTTCATGTCGCATGTCATCGTTTCGCCGCTGGTCGTCTATATGGTGTACTGCAAACGACGTAGGCTTTATAGACAATTGGAGCTCTTCCTGGGGAAAACCTGTCTGATTCGGAGAGACGGCATCCATCCCACTTTGGCTGGTGTAGCTCTCATTTCTAGGAATATGGTTGATTTTATTAGAACTCCTAAAGCATGACAACCCAGAGTTCAGACCAGGATGCAGAGTTGTAGTCTTCCACACCTCTCTGCAGTTTCCTCACAGCTGTCACCCTCCAGGAATTCAGCTAGCTTTATTGAGACTGTGTCTGTCCCCCGACCACCAAAATTCAATAAACTAAACAATTCAAATATAAACAAAAGACATAGTAACCATAAAAATCTAATAAAAATGAATACCACTATTTCAACTGAGCGAACAAACATGACACTTAAATGTGGTCTGTTAAATATTAGATCTCTCTCATCTAAATCTCTGTTAGTAAATGATTTGATAACTGATCACCAGATTGATTTGTTTTGTTTGACTGAAACCTGGTTGCAGCAGGAAGAATATGTTAGTCTGAATGAATTAACTCCTCCTAAGTCATTCTAACTGTCATGTTCCTCCAATCACAGGCCAAGGAGGAGGAGTGGCAGCAATCTACCACTCTAGCTTAAAAATGAACCAGAGACCTCAACCTAGTTACAGTTCATTTGAAAATCTTACTCTCAGTCTCTCTCATCCAGATTTGAAAGCTCAGAAACCAGTTTTATCAGTTGTTGTATATCGTCCTCCTGCTCCTTACTCTGAGTTTTTATCTCAATTCTCAGACTTTTTATCTGATTTAGTGCTCAGCTCAGATAAAGTGATTATTGTGGGTGACTTTAACATTCATGTTGACGTGGACAGTGACAGCCTTACGACTGCTTTTAATTCAATATTAGACGCAATAGGGTTTTCTCAACATGTAAATAAACCAACTCACAGTTTTAATCATACCCTTGACCTTGATCTGACTTATGGCATAGATATCAAACAGTTAACAGTATTTCCCCGGAACCCTCTTCTTTCTGACCATTTTATGATAACATTTCAATTTACAACAATAGATTGTATAGGAGTGAAGAATAAATATCATCACAGTAGATGTCTGTCTGACAATTTGGTGACTAAATTTAAGGAAATAATACCCTCTCTATTTAGTTCAGCACCACTTACTGATATAATGGAAGGGAAATATTATAATTTTACCCCCACAGAAGTGGATTATATTGTTAATAATGCTGCAGCCTCACTGCCTACAACACTTGATAGTGTTGCACCTGTAAAAAAGAAAGTTATATCTCAGAGAGGACCTGCTCCTTGGTATAATTCCCAGCTGCGGACTTTAAAGCAAGCGTCCCGAAAGCTGGAAAGGAAGTGGTATTCCACTAATTTAGAAGATATTCATATAGCTTGGAAAAATAGTCTAGTAATTTATAAAAAAGCTCTTCGTAATGCCAGGACAACTTATTATTCATCTTTAATAGAGGAAAACAAGAACAACCCCAGGTTTCTCTTCAGCACTGTAGCCAGGCTGACAAAGAGTCAGAACTCTGTTGAACCTTGTATTCCTTTAGCTTTGAGCAGTAACGACTTCATGAGCTTCTTTACAAATAAAATTATTATGATTAGAAAAAAAAATTAATCTGGCCCTTCCTACAAATGTCACAGATGTATCATGGAGTACAGATGCTTTAGAATTGGCTGTAAGACCGGATGGATATTAAGAATTTTTCATTCCCATACATCTCTCTGAACTAATTTCAATAGTTTCTACATCCAAACCATCAGCATGTCTTTTAGATCCTATCCCAACTAGACTGTTCAAGGAGGCTTTACCTTTAATTAATTCCTCAATGTTAGATCTGATTAATCTCTCTCTAGTAACAGGCTATGTACCACAGGCTTTTAAGGTTGCTGTAATCAAACCTTTACTTAAAAAGCCCACTCTAGATCCAGATGTTTTAGCCAACTATAGACCAATTTCTAACCTCCCATTTCTCTCTAAAATTCTGGAAAGAAGAGTTGCAAATCAATTATGTGTACATTTACAAAGGAATAGCTTGTTTGAAGAGTTTCAGTCAGGCTTCACAGTGCATTATAACACAGAAACAGCTCTGGTAAAAGTTACTAATGACCTTCTCATAGCGTCGGATAATGGACTGGTCTCTATACTTATTTTGTTGGACCTTAGTGCAGCATTCAATACTATCAACCACAAACTTTTATTACAATGACTGGAACATTGTATTGGCATTAAAGGGACAGCACTGGACTGGTTTAAATCCTACTTATCAGACAGTTTCCAGTTTGTGCATGTCAACAATGACTCTTCTGAGCATACTAGGGTTAATCATGGCGTTCCTCAGGGTTCTGTCTTAGGACCAATACTGTTCACATTATACATGCTTCCTTTAGGCAATATTATTAGGAAGCACTGTATTAATTTCCATTGTTACGCTAACAACACTCAATTGTATTTATCTATGAAGCCAGATGAAACTAATCAGCTAGCTAGACTACAAGATTGTCTTAAGGACATATAGAACTGGATGACCTATAATTTCCTACTACTAAATTCAGAAAAGACTGAAGTCATTGTATTTGGCCCCAAACATCTTAGAAAATTGCTTTCAAAGCATATAGTTAACCCTCCACCTCTACCCCTCCACCTCCACCTCTCTATCTCTCTACCTCTTCTGTCCCTCTCAACCCGACCGGCCAGCAGCAGATGGGTCCCCCACATAAAGAGCCGGGTTCTGCTCGAGGTTTTTTCCCTGTTAAAAGGGTGTTTTCCTGCCACTGTCGCCTTTTGGCTGCTCTGGGGTTCAGGCATATGGGTTCTGTAAAGCGTCTTGAGACAATTTGACTGTAATTGGCGCTATATAAATAAAATTGAATTGAAATTGAATATGGATGATAGCTCCTAAACAGCTTATTACTTCGAATAGAGTACATCAAATATGTTTGATGAAGTTTTTCTGGATTCTTTCTGTGGTCAGAAAATCATCACTGTTTGTTATGGGAGCCTCCAGAAGCAGCAGAGCAGCAGCAAATTATTATTCTGTTTCACTGTTAAACCGGAAGCTGCATTTAGACTGATGCCACATCCTGCAGACGTGTCAAAGACTAAACCACTGCGGTTTAATCAAACAGCCCCTCACACAAACCAGGAAACAGTTTGAGATTCTTCCTGTGTAAAGAGATACTCAGACCATCAGACGGAGCTTCAGCGTCCTCAGACTGAGTCCAGCTACAACACTGCTGCTTCCAGCTGCTGACACTCCAAACACTGAAGGTGAGTCTGAGCAGAAACACCACTCAGAGTCAAAGGAGCTTTCAGAGAACTTAGTGACTCACTGGACTCTGTGTCTGCTGTGTTTTCAGCTTCACTCACATTAAATGGCTTCCAGATCAGAGGAGGATCTCTGCTGTCCGGTCTGTCAGGACGTCTTCACAGATCCTGTTCTTCTGTCATGTAGCCACAGCTTCTGTAGAGACTGTCTGAAGACCTGCTGGAGACAGAAACCAACACGTGACTGTCCAGTTTGTAACAGAAGATCTTCTAAAGAAGAACCACCTTGTAACCTGGCATTAAAGAATCTGTGTGTGTCCTTCAGGCAGCAGAGCGCTCAGAGATCTCAGAGATCTTCAGAGTCTCTTGATGAAGCTGCACAAGAACACAGGGAGAAACTTCAGGAAACTCTGAAGCCCTTAAAGAAGAAGCTGAAGGTTTCTGAACAAGTTCAAGTGAAGTTTGATCAAACAGCAGAACACATTAAGGTCCAGGCCCAACACACAGAGAGGCAGATTAAGGAGCAGTTTGAGAAGCTTCACCAGTTTCTGAGAAAGGAAGAGGAGGCCAGGATGGCTGCACTGAGGGAGGAAGAGGAGCAGAAGACTGGGATGATGAAGGAGAAGATGGAGGCTCTGAGCAGAGAGATAGCAGATCTTTCAGACACAGTCAGAGCCACAGAGGAGCAGCTGAGAGCTGAAGACGTCTCATTCCTGCTAAACTACAAGGCTGCAGTGGAAAGAGTCCAGCGCTGCCTCCTGCTGGAGGATCCACAGCTGCTCACAGGAGCTCTGATAGACCAGGCCAAACATCTGGGCAACCTGAGCTTCAACATCTGGAACAACATGAAGGACATGGTCTCCTACACTCCTCTCATTCTGGACCCAAACACTGCACATCCAGAACTCATCCTGTCTGAAGATCTGACCAGTGTTAGAGGAGGAGATGAACAGCAGCTTCCTGATAATCCAGAGAGGTTTGATGATTACTTCTCTGTTCTAAGCTCTGAAGGCCTCAACTCAGGGACTCACAGTTGGAATGTCGAGGTTGTTGACAGAGTAGGCTGGATACTGGGTGTGGTAGAAGAGTCTGTCCAGAGTAAGGGAGACATACAGTCTGGATTTTGGGGAATAGGGTTCTCGTTCTCGAAAGACAAATACTCAGCATGGTCACCACCAGCTCCTGTCACTGATCTCTCAGTGCAGAAGAAGCTCCAGAGGATCAGAGTGAATCTGGACTGTAACAGAGGAAAGCTGTCCTTCTCTGATGATGATACTAAAACACTCATACACACCTTCAATCACACTTTCACTCAGAGGATGTTTCCGTACATTTACACGAAGGGTAAAGTGAAGGTTTTTCCAGAGAAGGTGACAGTGACAGTGGAACAGATCAGTTAAGAGGTAAAGAAGACGTTTTCTGATGATGTTTTAGAGCTGAAAAAACTCACTGATGAAACTGATTATAAAGACTGTTGTTGTGGAGGGTAGCTGTAGGAATAAGTCTGCTGAATGACAGCTGATAGAATAACCAGCTGGGTTCGTGCCACACATGTTCCATGTTTTATTTCAACTGTCACATTCATCTGGAAATATTTCACAGCAAAGTCAGTGATCATTTTTATCACATGTAATGTTACTGGACATCAGATTTTAGATGAAAATTTATTGTTTTGTTCTCTGAGATGAGATTTCCAATCACTGGAATGGAAAAGGCGATTTTTAACTTTTCTGTATTATGAGGGGTTTTTCTTAATTTTTTTTTTTTTATTGGACCTTTTCTTCATCAACTATCACTTTTATTGGTCAGTATTTTTTTAAATATAACTGAATTTTGTCTTTTATTAACCTTTTCAATGTAATGGTGGAAACTAGTTTTTGTAATTACATTTTTAGTTGGGTGCATTTTTCATATGTAAGTACACAAAAAGTAATATTCTGTCTTATTGTCTGTCAGCAGCAGTTAATAAATGTTTTGTGTGAGATTAGAATCCATGCTGTTGTGTGTTTCTTTGCATGGAAACTAAATTTCATCTCAGGAACTGAAATTTTCACTCTTATTTCTCATCATGTCATTGATTCAGAATCTGCAGAATTGGACAAATACATCAAATAATCTCTGATTCTGGGTGAGTTTAAATGTGAGAAAAAGTTTAAGACTTAAAAAAAAAAAATAAAATTCCTCATAATGGATTGTAGCTTTAAAACAGCTTGATGAGGTTTTTCTGGATTCGCTCTATGGTCAGAAGGTCATCTGTGTTCGAACAGCAGCAAATTGTTAATCTGTTTTAATGTGTGAGACCAGAAGCTGCATTCAGACTGTTGCAACATCCTGCTGTACACTACCAGCAGACGTGTCAAAGACTAAACCACTGCGGTTTAATCAAACAGCCCCTCACACAAACCAGGAAACAGTTTGAGATTCTTCCTGTGTAAAGAGATACTCAGACCATCAGACGGAGCTTCAGCGTCCTCAGACTGAGTCCAGCTACAACACTGCTGCTTCCAGCTGCTGACACTCCAAACACTGAAGGTGAGTCTGAGCAGAAACACCACTCAGAGTCAAAGGAGCTTTCAGAGAACTTAGTGACTCACCGGACTAAACGGTTTCCAGGTCAGAGGAGGATCTCCATCTCTTGACGAAGTCGTTGTCCTTTGATTTGTGCAGCCAGTGACAGAGAAGACAAATGAACTGATGGGGAGGTCCGGCTCATCTCTCTGAGGAAGCACAAAATGTAGAACATCGTTCATCTTCACATCCCCACCGTGGCATACTGGGGGTTGTTCCTCAGCTGAGAAAAATTACACAATAAGAAGAAAATAAGTTGCTTTAGCTGCTTGTAAAATGTCCACCGTGTCTACTTTAATATTCAGAACAAACTTTAGTTCAAGGATTTAAGAAAGAAATCAGGCTTTCCTATGAAGCTGCATTTAAATAAAAAGACCATTTTTTATTCTGTTATTTACACTGTAATGTGTAAAACTGTACCACTAAATACAATAAAACACAGTTTGTCTAAATAAAATTAATTTAATAAGTGTGACACTGCTTTATTGAGGAAAAATTTATTGTTCAGTTCAACATATTCACTTAAATAACTGATAGAAAAATGTGTGTGAGAGGCAGCACTATCAGGAAACATTTAAAATGCATTCATTCAGTCAGGAGTCTGGTCTGTTAGCCCCAAATAACTACAAAATGGCTGCCAATTAAAACTGTTGAAACCTGAAAAACACTGATTTAGCAAAGTTTGACATTTAATTCAGTTTAAAAGCCCCCCAAACAGGGTTTCTACATATATAACTTGAAGCAGAACTACTTTTAGGCATGCTTAAATGACAACAACAAAACTGTACAAAATTAAAATGTAGTTAGAAGTTCACAAAATGGCAGCTTAGCACAGTCAGCACCATGCTAGCTAATAAGAGCTCGACTTTACTCCACCAAATTCGCCTCTAACTCGATAAAAATGGGACACAAACACGTCGTCGACATTCTAAACATGTTAGAAAATGTACATGACTAATTTACCAATGAGAAATACCGACAACATACCTGGTAAACGTGTAGAAATGATCACAACGGTTGTTTTTGCCAAAAAATGACAAAATGACTGCCAAAACCTTTGTAACCTGAAAAAAACTCATTTAGCAGAGCTGTCATTTTAATTCTGTTTAAAAGCCCCCCAAACGGGGGTTTTAACACATATAACTCGGAGTAAAACTACTTTCAGGCATGTTTAAATGACGACAACAAAACTGTACAAAATTAAAATGTAGTTACAAGTTCATAAAATGGCAGCTTAGCGCAGTTAGCAGCTTGTTAGCTAACAAGAGCTTGACTTTACTCCACCAAATTCGCCTCTAACTCAAAGAAAATACGGCACAAACACGTCGCCGACACTCTAAACATGTTAGAAAATATCCGTGACTAATTTACCCATGAGGAAAACCGACAACGTACCTGAATAACGGGTAGAAATCATCCCAATGGTCGTTTTGCTGAAGGACTTTTACCGAGGGAGAAAAAAATGCCGCGAATCTCCATCCAGACTAAAGCAACCGATCTCAGAGCCCGCGGCTCTGAGATGCGAGTGTCGATCACTGAGTGTGTGATCCCAGTGCAGGTAAACAGAGCAGAAATGAGCAGAGATCACAACGAAACTCCGACAAATAATCACTGAAATTAACACAGTTTGTTTTCTTTTACAAGTTTTCTGACATTTTATGTTTACTCAAGCAAATAATAATGTATTATTTTTGCATTAATTTCCATAACAGACATCTGAATGTTCAGCATTTTGGCTTCATTTTATTGTCATTTTAGAGCCAAAGGTTTTTGCAAAAATGATTTTTATACTACTACATAAATCAGAAAATACTGCCAATAGGCAGGGGGGAAAATATCAGTTTTCTCAGTTTTTTAAGGAATGAGATGTTCTTTAAATCAGGCTGTGAATGAAAGATGAGCAAACCCCTCTTTAGAATATAAACAGAAATAAAACTGGAAGGTTTGGTGGACATAAGTGAAGGTGATGAGAAAATGAAAATATAGAATAATATTGAGAAAATTGCCGTTAAAAACTTATTTCAATAAAGTTGTGTCTATTTTTAATAGGAATTGATTATTTTAGTAGATATCGCCATGAAATAATGACTATATAAGGCATTATCTCTTTAAAATATAGTCAAATAATGAACTTACCGTGTATTTTGGACATTTTATTTCCACTACTCTGAAAGAAGACATTTTACAGATAAAAAAAATTGACCAGTAAATGACAAAAATATGCTTTTACTTGTAGTTTAAAGGATTGAAAACATATAAAATAAAAATTTAAACCTCCTTCATCGTAGATTTTAGTTCATCTTTGTTCTCTTATTTGGCAGGAAAATCTGAAATTTCTTGTTATTTTTGATCCTTTGATAAACAAGAATATCTGAGACTTGAGTAAATTCAACTACAATTAACAAAACTGGTTTGAATGTTATTTATTATTAATCTTAATTCTCGTAATTTTGATGCCAGTGATTTACCTTTGGTGTTTACTTAAATGTCTTTGGGAGGTGCCAAATATTCCTCTTTATATTATTATTATTATTATTATTATTATTATTATTATTATTATTATTATTATTATTATTATTATTATTATCAGTTTATTTAAAAAGGGACCATGTACAATATTAAACATGAATGTTTCCATTTGATGTATTGCACCAGAGTTAGCTTTAAGCTAATTTCCATCTGCAGTCCCTGTCATTTTAACTGTATTTTAACCTTATTACAGAATGACTGTATTTACTATATTTTACATTCCATAATAGACAATGACAAACTTGTCCTCCTGGGATCAGTAAAGTTGTGTTAACGTTGTAAGTTTGCGTCGCACACAGTGTTGACAAATTAACATTTAATAATGACAAACTATCGTCCTCATGAGGAGCCTGTGGTCCTCCTAATAGCAGCTGCTCGCTTTTGAGGAATTAGATCCCACAGCGATAGTCGTCCACTCCGGGCTCCTCGGTGACCTTCCTGCTCCTTCACGGTTTCCCCGGGAGCTGCTCGGCTTATTATACTGTCAGGGACGGAGTTTAGAAAAAAACCCTGTCAGGTGGTGATCACCAGCCGCCTGTGATTCTGCTGCACAGTCCTCTGCAATCACACTGATTAATCTCCAACCTACAGGGCTGCTGAGTATTGCTTCTATCAGCCGCATGCAGTCGGAGAGATGCAGTTTCCTGGCGGCGTTCGCTTCCCTTGGCCTAACAATGACTGCCGCTCGCTCTGTCAGCTCACCGGCCTCCGGCTCAGCGCTCCGTCTTCCAAAGTTTCATTACAAGATATCAGCCTCAGTGAGAACGACGTGCTCCTTCTCTTCATTCTGTTATTTTCTATTTTAAAAAACACACACAAAAGATGAATAGAAGCGGCACAAACATTTTCCCTCCCGGTAAGAGGAGGTTGTCAGGGGCAGAATGAGCAACCAGCTGGCCGAGGAGCTCTCAGGGCTTTTTATGTCCACATCTGATAAATATTTCAAAGTGGCTCGGAGCAAATTTACCTCCACAAGGTTCAAGGATTGGGCTGCTTCAGTTTTTCTGGACCTGTACGTAAAGTTTCTCAATCTTTTAAGTTTGGGGAAACTGAAGGCAGGAAACAGTACGACACGAGTTAAACAATGTGCTTCCTTCTCCTCCCAGAATATTCACCTGGAGTTCATCTGCAGCCAGTAGATAAATGGTCAATTAGAAGACAAAACGGCAAAAATCAGAGACAAATCAACCAAAAGGGAGATAGTCTGTCAAAAACAGACAGAAAATGACAAATCTGAGACACAAAATGACCGAAAGAAGACCAAACTGTCTTAAAGAGACATGAAACCATAGAAACGAGACACAAAACAATAAAAATGAGACACAAACCAAACACAAAATAACACTAACAAGATAGAAATGATTTTAAAAAACAGACAGAAAATGAAAAAGATTGAGACACAAAATGACAAAAAAAGACAAAACTATTACTAAGAGAGATGAAAGAAAAAAACGAGACACAAGACAAGACGCAAAATAACAAAAACGACACACATAAGACACAAATTCAATGGCAGAGACATAAAACGACCACAGGGAGACACAAAATGACACAAATGAGACACAAAATGACACAATTTGTGCAGTTTTTCCTGACAGTTGATGAAATGAACGTGCTGAAAGCCTTCTTTTCCGTTTCATCTCATTGACGGTTTGTGTGGAAAACGAGCATCAATTATCCGCCTGGACGCTAATTATAGAAGCTTCTCACCTGAAACATCTATTCTCTCCTAACATGAAACAGAAGTGACGTGTTTTCCTGCTTTGCTTCATACGTGTGGACGTCCCGTCATCGGCGGTGATTAATTAGAGCCATTAGAGCTAATTAGAACTGCTTCAGGACGCCTTCGTTTCCCTTCGTTTGGCCTTTTGTGATCAGTTCGGCTTCATTTGTCTCCATTCCTGCTTCGGCACCGCCAGCCGGAGAGATGAAATCAATCTTTTTATGTGAACCTGCGAAGAAAAAAGAAGATTCTAGACTCAAGAAAAACTCACAATAATAGTAATAAATGTTGTCTGACGTTGAATCTACGACAAAAATGTAACTAATGTGTTGATTTTATACTGCACAAAACATAAAAATACACCAAAGTTTTCCATAGAGGTGTGTAGTTTTCTATATACAGAGGTGTGTAGTTTTCCATAGAGGTGTGTAGTTTTCCATAGAGGTGTGTAGTTTTCCATAGAGGTGTGTAGTTTTCTACATACAGAGGTGTGTAGTTTTCCATAGAGGTGTGTAGTTTTCCATAGAGGTGTGTAGTTTTCCATAGAGGTGTGTAGTTTTCCATAGAGGTGTGTAGTTTTCCATAGAGGTGTGTAGTTTTCTATATACAGAGGTGTGTAGTTTTCCATAGAGGTGTGTAGTTTTCTACATACAGAGGTGTGTAGTTTTCCATAGAGGTGTGTAGTTTTCTACATACAGAGGTGTGTAGTTTTCCATAGAGGTGTGTAGTTTTCTACATACAGAGGTGTGTAGTTTTCCATAGAGGTGTGTAGTTTTCTACATACAGAGGTGTGTAGTTTTCCATAGAGGTGTGTAGTTTTCTACATACAGAGGTGTGTAGTTTTCCATAGAGGTGTGTAGTTTTCTACATACAGAGGTGTGTAGTTTTCCATAGAGGTGTGTAGTTTTCAATACAGGGAGTTTTCTATATACAGAGTTTTCTACTTTTCTACATTCAGCATTTTCTATATGTGGACTTCTCTAGTTTTCTACTCATTTTTTGTATCTTTGTGATGATTTTGTGTCACTTTGTAGTAATTTTGTGTCTCTTCATGGTCATTTTGTGTCTTTTGTGGTCATTTTGTGTCACTTTATGTCTCTATGGTCATTTTGTTTCTCTTTATAGTCATTTTGTGCCTTTTTGGGGTCATTTTGTGTCTCTTTGTTGCCATTAATTGTGTCTGTTGTCTCTGAGGTTTTCACACACTACAGACTGACTATTTATGAAACTAAATGCAGCTCTCTGTTGCACAGTCGTCCAAAAACACAACACAAAAAAAACTGTGGCACAAAACGTCAACATTTATGCGAAGAAATTCAGAAAACATGAAAAGATTCGCTGAGAAAAAAAAAAGCACAAAGAAACAGGTAATGTGAGCCTGTTACCGCCAAAATAAAAGCCTGAGATTAATCCCGAGGCTTCCAGGGCTTCATTGTGTGGCGGCTCTAATGAGAAGCGTCGCCACGGCACACAAAGTGCCGTTAATTTGCTGGCAGAGCCGAGTTACTCGTGTCATCTCGGCGTTTCACAGCCGTGTGTCAGCTGCTCTAATCTCCCCTCTCAGAGTTAATGCAAATCCAACCCAAATGAAAATCCCCTCTTTTTTTTCCTTCTTCTGAAAGCTACTTTAGCGCTTTAACCAAATTGGGGTGAATTTCAAGTGGAAAATGTGAAACCTGGCATTATTCTGGATGAGCAGAGGAGCGTGTCAGCGAGGATGATGTCAAGAAAAGAGTCTCCTAATAGAGATTAGAGTCGGACGGAGACGGATGACGAATACGAAGCAGGACTGAGGAGGAAGACGACTAGCAGGAGTCTGTTGTTCTGTGAAAGAGACGATCACCAGAGGAGCTCAGCAGGGAGCCACAACACAACACAACAGAACACACAAACCACCGACGTCTGGACACACTTTAGAAGACGTCCACCTCCACAGGATTAATGAAATGACAGTAAACACTGTTGGACATGGTTGTTTTACGTCTCGTGATAGTCATTCCGTAGTGTTTTGTTTGTCTTTGTGGTCATTATTTGTGTCTTTGTAGTCGTTTTCTGTCACTATGTGGACCTGAATGACATTTTTGTCATCTGGCCACAGTTTTTTTAAACAAAATCCTCACAGAAAACTTTTCTTCTAATGTCTCTGATGCTTATCTGTCAAATATTGGACACTGAAAACCAAGAATAAAAAGGTAAAAATAGAGAAAATATACAGAAAAGTGCTCAGAAATGAATCTAAAGTTCTTGATTTTGAGAACTTAATTAAAGTTCCATTCAGAAAGGATCACTTGGAGGTTCCAGGTGAGGAGAGGATGATTGTGATTCTTAGTTATCGAAGCAGATCTCAGAGACGTGTAGCAGAAAATGTCAATGTGTCCTGACGAAATCACAGCGTCCCGGAAACTTTCACACCACATTTTCACATCATAACGCTCCATATGAAGCAGAAACAGCCTCAGTGGATTCTAGTTTAAATCGGTCAGAAGTAGAGCTGAAGCTTCACTGTGTTGTTGAGAGCTGCAGGTCTGAATAAAAGCTCCTGACTTAAAGATTCTGACAGAGAAAAGACGTTTTGAGGCACTGAGACGGACTTTAAAATGATCTGTAGCCGCTTAGTTCTTCATCAGCAGCACGAATGTGTTCTCAAATTAAACTAGAACTCTTCTCTGATTAAAAAAAAACTCAATCCAGACTTTTAAAAATGCTCGCTTCTGCTCAGTTTTGTTTTCTTCTGTCAGAATTTTCAACACTTCTGATGATATTTTACTGGAAAAAACTGGAAAAACAAAAAAACAAGAAGATTTTTTTTAAAAAGTAATAATTGTGTCTCTTTGTGGTCATTTTATGAAGCACGATGGTGGTAACATCATGATATGAAGCATGGAGGTGGCAGCATCATGATATGAAGCATGGAGGTGGCAGCATCATGATATGAAGCACGGTGGTGGCAGCATCATGATATGAAGCATGGTGGTGGCAGCATCATGATGTGAAGCATGGAAGTGGCAGCATCATGATATGAAGCATGGTGGTGGCAGCATCATGACATGAAGCATGGAGGTGGCAGCATCATGATATGAAGCATGGTGGTGGCAGCATCATGATGTGAAGCACGGTGGTGGCAGCATCATGATGTGAAGCATGGAGGTGGCATCATCATGATGTGAAGCACGGTGGTGGCAGTATCATGATATGAAGCATGGAGGTGGCAGCATCATGGAGTGAAGCTGCAGCATCTCGTTGGTGGAACTTTCAAACAGAGTTTCTTCCATCGTAGATCTCCTCGTTGTAAAAACCTGAAGGCGTGCTGAACATGCTAACCATTGACTGGCGTGTTCTTTTAACCGCCGACTGATTCCGTGTTCATTGGAGCATCTCGGTTGCCGATGTTCCTGTTTCCTCTCAGGCTGAAGCCAAACGTCAGGATGAGAGAAGCTGACAGCTCCGAACAGCTCTTCTAAATATCATCACAACTAACGGCAGCAAGGCGAAGAAAGCAGGAAGAGGATGTTTGTTTATTTGTTGTTTATTTACAGACGACTCCTCAGACTCTCTGTATGAATTACAGACTTTTCTGAATTTATACTTAAAGCCATCAGTGCTGTTTGTGTGAAGATTGATGCTTTAGATTTAAAGTGTAAAACCACAGTGTGTCATTAACTGAGTGGAAAACAGCCGTTATTCTTCACAGTGTGATCTGGACTCTTATTTCTGTGGTCAAATACTGGAAACGAGCAGAAAACAAACAGTTTATTAACAATGTCTGATGCATTATAGAAGAAAAGTTTGAGTTTGAAAAATAATTCTGCATTATTTTAACCACAAGAAGCAGCTTCTGAGTATTTTTGTTCCTTTTTGTCAGTAAAATAAGGACTAAGGTGTCTCATTTTTGTAATTTTTTGTCTCTTTTCTATAATTTTGTGACTAGTTTTGGCAGTTTTTTTGTCTTACTCTTTTTGTGATTTTATGCCTTGTTATGATGTGTCATTTTTGTCATTTGTGTTTCATTTTTAACGATTTTGTGTCTCTTTTCTGATTTTGTCTTGTTTTTGTGATTTTGTGTCTTGTTTTGAAGATTTTTGTGTCAAATTTTTCTGATTTTTTTGTTTCATTTATGTGATTTTCTGCCACAATTTTCTAAATTTTGTTTCTCATTTTGGATGATTTTGTGTCTCTCCTTCTGATTTTATGTCTTGTTTTGATGATTTCGTGTCTCATTTTTGCAATTTTGTCTCATTTTGGTGACTTTGTGTCTCTTCTGTGCAGTACTAAAGAGCAGTGTGAAGCTAAAAGTATTTTAGCTTCATGCTAAAACAGACAACATGATTCCAGATCCTGTAATGCGACTTTAGAGGCACAAAAGTAGTTGGGGAAACATTAATATTTAAGCATAAATAGCTCCTCTGGCTCCTCCTCAAACAACCAGTGGGAGTTAAGATTCCAAGTACTGAATAAAACATGCAAAGTTTTTTAAAAAAGCAGAATGAGTGTGGATGTATCAGCACCTGGATGATTAGTGTTAATGTACGTCAGAGCTAAAGCTGTCAATGTCTCGTTTAACGGGACAAACTGCTTCGTGTTGACGGGTAAATGGGGAACCGGAGCAGCAACAAAACCACACGAATGCGTAGAAACTAGCAGCAACACACGGCGGCGTTGGACAGAAATAGAAAGCCTCACGTCTCCTCGCCTCCGGCTGTGAAACTCCCTCTCTGAACTCCTCCTCGGCTGGCGTCTCTCCTGATGCCGCCGCCTCGACATGAAAGAGAGTTCTCGAATCATCCCGGATTCTCTTTGAAGCGTGACGTCAGCGGGAGGAAGATGCTGGGAAACATCAGCCTCGCAGCGGGAAGCAAAATATTTGTGGAGGAGAAACAGAAGCAGGATGAAGATGAGAGCAAAAACCAACAAACCAGACATCTGCAGAAGCAGCTTCTCTTAAAATGATGACACAATGAATGTTTCAGCAGCTGGAGGTCAGGGTTCAGGTGGGGGTTCGTCCACTGCTTTGGTCCAGATGGAAACATTTTGGAGGCACTTTTATGAAATTCTGTAGAAATCAGGGATGTGGTGATCAATTTTACAATGTAAGTGATTACATAAGTTAGTGAATGGATGATCTGAGGTCAGTGAATGTATCTGAAGGTCCAGTCTCTGGTGGATCAGAACTCCTGGATAGAACTACTCCATGAAGACTAAAGAACTCCAAGAAACTCTGAGAAAAGGTTGTTGAAAAGCATCAGTCAGGACGATACAAGAACATTTCCAAGTTCCTGAAGATCTCCTGGAGTCCAGTTAAATCCATCATTAAGAAATGGAAGGAAGATGGAACATGAATAAATCTGACTAGAGCAGGACGTCCTCAAGACCTGAGAGACTAGAGAGGGAGGCCACCAAGACTCCTATGACTCCTCTGGAGGAGAAAGAGACTAGAGAGGGAGGCCACCAAGACTCCTATGACTCCTCTGAAGGAGTTCCAGCTTCAGACTGTTCATCCAACAACTGTTGTCTGATCTTCACCAGTCAAAGCTTCATGGAGACAAAGAGAAAGACTCTGATGGGAAAAGGTCAAATTAAATCTGGACTAGAGTTCATCAGAAGACATGTGGAGACTCTGAAGACACCTGGAAGAAGGTTCTTTGGTCTGAGGAGACCAGGATGGAGCTTTATGTCCATCAGACTAGATGATATGTTTGATGGACACCAAATAGTGAACATCATGTCAGACACACCATCGCCATTGTAAGACATGGAGGTGGCAGCATCATGATGTGAAGCATGGTGGTGGCAGCATCATGATGTGAAGCATGGTGGTGGCAGCATCATGATGTGAAGCATGGTGGTGGCAGCATCATGATGTGAAGCACGGTGGTGGCAGCATCATGGTGTGAAGCACGGTGGTGGCAGCATCATTAATGAAGCATGGTGGTGGCAGCATCATGATGTGAAGCACGGTGGTGGCAGCATCATGATGTGAAGCATGGAGGTGGCAGCATCATGATGTGAAGCACGGTGGTGGCAGCATCATGATGTGAAGCACGGTGGTGGCAGCACCATGATATGAAGCACGGTGGTGGCAGCATCATGTAAACAGATTCTAGCAGAACCCCAAATTCTTTTATAATGAAGAAAAATACTTATTAAATATTTATTGCACTTAGACGCATTATAATAAACTCTAAAACATGATATCATCTGTGGGGATATTAGAAACAGGCGAGGATGACGACTTGTTTTTTGACTTTTTGATGATTTGTATCTTGCTTTTGTAATTTTGTGTCGTTTTTGTGACTTCGTGTCTCGTTTTTATGATTTTGTGTCTCGTTTGTATGATTTTGTGTCTAGTTTCTGTGATTGTGTGTCTCGTTTTTGTGATTGTGTGTCTTATTTTAATGATTTGTCTTGTTTTTGTAACTTTGTCTCATTTTGTAATTTTGTGTCTCGTTTTTCAAAAAAATGATGTCGCCTGCTGGGATTTTAGAACCAGAGACGAGGACAACGACTTCTTTTTCGACTCCTCGGCCCTCAAATCGATCTTCACTAATTCATAAAGGTTAAATTCATAATTAATGGTTTGAATTCCGTCTGCTCGTCTTCCTCCTCCTTTCTCCAGGTCTTCTCTCCATCCTTTCTTCTTCTGCTGCCTCGGCTCAGATCAGATATTTATTATCTTCAGACCCAGGAGGTCCGACGGTGAAGACGAGGACACATTAGATGTTGTCAGGTGTTATCCGTTAGCAGACGTATGGCCGTCCGAGGACGTGGCCGGCAGGGTAAACACTGGAGCAGCAGATAAATAAAACCAACCCAGAGAATGGAGACGGCCGTGGACACGCTGTGGGACGAGGTCTGAGACGAGGCCGACGGCTGAGGATGAGGAAGATGAGGGTTTGTTAAAGGTGGAGGAGCATTAACGGACAGGAGGTTGGTTTCTGATGCAGCGTTCTGGGTTTAACTTGTTTTTTATCTGCTGATTACATCAAATGTCACCGCAGGATGTTTTTTACAGCTTCTTGCATGATGTCGTCCATCTTCAGCCTCTTTTACAACTTTTCTATGAGTATACCAACTTGGTTTTTATGGAATCTAAAGCCTGTTTTCACCATTTAACAGCTTCTCCTGTTCAAAAAGAAACTGTTTCTACATCCAATGGACAGATTTGGAGTCATTCTGGCCAGTTTGTTTGTCATTTTGGACAAGTTTAAAGCTACTTTTTGCAAACTTTGAGCCGTTACAGAGACAGTTCCAATGATTTTAGACACAATTTTTTGTCATTCTGAAAAAAAATCTCCAAAATGGTTTGAAAGTTGTCCAAAATGACAAAAAAAAATCTCAAAAGGAGTCATAAAATGTCTTAAAACTTGTTCAGAATGACAAAAAAAAGTGTCAGAAATGAGTCAGAATTCATGGAAAGTGTCTTGTCCAAAACAACAAAGATTTTGTCCAGAATGACTCAAAGTTTGTCTACAATGACTGGAAATGTGTCTAAAAAGATTCAAAATTTTTCCAAAATATTTGAAATTTGTCCAAAATGACGTTCAAATTGTCCAGATTTACTCAAAGTTGGTGAAGACTGACCCAAAACCTGCCCAGAATGACAAGAAAGTTGACTAAATTCACTGGAAATGTGTCTAAAATGACCCCACAATTCTCCAAAATGAGTTGAAAACTGCCCAAAATGACAAAATATAAAATGGACAAATTGTTTGACATTTTGGATAAATTTTTGATTAATTCATTTCAGACACATTTCCAGTCATTGTTCACAGATTTTGAGTTATTATGGAGACACCTCAAGTCATTTTTTAGGGAATTTCAACCTGTTTCAGACACATTTCCAGTGATTTTAGAAACATCTGTTGTCGTTCTAGACAGGTTGTAAGTCAGTCTTCAGTAGTTTTGAGTAAATCTGTACAAATTTTGAGTCATGCTAGACAATTTAGTTGTCATGTGGTTAAGCTTCAACTCATTTGGGGGAAATTTTAATTCATTTTTAGACACATTTCCAGTCACTGTATACAGATTTTGAGTCAATCTCGACAAAAGTCTTGTCATTTGGAGAGTTTCTTGTAATTTTGCACAAAATGTGAGTCATTTTGGACAAGTTTCAAATAATTTTGGAGAAATTTCAACTCATTCTGGACACATTTCCAGTGATTTTAAACTAATTTTGTGTCCTTTTGGACAAATGTTGAGTCAGTCTAGACAAACTTTGAGTCTGTTTGAACAACTTCTTTGTCATTTTGCAGTTTCAAATAATTTTGGAGGAATCATTTTAGATACATTTCTTGTCAATTTGGGCAATTTTATTTGTCATTTGGGACCATTCTGAGTCATTTTTGAACACATTTTCTGTCCTTTTAAAGGTGAGACAACAGCTTCTTGTAAGAATCAGGTTTTGTTGTAAATCTGCAAGCAGCTCGTTCTGTTTTCCTGCTAAACTTTGAGCCACAATCATCTTAATAATAGGAGTTACAGCAGTTAAAATCAACCAGAATTCTCCTTTATGCTACTTTTACAACGACTTTAACCTCAAACTGCAGCAGCTGCTGCTTTCTGAGACGTTTTCTAATTTAATCTACGGCCAGAAGTTGGTGAGAAAATAGAATCTGGCAGCTAAGGAAAGTAATTTATTCACCAAACATGGAGAAATCAGCAGAAAAGCAGAAATAAAAGGTCCTGCTGTCGCCCAAACATTCCAGGTGTTTCTATGATTGTGTTGCTGTGTCAACACTTTCTGTCCTCACAACACTCACTGAGTTCAGCCCTAAACTGAAACCTGAAACTGTCCATGTTTTTCTTTACAGAGCTGCTTCTCCTGCTGAGATGTTTTCCATCTCCACAGTGGAGATCCAGTAGAACAGGACATCAGCTTCACTGCAGGGATAAATGTGAACAGTCACGACTGTTTGCTGCAAAATAAATCTTCTTCATAAAAACTGGACCTAATAATGGCTCCATGTTTGTATTTATTCATGCAGTGAGACTTCCTGAATCTCTCTAGTGTTTGTTTTAAATAAAGGACAAAGCTGAGAGATCATTTAACTCCATTTAATGCTAAAGAACGAAGCTGCCTCAGAGAAATTACCTTCATTTATCACATAAATAAATAAGTTGTGAGTCATTCTACACGTTTCTTTTGCCATTTTGGACAACAGAATGATTTGGAGGCAGCTGTTGTTCAGCCTTGTTCTTTGGCAAGAAAAATGAGTCCAAAACAGAAAAGATTTGTCCAGAATAACTGGAAATGTGTTTAAAACTACTCAAACTTCTTCATAATGATTTGAAACTCATCCAAAATGACAAAACAGGTCCAAAATGACCATAAAATTCTAAAATGACAAAGCAATGTCTGAAATGACAAAAAAAATATCCAAAATGACCAAAAAATGCTCAAAAGGACCAAAAGAATTTTTAAAATGACCAAAAAATGTCCAAAATGGCAAAAAATGTCCAAAATGTCTTGAAACATGTCCAAATTGACAATAGATTGAATTGAATAGAATTTGTCCAGAACAACAGAGTATTTATCTAACATGACTATAAAGACATGTTTCCCTCTTTTAGTTGGTAGAAAACCCTGAAGAACAGACTTCCTGCTGTGGTCCAGTTGATATAAATGTCATTTCTGTCTTTTTTCTTAGGGCTGCTGCTCTTTTAACGCCTTCACAGCTCAGAGAATCTGATCAAGTGTTGAGCTTTTAGACTCAATGCTGCTGTTGGATCACTGGAGGCGCTCAAACTGCTGGAAAACAATAAAATAATGGAGGGAAAAGTCACACATCACCAAGCCGAGTAGAGACTCAGAGATTCCACTGTATAGACACCATCAGAGAGATCAGAGATCAATGATCTGATCAGAGATCAGTGATCTGATCGGAGATCAGTGATCCGATCGGAGATCAGTGATCCGATCGGAGATCAGTGATCCGATCGGAGATCAGTGATCCGATCGGAGATCAGTGATCCGATCGGAGATCAATGATCCGATCGGAGATCAATGATCCGATCGGAGATCAATGATCTGATCAGAGATCAATGATCCGATCGGAGATCAATGATCCGATCGGAGATCAATGATCCGATCGGAGATCAATGATCCGATCGGAGATCAATGATCCGATCGGAGATCAATGATCTGATCGGAGATCAGTGATCTGATCAGAGATCAATGATCTGATCGGAGATCAGTGATCTGATCGGAGATCAATGATCTGATCAGAGATCAATGATCTGATCAGAGATCAATGTTCTGATCAGAGATCAATGATGACATGAAGAGACTCATTAAAATGACTAAATGTTCCAAATAACAGCACATTTCTGTCAGCAGAAGCAGTTAATGGCAGTTTTTCTCTTTATATTCATGATACTAGATGATCCTGCTGCTTTATTTTCTCAAAATGTGCTCAAATAAAGAGAAAAACAATTAATTATGCATCAATACAGACTAAAAACAACTTGAATTGATTGTTTTTTGGGGAAAACACACTGAATTAAATCAGTATTTTAGCCTGTTTTCTTTTATTGGGTGCATCTGCAGGACAGATCATTGATTTAAAACACACGCAGAAGCTGAAGTTTTCTTCAGTATCTCAGTGATTCCGTGATATTTATCTTTATATTCATGATTTACTGCAAACAGGAGCTGCTAATAGACGATTCTGGTGCTTTATTTTCTCAAAATCCGCACAAATAAAAACAAAAAACAAGAAATTTTACTTTTTATATATATATATATATATATATATATATATATATATATATATATATATATATATATATATATACACACACACACACACACACACACACACACACACACACACATATAGGTGGTGACGTGTTTCTTTCTGGCCACATGCTGCCGGTCCTGATGTTGTTTACAGTTTTCTAATTCAGTTCTTATTCAGATGCAGTAAAATCAGGAGAATCTTTTAGTGTCTGGAGACTTTAAATGAATGTGGAACCACATCAGCAGCAGCTTTCCATTAGCCGGCCTGATTCTATTTATTTACTCCCTAACTGACTGAAGCTGGATAATAATCGAGGTGTTTTTCCCCGGAGTCTGACTTCCTGCAGAGCTGCGTTTTGTCTGATGATCTGATTAAAGTCCAGAAAAGAGCAATGTCGAGTCATCAGAGGGCTGAGAGGAGGAAGAGGAACCACATTTAGAGGGAAATGTCTCTAACATCTGGGTCCAAAACATCCACGTTTACTCCAGATGTTGATGAAAACAAGAATCTAAAACATGACTCATGAGCAAACTCAATAAAATGATCCTGAGGAGCCACTGATCTCCTTAATATTCATTTAAACTCTGAACCTGCGTCTGGTTTTCATGCTTGAAGACTTTTCTGAGCATCATTTTAGATTTCTACATTTGTCTGCTTCTTGTCGTCTCTGTTTTCTGCTGCTGGGTGCTGTAAGCTGTTAAAAATGATGGTGAAAAACTGTTGAAACAAACAAAAAAAAGGCAAAATAGGGTAAATTCTGGCAGCAAAGATGTCAGAAAACATCCGGTGAAGAACCGCTGAATGCTAACCTGTAAAAATCTGTAAAATAATGATATTGTGAGTTGATTAAAAATCTATGAAAATCATGATATTTTTAGTTAATTTCAATCCAGTAAAACTAATTTTATACTCACAAATTTATCGGGTTTGTCCTTAATATAATGTTTCTCCCCAAATTATGGAAAATATCTGTAAAACAGTAAAATCTTTTGCTGATTTAACAACGGTAATATAATACAGTAAAATACAGTCAAACATATACTTACATATAAGTTCAGATTATATCATGAAGGATTAGTAAATTGTCATAAAAAATGTAGAAATACAGTAAATTCTGGCAGCAAAGGTGCCAAAAACATCTTTAAAAGAACCACTGAATACTGTAACAGTGGAAAACTGTAAAAACTTTGAAAATAAAAATAAAAATCTGTTAAATTATGATTTTTTAAATTGATTTAAATTCAGTCAAACTGTAATTTTCCACTCACAAGTTGTAAAAGAACAAATACAGATGTTTTATGCAGAAGTTATTCACAGGTTTGGTCTGTTTTTTATGGTTAAAATGTAAATTAATAAATTTTCTTTGTGATTATACAAGAAAATGGGAAATAATATTTCTTTATGTTGACTTGTTAAAAAATAATTATTAATTTTAAAAATGCAGATTATTTTTAATGTTATTTGCTCTTTTGGCTTTTGTTATTATTTGTAATTTGACAAAATAGGAAAAATCAGTAAAATACCAAATTAAAAGACAAAGATTTACTATTTGACACTACTGGTTATTCACTGTTTTTCCATAAATAGTGGTAAATGTCTCTAAAAATAAAACATTTTTGCTAATTTGAAAAAAAGGCTAATTTTACAGCAATATAATGTAACAGAATGAATTATTAATTGTAAAAATAAAGATTTGTGATGTTATTTACCATTTGACAGTTATTATCAGTAATCTCACAAAAAATGAAAAATAAAATCACAAGAATCATAAAAAAATCTGTAAAATACCATTTAAAAATTATTTACTATTTTACAGTGTTGAATATTCACTCTGTTTCCCCCCTGCAAATAACGGTAAATATCTGTAAAATTTTAAAAAATAAATGCTGATTTAAAAATAAAGGCTTATTATACAGTCAAAAAAACAGTGATTATTATTATTATTATTATTATTATTATTACTATTACTATTACTATTATTATTATTATTATTATTATTATTATTATTATTATTATTATTATTATTATTATTATTGTTAAAAACCCATATTTTTTGATGTAGACATTATTTACAGTTTTGTTCAGTTTAATAGTCAACATGAAGAAAATATAATAATAAATAGTTCAAAATAATACAGTTAAAATATTCCTTTACTACTTTAATTGCATAGTATCTTAATAAACTATTAATTCTTTTAGAGAAAAAAAGATTGCAGCTTTTAAAACGTGAATATTTCCTCGATGACAGTAAACTGAATATCTTTGGGAACACATTTTTGATTATTTCTCATCATTTTCTGATATTTTATCGTCCAAACATCGAATCAGTTAAATCCAGATAACGATCGTTAGAGGAGGATATAGAAATGGGTTTCTAAATGTTCGTGTTCATTTTATTGTCAGTGTGTGGAAATAAAAATAAGAGTTTGACATCTGTGTGCAGGTTTGACTGAGTTACGACTCTGAGGAGTGGAGGTCTGGATGCAAACTGCTTCTATCAGCTGTAATGGCTTTTAAAGTGTTCATAATCTGCTCCTCGTCTCCTCAGAAGCTCTCAGCGTCACGTCTGAATGCTCTGACTAACCTTTGGAGTCATTTTTCAATGTGAAGGTTAAGAGTTAATATACACCTATAAAAATCCACCAACGTCACAAAGACACGTCATGAGTTCCAGTTTTCTCAGCTGGTGGCATCAATGCAGCTCCTTTACAGGAAGCTTTGTGGATATACTGTTGTGGAAGTTGTGGTTTTTAACCCAAACCAGGATCTTTTTCTGAATGACTCCTGTATCTGAAGGTCATCATGGGGCATCATGATGTGAAGCACGGTGGAGGCAGCATCATGATGTAAAGCATGGTGGTGGCAGCATCATGATGTGAAGCATGGTGGTGGCAGCATCATGATGTAAAGCATGGTGGAGGCAGCATCATGATGTGAAGCATGGAGGTGGCAGCATCATGATGTAAAGCACGGTGGTGGCAGCATCATGATGTTTAGCATGGTGGTGGCAGCATCATGATGAAGCACGGTGGTGGCAGCATTATGATGTTTAGCATGGTGGTGGCAGCATCATGATGTGGAGCATGGAGGTGGCAGCATCATGATGTGGAGCATGGAGGTGGCAGCATCATGATGTGGAGCATGGTGGTGGCAGCATCATGATGTTTAGCATGGTGGTGGCAGCATCATGATGTGGAGCATGGAGGTGGCAGCATCATGATGTAGAGCATGGAGGTGGCAGCATCATGATGTGGAGCATGGAGGTGGCAGCATCATGATGTGGAGCATGGTGGTGGCAGCATCATGATGTGGAGCATGGTGGAGGCAGCATCATGATGTGGAGCATGGAGGTGGCAGCATCATGATGTGGAGCATGGTGGTGGCAGCATCATGATGTGGAGCATGGAGGTGGCAGCATCATGATGTAGAGCATGGAGGTGGCAGCATCATGATGTGGAGCATGGTGGAGGCAGCATCATGATGTGGAGCATGGAGGTGGCAGCATCATGATGTGGAGCATGGTGGAGGCAGCATCATGATGTGGAGCATGGAGGTGGCAGCATCATGATGTGGAGCATGGTGGAGGCAGCATCATGATGTGAAGCATGGTGGTGGCAGCATCATGATGTGGAGCATGGTGTTTGCGAAGACAACTCAGACTTGGGCAAAGATTTAAGTTTTTTTTTTTTCAGCTCCCAGAATCTCAAAAGCCAGAATATTTCCTCAAGACAGAATAGTTTTTGGTGACAACATTCCTAAAACATCCTCTGCATATTGCAGCTAACATGTTCCTTCTTTGTTAATATCATAAAATGTTGGATAAAAATCATAAAATCAGGAAAACGTTGCTTTGAGAACGTTCTCCAAACATCCTCTGAATGTTACTATTAATGTCTTAGTTCACTTTTAACCTAAAAGGAGGGAATCTTTTACTAGAAGTTGTAGTTTGCAACTATTTAGGAACGTTGCCTGCTAGCTGGGATGTGGAACACGCTACAAAACATGTGAAATACATACATGTATAATTCTGTGGACGTCTGCAGAGGACCTGCATGAATACTAAAAGCATTAATTCGCCTTTAACTCGTCATTTAATGATCTATTCTGGAAAGGTTGCAGCTGAGAATCGGTCATTACGGAGGCGCTAATGAATGCGTGCGGTCCTTATAAACTCTCTTTTGCACTCGAGGTTTGTGTTAATTGGTTTATTCAAACTAAACATTCGCTCGTCATGTGTCCACCAGTTTGCGGCGCGTTTTCTGCAAACACGTACAGAAAATTATGCACATGAGGACGGACGAAGATCCCTGAGCGGCGCCTCGGGGGCAAAAATCCACCGACTGTCTGCGCATTGATTATCATTTAATTAAAAACGCGTTATCTTGCTTGGTATTTACATACACACACACACACACACACAGAAAGAGGGGTTAAACAGCTTCGGGGAAAGGTCAGATTTAATTACATCCAATACAGATTCCTCTCCGAGCCCTGAAACAATTACAAGTTAATGGAGGAAGTCACAGAGAGCAGCTTTCTGAACGACTGCTGAATAATAACATGAAGCTTGTTGTGTTTGTTCACAGTTGTGTTGAGTTTCTTGATATGCATTGTGCCTCTGGACGTTGTTTTCGTTCATTTTTTTCACCTTCGAAGAGCGGAAAAGTTCTGGTTTGAAGCCGGAATTGGGTTGAGTTTGAGTGTCCTTACAAAGACGGAAAAACCGCGTTCGTACGTTCTCCTTTATGGCTCGTCTCTAATAGCAAAGTCATTTCTCCGGAGCCGAGCCTCCCTTTTATTCTCACCACTAATCACTCGCAATTGCCCAATTAAGCCCAATCACTTTCACAGACCAACACCCTCGACGTAACGAGCCCATCATAAGAATCCACTCGCTCTCAATCACACACCCCCATGCTGGGATTCTCCTAATTGCATCCACACACCGACCGTGACAACTCGCTGCATTTCAGGGTTTTTCTTTTTGCGACTGAAAAAAAAAAAAAAAAAAGTTCTTGGAATTCAGACGTCGAGCTTAAAAAGAAACGCCCGAGGCAACGTTGAGTCAAACCTGAAGTTTTCTGGGTCCAGAGCCGTTAATTGTGATGCAGATGGTTGCAGCTGCAGCAGATTTGGTGTAACTTCTGAGAGCTTTCCTCTAAAACCGGTTTGATTTTTCTACCCTACAACCCCAACAGTGCTCTTGACCCGTAGAAACGATCTGATTAGTTTTCTCTCTGGTTGCAGCCTTGAAATAAGCATCAGAGCATGTTGGTGGCAGTATCATTACATAAAACATGGTGGTGGCAGCATCATGATGTGAACATGGTGGTGGCAGCGTCATGATGTGAAGCACGGTGGTGGCAGCATCATGATGTGAAGCATGGTGGTGGCAGCATCATGATGTGAAGCATGGTGGTGGCAGCATCATGATGTGAAGCACGGTGGTGGCAGCATCATTACATAAAACATGGTGGTGGCAGCTTCATGATGTGAAGCATGGTGGTGGCAGCATCATCACGTTTTTCTTTCTGTTTGAAGCCTTGAAATAAACGCCAGATTTTCTGTATTTCCAGATTGTGTGGATGTGAAGGAGGCATTAATCTGAATTTTTTTCGGGGTGACATTTTTAAAGAGTAACTGAAATATTCTTCCAAGGACTAAACTCTCTGGAATCAGTCCAGGATTGGACAAGAATGTTGCCGCTGACAACTGAATAACGGCTGTTTAGTCAAAGTGATTATTTTTGTCCCTGACAGGCTCCAATTGTTCTGATCAGTGCCAGTGAAAAAGGAAAAGCCTTGAAATTTTGTCGGAGCTGAGCTGCTGAGTGTTAGAAAGATCCGTAAAACTGAATAGAAACACTCCTGTTTGCTCACGGTGCCTCGCAGAATATCGTATCCACGGCGACCACTTTCAATGGGATGATTGCTAGAAATCAAACTGGAGGAGGAATCCGACACCAAAGCATTTATTCCTTCAGAAAAATACTCTGTAAGTGTGGCGCTAAAGTTATTTGTTCCTCAGCGTGGTATAAATACACTGCTGTCATTTCGTGGTAGTCGGTTGGACCATTTTCTCTAAATATTCTGCCCTGGTAAAGACCTCGTTTACAAGCATCATGGATTTATTTTAAAAACATGATATTCAAACCTTCAGAAACTCCTGCAGGTTAAACTGACAAATGCTTTTCAACATTTGACTATAAAATTAGACAATTTCCTTTCCTAGATATTTGTCATCATTTGAAAGAAAAATTATGTATATTAAGTATCGAAAAATTGTAGTAAAAAATCACAACAAAAACCAAAGAAAACATTGTCTTAGTTTTTTTCTTTTTAAAAAATTACAGATAATGAGTAAAATCTCAGAAAATTGTATTCATTTACATGTTAACTATATGAAAAAAGAATTAATATTTAGTAAAATCACAGAAAAAATATACATATTGAATGTAAAATAAAAAATAAAATGATGTCCACATTAAAAATCAGTATTGTTACAATTAATATCACATTCTTTCATAATGTGTGACTCTAAAAAATACACAGTTCTATTTCTATTTAATCAGCTAAAAATAGATTATTTAAAAATTTATTTTTAACAGTTTTTAAATAATAAAGGATTTTTTTTTAAAAGCATATTAATTGCACCTTTAGTGACCATATCTTGTGTTTTTTGTGTTTGTTTTTAAACTGGTTGGAACTGCCATGCATACAGCATCATGATGCTGCCACCACCGTGCTTCATATCAGATGCTGCCTCCACCATGCTTCACATCATGATGCTGCCACCACCATGCTTCACATCATGATGCTGCCACCACCATGCTTCACATCATGATACTGCCACCACCATGCTTCATATCATGATGCTGCCACCACCATGCTTCACATCATGATGCTGCCACCACCATGCTTCACATCATGATACTGCCACCACCATGCTTCATATCATGATGCTGCCACCACCATGCTTCATCATGATGCTGCCACCACCGTGCTTCACATCATGATACTGCCACCACCATGCTTCATATCATGATGCTGCCACCACCATGCTTCATCATGATGCTGCCACCACCGTGCTTCACATCATGATACTGCCACCACCATGCTTCATATCATGATGCTGCCACCACCATGCTTCATCATGATGCTGCCACCACCGTGCTTCACATCATGATGCTGCCACCACCATGCTTCACATCATGATGCTGCCACCACCATGCTTCATCATGATGCTGCCACCACCGCGCTTCACATCATGATACTACCACCACCGTGCTTCACATCATGATGCTGCCACCACCATCAAACTTTTATTTTTCTAATATTGTACCCTCAGTTGTAACATTTGACTCTACATCACAGTAAAATGTGCTACCTGGATAAATCAAACAGCAGCTACATTTGAACACATGTGGAACATCAGGATCAAACCAGCTTCTTTTCAGTCTCTAAGACTCGACTCTGAGGGAACAAGCCGGAACCTTTAATGACTTCTGTTTCTGTGGAGACCGTTAATCCTGCAATTGTGTTTTCATTCGCAGAATAAAGAGTGTGGGGTGAACTTTTCTGGCTGGGGTCGGTAAAAACGCTGCTGCTGTTTACAGTCGGAGCCAGCTGAGGCCGAGCCAACTCATCTGAGCGTATATCAAGTGTCTGTCTCTGCCGCCACCTGGAAGCATTTATCTGCTGCTTTGCGCTGATTTATGTGCTGTAAACGTCGTCACGGCTTTTTCTGCAGAATGTAAAATAAATTGTGAATGGTCGAGTCATTTAGGAGCCTTTAAAGGATGATTCTGGTTTATTTAAACCTGCTGTATTTCCACTTAATGTATCTGCTGTGACTTTATGGCTAACGCTAACTTCTCCGCCAGAGATTTAGGGATGTTTTTTTTTCTCTTCAATGAAATGCAAAGTTAGTTTGGTTCATAGAGACACTACGGATAAATTAATGATAAACGCAGCAAAATGGGTGAACCACAAAGTGAGACTAATGGTTTAGTGAAGTACTAAAGACAAACCAAACCTGCTAAAAAGGAGGTTTTGCTCAGAGTTTGGGTGATTTAAAATGATACAGCAGATTCTCAAATTAGGTTTTTCTACAAACCTGTTTCCACTAAAAACTCAAAACCTACAGTTGCACTTTTTTACACTTCATCTGGATTTTGCACCACTGGTTCTGCTGCTAATAGAACACAGATTAGACATCTGATTAGTCTGCTGGTATTTATCATAGAGATTATCGAATTGGTGACATCATCTTCACTTTAATTTGACTAAAAACTACAGTGATTTCCACGTCCTCCTTCATCATGGGACAGTGTCAGATCTTAAATGTTTAAATGAATAAAGTCTGAAGTTTTAGGGCTCTAGAAACAAACAGCAATAAGCACTGAGAGTCACTGAGTGGGAAGATAAATCTATGATCTTACAGCATCAACAGTTTCTACCAGCATTCCTCTCTGGATTCATTTACATTAAAAGGACATAACATGTTTTCTATTTTTCATATGACTCAATGTTTATTCTAAATGCCTCAAAATTTGGTCAAAGAAATGACACAAAACTTCTCAAATTGACAGAAAATGTGCCCAGAATGACCTTACATTTGTCCAAATGACAAAAAAAGATGAAAATCTGTTGGCAAAGATGCCCAAAATAACACAAACGATGGAATACTGTAAAGCTCAAAACTAAAAGAAGGCAAAAGTCAAAAAAACAGTAAATATCTGTAAAATAAGAACATTTTTGCTGATTTAAATCCATAAAAAATGTGCAATTTATAGTCACACTGTCAAACAACTACTAATATTTGTAAAGAACTACTTGGGATGTAGACTTCATGTACAGTTTTGACCTTTTTTATTTGACAATCAACATGTAAATTATTACTTTGTTATTTTACTTGATATTATATGTAATTATTACATGCAAAACCAAGAAAGTTGCTCAGTTTCTGCTCTATTTTGCAATATATTAACGTATCACTGCATGTTATGTTAATATCTGTGCAAAGATTACATTCTATAGCTACTAAAACATTCATGAAATATGTAAACAGTGATGAGTTCATGAGTAATTCAAACCAGAGTAATGAGTTTGAAGACATAAGATGTAACTGATTACATTTTAGGTAAAAATCGAGGTAAAATTGTGCATTTTCATCCGATCTGTGCTGAACCTCACTGAAATAAACACTTAATGAGCAGCTTATCGAGAAGACGGGATGTGAATTCTGGTTATGAATTATTCACAAACGCTCTGACCACAGATCACTGATGAAATCTTCACCGACATCCAACAATAAATGACATTTATTAGTCTGAAAGCTCGCAGGGACGTTTTCTCCTTTACAGTCTGAAGAGGCTACCAACGTTGGCCGATTCCTGATTAACTATGATTTCAGCGGAATAACAAAGTCAGCCATCTGTGAGCTCCACACAGAGCCAGAATCACATCTTTCCTTTCACTTCGGGATGTTCGCAGCCAGCTGGACTGCTGTTAATGTAATTCCGTGAGCTGCTTGTACAGAAGTCTGCTGCCAGGTTTCCTCAGAAGAACAAAACACGACGCGTTTCTGTTGTCTTTGCGTCCTCGAGTCGTCCACCTGCAGGCCACAGCTCTGGCTTTAATCTTGGCTTTAGAGAACAGAGGTTCATTCATGAGTCCAAACTCACAGCTGGAGATCTGAGGAGCAGCTGCTGTGGTTTTACCTTTAATTTACTTTAACTTATTCATTTAAAGTTTTGAGGGAAACACTTTGACTGCCGGATGATGTTTGAACAATAAGTTTGTAATCAGCGAATCTTTACCAGTAGTTTACAGCTTTGCTGTTTTTGTTTCAACCAACCAGTTCTATATTAGATGGACTTGTCACCATGGTAACCCAGAGAATGGACCAGAAACTTCAAACATGTAGTGAAAGAGTGTGATTTTAACCCAAACCAAATATTTTTGGTGCCTAAACGTAAACAAGCTTCCAACATGTAAAAGGCTGAAAGTTTCCAAAACCAAACTAGAAATGTTTGCCATCTGAAACAAACCAGAAGTTGAGAGAAAATCTAAAGTACGGAACATCGAAATGACAGAAAATGAAACTCAATTCTGAGACTGACGCTTTCTGGTTGGACGTTAGTCCCAGTTAAAGTTTCTTGAACCAGATTATATTAAGATGTTTTCTTTTAAAACATTAACAGAACTTGGAATATTTTACTAATGTTGTGGGGATGTTCTCTGCTTGCTGAACTGTCCTCACTTATATTCTGTTAATGGAGTCATCTAAATTAGTTGTGGTTAATCTCCATAATTAATAAAACCCAGGTGTTTCAGTTACAACAACGAATTAATCTAACTCTAATTAATGAGTGTAAGGCCTTATTATGCATCATAGTCAAGTAAAGCAGTATTTTATATCATTTTTACAGGTGTTAAATCATCACTCTGGTTAATTCCTGCCATAAATATCATTAAAGAGTTTTCACCACACGACTTGAAGGGCTCATTTTTAACGTCAATAATTCTCTCTCTTTTTTAAATTGGAAAGCACTTTACACCAATGTCTGTTGTTTCAAAGGTCCTGAATAAGAAACTGTCACTGAACATTGATGGTTTGGGCTGGAGTTTGTAAAACTATTTCAAGAAATGAAATAAAATTTGAAAACAACTAGAAAAAGGGTATTTTAGCCATACCTGTTGGCTAAATAGCATAATTGCTGTTCCTATATGCTGTATGTTTACTCAGTATTACAGTTTCTACATAAATATCACTCTGATGGATGCATTCTGAAACTAATTGCATTAAATTACTTTAAAATAATATTATGGTTGTGGTTTGTTGTCCATAGAAAAGCCACGAAGCCAACATGAAGGCAGCCATGCTTTCTATTTCCTGGTACACTTTGTGCCTCTAATGCGAGGAGGTTGTAAAGCAGTAATTTCAGGGTCATAATATCAAATGCGAAGAGGAAGAAAGAGGCAGAAGCTCTGTGATCCAGACTCATAATGCAGCTGTGAAGTCTTCACCCTTCAGTCTGATGCTGTAACGTATGATTACTGTGACACAACTGAGACGCTTCATGAAAACAGCTAAAATGTTGTTGATGTTGAGATGCCTCGAGTAAACTGAGTAAAATCATCAGTTAAAAGCAGCTCTAGTTTATTTGCTGTTCTCCTTTTTTTCTTCATCATGATTGAATCCAGAGGAGTGAATGAGTCTCAGTGATTGTAAAGACTCGTGTATCTGGAAGGTCCAGTCTCTGGTGGATAGAACTACATCATGAGGACTAAAGAACTCCAAGAAACTCTGAGAAAAGGTTCTTGAATAGCATCAGTCAAGATGATACAAGAACATTTCCAAGTTCCTGAAGATCTCTTGGAGTCCAGTTAAATCCATCATTAAGAAATGGAAGGAAGATGGAACATGAATAAGTCTGACTAGAGCAGGACGTCCTCAAGACCTGAGACTGAGAAGAAAGAGACTAGAGAGGGAGGCCACCAAGACTCCTACGGTCCATCCATCCGTTCATCTGTCCAACCACCCATCCATCTGTCCAACCAACCAACAAACCACCCACCCATCCATCCATCCAACTAACCAACCAACCATCCATCCACCCACCCATCCATCGGTCCATCAATCTATCCAACCGGAAGTCCGTCCAACCAACCATCCATCTGTCTGTTAGTTGGTCCATCAATCAAACCAACTAACCAACCATCCATACATCCATCCATCTGCGCAACTAAGCATCCAACCAACCAACCGTCCATCCGTCCAATCAACCGTTTGTCCGTCCAACCAACCAACCAACCAACCAACCAACCAACCAACCAACCAACCAACCAACCAACCAAAGGCAAAGATAAAATGCCCCAAAATCTGTGTTTTTGCTTTGCAGAGTGACTGAAGTGATGCAGATGTTCTAGAAACGGGAGAATAAACTGATTGTGAAAGGCAGATGTTGTGTTTTTTCACCCTGAAAGCCGGTTTAGAACTAAATTACTTATCTTACTTGTGTATCTAAAGTAGAAAAAGAAAAAGCAGTCCTAAGAGTGACACCTCCTCTCTAAACACATCGATGCACTGGGTGTGTTTTTCTGTTTGTGATTGTCCGTGTGCATCTGAGCGCTGCAACAAAGCTGTTTCTTTTTTCTTTTTTTGTTTCCAGAAGGCAATGAGGTGAGCCGTCTCGCCTGCTTTCTGTCAGTATCTCCCCCTTCTTCTTTTTTCCGTCTCCTCCGCCTCACTTCAGAGAGGCCCGATCGATAAGGGGCACTTCAAAGTGGTCTTGGATCCGAGGGGCTCTTTGAAAGATGCAGGAGGCAGTGCTGCTTAATGCGCACAGGATCCTCTCTTGCATCAGCGGAGACGACGCGGCCGGCCGCAACCTCTAAAAGACTCTAAAAGACTCGAGGAAGGAAAACCGAAGAGGCAGGAGATGGGAGAGAATAAGGGGGAGGCAGAGCTGTAGGAGGGAGGAAGGATTGGAGCCGAGGCAGGAGGAGGTAGTAAGTAATGAGACGGGAGTTCTACCTGGATTTAAAGTTTGTCTCAGTTTTATGATTTTTGCCGATCGATCGCACCAGCGAGCGGTTTGTTAAACAGCTTCATTACCGAGATGTGACACAGCAGCAGTCTGCAGGCTACAAGCTGAGCAAAAATACAAACAAAATTATATTTTTTCTACAAGAATAACACATTTTCTAAGAGCATCCAGTTGGCACTTTGCAGCTAGAAGATTCCCGGTTCGCATCCTGGCTTTCCTGAGATCTTTCTGCATGGAGTTTGCTTGTTCTCTCTGTACACGAGTGGGTTTTCCCTGAGTACTCCAGAAATTGTTCATAATTTTCATTTTAAACAATTTTTGTACAAATTTTTAGTCATTTTGGACCATTTTTTAGGTCACCAACCAAAATGAGAGACAAAAATGACCAAAGTGTGACAATACAACCACAAAAACTATGTAAAATAAGCACTAATAAGATATAAAACGACCATCATGGGCCACAGAACATAAAACAACCAAAAATAGACACAAAATGACCAAAATGTGATACAAATTGGCAAAATTGTGATGCAAGGCAACCAAAAAAGACATCAAACAACCCAATGACACACAAAATGACCAAAATGCGACACAAAACAACCTCAAAAATGCGCAAATACAACCAAAATGAGACATAAAACTACCACAAAGAGATGTAAAACAACCACCAAAAGATATAAAACAATAAAAATGAGAAACAAAATGACCAAATTTGACACAAAATTTCTCAATTGTGATGCAAGATGATCAAAACCTGACATAAAGCAACCAGAAAAGGACATAAAAAGACCAAAAACAATCAAAGTGAGACGTAAAATGACCATAATTTGACACAAAATAACCACAAAAAGAAGTAAAACAACCAAAATAAGACACAAAATTACCAAAATTTGACACAAAATGCCTAAATAGTGATGCAAGATGACAGAAATCTGACATAAACCAACCACAAAAGAACGTAAAACAACTAAAACGAGACACAAAATGACCAAAATTTGACACAAAATACCTAAACTGTGATGCAAGACAACAAAAATCTGACATAACCCAACCAGAAAAGGACATAAAACAACCAAAATGAGACTCAAAATGCCCTAAAATGTGATAAAACAACCACATAAACAAATAAAACAACCAAAAAGTTCTCTCTCCTCATTCATAATTGTTCTGTTTCCACTGAACTGTGGGACTTTATATTTCAGAGAAACAGTCCAAGGACACAGAAATAAGAAGAAATCAAAGTAAACTGGTCAAATAAAGTGGAAGATAAGAGCCGACTGGTAGCCCAAAGTTGAAACTTACATGGTTGAGCTTCTGTCGCCCCCTTCTGGCAGTGAGAATAATTAGACCAATGCAGAATCTACAGTTTAAAAAAAAAAAAGCAAAACACCAACAAGAGTACTTAAAAAAATAAACATTTAAAATCTGCACACATAAGAAACCACTGGAGGCCAGATGTGTTCGTACAAATTATTCACACATAAACTGTGAAATGATAAAATAATAACAGACTTCATACAGCTGCAGGTGAAATTATTGTATTAAACACTCAACCAGAGACTGAATCTTACAGTAAAACTTGTTTCTGCAGATTTCCCTGAAGCATTATTATTATTATTTGGCCATTCTGCTCATCAGTCTGTACAGTTTCAGGCTCTTTAATATTAAATCATTGTTCATAAATGATGATTTCTGTGAATATTTTACCCTCAGCCATGTTTTAAACTGTGAAGGCCTCGTGTGTAGAGCCGACATCTAATTAATCATTGATTCTCAGTAATGATGACTGAGACATTTCTGCCGCAATGCTTTTACAGATACGAGCGATAAACGATCAGTTTTTAAAGAGCCACAGCTGGATTACAGTAACAGTGATGGAGACGGATGCGCTGATCGGTCGGTTTAACTCGTATTCCTCATCTTCTCATCGGTGGAGCAGCACAGACATCAATTAAAAACAGATGTTTAAGGGTTCCTTCGGGTGTTTTTATGAACCACAGCGAAACAGTAGAAATACAGCTTTGTAAATCTGACGATAAAAACATGCCGTCCAAGTGGACCAGTCTGACCAAAGACCATCTCTAGTGTTGGAATAATCCATTATTTCTGATACAGGGGGTCTTGACTTACGTCCGAGTTCTGTTCCTATGGTGTGCCTTAAGTCGATTTTCACTGTAAGTCAAAACTCTGGTGAAAATGTAAACAAAGCCGTTACATGCTTCACGATATCGATCAGTTTATATATTTGTACTGTACAGCTGCCATCAGAAGAGTCTGACTGACGCTGGGAGCCATAATGAAGGATAAAAACTTAGTGAATGCAGCACAATCCAAGGTGGCGTCCAACCAGAGAATGGAAACAAAGCCGTCTGACAGCCGCATGACGACGTATGCATCCGCTTCGCTCATCAACTAGCATGTTTGACTTTGTGTCTCGTTTCTGTCATTTTGTTTTAGTTTCTGTCTCATTTGTGTTGTTTTGTTTCGTTTCCTTTGCCATCTTGTGTCGCTTTTCTTTGGCTTTGTCTCGTTTCTGTCATTTTGGTTTGGCTTGTGCCTCATTTTTGTCTTTTTGTGTCTTATTTGTGTTGTTTTGCCTCGTTTCTTTGCCATTTTGTTTTGGTTTGTGTCTCATTTTTGACGTTTTGTGTCTTCTATTGTTTTGTGCTTCATTTGTGGATTTTTTTCTGTCTTGTCTTTCCCATTTTGTGGTTTGTATTTGTCATTTTGTGTCTCATTTGTGTTGTTTTATGTCTCATTGTTGATGTTTTGTTTCTCATTTCTCTCATTTTGTGTCTTGTTTGTGCTATATATATATATATATATATATATATTCCTTGGAAACTGTAATGAGAGCTGAGAGTGTAAAACCAATGGCATCGTATGACCTGAGAGGAAACTGGAGCAATGAGGGGTGAAATTCATAATTAAGAAAATTAAAAATAAGCCGCAGAGAAGAAGAAAAAGAAATAAAAGTGAGCCTGGCTGCTGCTGATTCATTAAACATCTTCATCTGCTCAGACTGTGTTTTTACATATCAGAGAAAGTCACAGGGTCATCCTGTTGAGGCCGAGAGGGAGGAGGAGGAAGTGACAGAAGAAGACGAAGAAAAA
This sequence comes from Amphiprion clarkii, assembly GCA_027123335.1. NCBI lineage: Eukaryota > Metazoa > Chordata > Actinopteri > Pomacentridae > Amphiprion > Amphiprion clarkii. The sequence goes on from CM049571.1 coordinate 37,931,947, forward strand.
AAAAGACAAATCCAGACGCGTTTATATAACATGCTGGCAGTTTTGTAGCTGCTTGTCATTGACACAGATACTCAGAGACTGAACGTGGAGCTGCTGCTGCTTTGTTTACAGCCTCTGAAGTCGCTGCAGATATGCAGGTCATCCAGCAGCAGCATCGTGTTGTTATTTCAGGACGCTGCTGCTGTTACCTCTCAACACTCTGGGACACACTGTGTTTGTCTGCAGGATGAAAAAACATGCTGTGTAGCAATAAAACAGACAGAAAGGAGCGTTTCAGGGATGCAAATACCGTCACAAGTTGAGAAAAACAGACAAATAAACAGATCATGTAAAAATCTGCATCAAAATAAGACTTAAATCCAGAGTATCTTCTAGAGGCTAAATGTCAGATAAATTGTACCAGAACATTTGCTTTTTAATAGATACTGCATATTGTGTCTAGTGTGTTATTTTATGTCTCATTTTCTCTCATTTTGTGTTTTATTTGTGCAGTTTTATGTCTTGTTTCTCTCATTTTGTCTCATTTCTTTCATTTCGTGTCTCATTTTTGTCATTTTATGTCTCATTTGTGTAGTTTTGTCTAAATTCTGATTTTTGTCTCATTTGTGTTGTTTCATGTCTCATTTCTCTCATTTTGTGTTTCATTTGTTTTTTTGTGACATTTCTCTTATTTTGTGTCTCATTTTGTGCACTTTCGTCTAAATTCTCAGATTTTTGGTCTCTTTGTGTAGTTTTATGTTTCATTTCAGTCATTTTGTGACTCATTTGTGTTGTTTTGCCTCGTTTCTTTGTGATTCTGTGTCATTTTGTTTTGTGTTGTGTCTAATTTTTGACATTCTGTGTCTCATTTGTGCTGCTTTGTGTTGTTTCTTTGTCGTTTGTGCCATTTTTTTTGTTTTGTTTTGTGTTCCATTTCTCTCATTCTTAATCATTTTGTGTCTCATGTTGTTTTGTCTTGTTTGTTCCATTTTGTGTCTCATTTCTTTGATATTGTGTCTCATTTGTGTCAGTTTATGTCTCATTTCTCTCATGTTGCATATCATTTCTCTCATTTTGTGTCTCATTTGTGTTGTTTTTTTCCTGACAGACATGAGACCAAACATTAGTATCAAAATGGTGAAATAAGGAGTTCTGATGCCAGATTTACCCGAAACCAGGTCCAGGCTCATCAGAAAAGATTCAAATACAGACAGGACAGGAAGGTTATGGAAAAGAACTGTGAATAAAGAAACTTACTGATGCAGGTGATGAACAAATGAAAGATTCTGGTAATCGTCGTCTGTGTAGTTTCTCATTCATCCAGGTCATGGTTATCCAAAGTTGTTTAAGTCAATCCAACTGGACTTTAAGAAAGTTCCTTGAAGACGTTTCACCTCTCATCCAAGAGGCTTCTTCAGTTCTGGTGGTGGTTGATGTTGCCTCAGCTTATAACCTCTGTGAGGTGTGGTCAGTGTTATTCACATTCTGATGACCATTGCCAAGATGGTCATTGGGAGCCAGGGAGTCACAAAGGGGGTCGTTGAAATGCGAGTTTCACCGAGCCTTCGTATGCTAATGGTGGTTGTTAGCATGAGCCACCTCACCTGAGTCGTTCTGCTGAGTAGTTCTTTTGGGGAGTTTTGAAAGGACCCGATTGTAAAATGGTGAAAGATGATGTCGCAGACCACCCCCCCTGTTCAGAGATGGCTTCTCCACTTTGACATGGATGGCTTCTTTCACGCTTCTCTCAAACCATCTGTCCTCCCTGTCCAAAATCTGGTAATCCATGCAACAATACATCCAAAAATAGAGAAATAAAGACGGCAAACCAAGAAAACTAGATCCAAAAAATCCACAAGAGCAAACAAAAACAAACCCTAGCAACAAAATGAGACAAACCGACAAGACAAAGAGAGACAGACCCAGGTGAAACTGATCAGGGTCATTAACAGGAAGTGACAAAGAATAGAAGTAAAAACACACCACAAGGAGAGGCGGTTTCAAAATAAAACAGGAAGTAACTGACATGAAACCTACAGAGAGACTGAGTTAGAGAAATAAATCACAAAAACAAACTTTCATTTATTTTATGTTCAAAGTTACTGAAAATCACATAAAAATCTGTAAAAACACCAACTATCAGGTTTGCATTATACAATTACACAATAAGGGTTTCAACTAAATCCTCACAGACTCACAAAAAACAAGGAAACATTTAAATTCAATTCTCCATAAACCTCCTGTTCCCTTTGTGTCTCACTTGTGTTGTTTGTGTCTCATTTCTCTCAGTTTGTGTCTCATTTGTGTTGTTTTGCCTTATTTCATTGGCATTTTGTGTTGGTTTGTGTTTCATTTGTGGTGTTTTTTGATTGTTTTGCTCATTTTATGCCTAATTTTTGCTGTTCTGTTTCTTATTTCTGTCTTTTTGTGTCTCATTTCTCTCTTTTTGTGTCTCATTTCTCTCATTTTGTGTGAGTACATTGAATTGACTGGAAACACTATAAGGCCAGTGAGGAGTCTGATTGCAGAGGTACAAAAAAAAATCCCCTGAAACTCTGAGAGCTGAGAGCTGCACAAAACAGGCAGCATCTCCTGTTCCCACATTCAATACATGAATATATGACAAAAATAAAACAAAATCAGAGACCAAAACCCAGGACCCATGAAAAAACGTGTGGTTTTATCTGTTTATTCTGTTGTTTATTTAACTGCGGGAAGCCAGAATCATGTTTGGATGAATATTTGACTGATTAATTATGAAACTTTAATAACGACTGACATTTAAAACTGTAAAAGTCTGAATCCTGCTGATTCTAGTGATTATTTCTGCTGCTGTATCTTAGTTTTTAGGATTTTAAATGACAACTATTCATTGAATACATTATTTCTAGAATATATTCCATTGCATCATGAATATCATCACAAAAACTGCACTTAATTATACAGTATCTCACAAAAGCGAGTACACCCCTCACATTTCTGCAAATGTTTATATCTTTTCATGGGGCAACACTAAAGAAATGACACTTTGACATTATGTAAAATAGTCGGTGTACAGCTTATATAACTGTTAATTTACTTTCCCTTCAAAATAATGCAACACACAGTCATTAATGTCTAAACCACTGGCAACTAAAGTGAGTACAAACGTGAAAATGTGATTTTGTGTCTCAATTCTCTCATTTTGTGCCTCATTTGTGTACTTTTGTCTAATTACTCTCATTTTGTGCATCATTTGTGTAGTTTCACGTCTCATTTCTCTCATTTTTTGTGTCATTTCTCTCATTTTGTTTCTCATTTGTGTAGTTTTGTTTTATTTTTTCATTTTGTGTATCATTTGTCTAGTTTTGTCTCATTTCTCAAATTTTATGTCTCATCTGTGTAGTTTTATGTCTAAGTTCTCAGATTGTTGTCTCATTTGTGTAGTTTCATGTCTTATTCTCTCATTTTGTGTCTCATTTGTGTAGTTTTGTATAATTTCTCAGATTTTTGTCTCATTTGTGTAGTTTCACGTCTCATTTCTCTCATTTTGTGTCTCATTTGTGTACTTTTGTCTAATTACTCTCCTTTTTGTGCATCATTTGTGTAGTTTCATGTCTCATTTCTCTCATTTTGTGTCTCATTTCTCTCATTTGGCTTTTTTTTTTGTTGTTGTTGTTGTTGCCTTTTGTAGCCCAGTGTGAAATGGAATCAGATTCATAGATATCACTGCAGAAATAAACCACCAAACAAGCAGCTTGTGAGCCTCGTGACTGAAGGTTTAGCATTCAGAGACGTTCAATCGTTAAGATCTGCCAGCAGGAGGAAGCTGATTGGAGCAGAAACATGATGGATCTGTGCAGAAACTCTCTGCAGGGCGTCTGATTAGATCTCATCTTCCAGGAGGCTTCGATCAGATGGCAGCTCCTCGCAGCGCCTCACGCAGATACGATGCCTCAGAACGATGGTTGTGCATCGGCTCTCAGAAACAGAGGCAGGAAGCCGGTCGGTGCCTCATGCAGAACTGCAGCGCATCGCTTGTGAGCGTCTAACCCGCCTTGATCTGCATTTAAATTGGCTGCAGGAGGATGTCGGCCGGCCGGCCGGCCGCCCGGCGTCCGTTCTGCTGCCTCACATCAAGTCTTTTATTAGCAGGACGTCGCCTCGGAGACAGAATAATCCTGCAGGTCCGAGCAGATAAACTACTGAGAGGTTTCTTTGTGCAGCTGCAGGAAACATAGCGAGGCCCCGAGGAGTCACAGCTGCACAAAAACACTCAGAGACGGTTTGATAACAGCACAGAAAACGGCATTCAAGAGAGGAAACGTGGGAAAATGTGAACAGACATGAGGACAATATTAATGTCAGAAATATCGTGAAAACTGGTGTGAAAATAGGAATAAAATGTGTCTGAAAATGTGCTTAAAATACAGAAAAATGTTCATAACATGCCTTTGTGTAGTTTCATGTCTCATTTTTGTCATTTTGTGTCTCATTTGTGTAGTTTTATGTCTTGTTTCTCTCATTTTGTGTCTCATTTTTGTCATTTTGTGTCTTATCTGTGTAGTTTTATATGTCGTTTCTCTCATTTTGTGTCTCATTTTTGTTATTTTGTGTCTTATCTGTGTAGTTTTATATGTCGTTTCTCTCATTTTGTGTCTCATTTTTGTTATTTTGTGTCTCATTGTCATTTTTTATCTAAATTTTGTAGTTTTATGTCTCATTTGTCTCATTGTGTTTCATATTGTGTACTTTTGTCTAATAAAATGACTGAATATAACAAAAATATGCAAAAATATTCATGGACATGGGAACCATGTAAATACAGTAAAAACCGATATGAAAATATGGATGAAGTGTGTGTAAAAGGACAGAAAAACATATTTAATAAAATGCCTAAAAACATTAAATATGAAAAAATAATATGTTTAGAATTTTTTAAAGAAAATATAAAAAAAATCAAAAGTTTGACTTGAAACTTTAAGAAAAAATAAGAAAATGTCCAAAAATTGTTGAAAAAAGGTGCACAATTCCAAAAAAATGAATGAAATCTTTCAATAATTTAAATGATAAAAAAAGGTCTGAAAAAATAATAACAATATATAGTAAAAATCTGAATCTGCAAAATGATAAAATAATATGCATAGAATATCTGAAAAATCCCATTACAAAAAGAAATAAAACATTCAGAAAATGTACTAATAATAGGAAAAAATCAGACAAATTAATAAATTATTGATAAATTAATTAAACATGAAAAATATCAGAAAAATATTAAACATTAAAAATTTTAATAAAATGTCAGAAAAAAGAAAGAAAATTTCACTGTAAACTGTAAGACAAAATAAGAAAGTGGCCAAAAATTGTGAATAATTGAGACAATTCTTTAAAAAATTATGAAATCTCTCAATAATGAAACATCTGAAAAGAAAATCTGAAAAATCTATAGTAAAAATAGTAAAAAATAAAAATTTTGAGTGTTTGAAAAGATATGTGACATGTTCAAATAATATACTCTGAAAAATATACTAAAAATAAACAATAAAATATTAAGAAAATGTACTAACTATAAAAAAAAAATCAGATAATTTAAGAAATTATTGACAAATTGTTTAAACATGAAAATGTTGAGAAAATATTGAGAATAAAAATGAATATGCAGTGATCTGGACGTGTTCATTTACGCGGCGCTAAAACCGTCTTTCCTGACCTTTATTATTTCAGAACATAAATGAGTTTGGTAAAAAGTAATTCACTGGTTTCCGTCAGCAGATTTCTACTCAAAGGTCGACAGACTCCAGACTGCTCCAGTTTCTGAACAACCTTTACTGCTGCAGTCGTCTCTACAGAAGATGAATCACCTCTGGATCCTCAATAAGGTCAATAAGGTACTTCTCTGTCAGTGGACTGTGATCATATATAGAATATATTTAATATATATAATATCGCTGTAAACCTCCAATAGAGAGGAGTCTGCCAGAGTGACGACCACATGAGGGTTGTTCAGAAGAGAAAGAACTATCCAAAAACAATGGCAGCTTTGAGAAAATATAGTAACAACGTGTGAAAATATGAATAAAGTGTGACTAAAAATACAACGAAACGTTAATAAAATATAACAAAAGACCAAAAACGCATAATAAAATATGATTTTAAAAAATATATTAGGCAATTATGTTTAAAAATGTCTAACTAACAACATTTTATATGTAAATATATGTATAAATACTATGTGAAAAATATTCATAGATGTGAGAACAATATTAATGAAATGGAAACTGTCAGAAATACAGTAAAAACTGGTGTGAAAATATGAATAAAGTATGTAAAAAGACAGAAAATCATGTATAATATAATGCTTGAAAAAATCTAAAAATAATGACAACTGAGAAAATATAGGAAAAACATGATCCTGATGGACTGACCTCCATGTGTTAAAGTAGCCATGGACTTCCTGGTAGGTTCCTGGGTAGTTCCTAGATGGCTCCTCATAGGTTCCTGGGTAGTTCCTAGATGGTTCCTCATAGCTTCCTGGGTAGTTCCTAGATGGTTCCTCATAGGTTCCTGGGTAGTTCCTAGATGGTTCCTCATAGGTTCCTGGGTAGTTCCTCGATGGTTCCTTGCAGGTTCCTGGGTAGTTCCTAGATGGTTCCTCATAGCTTCCTGGGTAGTTCCTAGATGGTTCCTCATAGGTTCCTGGGTAGTTCCTAGATGGTTCCTCATAGGTTCCTGGGTAGTTCCTAAATGGTTCCTCATAGGTTCCTGGGTAGTTCCTAGATGGTTCCTCATAGGTTCCTGGGTAGTTCCTAGATGGTTCCTTGCAGGTTCCTGGGTAGTTCCTAGATGGTTCCTCATAGGTTCCTGGGTAGTTCCTCGATGGTTCCTTGCAGGTTCCTGGGTAGTTCCTAGATGGTTCCTCATAGGTTCCTGGGTAGTTCCTAGATGGTTCCTTGCAGGTTCCTGGGTAGTTCCTAGAAGGTTCCTTGAGGATTCATTCAAAGTTCTTGAAATTTTCCAGACTGACTGACCTTCAGTTCTTAAAATAATGATTGACTGTCGTTTCTCTCAGCTGATTGGTTCTTGCCATAATATGGATTCTAACAGTTGTCAAATAGGGCTGTCAGCTGTGGACCAACCTGACTTCTGATGGACCCAACCCCATGAAGAAGGGAAGAAATTCCACTAATGAACCTTGACGAGGAACACCTGTGGAGTGGAACCATTTCAGGTTCTACCTCATGAAGCTCATGGAGAGATGACCAAGAGGGTTCAAAGCAGTAATCAAAGCAAAGAATCTAAAATACAAAACATGTTTTCACTTATTTTACCCTTTTTTGTTTCCTACATAATTCCAGATTTGTTCATTCATAGTTTTGATGCCTTCAGTGAGAATCTACAATGTAAATAGTCACGAAAGTAAAGAAAAACCATTAAATGAGAAGATGTGTCCAAACTTTTGACTGGTAGTTTACATATATAGATATATAGACAGAGAGAGAGATTAGGCAAAAACAGCCACAAAGAGACATAAAATGACCACAAAAAGACACAAAATGACCACAAAGAGACACAAAATGACCACAAAATGACTGACATGAGACAGGAAACCACCACCAGGCATCAGTGAGGGTTTCTATCTCCACTCTGTTCAGCAGGTCTTCCACTGAGTGTGTGAATCTCTTCCAGTCGGCTGCGTCTCTGTTAAAGGGCATCGCTGCTTCTGGGAGCCACAGATCACAGCTGGAGTGTGGAGTAAAGAGCTCCATCCATCCATCCATCCATCCATCCATCCATCCATCCATCCATCCATCCATCCATCCATCCATCCATCCATCCATCCGGCCTGCAGACACCACCAACACTTAAACACTAACTCAGCTCCTTCTCCAGCAGCCACAGACTCAATTATCAGCTCTATTTGCCACGAATCCCAACGGAAGCCGCAGAAAACACAAAGTCAATCAAGTGAATGATCCCCTCCCCGAGGCGCCGCACAGACACACAACATTAGGAAGCATGAGGGGGGGCACTTATCTCGCTAATGTATCCCAGAATACCCCGCTGACTGCGACTCAGATGAAATACAAAGCCGTGGGAATCACCGATCAGCGGGTGGCAAACGGAGATCAATGCAGCCTTCAGGGTCAGAGGTGGAGAGCTGGAGGAGGAGGCAGCCGAGGATCAACACCAGCAGGACGCCTGGGACGTGGAGGTGACAGAAATGTGACAGGAAACGACCACAAACAGACACAAAATGACCACAAAGAGACTCAAAATGAATATAAAGAGACACAAAACAACCACAAACAGACACAAAATCACTATAAAGAGGCAAAAAAGGGCCAGAGAGACACAAAATGACCACAAAGAGACACAAAATGAATATAAAGAGACACAAAACAACTACAAACAGACACAAAATCACTATAAAGAGGCAGAAAAGGGCCAGAGAGACACAAAATGACCACAAAGAGACACAAAATAACTATAAAGAGACACAAAACAACCACAAACAGACACAAAATCACTATAAAGAGGCAAAAAAGGGCCAGAGAGACACAAAATGACCACAAAGAGACACATAACTGTAAAGAGACTAGATGAGTATAAAGAGAAATGACTAAAATGCAACACAAAAAATGGCCACTAAGAGACCCAAAATGACTAAAAAGAGACCCAAAATGACAGTAAGCCTCCAGCAGGACGCTGTGATGTTGTCAGATGTTGTCCAGGAAGCTCCAGAGGCGTCATTCAGGTGCAGAGACTCTGCTCGTCCTGATGCAGCTGCTCTGCTTTGTCCTTTTCATCTTCTTCTGGGTCGCATCGCCGTGAACTCCGACAGCCGAGTGCAGCGGCAGAGACCACACAGCTGCACACAGACACACAAACCTGGGAAACACCACTGCTTTAATGACAGCGACTGAGTTTGTGTGATCATTTTGGTGAGAGGCTACATGACAGAAAATTACCACAAAGAGACACAAGAAGAGCAGAATTAGACAAAAAAAAAAATCACAAATAGACACAAAATGAGCACAGAATGACACTAAATGAACTAAAGGAGCCACACAGGGACAAAAATGACATGTAAAACCAGCAAAACGGTGAAAATTAGACACCAAATTACTAAAATGGGACACAAAACTGGTGCAAAGTCACAAATTACAACAGCTAATGACAAAAATGAGACACAGAATGAGCACAAAAAGACACAAGATGACTAAACTGAGACACAAAGCAGCAACCAAGAGACACTAAAATGACACAAAATGACCTGAAGGAGCCACAGAATGGGGATAATTGGTTAAATGCATCAGCAATGGTGGTATAGTGGTGAGCATAGCTGCCTTCCAAGCAGTTGACCCGGGTTCGATTCCCGGCCATTGCACAATATTTTCAAGGATTTGTGTTCATTCAACTCTCACCTCATCAAAGTAACACATGAACAAAAGTGTGTCTTCGTGGTTGTTTTCTCTTTTCTGTCTCAGTCTTTGTGTATTGGTTTGATTAGGCAGAAGTTGAATGAACACAAATCCTTGAAAACATTGTGCAATGGCCGGGAATCGAACCTGGGTCAACTGCTTGGAAGGCAGCTATGCTCACCACTATACCACCATTGCTGATGCATTTAACCAATTATCCCCACTTTGTGGCTCCTTCAGGTCATTTTGGATCCTTTTCTGTGTGTCTGGGTCGTGCTTTGCATCTTGCGTCTTTTTGTGCTTATTTTGTTTCTCACTTTTGTCATTTTACGTCTCTTTGTGGTCATTTTTCCATAATTTTACTCGTTACGTGTCTTTTATTGGTCATTTTATGTCACATTTTATCAATTTTGTGTCTTCTTTTTAATTACTTAATTCATCCATGAAACAAATCCTACCACACCACTGGGGAAGGGATGAAGCTGTGAGGCTTGAGGCCTGCCAATGAGTGGGGAGTAAAGGACAATGTTCCAGTTAGTTCCAGGGAAGCTCACCATAAGTTCAAATCATCCACCGAAGCCGAACCTGTTCAGCAGACAGGCATCGTCATCATCATCATCAGGTAGAAGTTGAACAACCATGAGTCCTTGAAAACATTGTGCAATGGCCGGGAATCGAACCCGGGTCAACTGCTTGGAAGGCAGCTATGCTCACCACTATACCACCATTGCTGATGCTGTTAACCAATTATCCCCATTTTGTGTCCCAGTTTTGTTGGTTTTGCATCTCTTTTCTCATCCAGAGATACAAACCCAACAAAATGAGGTGCAAAATAGTTACAATGAGATAAATTACTAAAATGAGACACAAAACTGCTAAGATATGGCAAAAAATGACCAATAAAAGACACAAAATGAGCAAAATTACGGAAAAAAAGACTACACAGAGAAAGAAAATGAGACACAAAATCAGCAGTGGTGCTATAGTGGTGAGCATAGCCTTTTAGTAATTTTGTGTCTGATTTTAACCATTTTGTAATTCATTTTGTTGGTTTTGTTGAGCAAAATCATGGGACAAAATGACTAATAAAAGACATGAAAGTAACACAAAGCTGACATTTTTATTTGTGCTTTTGTTAATTTGAATATTTTTTTGTGATTGTTCTCTCTTTTCGAGTATTGGTTTGATAAGGTAGAAGTTGAATGAACACAAATCCTTGAAAACATGCTGCAACGGCCGGGAATCGAACCCGGGTCAACTGCTTGGAAGGCAGCTATGCTCACCACTATACCACCATTGCTGATACTTTGGACCAATTATCCCCATTTTCTGGCTCCTTCAGGTCATTTTGGATCCTTTTCTGTGTGTCTGGGTCGTGCTTTGCATCTTGCGTCTTTTTGTGCTTATTTTGTGTCTCACTTTTGTCATTTTATGTCTCTTTGTGGTCATTTTTTCATAATTTTACTCGTTATGTGTCTTTTATTGGTCATTTTATGTCACATTTTTATCAATTTTGTGTCTTATTTTTAATTACTTAATTCATCCATGATACAAAGTCCATGAAACAAGGTGAAACAAATCTAAACAAGTCCTACCACACCACTGGGGAAGGAATGAAGCTGTGAGGCTTGAGGCCTGCCAATGAGTGAGGGGGTGAAGGAGTGAATCTTCTCAGAATGTTCCAGTTAGTTCCAGGGAAGCTCACCATAAGTTCAAATCATCCACCGAAGCCGAACCTGTTCAGCAGACAGGCATCGTCATCATCATCATCACCACCATCATCATCATCATCATCATCATCATCAGGTAGAAGCTGAATCAAAACATGTCCTTGAAAACATTGTGCAATGGCCGGGAATCGAACCCGGGTCAACTGCTTGGAAGGCAGCTATGCTCACCACTATACCACCATTGCTGATATGTTTAACCAATTATCCCCATTTTGTGTCTCAGTTTTGTTGGTTTTGCATCTCTTTGCTCCTCCAGAGATACAAACCCAACAAAATGAGGTGCAAAATAGTTACAATGAGATGATAAATTACTGAAATGAGACACAAAACTGCTAAAATGCATTAGCGATGGTGGTATAGTGGTGAGCATTGCTGCCTTCCAAGCAGTTGACGATTGCTGGCCATTGCAGAATGTTTTCAAGGATTCATGGTTGTTCAACTTCTAAGCAAAGCAACACACAAACATGAAGCTGACATCCAACATGAACAAAAGCACACATTAAAATACACAAATGAGACAAAACAACTAAACTTGGACGCTTAAATGTGACACAGAACGAGCAAAATCATGGGAAAAAATGACACTGAAAGACATGAAAGTAACACAAAGCTGACAGTTTTATTTGTGCTTTTGTTAATTTTAATATTTTTTGTGTTTTTCTCTCTCTCTGTTTGTGTGTTGCTTTGCTTTGAAGTTGAACAACCATGAATCCTTGAAAACATTGTGCAATGGCCGGGAATCGAACCCGGGTCAACTGCTTGGAAGGCAGCTATGCTCACCACTATACCACCATTGCTGATGCTTTGGACCAATTATCCCCATTCTGTGAAGAGGAAATTTCTGAATGATGATACACTATTGATGTTGCATCACATCAGAATAAGAAAATAAAGCACAAATGACCACAAAACGACACTAAAACTTTGACAGACGGAAACACAAAACAACCATCTGAGGCTTCGTTTGCGTTACAGCAGTCGATCCAGAATAAAAACCCAACACTCAGCAGGAATGAGAGCCACACAGCATGAAGATACCGCAGCGTTTTGAACACCACTCCATTGTGTGTCCTCCGGTGTGCGACATGTGCAGCACGAGGCGCTGAGCTGCTGTTAATGTGGAAATAATGGCAGCATCTGTGGGCGCAGGTGCTGCTGTGAAACGACACAAACCGCTGCCTCATGGTTTCCTCATCTCCACATCCTTCATGCTCCGCCTGCATGCTGGAATTACATCCCATTTCAGACTCTGTCATGTCTGCTTTGCTGCGTTCACATCATCATCATCCTCGTCATCCAAACTCAGCAGCTTCATCCTAAACCCAGAAGCACCCATCTGACGGCTGCGTTCACTCAGCTGGAACTAAAATATCTAAACACAAACCTCCACAAAGAACAAATACCAGCCGGAAGGACACTAAGTGACACACGAGAGACACAAAATGAGCAGAAATAGACAGAAAATGACCACAGTGAGACACAAAATGAGCAGAAATAGACAGAAAATGACCACAGTGAGACACAAAATGAGCAGAAATAGACAGAAAATGACCACAGTGAGACACAAAATGAGCAGAAATAGACAGAAAATGACCACAGTGAGACACAAAATGAGCAGAAATAGACAGAAAATGACCACAGTGAGACATAAAATGAGCAAAAATAGACAGAAAATACCACAAAGACACAAAATAACAAAAATTAGACATAAAATGACAAAAAATTGGACATTAAATGAGGAAAATTAGACATTAAAAAACAAAACTAGAAATAAAATAACTAAAATTAGACACAAAATGATCAAAATTAGACAGAAAATTGACTCATTTCAGTGTTTCTGTGACTCACTTTTAGCCCTGCCTTGACTCCCTGCATCATTCAGGTGAGTTTCCCTCTCTGAGTGTTTACATCAGCGTCTCATAACGAAGCTGAAAATGTGGAAGAAATGGGCGGGAACCGAGCTAATGACCGTGGCTTTGATTGCCAGCCTTTGTTCTGGCTTTCGGCAGGAGAAAGCACAATTAGCGCCGCTCTGACAGTCCATCAGAGCTCCTGAAATTGGATTCCGGTCCGGAGTGGCTTTCATTAAACCCTCACTGACACAGCAATGCAGCTTATTTACTTAAGACGGAGGCTGCGAGTGGCTGCTTCACGCCAGATTCCTGCATCACCTGCTAACAGACATCAGAAAATAAGAGAGTTCATCCCTCAGAAACACCTCCTGCCTCTCAACATGTGTTGGATCTGGTACATCTGGAGCTCTGAAGATCTGCAGCTCCATCTAGTGGAACCGAAACTCAGCTTCTACTCATTAAATACAGAAAAACAGACACAAGACTGCAGTGAAACCTCATGTGTTTGGGATGTTTCTGCTCTGAGATTCCTCCTTTTATAATTCACACTGGAATTAAAATGAGCAAAATTGGACACAAAAATGCCACATGGAGACAAAAAATGACTAAAATGAGATACGAGACACAAAAATGACCAAAATTAGACACAAAATAACCAAAATTAGGCATAAATTATCAAAATTAGACATAAAATGATCAAAATTGGACACAAATGCCCAAAATTAGATGCAAAACAACCAAAGTTAAACATAAAATAACAAATTAGACATAAAATGACCAAAAGTAAATATTACATAATCAAAATTAGACAGAAATTAACAAAAATTTGACATAAAATAAAGAAAAGTACACACAAAATGACCAAAATTAGACACAAAATAATCAAAATTAAAGCTGCAAGCAGCATTGGACGGGTCCTCGCATCCTTGCTGGTCGGCAAATCCACGCATGTCCACCAGGTGGCGCTGCGACCGAAAGTGCATGTTGGCCTCTAAATTTGATGAGGGCTGGGCTCCGATCACACGTGTAAAATTTCAGGCAGATTGGAGCATGTTCAGGCTACTTATAGAGCCTTTCCTGTCCATCCACCAGGTGGCAGTGCAACCGAGAGTGTATATTGGCCTATGAATGTGATCAGGGTCGGACTCTGATCCCACATATAAAATTTCAGGCAGATCGGACCATGTACAGGCTAGTTATAGAGCATGTCTTTCCATCCAACAGGTGGCGCTGCGACCGAGAGTGTATGTCGGCCTATGGATGTGATTAGGACTGGACTCTGATCATACATGTAAAGTTTGAGGCAGATTGGAGCATGTTTAGGGCAGTTACACAGCAGTTGATGTTTCATGGCGAAGCATCAAAGTTCAGGAGGCCGCCATGGCCACGCCCTCAGACTTTTGTGGAGCATTTTGATAACTTTTGATCACCCATGCCTGGAATACATCCTGGCCAAATTTCAGCTCTCTCGCTGTTACCCTGTTTGAGTTTATAGCTTTTGAAAATGTCTAAAAATGACCGAAAATCTTCAAAACATATGACATATAATTCAAAATGGCCGACTTCCCGATGGGTTTTGGCCATGGGTGTCAATTAAATTTTTGTGCGTCTTCATGAGTTACATATGTGTGTCAAATTTCATGATTGTAGGTGACACGTACTGGCCGTAGTAAATGTTTGAAATTTTCCAGGTGGCGCTATGGAGCCATTTTGCAACAGTCATGGACAATTTGTCTAAAATATCAAATATTTCATCAGTCATGATGTGTGTGGCAATTTTGGTGAGCATATGAGCGTTCCTAACCTGTCAAAAAGTACTTTGTTTATTACGGAAACAATGCGTTGCCACGGCAACACCGTTTTATGAATTGTCAAAATCGTCACACTGTGGCATCATCAAGGTGTGACCACTCACCTGACCAATTTTCAGAATGATATGACAAAGTTTCTGGCAATGGCACGTGCAAATGTAATGACAATTTCTTCCTGTTGCCAATAGGTGGCGCTATGAGTATTTCTAAATTTATAAATGTGGATGTGTTCAGACCCGGACTGGTGTCCATCACATCAAGTTTGGTCCGGATTGGATCATTTCCAGCTGAGATATTAATAATTAAATTTTCATGGCGAGAAATCAAAATTCGCCGCGCCGCCACAGACACGCCCCTTGACAAGGAGTCACCATTTTCTCTGGGAATCATCATCAATGTGTTCAGGCTTATGTCACCAAATTTGAGGTGAATCTGATCAACGTGCTAAGAATAGTACATCAAAATGTAAAAAATGTCTATTTCTTAATACCAGACGGTGGCGCTATGACTGTCAATGTACACAACCACATGGATGTCGTTAGGGCTGGACACTGATCACACATGTAAAATTTCAGGCAGATTGGAGCATGTACAGCAGAGTTAGACCCCACTTCCTGTTTCATGGCGAAGGATCAGTATTTTTGGGAGTCGCCATGGCCACGCCCTTTGACTTTTGCAGAGCATTTTGATAACTTTTCATCAGGAAGCAGTGTTGCATATATTTGCCAAATTTGGGGTCTCTCGGACTTACCCCCACTAAGTTATTAATCTCAAAAAATACCACAGTTAATTCAAGATGGCCGACTTCCTGTTGGCTTTAGGGCGTGGCCATGATTGACTTTTTCATGTGTCCTGATGCGCTGCATAAGCACACAAAATTTTGTAGCTGTAGATTAAACACTGTGCCAGTTGGCCTAATGACAACTTTTTGCAACTTTGTAGGGGGCGCTATGGAGCCACTTTGCCACACACATGCTCAACTCCCATAAAATATCAAATTTTTCACCAGTCCTGATGTGTGTGCCCCGTCTCATGCATTTTGGGGTATGATAAAGCCGCCAAAAGTGCAATTCAAAAGTTCGCCAAAGAATAACAAATAATTCCTTGCATTCCAAAGGGTCTTCGCACCATTCGGTGCTCGGACCCTAATAATTCTTAGGGTTTCAATAGGTTCCTCGCACCACTTCGTGGTGCTCGGACCCTAATAATTCTTAGGGTTTCAATAGGTTCCTCGCACCACTTCGTGGTGCTCGGACCCTAATAATTCTTAGGGTTTCAATAGGTTTATAATAATAAACCACAGGGTTTCAATAGGGTCTTCGCACCTTTGGTGCTCGGACCCTAATAAACCACAGGGTTTCAATAGGGTCTTCGCACCTTTGGTGCTCGGACCCTAATAACACTGAATAAACCGTTAAAAAACATGACGAAAAAAATAGTAGAGGTAAAACAGGGAGTGATAATGAAGCATTTTGAGGGGCCCACATAGGTGAATCCTTGGACTTTTTTTTGCTTATTTTTCCAAACCAATGCTCCGGTAAGAAGCTTCAGCAGCAGGAGGCTTAGCAGAGCCTAACGGAAGACAGAAGGGGAGCATGCTGTGCTTTAAAGCTAAATCAGCTAAATCAATAGTAAATCACAGGGAGACGTGAATGGGAGAAATGTATGTTCTTCTCCTGGAATTTGTTGAAAACCAGCAGCAGCAGAAACTGCACTGTTATTACAGAATGACTAACGGGGTAAAGCAAACAGTAGATCATGCAGTAGAGCTGCAAGGATTAATCACAAAGGTGCCGGTCAGTAGAAGAAACCGTGACTTTAAAGGTCAAATACTCCCGTTGTGGGAGAATGTTAGGGGAAAAAGCGAGCCTCGATAATGAAAATCAGGGTACGGATGCAAAAATTCATCTCCTGCCAGCTAAGAAAACCAGGAAGGTATCATCAGTATAGAGTTGGAAATTAGTGATTGTGATGTTTATGAAATATGCAAGCAAATGGTGACACATGAAAGACAAATGTAGTTTTAAAACATCTGCCCCCTGTAGGACAATGCTGGGGCAACAACTTTCTCAAATGAAACCACAGAATGATTTGTCAAAACCGTTGGCAATGTTTTAGAAATAAAAGCATATCCTGTTCTAATATGGCAGTGGAGGTTTGGTTACAGTAGTTAAAAATACGATTGATTTAGTTTCAGTTTACTAACTAAGGGTAGTTTATTGGAATGTCTGTTGTTCTCAGGCCTCTTTTGAAAAAGAGACTAGATTAAATAATGTTTAAGGAGGGCTTTTATTTCACAGTTAAGATAATAACTACTTTCTCAAACATGAGGAAATATCACAGTAAAAAACTAATTTCTTCAGTGTGGATGGAGCATATGACGTTTCAAATAACCTGACTGCCTGAAAGCTTTCCCACACTGGTTACAAATATGTGTTTGTAGACTGATCCAGCTCTCCTTTGCTGAAACCACTCCCACCCTCATCAAGACATCTGTACAGATCCCAGCAGGTCTGGTCCTATGAAGCAAAAAACAAAGTGTCAGTCACAGCAGTGCAAGAGGACAATAAATGGCAAATGCTACTGAATTACACAGGAAGAGGTAAGGGTGTAGCAGTACACAAAGATCACTGTTCGGCACACACACTCAGCTTTGAGATCATGGTTCATTATGTTCAGAGCGTAAAATGGGAACAAGAAATACAAAGCATTACACTGCTTCTTTTATCCTTTATTCAAATTAAACACGGGTGTAATGAACAGACTATGACTGCATTTTCTCAAAAAAGCCTGTCAATACTGCTGTAAGTGGCAGCAACTTACTAACAACAAAGTTACTTTAAAGATTCCATAATGTTTCACATATATTTTAATGCAGTGATCATCAACTGGCGGCCCGCGGGCCGAATCCGGCCCGCCGAACCGTCCAATCCGGCCCGCGACTGGATTCCAAAATTGTGAGGATCAAAGAGAAAATATCATGTGATCCACACTATTAAAGCAACTGAAAACAACAATAACTGAGACTCTTAACTATCAGTAATCCCCACCATTTATGACTCTATTTAGGCTGCACTGTTTAACATTTATTGTTTCACACAGTTCTTTTTTTTGTTAACATAACTTTTCCTCATGCCCTTACTTAACATTTGGTTTTTATTTCAAAGTCTCAACAACATGCTTCATACTACTAGACTTCTCAGGACAAAGAAAGGAGGAAAAACCAACTGGCATAAGTTAAAATAGCATGGTAAATAAATACTAACCTGGTAGCAGAACAAAACAGGTCACAAATAATGTTGGCACATCAAATAAAATGTTAAGTGGGCTACAGCGATTTCAAATCACAAGGCTGAAATGGGCTACTCACACTGCTTAATGGCTGAAGTTACATTTCCCCTCTGACACCAACTTTTCCACATCAGGCTTGGCCGCTGTCAGACTTATGAGCAAACAGTCCTCCAAAGACTGGTTTGACAGTCGGTTCCTCTCAGTGTTTTTATCGAGTTCATCTTGGAGAACGCAGCCTCGCAGGTGTAGGTTGAACCCAACATGGTGAGAACATACATAGCCAGCGTCTTCAATGTGCCATAGTCCTCGGGACAAGACACCCAGAATGCGCTGAGGCTTTCAGCACCATGGAGAGCAGCCTGGATTTCAGCCAGCTCGCTCTGAATGGACGCCTCGTCCAACGGCATCATTTTCACCGCGTTTGTGGAGAATTGTGGTGTTGTCCTCCAGCGGAAGCAATGCCAGCAGCTCCTCTCGGAAATCTTTGCCATCAAAGTCAGGATGGCATAAGGACAGGAGCTTGGGCATATTGCAGTAAAGTTGCCTTTTCTTTGTGTAGAAAGGAGTCGGCCGAGGTGATTCAAACATCTGACTGTGATTCCTCCTGGGCGCCTTTTATTGGAGGTTTTCTAGACACGTCCAACTGAGAGACAACCGCTAGATAGACCCAGAACTCGCTGGAGGGACCGCATATCTTATCATGCTGAGGAACACCTGGAGATCCCATAGGAGGAGCTGCAAAGTCACAAGAATATAATAATAATAATAATAATAATAATAATTAATAATAATAATAATAATAAATTTTATTTGTAAGCACTTTTCTTGACACCCAAGGATGCTTTATAAGAAAAACAAACACAACAGATAAAAACTATACATACAAGAAAGAGGCAATTACAGAGAATAAATAGTCTTTAACAGGTGAGTTTTGGGTCTGGATGTGAAGAGAAGCAGAGAGTCGATATTACAGATGTCCGGTGGGAGTGAGTTCCAGAGTTTGGGAGCAGAGCGGCAGAAAACCCTGCTGCCCATGATGGTGCTGAGGCGGATGGAGGGCACTGTGAGGTGGATGGACTAAGAGGATCTGAGAGAGCGGGTGGAGGAGGCGATGTGATGGAGATCAGACGATAGGGAGCGAGGTTGTGGATAGCCTTGAATGTATACAGGATGATTTTGAATTTAAATTGAATGTAGGTCAAAGGAGAAAAAGAGGAGGATTTGTATGCAGTTAGGTTGAGTGGCAGCAGAAGCAGAATAACTGTGCTTCTTAAACCAAGAAGTCAAACATTCTTCTGCCATTTAATCATCAAGTTAGTGTCTACATCTATTTAATGCAGCCACACAACAGTTTGTATTTTACTTGTCAGAATGACTGAGCCGCACAACAGTCCTTGAAGGAGTACTGAAAATAAAAGTACCATTAGACTGATTCAGCAGATTCATGTAATTAAAAAGTTCCAAAAGAAAAGTTTATATGAATGTTGAACTGAACCAGGTTTCATGTGTGGTTTGAATAAAATTGCAGTACACAAATAGAAAGACAACTTTCCTCTAATGGGGAATTATTTAAAGCTAATTTATATTTATTTGTTTTGGTTTGTTTTGGTATGTAGGCATCTCTGAAAGGACCATTTTAGGATTTGGTGGAGTAACTCGTGCTGTACTTTGAAGCTAGTATTGATTTACAGTTTATACAAAGATTGCTGAGGGGTCATGATACGATGAACTGAACTGGACAGGAGAAACATCATTCTACAACACAAAAGTCTACTTATTTCTAATGTTTTCCCCTCCCCTCAAATATTACTTATATCATAATTTGGTGCTCGTTACAGAAAAAACTGTGGAAAAGTTGAGATAGTTTCAGTCTAATTGAAAGCTTGTAACAATTGATCGGCTGCTTTTTGTACAAGTTAAATTGTTTGCTTGCCTGTGGCCACATTTTGTACACATTTAGCTGTTTGCTTGTACTGAATAAAAGTTTCGAGGTTTCCAGTGGCTTCACAATAAACAGCAATTAACTATCTGGGAGTCAGACTGTTCAAAGCCTGCACAATAATAACTGTTACTGCCAGGTAACATGATTTTTTTTCAGAAAACATCAGAAACAATCATTTGGTACATCCTGCCCCCTGATCAAATTGTAATGAGACTATATGAGAATGAAAAACATGTCTTTGGTTGAGGGAATGAGAACAGGCAAATGCTCTTCCAAAGTGAAATGGAACTTTTGCACAGTGGTCACAGACATCCGTTATGTGATATAGAAAGATATTAGACCAAATGTGGCTGCAGCAGGAAACAAAAGAAAGACATTTATTTTCTAATGTGATGCTTAGAAAAGGGTTGAAGTTAGCCAATCATGCAGAAAAATCTTTAGAGCAGTTGAAATGGTGACAAATTGTCAACCACTGACCTGTCAGATGGGACTTTAAGGGACAGTGACCAGAAAGTGTGACCAAAACACAACCACTCTGTTGACAAGTGACTATTAAAAAAAAGGATAACACTTAGTGGACATAACAGACAGAAGTTGAGATATGGAGGCAGCTACCAACCACTAATTAATTAACATTTACACATGTTTTTTTTTTTTTTGGCAAATATCTCTTTGTTGCTATTGCCCATATCTGTCTACATTGTTGCACAGTCATACTACACTCTATGAATGCCTATTTTTGAGTGAAAGAAAATAATCATGGGTTGTCATCAGTCCAAATCAGGTGAGACTTGTTGTTAAAATGTGAAATCAATGAATAATTTGCCTAAAGAAGAATCTGAATCTAACTGTGATGCATTAACAGCTAAAATTAAATCTGATGCATTTATGCTGGTCAGTGTAGCAGCAATTAAGTCATTAGTCAGAGCTAAGAACACAGGTAAGAAACTTAAGATCATTGCTGTTCTTCAGGAAGAATTGACTAAGATAAAGGATAAAGAGGTTGAATCTTGACTTAACACAGAACCGGACTGAGGATCAGGCTAAGTTTCAGGAAATGGCGGTGTAGAAAAGGGACAGAGTAATGATGAGTTGATGAAAAAAGTTTAACAGTCTGCATGTTCTTCATGTGTTTTTCTTCAAAGTGATAAGATGGAGGAGTCAGAGCTTTTTGAAACTAATCTAGCTTTGTGTAAATGCATGATTGTTAACACAGCTGTGTGTCAGCCTTGGAGTTCAGTGGAGGCCCGAGATATAGTGTTTAGTGCACCAGATCCTTTCATTAGTGTGATGAAATGTCTTGATTGGTTGTGAGTTACAGCTACATTGTCTAATGTTGTGGTTCCAGAATGAAGAATGAAGTTATTGTTGCACTGTATGTTTTGGCACAGAGCGGTCTGTGGTTGAGGAATCTTTTGATCTACCTCCCACTGAGAATGTCCAGTGACCTGATGAGCTAGATGTGCAGACATGGTTAACAGATCACAGTGGTGTTTGCCTTAGTTCTAGAGTGTGTGTCGTGAGATTTCTTACAGGTATAGAGTGTCAAATCAGTCATGGCATAGTAGTGTGTGGATAGACTCAATGCATGTGTTGATGGAAATGTAGAAGGATGGTTGTTTCTCCACTGAATGATGTGCTAAGGTTAAATAATTGTTTCATTTCACAGATCAGCCCCGGTGTTGTTTTTATCAGAAGGCTGCTCCCTGAACACAGTTGAAATGCAGACAATGTGGGAATTATAGGAGAATGAGAGACTGGGCCACAGACTGCAGAGTAGTAAGGAGCTTGTCAGTAGAATGGAATGTTTTGAACTCTGTAAACACTAGAGTTTAATAGTCTCCTATTGGAAATCTAATATGATCAGTAGTAAAAAGGAAAGGGGTCAATGTAAAATTATTTGTGTAATATAAAGTGGATTTTTTCTACGCTTTGAGTTGAGAATGTAATGGTTTGGTATTGCTGTGGTCCATACAGAGAAACTAAAATTTCATGTGTGCTGGATTAAAATTAACTATGATCTTAAAAGTTAACTATATTAAGTAAATTAATGCGTTGGTAGTAAATAATAGTGTTAAATGTTTAATTTGTGTAGCTTAAGGAAATTATATAAATATTAAATTTATTTTTAAGTTTTACAGAGTATCCTGAGAGCAGGATAAATAGAACAAGATGATCAATAGGTGAAATAAGTCAAAATATATTACCAGTTGTGTCTATCAATATTTCGATAAAGTATTTTTGCAAAATGTTGTGTGTCATTATGTAATTAAATTGAAGCTATGAATTGATAAAGGGGGTATACTTTTTGTTGTATGTTTCACTGATAATGTTTTCATTTGTAGTTGTAAAGCAATTGTTGTAGGAGTTTCAGGCGCCCCATAAGTAAATTAATTTTTCATCAAGTTTATGTTTGAAAAGCAGGATCAGCTGTGGAGTATAGTATGTGATTGTTGAAGTAACACTTTTGAGTGTGATGGGAAGAGACCTTCTTTGTCAGCTAAACACTGGTATTAATTGTAGTACAGATTAGTTGTTTGTAGGAAATAATAAAATCAGTTCAGTGTTTGAAATTAGCAAGATAATTGGAAAGATTGAGTGACTTTAATGCCTGCCAACTAAAAATGAGAACAACACAGGGAACGTGATGCTGTGAGATCGCGAGATTCAGCGAGAGTGACGAAATTCAACATGGCGGCTCCCAGCTGCTAGATGCGAAGTAAACAAACCGCCGTTATCTCGACGTATTTGTATTAAAAATAAATAAATAAACCAACAACCTAGCTAAATAGCCTGCGCAAGATCGGAAACGGTAGTGCTCACAGTGGAGGACCTTGAGAACTTCATTGACGACTACTTCGTCCGGTGCGTGATGGAAGACGCCAACCCGAGCAAGAGGAAGAAGCCAGACTCTTCGACTGACACACAAGACCTGGAGGTCACGGATATCCAGGTAAGTGTTCTAGAATCCATTAATAAGAAGCTCGATATCCTTAGTTTGCTTCACCAGGAAATAAAAGACCTGAAAGCAAGCCTGGAGTTCACCCACCAGCAGATAGAGGATCTGCAGAGGGACAACAACGAACTCCGGTCCACGCTGACAGCGGTCACTTCAGAGGTGGATACGCTTAAAAAAGAAAACACAACCCTGAGGGAGACCGTCCTGGACATCCAGTCGAGGAGCATGCGGGACAACCTGATCTTCTCTGGTATCCCTGAGTCCACACCGGATAACCCAGAGGCTCTTGTTAAAAACTTCATGGTGTCGGCGCTTAAAATCCCTGCGGAAACTGTTAAAAACATCACTTTCCACCGCGTCCACCGGCTCGGACCCCGAGGAGGAAACCGACACCGTCCTATTATTGCAAAGTTCGAGCACTTCCAGCAGAAAGTGCTCGTAAGAAGCAAAGGACGGGAGCTGAAAGGCACGTCGTTCGGGATGAATGACCAGTTTCCCAGGGAAATCAATGAGAGGCGCAAAGTACTATACCCCATCATGAAAGAACACAGACAGAAAGGTAAACGGACTGCACTGGTTGTGGGCAAACTATACATAGATGGGCAGCTATTTCGGGAACCCTCCATCACCCCCTGGCTCTTCTAAAAAAAAAAAAAAAATGAAATTAGCAAATGATTTGAAATAGTTTGACTGTGGAAAGTTTTAATATGAAGTACAGCTTCACTGCAAAACATGTAGAAGTATAGGAAAATCCCATTGTGTGTGTTGCAGTGGTGTTGTTGACAGTTCATCTTTTGAGCATTAAATTGTCAGTTTGAAAGTTACACTTTTATTTATGAGGAAAAATGATAATGTAATGTGAAGGGATTGTACTGGTTTATGGTTGAGATTAAGCTGCTTTTTTTTATCAGTTACAGGGATGGAATTGTGTGTACATACAACATATTTATACAAACAGTATGCAGGTGTTTGGTGGAATTTTGTGCTCTTGAATGTTTTTATTAGTTTTGTTTGGATCTTAGTCAGTAATTGTTCTTTATAATAAGTGGTATGTTTTTGACAATCATGAGCAATATCATAGTAGCTGAAGTTGGGTTCAGGTTGGGACTCCCGACTCCCGACTCCCGACTCCCGACTCCCGACTCCCGACTCCCGACTCCCGACTCCCGACTCCCGACTCCCGACTCCCGACTCCCGACTCCCGACTCCCGACTCCCGACTCCCGACTCCCGACTCCCGACTCCCGACTCCCGACTCCCGACTCCCGACTCCCGACTCCCGACTCCCGACTCCCGACTCCCGACTCCCGACTCCCGACTCCCGACTCCCGACTCCCGACTCCCGACTCCCGACTCCCGACTCCCTTCCGCGCAACCGAAAAACCAAATGTAAAAACCAATGCAAAAAATGAAAAAAAAAATAAAAAAATAAAATAAAAAAATTAAAACAGAAAAGAATAAACACAGAAAAGAAAAGAGAAAACAAAGAAGCTAACAGAAACAAAGAAAAAGAACCTAATACAAGAAAACAAAAACAAGCAGACTTGACTTGCCTGTAACAATAGGAAATAATCAAGTTGCAGCCACCAACTTCTTCCTGTAACCAGAGGAAATAATCAAGTTGCAGCCACTGACTTCTTCCTTCAACAATAGGAAATAATCAAGTTGCAGCCACTGACATTCTTCCTGTAACAAAAACACAGCATTAACTTGCAGCACAGCCTTCCTGCAACAAAAACATAGCATCAACTTACAGCACAGCCTTGCTTCCTGTAACAAAAACACAGCATCAAGTTGCAGCACAGCCTTCCTTCCTGTAACAAAAACACAGCATCAACTTGCAGCACAGCCTTCCTTCCTGTAACAAAAACACAGCATTAACTTGCAGCACAGCCTTCCTGCACAAAACATGCATCACTTCAGCACAGCCTTGCTTCCTGTAACAAAAACACAGCATCAACTTGCAGCACAGCCTTCCTGCCTGTAACAAAAACACAGCATCAAGTTGCAGCACAGCCTTCCTTCCTGTAACAAAAACACAGCATCAACTTGCAGCACAGCCTTCCTTCCTGTAACAAAAACACAGCATCAAGTTGCAGCACAGCCTTCCTTCCTGTAACAAAAACACAGCATCAACTTGCAGCACAGCCTTCCTGCCTGTAACAAAAACACAGCATCAACTTGCAGCACAGCCTTCCTTCCTGTAACAAAAACACAGCATCAACTTGCAGCACAGCCTTCCTGCCTGTAACAAAAACACAGCATCAACTTGCAGCACAGCCTTCCTTCCTGTAACAAAAAACAGAGCATCAACTTGCAGTGACAGATGTTCTTCCTGCAACAATAGTTCACAATCCAAACAATTTTTCAATATATAAAGGTTTTTATTGACAACAAACTTGTACAAAACATTAAACAAAACAAAAAAAACAATTCTTGCAATTTCTCACAATAATCTATAAATAGAAAAGGCAATCGATGCAGTCAAATGGAGTCGAGTCAAAACCAGAATGTGGCAACAATGACAAAACTCCTTGTGCAACATCCTCCAGAAAGGTCCATGGTCACCTTTGAAACATTTATCAGCAGGTCAGTTAAAAATCCAGCCAGTCATGCTTAAGCAGGTGGTGTATTTTACCCAGACTACACTTTTATCACTATTTATTTTTCCCATCTTAATAGAATCTAAAAGCACAGACATCAGCACAAATGATGGTCTAGACTAAACAGTGTGTACATTCATTTCTTACCCATTTTCAAATTGGCTTTGAAGGTTGTTGGGTCTTCACCCTTCGTGGAAGCTGAAGTTTTCTGCTTGAACATTTCTGGTCTTCATCAGGTACATTTATTACCCAATAACACTTTGTAGCAGATGGTCTGGGGGAGGAAAACGTCAAAAAAATGTGTTAAACTATAGAAAGCTGAAAGCCACACACTAGTGCATATGTATGAAGCTACAAAATTCAACAAACACTACAAACTAACAACAGAGGGGAAATTTAAGAAAACCATTAATGAATAACCTAAACTAATCCATCAAAACTGGATACTTACGAGAAGAAACTCAGCTGAAGGGGTAGGTAGGAAACCCAAACAGGGGTACAAGGGCAGCGTCGTGTCCAAGAAGCTCTGGTGGTCGTGACTTGACGCAGGATGTGCGAGCCCATGCTGCAGCAGGGACTGAATGACAGAGCTGGCTTATATGCTGCCAAGTGGAATTGCAAACAGGTGACTGGTGTAAGCCAATTACAGCATGCATCTTTTAAACGTAAAGAACGAGGACGTGTTGGACTTTACCTGTCAGCGATGGGACACATACAGAGCCTGTTTAAAGCAATGGCTTTGTCTTCATGGCATAAACAGAGACCTAGCCAAAATTTAAAGACATTGCCAGGATATAGAGTTTGACAATATTCCCATCGATGCTGGTTTCCATACAACATGCTACCGTCGTTTCACAGATAAGCAGAAATTGGTCAGGGCTGAGAAACAATCTGCACAGATTGGCAATACATCTGAAACACCGAGCACTTCAGCCCTTCCGGAGGCTACAACAACCGAAGTTGCAGAACAGTCTGAAACTCCCCGGAAAAAACTACGTTCCCGTTCAGGTTTGGCCTTCGCTTCTGCTGGACCTGTCCTTCCAGCCATCTGCATTATCTGCAAAAGAGCTACAAAATACATCCATGTAGCTACACTACAAAAGAGGGATTCTCTCATTCAAGCAAAAACATTGACTGCAGGTATGTTTCACACATTCTAAATATGACAAATATGTTTAGATTAGGGATGAAAATAATGTGCTTATAGATAACGTTAGTCTTTCTTTTAAGTGATTAAAGCAGTTGTCTTCTTCATAAGTACTCCCTTCCACCTTTCTTCTCATTACCTTTCTTCTTATTATTATTGTGTTATTATTATTATTATTATTATTATTATTTTTATTTTTTTTTAACTGTTTTTTAATTTACTGTAAGTATGAGCCATACCCTCCCTTGCTTCCTCCCTTGTCAAAAAAGACCCATAATATAACACATATTCTATTATTATTTGACAAAGGACATTTTTTGTTATTGTGATTTACATTATATGGCAATATTTAATCTCAATAAATGTTTTATATGTTGCAAAAAATATGTAGCCCTCAATGAGTCTTCTTCCATCTAGTCAATTTTTGCCCTAGTCCACTTTTGTGGTGCATGGTAATATATTCAGGCATTTGGGCAAATATATGCATTACTTCTTTTTTACCTGAGTCGATTGTGAGTTGTTTTAGCATATAAAACATAATCTTTTAGCTAAATGTAGCTCATGTTTTTAATGTGCTGCTGTTGAACTACTTGAAGAACAAATTAGCTACATTTTATGATCTGAATTCACATTGGAGTGCAAAAAAACAAAAACCCCAAAAAATAAACACTTCTTTCTGATGTTAAGTACATGTGTTTATGACATCTCAGACAGATTTCGTGTTGCTAAATTTAATATAGGACATCTTAAATCCAAAAAAGGCAGTACAAGATTTTCCTTTTTTGGCTATTTACTTCTATACACATTTATGGCTCCAGATAAAAATGGTGTCAGGATAGTTTGGGTGAACTTTTAACCCAGTGTTCAGAAGGGTATTATCTATCAAAAAATGCATTGAACAAGTAGTCCCCCTTCCGTGGAGCAGAATTCATTTTCTAGCCACTTTTTTGGGGGTCACCTGATGGCCTACAGGAAAACAGACAAGACTACAAAATTCAACAAAGACTCTAAACTAACAACAGAGGGGAAATTTAAGAAAACCATCAATGAATAACCTAAACTAATCCATCAAAACTGGATACTTACAACGAGAAGAAACTCAGCTGAAGGGGTAGGTAGGAAACCCAAACAGGGGTACAAGGGCAGCGTCGTGTCCAAGAAGCTCTGGTGGTCGTGACTTGACACAGGATGTGCGAGCCCATGGTGGAGCAGGGAGTGAATGACAGAGCTGGCTTATATGCTGGGAGGTGGAATTGCAAACAGGTGACTGGTGTGAGCCGATTACAGCAGCTGATTCTCATTGCTGCAATCAGACTGCAGGCAGGTGGGAGATTCAGGAAGCAGAGAGACACAGTAGAAAGTTTTAATTACAGATTAAAGTGTGGCTAAATGCAAAAAAAGAAAAATAAACAGCAGGACAAAAAGGTGAAACACTTAAGGAGTCATTTACTATGAAAGTCTAAAAACAACAGACTTAAAGCTTTATTAAACAGGATGATAAAACAAGGCTGACTATTGAAAGATTTGATTTCATAGATTCAACTCTATAATCAGTCCCATCGGTTCTCAAATCTCTGAAAATGTGGTTTCTTACTCATTTCATTAACAAAACAGAATGAATTAAGACTCCAATAACTCTTCATTAACAAATCTGAATGTCCCTTGAGCTACTTCCTCCCCATTTTAGACAGCAAAAAAAAAAAGAATCCTGAACATTGGACATGTTCTCAACACATTTTTAGTCTGACTCACCAAATGTGCTGTTGCAGGTAGGTGCCTGCCATTTCCAGCAGCATTTCATGTAATATTCTTTTCCCCTTTTGCTATTCAAGTGTTACTGTTTTCCCATTTACTTTGGAAAAAGCAACACTCACAGTGCTAGTCACCGTGCTGAAAATGGCAGGCAGGTCCGCTTGGTTCTTTCAGTGAATTAGCCATTTTAATGAAGGTGCTCACTTCTATATGCACAAATATTGCACCAAAACAAATTACCTCGGAGCTGATTTTGCAGGGACATCATTGCTGCATGCCTAATATGATTTTGACTGACTGGGGTAAAGACATACAAAGAAACCAGGACGTATTTCCACCCACAGCAGAATAGCAATAGGTGCACACAGACTGTTCTTCAATGCTGACACATTCATCCATCCATTCGTTGATTTCCCTCCACATAACCAGTTCCAGCAGGCTAAGCACGTCATTCCATCTGCAATTCCATTTCAAGAGAATTTCTTGCTTTTGTTTTTCAGCCCTCCTTCAAGGACTGTTTTCTGGCTCAGCTCAGTCATTCTTACACAGTGAAAGGAAAATACATTATATTAAAATATACAAAAATACATCTATTAAATAGATGTAGAATACATTACTGAATACTCATCAGACGTTCTATTCAAAGTTGATGATAAAAATGCAGAAGAAGATTTTTTTTTTACCCCTTTTCCTGGATTTCAAAACATATTCACACTGCTTCTGACCACCAATCTGTACAAACAGCAGCTCCATTGTACTCTTTTTTATCTACTTCATCTGCATGATTGCCATCTCAGTAACTTCAGCGCTGCCGTTTATCACCACCCCACCGGCCTACACTGCTGAGTTTTCACGACTCTGTGCCTATCTTTGGTGGAAGTCACCTGGCCACCCACTGCAGACACTCTTCATTAAGTCTCGCTGTATATGTACAGACAGATACCAGTTCTTCTTCAGCAACACTCATAGCTCTCAGGGCTATGCATTGCATTGCACCATGAATACAAACTACATTTGTGAACAAAGATTTACAAAGACTTGCAAAGAACATGTATGTCATGGTGGTCCTGAGTTTCCAGTGACTCCCATAACTCTGAATTTATTGTCATGGAATCATTAAAACACACTCTGTCACAAAAAACAATCATGCATGTTGTTTTTTCATAGATTTATGACAGGTACTTTGGAAATATGACAACATCCACTGCTTCAAAAAGAATGTGCAAACAGCAATGGGAATATTTGATTAAACATCCCTTGGTCATTTTCACCTCAACTAGACGCTTTCAGTAGCCATCTCCAAGTTTCTGGCTGGGTCCTTGACCACCCATCTTGACAGAATCGGTGCAGTTCGACTAAATTTGTTGACTCACACAGACTTGTTTCTTCAGCACAGTCCACAGGTTCTCAATGGGGTTAAAGTCAGGAGTTAAAACCAGTCTAAAACCTTAATTCTTGCCTGATTTCACCATTCCTTTACCATGTTTTTGGTCAGTGTCTTGTTGGAACACTTAACTCCATCCAAGATCCTTCTGGCTGATGATTTGAGGTTTTCCTGAAGAATGTGGAGATAATCATCCACAAGAACCAACATGCATGAATGTTTTTTGAGACAAAGACGCGTGTTTCATTCATTCCAGCATAGAAAATTAAGAGCCATAGCAGTCACTGAAAATTCAAGATTGCCACAATATGCACGGTCTTCACAAGTGTATGTAAGCTTTTTTTCACTACTGTACGTACTAACATCAGCATGATAACAAGCTTACCCTAACATTTCTCATGGTTGTTAGCGTGCGCCAGAAATGACAGATCACACATTTTATACATCTGTTTTTGATGGTTCAATACAGTGCCAGTTTGTATTCACATTTAAATATTTTTGCCCTCATAATTTGCCATATTTTTGTCAAAACACTCAAAGTTCTTAACATATAAGTATTTGAGAAATTCACATTTTGCTTGGATAATGGAGCTACATGGAAGCTTAGGTTTAGCCAAGCTTATTTCATTCAGACGCCAATTTTCCAAACTACTGTTGGCACAAAGAATCACCACAGTTTTTTGGAATCATCCTCTGGGAACCGTAAATGCTTTTACTAAATTTCACTGCACAACCTATCCAATGGGATTCCAGACAAGACCAAAATGGAGCGACTGAAAGAGCAACATTTTAATCCATAGAATCATATTGAATGCATGGCTAAAAAACACAGACTACTGCCTGGACATCAGTGTAGATTAGTTTAAACCTAGAGATCGTGCTGTTATCTTTATATTCAAATGGAATCAGGAATTAAAACAATGCAAGGAATAGGCAGAAAAGCCTGAGAGCTGTATGTGTGTTTGACCAAGATGAGTTTTAATAAGCTGAACAAAACATACTCCTACAACAGCCTTTTCAGATTCAACCCAACACTTAACTGAATGGTAGACAGTTATCATGCACACTACTTCTGGCTCTAGGCTCATCTCACCAGAATACTTTTCACTCTTTGTTTGTATAGTACTCTTTTGTATGTTATGCCTTTTATCCTTCACCGCCAGTGTTTGCTAAATAATGAAAGGATGTCATCTGTACGTTCTTGTTACATGTTGCCACATTGTGAATTGAATTATGAGTAATTATGTATTGTAAGTTATCATGAACACTTTTCTGCTCCTGATAGGGATCTTAAAAACAAAGCGTATATTTTGCTGAGAGAAAAACTTCCTTTGTTTGTCAAATGGAAGGGGATGCATTCATTTTGAAATGCCAATAAACTGTTTGTTTGATGTCAAACCAAAGCGACTGATGGAACAGTTCATATGCAAGTTAAATGCATTCATTTAACATTAACAGACAGTTTGTACAGATAAACACTTTTTACTGAGAGAGGAGTCAATCCTGGGTTATTTCATTTATAGCTCTATTCCTGGCTGATAAGTGCAATGGATACAAACATCCCACCTCTGTTTGGTGGGATGAAAAGCAAATATTAAAAGTCATCTCCCATGGGTATAAAGCTTTAAAACATTGACACCGCTTTGAAGAGCAAAGTTATACAATTAAAGCTGCAAGCAGCATTGGACGGGTCCTCGCATCCTTGCTGGTCGGCAAATCCACGCATGTCCACCAGGTGGCGCTGCGACCGAAAGTGCATGACGGCCTCTAAATGTGATGAGGGCCGGTCTCCGATCACACGTGTAAAATTTCAGGCAGATTGGAGCATGTTCAGGCTACTTATAGAGCCTTTCCTGTCCATCCACCAGGTGGCACTGCAACCGAGAGTGTATATTGGCCACTGGATGTGATCGGGGTCGGACTCTGATCCCACATATAAAATTTCAGGCAGATCGGACCATGTACACGCTAGTTATACAGCATTTCCTGTCCATCCAACAGGTGGCGCTATGACTGTGGCTGTATTTCAGCATGTGAATGTCATCAGGGCAGGACTCTGGTCATACATGTAAAGTTTGAGGCAGATTGGAGCATGTTTAGGGCAGTTACACAGCAGTTGGTGTTTCATGGCGAAGCATCAAAATTCAGGAGGCCGCCATGGCCACGCCCTCAGACCTTTGTGGAGCATTTTGATAACTTTTGATCACCCATGCCTGGAATACATCCTGGCCGAATTTCAGCTCTCTCGCTGTTACCCTGTTTGACTTTATAGCTTTTGAAAATGTACAAAAATGACCCAAATTCATCAAAACATATGACATATAATTCAAAATGGCTGACTTCCTGTTGGGTTTTGGGCATGGGTGTCAATTACATTTTTGTGCGTCTTGACGAGTTACATATGCCTACCAAGTTTCAGAACTGTAGGTGACACATACGGCCCTTAGTAAATGTTTGAAATTTTCCAGGTGGCGCTATCGAGCCATTTTGCAACAGTCATGGACAATTTATCTAAAATATGAAATATTTCAGGAGTCCTGATGTGTGTGGAAATTTTAGTGAGCATATGAGCGTTCCTAACCTGTCAAAAAGTACTTTGTTTATTTCGATAACGATACGTTGCCACGGCAACAACGTTTTATGAATCGTCAAAATCTTCACACTGTGGCATCATCAAGGGGGAATCACTGAGCTGACCAATTTTCAGAATGATTTGACAAAGTTTCCAGCAATGGCATGTGCAAATGTAATGACAATTTCTTCCTGTTGCCAATAGGTGGCGCTATGAGCATTTCTAAATTTATGAGTGTGGATGTGTTCAGAACCGGACGGGTGTCCGTCACATGAAGTTTGGTCCAGATTGGACCCTTTCCAGCTGAGATATAATAAATTCAATTTTCATGGCGAGAAATCGAAATTCGCCGTGCTGCCACAGACACGCCCCTTGACGACAAGTCACCATTTTCTCTGGGAATCATCATCAACATGTTCAGTCTTATGTCACCACATTTGAGGTGAATCTGATCAACGTGCTAAGAATAGTACATCAAAGTGTAAAAAAATGTCTATTTCCTGCTACCACAAGGTGGCGCTATGCCTGTCAATGTATACAAATACATGGATGTCGTCAGGGCAGTACACTGATCATACATGTAAAATTTCAGGCAGATTGGAGCATGTACAAGAGGTTTAGACCCCACTTCCTGTTTCATGGCGAAGGATCAGTATTTTTGGGAGTCGCCATGGCCACGCCCTTTGACTTTTGCGGAGCATTTTGATAACTTTTCATCAGGGAGGACTGTTGCATATATTTGCCAAATTTGAGGTGTCTCGGACTCATCCCAAATGAGTTATTAATTTTAAAAAATTTACAGCTAATTCAAGATGGCCGACTTCCTGTTGGGTTTAGGGCGTGGTCATGATTGACTTTTTTGGGTTTCCTGATGTGCTGAATATGCCTACAAAATTTTGTAGCTGTAGATGAAACACTCTGCCAGTTGACCTAATGACCATTTTTTGCAACATTGTAGGGGGCGCTATGGAGCCATTTTGCCACACACATGCGCAACTCCCATAAAATATCAAATTTTTCGCCAGTCCTGATGAGCATGCCAAGTTTGACGCATTTTGGGGTATGATAAGGCCGCCAAAAATGCAATTCAAAAGTCCGTAAAATAACAATAAATAATTCCTTGCATTCCAATAGGGTCTTCGCACCGTTCGGTGCTCGGACCCTAATTAAAATAATTTTGCAGTAAAAACTTCTCCTGCGATTAACATTTTTAAGAAAATTTTAAAAATTTAAAAACTTGAATGTTTTCGGTGTCTCTGTGCAGCTCTTAATGCTATTAATTGTTCGTATTTTATATTTATTTCATCTTCACATGTCGTCTCTTGTTGTTAAAACATACTAAATGAATAAACTTTGATTTGACGCAACTAAAAACTGCAGCAGGTTCGTTTTTTGATCTGCTTTCTGTGGTCGTCTGATAATTATTTCTGTTTATTTACCCTTTATTTAAGCAGGAAGTCCCTTAGGATTATAAATAAAAACACATCCACAGACATGAGACTAAACTAAAGCACATTAAAACCACCAAGCTGGTAGAGACACACAAACACATTTCTAGATCAGAGCTCAGAGAATCAGTCAGCTGTAGAGTTTCTGAAGGTTATTCCAGGACCACGGCAGAAAAACAGCAAATTCAGGTTAAATCCATTTAGATGTGCAGGAATCGAGGTAAATGACAGAAAATAACAGGTAAGAACTGAGCTGAGAGAGGAAATAAACCTGCCGTTTCCTCAGGATGAAAAAAGAAACCAGATCTGACGCGACACACTGATGTAAGCTGGAGATGAATAGAAAGAACAGCAGCAGAACGAAGGTAAATAACAATAAAATAACCATAAATAACCATAAATAAAGTCCTCAGAATGGACTCAGAACGTTTTCATACAGTAAAGATGAACGAGAGGATTTCCTTTACCCTAAAACATATCGAGCCTTCCAAAGCCTGCTGCTGAGGAACATCATGATGCTGCCACCACCGTGCTTCATATTATGATGCTGCCACCACCGTGCTTCATATCATGATGCTGCCACCACCGTGCTTCATATCATGATGCTGCCACCACCATGCTTCACATCATGATGCTGCCACCACCATGCTTCACATCATGATGCTGCCACCACCGTGCTTCATATCATGATGCTGCCACCACCGTGCTTCATATCATGATGCTGCCACCACCGTGCTTCACATCATGATGCTGCCACCACCATGCTTCATATCATAATGCTGCCACCACCGTGCTTCATATCATGATGCTGCCACCACCGTGCTTCACAGTGGGGATGGTGTGTCTGTGATGATGTTCAGTGTTTGGTGTCCATCAATCACATCATCTAGTCTGATGGACATAAAGCTCCATCCTGGTCTCCTCAGACCAAAGAACCTTCTTCCAGGTGTCTTCAGAGTCTCCACATGTCTTCTGGTGAACTCTAGTCCAGATTTAATTGGAGCTTTTTACAACAGAGTCTTTCTCTTTGTCTCCATAAAGCTTTGACTGGTGAAGAACAGACAACAGTTGTTGGATGAACAACAACTGAGCTGCTGAAGCTGGAACACCTTCAGAGGAGTCATAGGAGTCTTGGTGGCCTCCCTCTCTAGTCTCTTTCTCCTTCAGAGGAGTCATAGGAGTCTTGGTGGCCTCCCTCTCTAGTCTCTTTCTCCTTCAGAGGAGTCATAGGAGTCTTGGTGGCCTCCCTCTAGTCTCTCAGGTCTTGAGGACGTCCTGCTCTAGTCAGATTTATTCATGTTCCATCTTCCTTCCATTTCGTAATGAATGATTTAACTGGACTCCAGGAGATCTTCAGGAACTTGGAAATGTTCTTGTCTCGTCCAGACTGATTCTTTTCAACAACCTTTTCTCAGAGTTTCTTGGAGTTCTTTAGTCTTCATGGTGGAGTTCTATCCAGGAGGACTGATCCTAGATCCAGGAGTCTTTATACCACATTCACTGATTGCTTGATTTCTAATTACTTCCACTTTAAAGATGGTGAAAACTGATGCAATCACTGATTTTTCATTTTCATTTTATTTTATTGACATTAGTTTGAAGAAATATGTTTCCACTTTGACATAAAAGACTCGTCTTTGGAATTTCCTGTCAGAAAAGCCACCAGTGACAGGTTTAGTTGCGTGATTAAAGGCCGAGCCGTCCGCTCTGCCTAAAGCAATGATTTCAATGCATGACACATATTTCTCAGAGCGTAACACTTCCTCCAACAAGATGATAGAATAATGAAATGTTTGGGACTCAGCCGTCGACGTGCTGTCGTCTGAGTCGCCGTGTTTAAAGTAAAAGACAGACTGCAGCTGTTGTCCGTTCCCCCGGCGTTCAGCAATCTACACAGCAAACAAAGCATCCGATTCTCTGACAGTTAGTTTAGTTTACAGAATCCTGATCCACAGATCAAACACAGCTCACAGGGGGCTAAACTCCAACATATATATAGAGTAAAGGTACAATGTGGGTTGTCTGTTGTGCTGTTGTGTTTTCTGTGCACAAAATGACAAAAACTAGACACAAAATGACCAAAATTAGACATAAAATAGCCAAAATTAGACACAAAATGACCAAAACTAAACATAAAATGACAACAGTTAGACACAAAACAACCACAGAGATGCAAAATGACCTAAACTAGACAGAAAACAACCAGTGATGATAAAAAGACAGAAAGTTTTCCGTACGGTTCTCAGAGGTTCTCCTGTGACGGATGTAGTCGTCTGACTGTATCAGTGTGTGTTCAGACAAACAGGGACTGTTGTGTATCAGTTTGCCTTATTTGTCATCTTGTAGTGCAGAGACGCTGGGCTAGCGAGGCCGCCCGCCACATCCATCACATCCTGAAGATGAATCTGCCAAATTATCTCCCAGCTACATACTTCCAGCTCGCAGCCACACGTGTTCGGTAAGTAGGAGAAATTAAAGCATCAATCCCAGCAGAAATGACAGCTGGACTGACAGTCGGCCTTCTGGCGCTTCCCTGAATGGTGACGGTGTTTAAAGCTCTGCAGGTACACGAGGAACGAAGAAAACAACGTCTCCCGGTTGGATTCAGGCTGTGTTGACGCTGCATTCACTGCATGTGGGAGGAAAGTTAATGTCTGGAAAGATTCCAACGTTTTCCACATGTGAGGGTTCATCATCGGACTGAAAGAGGTGGAAGCTGCTGGTTGTGTTTTCTCTGTAGATGTTCACGAAATTTATGAAGTATTCTGCCCCTTTTCTGCTGAGGAATGTCATGATGCTGCCACCACCATGCTTCATATCATGATGCTGCCACCACCGTGCTTCATGATGCTGCCACCACCATGCTTCATGATGCTGCCCCCACCGTGCTTCATGATGCTGCCACCACCATGCTTCATGATGCTGCCCCACCGTGCTTCATGATGCTGCCACCACCATGCTTCACATCATGATTGCTTCACATCTCTTTCAGAGGAATCATAGGTGTCTTGGTGGCCTCACTAGTCTCTTTGTCACTCAGTTTTTGAGGAGGATCAGATTTAAATGTGCTAAATTGTTTTCATTTCTTAATAATGGGTTTATCTGGACTCCGTAGATAATAAATGCAGTTTAATTTTGCTTTAATGTAGTTTTGAGCTGCAGAGTTTGTTTTTCTGAGTGTAACTCTGGGCTTCATATTTCCAGTCTTATATCCGAGGGGCTCATGCATATAATATGAGCTCTCCTACTGCAGGTGTCCGTTTATGGATTTTCAAACTGAAATAATTCATAGATTCAGATCGCAGCTGCTCTGGTTCTGGAGCGTCCGTCGGATCCCTGCAGCTTCCAGAACATTTTAAAGTCCCCGAACAGCTCGACTCAGACATCTCTGGGGTCAAAAGGTGCCAAACTTCAGACGTGGAGTTTAGCATCTATGCAAAGAGAGGTGGAGTTTTCCTGCTGGATGTTCTTCTAGAAGTCCTCAGGTGTTCCTACCAACATGTTCTTAGTTTGTGCTGCTGTTCTACTGCACAAAAACACAAAGTCAGATTCCTCATAAACCTACCTGGCAATACCATGATTTCTGACTCTGATTAACATATAACTCAGGTTTAGGGATTTTGTGTGTCTTTGGGGCCTTTTTGTGTCTCTTTTTGGACATTTTCTGTCCATTTGGGATATTTTTGTGTCTATTTGTGCTCCTTTTGTTCCTGTTTACGGTCATTATTTGTGTCTTTGTTGTCATTTTATGTCTCTGTGGTCATTTTGTATCTCTTTATGGTCATTATTTGTGTGTTTGTTGTCATTTGTTTTCTCTTTGTGGTCATTTTGTGTATATTTGTGGCCATTTTATGTCTCTTTGTTGTCATTTTGTCTCACTTTGCTGTCATTTTGCGCCTGTTTGTGGTCGTCTGCATTGCCGTATCTGTATATATGGATTCATAAACATGTGCTTCTAGGTCCATTATGATACAAAGCAGTGATTTAATGTGAGATTATGGATTAAACTCTATAATCTGAATGAGTGAGTGGCTCCATTCCACACTGAAACCTGAAATATTCCACAGAGCTGAGTGGGCAGCGATGCTCTCAGCTCCCGGGACTCGTTTTTTTTACTCACCAACCAACTTGTAAATAAATAAACAGCTTTTTATGTTTCCTGCTGCGGCACTCGGTCTCTGTGTGAATTTAAATTTGTTGCTGCTCCTCCCGTCCCCCAGCTGCCGGTCTTACAATGTTTTGAGGGTATTTTATGGTTTTAAACACACATTCGCTCTTCAATCCAAAGAGAAATTTCCTTCCCGTTCTGATTTTTGTGCCTCGTGTTGATCATACCTCACTTTTGTTGTTGTCTGTCGCCTCTTGTCAGGTTTTTTCCTCTTTTAGCTTGTTTCTATAACACCTATACTCCCTCTAAAGATCAATAAAAACATCCTAATGTGTCCCAGTGAATCACATCAGCTTTTATTTATGAGGATCTGACTGTTTTCTTAGAGGTTAAATGAATAAAAGAATTTTAAAAACTCAACATAAACACCTTTAAAATGTAATCATTTTCATCATTTTGCACATTTCAAGCAGTTTTGATGTGATTTTGATCTGTCCATCCGTCTCCCTTAAATAATATTCTAAATGTTTTATACCAGCTTTGAGGCAAACCTGCTTGGTGCTGCTGCTATTCCACAGAAGCATCATAAACCTACCTGGCAATAACAGGATTTCTGATGTTGATTAATGTTTCCCTGAGATTTTGGCATCTTGCATGTCTTTTTGGCCATTTCTGTCCCTTTGGCACCTTTTTGTGTCTCTTTATGGTCATTAGTTGTGTCTTTGTTCTCATTTATTCTCTTTGTGTGGTTATTTTATGTCAGGTTGTGGTCATTTTGTGCCTCTTTGTGATAATTTTGTGTCCTTTTATTGTCATTTTGTGTCATTCTATGTGTCTTTGTTCTTATTTTATGTCTCTTTATAGTCATTTTGTGTCCTTGTGTTGTCATTTTGTGTCATTTTACGTGTCTTTGTTGTCATTTTGTGCGTCTTTATGGTCATTATTTGTGTCTATGTTGTCATTTAATTTTTCTTTGTGGCCGTTTCTGTCTTGTTGGTGTCTTTTTGTGTGAGTTTTTGTCAGTTTGTGGTAATTTTATGCCTCTTTTGGTCTTCCTGTCTCTTCATCTTTCTGTTAGATGGTGTTTTTTCCTCCCAGCCTCGCCCTCCACTCCATCTCTCTTGTTTATTCATGGCTTCCTCTGGCTCTGTTTACACAAATAACCCCATTTAGCTGCCATATTAATGTTGTGTCACATTAGCCAAAACAGCTGCATTGCTGCAAATAAATGGAGGCGACGCAGATATTCCAACGAGCCGTGACAGAACCATAAACCTGGGAGTGATTCCATGCAGCACCTGCTCGTGTTTCATGTGTAATCATGAGATTCAGCAGCCGCCTGCTCTGCATATATGGTTAGCAATGATTCCAGAGACGGAGGAAGTGCAGGAACCGTCCTGGAGGAGGCAGACGAGGGGAAGTTTGGAGGAAAAGTGATGACTTTGGATGAACTTTAACTGTCTCCAGACGCCGGTTTTTCTGTTTTGAAGCGTAAATCATATTTTTTTGCTG
This sequence comes from Amphiprion clarkii, assembly GCA_027123335.1. Lineage (NCBI taxonomy): Eukaryota > Metazoa > Chordata > Actinopteri > Pomacentridae > Amphiprion > Amphiprion clarkii. The sequence goes on from CM049571.1 coordinate 37,971,438, forward strand.
AATGGATGCTTGTGTTTTTCCTGGAAATGTGATTGAATGTGGGCAGAAACGGAGCGGCTAATTATGAAAAGCTGCCGCGTCTGTGCAGCTTTTTTATCATATTTGACACTTTAACTGCAGAATATCGTTAAAGATGAATAGTTTGAAGCCAAATGTTTAATTGAAGAAGCAGAAAACGCTGCTTTTCACTCGTCCTGCTGCCGTCTCTGCTCAGGTAAACAACACATGAACACAAAGAAAACAGCGTTTATCACAACAGGATGGGTTCATGGTGGCTAACTGACATCATGTTGTGGTTGCTTTGTGTCTCTTTGTGACCATGTTGTGTCTACTTGGCATCTTTTTGTGCACTTTTGTTGTAATATTGTGTCTCTTCGTGGTCATTTTGTTTCTCTTTGGCATCATTTTGTTTTTTTTATGGTCATTTTTTGTCTCTTTGTAGCCGTTTGTTCTCTTTGGTGTCATTTTGTGTCTAAACCAAACATACAGAATACTTTTATATAAAATACTACATTTCCAGCCTCACAGAAAGCACCAGTAACTCCAGAGAGAAGCACTTCTTTAAAAGCTTCATTTTTACATTTCCTTCCACCCAGCCTTCATTATTTCTTGCATTTTTTTTCCAGGAGCTATTTGCGTTTCCTCTTTCCTGAAAAATAAAGGAAGGAATGGTCTGTGATGCAGATCACACGCCCTCCACACAGAAACAATCGCGGCAGAGCTGATCTGCTGCAGGAAGAAGACGCCGTTATTACCTCCATCCTTTTAATTATGCATCGCTTAGCTGCAGAAACCAGCCAGAGCTCCTGGAACAAACATCTCATCGTGTCGTCGGCGCGTTGAAAACAGAAAGACTCAGAGAAACGTCGACCTTCTCAACAAACATCACGGCTCGTATTAGCTGGTGTTTTGTCATAAAGGAAACCAGTGGAAAAACAAATGTCACTTCATTATTAGGGCCAGAAAAGCAGCAGCAACATAATATTAATCAATCACAGGAGAGCCGTAACGCTGCAACCCACAATTATCTTCATTAAGGACCATCATTTTCCTTCATAACTGATTGACTGTTGATTGTTTGGCAGATAAAATGTCAAAAACAACACATAAACATGCTCAGATATCCTTATTTATCTGTCCGACAGTCAAAAACAGGAAGAAAGTAAACTAAAAAACTCAACAAATGAAGAGGCTACTCCTCATTAGTGTATTAAAACACACACACACACCAACGGCAGCTTCAAAAATATCAAAAATTATAAATAAATCAAAATAATACATGTTAAAATTCCAACACCAGAGGAAGCAGGTGCAAAAGGGAGAATTTTTGTTATCTTTTTGTGTCTATTTAGTTCATTTCCTGCCACTTTCTTGTCATTCTGTTTTCTTTGTGGTAATTTTGCGTCTCTTTGTAGTCATTTTGTGCCTCTTTGTGGTTATTTTGTGTCTCTTTGTGATTATTTTGTGTCTCTTTGTGATTATTTTGTGCCTGTTTGTCATTTTGTGTCTCTTTGTGGTCATTATTTGTGTCTTTGTGGCCATTTTGTGTCCTTTTGTTGTCATTTTGTGTCTCTTTGCGGTCATTTTGTGTCTTTTTTGTCATTTATTGTTTCTTTGCTATCATTTTGTGCCAGTTTATGTCAGTTTGTGGTAATTTTATGTCTCCTTGTCGTCTTTTTGTGTCTCTTTGTTGTCCTTTTATGTCTCTGGCATCATTTTGGTCTTTTTGTGTCTAGAAATATCAGTAGCAGGTATACTAGAGATACTGAGTAAAGCTTAATTCAATCTAAAATAACAAAATATGATAAATTAATCAGAGGGAGTGCAGGTGCACCAGTATGAATCGATGCACTATAAATAACACACAGGTTAGAATGAAAAGTGTTCTATTTTTTCAGGAATAAAGGATTTATTGTTGGGATTCGGAGCACAAACTGCCCTGGGAAAGAAACTGTCACCTCAAAGATGTTTACTGTGGAAACTAAAAACAAAAAAAAAGATGTTTGTGAAGCTGGTCTTTGTGAATTTTGCTTGAAAAAAATAAACCATTTATTCCTTTTTCTGTCACTGCAGCTGTCAAGTGAAGGCTTAAAATGCCCCCAAAACCACAAAAAACTACCCACACCAGTTCCTAATAACCAGTTTATTAACTCAGATGTGACCTCACTACATTCCTCCGGCTGTTAGCTTCACAAACGTTTAGCATTTTGTAACATTTGATTTTCAGAGTTCAATGAAATACGTCACTAGAGCCTGTGGAGTAGATTAAATGGTTGCTCCTGCCATTATTTTCCATTACTAGCCATTGCATAGCGTTATTAGCCTTATTTATAATGTGTTATTGTTGGCCATCAAACTGTTTAACTCCTCCTCCTTCTGCAGCAATGAAAGCTAAAACATTGGACACAGTGGTTGTGATTCAGGTCTTTTTGGCCAAAACTACACAATCGCTGCTCTCCGACTTCCCAACTTACAAGATTTTTTCTGCCTGAAAACCTACAAAACAACAAAAAACTTAAAACTACAAATTAAAATGAAGAAACTACAAACTGGTAGTGAAAACTACAAGGACACCACAATAACTACAGAACCACTAAGAAACTATTGAAAAACACCAAAAAACTACATAAAGATGTAAAATTACAAGTAGATTTTCGAAATCTACAAAAAACTGTAAAAACTACAGTGAAACACACAACAACTGGAAAGAAACACAAAAGAAACTATAACGACACAAGTAAAAACTACGAAGGAATGTTAAGAAACTATGTAGAAAGACTGAAAACCTAGAAAACTACAAAAAACTACAGAGAAACTCATACAACTACAAAGAGATGATAAACACTACACACGTACCTTAAGGCTTGAGAAAGTCGTTTCTTAATGTTACTCTGTTGCTTTAAATTAGATTCAGTGACACTATGACATCTGAGGCCTGTTTTACTTTGAAAAGATGCCTTGAAACACTTCACTCTTTATCTGTTTTCTCACAGCTGGACCTCTGTTGGCCTTTAAAGCAAACCTCAGTCAACCTTTGGTCTTTTCCTGGATCTTTCCTGGATCTGGACAACTTTGAGCAAACTTTGAGTCCAGACAGTCCGTCCAGAGTCGAGGACTTAACGCTGCTCTCGTCTAAAGTATTCCATTCACCGGGTGAAGTGTCTTTTTTCTTGCTGTCAGGTATCAGAGAGAGGCTATGACACCGCTGTCACCGACTCGTCTGAATAAATGATTCATGGCGACGGGGTGAAAAGCTGCACAGACATCACTCAACACCGGCAGTGATGCAACGCTGCGAGGATCAAATTTTGTTTGAGGGCGGAGGGAGACGAAAGTGATGGGTGGAGGCTCGCAGTGGGAGTTAATGAGAAAGAGACAAAGTTCTATTCACCCAAAACACATTTAATTTCAACCCCAGAACATCCATCCGGAGCCACAGTTTAACTCTGTCAGGAGGAAAGCACACTCTTGTCTTAAGTTGTTGAAACGTCATTTATATTGTTAAAAATGTTCGGCATCAATAACACAAACTGCACCCAACAGGCGGAAAGATATATGGAGCAGAGTGACTCAGGTGTTTCCTCACCACAGCTAACGGAAATAAAATGCTCCAGTTGGGGATTTTATCAGGCCGATGCTTCACACTGTTGGGTTTTAGGAGACACCCAGAAGATTCAGTATATATGAGACGGCTGATAGAGGAAGTAGCAAACACAAGCATGGTGTAAAACCCAAAAAAGACTTTATTTATAGGGATGTCCCAACTGATGAAGGGATTCTATTAACTAATCGGTGTCAGTTTTAAAGGCAGAGCATTGTTTGTGACAGGAAGCTAGATAATAATGTCCTTAACCACTAATCAGATCAAGCAATAGTCGCTTATTTTAAGCACATTAACTCTTACTGGAGGTCATTCACGGTCTTGGAAGTCTTTGTCATGGTGCCCCATTACTTGCTAACGCCCACAATGCTCTCTGCTTGCCAACATTTTTTCAAATAGAAAAACAAAACTAAGCTAAATCTAAGCTAAATCCAAAGGGAGAGCACAATTTGTGAGAGGAAACTGGCTTGAGGTCATTAACTGTCATAAAAGTCTTTGTCATGGTGCCCCATTACTTGTTAAACAAGACAAGATTTTTTAAAATAGATACACAAACTTAAGCCCAATCGAAAGGGAGAGCACAATTTGTGACAGGAAGCCAGATAATAGTGTCCTTAACCACTAAACAGAAGTGTTATTAAGTAAAATCAACAACACAATTTAAGTACAGTGGACAGTTTTTCTCAGCTGATTTTACTGATTTTGTCCTTGCACAAATATTTAGGGAACAAAACTGACACCGTTACAGATGCTAATAGGATAAAAATGCCTTTTGAGTCTTCCTCAGCTGATTTTAAGCACATAAACTCCGAATGGAGGTCATTGACTGCTACTGAAGTCTTTGTCATGGTGCCCCATTACTTGTTAAACCCCACAATGCTGTCTGTTTGTCAATATTCTTTGTTTACCTATGTTTTTACACAGATTTTGAAAAGAGAGAGCATGATTTGTGACAGAATACTAGCTAATAATTGTCATAATCACTAATCGGAAGCGTTGTCAAGCCAAATGATCACACAAATCATGCGCATTGGACCATTTTTCTGTGCTGAAACAATAAAAGATGCTTTTCGAGTCACTCTCAGCTTACTTTAAGTACATAAACTCTTTCTGGAGGTCATTAACCATTACTGAAGTCTTTTTCATGGTGCTTGTTTGCTAGCTAAAACCCTACAATGTCAGCACAAACCTACGCCTGACTCTTTGTTTCCAGTATTTTCTTCATGTATTGCAGCTGCTCAGCTGTCAAGCATATATACTGGATTGATTTGAATAACTTTAACGTACATGCACCTTTATTATCTTGGAAATCGGCATCGGTCTCAGAGTCTGAAGTGACGCAGATTGGATTTGGGGGAAAAAATGTGACCGAAACATCCCCAGTTCAAGTAAACAAGGAAAAGATAATAACAGGAAGGAAGAACAAGATGGGGGTGAATGAACTCTTCAGCTGCAAAACTCCTTTTTTCTGGATAAAGTATGTAAAAATATGCACTGAGGCCGGTCAGAGGTGAACGTGGAGCTCCTCAAACGTCTACTGTTGTCTGATCACACGGTAGAATTAGCTGATAAGGAGGAGAACTGAGGGACGGAGGCAGCAGAGGAGGAGGTTTTCTGGGTTGTACTCAAGGGAGATTTGTGTTCTCTATTAGAGGGAAAAACAAACAGATTCATCATTGCGCTGCCGCCGCAGGGTCAGGTTTGTCCGTCTTTCTTGCTGCTGCTAACACGCCGTCCTGCCTCCTCCTCCCGTGTCGCTCGGCTCTTTCACAAATGTTTCCGTGCTCCAGAATGCATCAATATTCAGGGTGCAGGCTGAGAGGCCGGTGCATGAATTTAAATGTCAAGTGCACTCGAGTAGGCAGCTGGCTCTGCACATTCCTGCTGCCCGCGCTCACTTCTCTGGCTGCTGATTTGTATGGGAGTGTTGTGGGGAAGGTGTACCGACAGCCTCCCGTCCCATCGCAATTTGTTTCCCTCGGTTTGACTCCAACTTCCTCCCGCCTCATTTACTTTTCTGATCCATCCCTCCCATTCTGCGGCTCGGCGAGAAGCTGCCGATCGAAGTCAGGTCACGAAGTTTATCTGCGGAGGACGTCTCCAAAGGAGTTTAATTTACCCCCAAAACTTAGTCGAAGTCTGTATAATCGTAGGTTTGGATTCTGTAGGGGGATGTAGAGGATGCATCCGCCTTAATATTTACGACTTGTACATTTGTTACCTGAATAAAAGCACAAAAGTACTGCACACAGAGTCCTAGAAACAATCACTGGTGTCCTTGACGTGTTTCTGTTTTCTGCTAATTCACCAGAGAAAACTTTAAAAAGGTGGATTCTGGGTAAACTTTCAAGGCTCATATCAGCATGTTGGTTGGTCAGAACAAATTAGAGACAATGAAAGGATCATTTGTTTAAATCTAAATTTTGATCATGTTTGACAATTATGGGTCATTTTGGAGAAGTTTTTGCCATTTTGGGCCAAAACTGAGTAATTTAGGATACGATTTTGAGCAATTTTTGAGTCGTTCTCGACAAGTTTAATGGAAAAAAGGTGTTCTGTGGGTACATTTTCAAGGCTCATATGAGCATGTGTGATGGGTTGTTGGTCAGAACAAGCTCTAGACAATGAACGGATCATTTATACCTACTTTTGGTACCAGGATTATCTAACAGACAGAACTGACTGTGGAGGACCTATTTTTTAATATAGTCAGATAAATTTAAACCATCCCTACAGCATTCCAGCACTAGCTCTATTTTTTTTATTATAACTCTAAAATATTAATCATGAGCTCAAGCAAACACAGAATCTATTGTAGTAAATGTAAATATCTCCACTGCACACATTTGAATAATATTTTAATCAGTTATTTCAGAAATGTGTTGTTTTCAGGCAGCTTTAGTTCAAATGTACATGAAATCCAAACGTGTTCCCAAAACACAGACGTGTTTGATATGTTCTGAAAGAGCAGAAATCTTCTATAAATCACTTGAAAGTAGTAAGCTTATCTTTCATGTCAAAAGGTGCCACATTTAAAGAGGCTACTGCCTCAAACAAAACACACTAAAGACAACAAAAGTCTGTGTGTCGGCAATTAAATTAATTAAATGAGAAAAGGCAGATCTACAGATGAATAGATGCTGAAATAAAACAGAACGCCTTTATAGTTTACCTCATTATATTTCATTATATTCTCAACTGTCATCTGGTGCATTTTCACCATAAAGTGATGCAGGGAAACTCAGCAGAATGCAGGAATTAAAGTGTTCAACACTTTAAGTTTCCTGTGGAAGGAAGCTCAGACCTGCTGCTTGTTGTGTCGAAACTTTCACCTCTGGGGAATAATTACAACTAAATGGAACTAAACCAGACTAAATAAGAACCAAAGTACTTCAGAATTCAATACCACTGAAGGTCGCATCAAAACACCTCTGGCTGCCGTTCAGAAAGCTTCAGCTTCTCTCTCAGATGTCTTTAGATACATTCAGGATGCCACCATCCAATGTCCCAACACACAGTTAATTAAAATTTACAGCCAGCATGTGTTTTCAGAGCGTTGGGTAAAACACCAACAGTGTCATTAGCTGTGTGATCCAATCAGGTGCCAGTGTTGCTCCATAAAGTTCAATAGGTTCCAGCTCTGGTTCAAAACAACCTTCTGCTGATGATTTTAGGGTTTTCCTGGAGAACGTGGAGGTAATCCTCCTTCTTCCATTTAGCCCCAGAGCATGATACTACCACCATCATGCTAGATGGTAGGTTTGGTGTTCTTGGGGTTAAAAACAGACCCGCCTAGCACAGTCTGAAACCAGCCCTAAACCAGCCCTAAAAGGGTCTAAAACCAGGACCAAAATCAGTCCTAAGCCGGTCCAAAAAATGTTCAGAACCAATCGGAACACAATCTGAATCCAGTCATAAACCAGTCATTAAAAAGTGCTAAATCCGGGACCAAAATCAGACCTAAACCAGTCCAAAAACATGTTCAGAGCCTGTCAGAATACAGTCTGAAACCAGTTTTAGAAACATACCGAAACCAGTCTAAGTCTTAAACCATATTTAAATCACATCCAAAAACAGGAGAACCAAGACTGAAGCCAAACATAAACCAGTCCCAAGAAAGTCCAAAACCAGTTCAACATACAGTCTGAAACCGGTCCAGAAGCTCTTCTAGAAAGCCCCAGAGCATGATACTGCCACCTCCATGCTTGATGATAGGCTTGGTGTTCTTGGGGTTAAAGGCCTCACCTTCAGTTTTTGTTCCATCTGACCACAGAACTTTCCTCCAGAAGGTCTTTTCTTTGTCCATGTGATCAGCAGCAGACTTGAGTGGAGCTTTAAGGTTCTGCCTCTGGAGAAAAACATGAATTTCTTTCTTGAATTAGATGATTTTGTGATCTGAAGCTGCTTTGAAATGGCTGCAAATGAGTTTCTTGACTTGTTCAGTCATTAATTTTCTTTTTCAGATCTTTGCTGAGCTCCTCAGACTTCCCCACTGTAGTGTTTGTGTCATGGTCCCTCCCTCCTCTGTGCTACACCATGGACCAGCTGACTGTCCCGGCCGATGCAGTGCAGCTGAGTCCCATCAGTGATCAGTGGCAGTTAAAGCCGGACTCGCCCCAGCAGTCAGTGCTGGATCATTATCTCTGCTGGCTCCCTGCCAGTCCTCGGCCCTGGTCTGCCTTGGTTCTGATCTGTTGCCCTCCCAGTGAACTTTCTGGACTGTGAGTCCAGCCGTTGTGTTTAGTTTAGGTTGTAGCCCGTGCAGTGGCCAGTTTAGTTATAGTTCTTGTTTATTTTAGAGTTCTATTTGGGTTTTTTTTAGTTAAATTCTCTGATTTCTGTATGGAGTTTGGTTTGCTTTGGTTTTTGTAAATTAAAATCCTTGTGTTCCTGCACTCTGGGTTCAAACCCCCCTACTGGATCTAATGGGTTCTATTTAAGCTGGATCAGAGGAGTCAGCAGCTGTAGTCGCTGTAGGCATTTTGGGTGACTTTTGGGAGTATTTTTGGACATCGAAGGTCATGACACACAAAAAAATCTGATTCCCACAGCTTTCTACATCATCAAATCTGAAAATTCAAGTATTTATATTTGTGACCCAGTAGGTTTTGTCACATTTGCAGAAGACTTTTAATCAATTGGGTTTTTTTTGTGACAAGATGTGTTTTAATGATTCCGTCATACAAAACTCATAGTTTTAGGAGTCACTGGAAACTCAAAACTGCCAAAGATATGCATGTCTTTTAGCAAACTTTTGTCCAAGACTGTAAATATAATCTATGCTGAATGAATACTGACTTCAATGACAAAAACTGTCCCAAAAAAATTAGAATATTATCAGAACACTGTTCTGTTTAGAATATACATCAAAGAATATAGTCTGTACATCAAAATAATAACAATCCTGAACATTATGTCTACTGCTTCCTGGTTTGCAGCAGTTTGTCTTTCCAGTGTGAGATTTGTGAACTGAAACGCTGCACTGCAGGTATCAATAAAAGCCAGAAGGAGCAACAGCAGGAGGTGGACCTGCCTCTTTCTTCACAGCATGGATAAAAAAAAAACGAAACGTTGGTTCAACTTTAATCAAGGAGGCTGAAAACCCTTTTCTCTCTGATGGTGAACACACAAACACTGACGGTTCAGCTTCATTCATCACGAGTCCTTCTGAGGAAAATCTGCAGCCATCTCTTCCTCATCAGGACCAAATGGGCCTCTGAGGCTTCAGGAGCTCAGCCAGAAAACACACCGCTGAGGTTCAGGCTCCTCGTTGCTTCGGATCTTTACATCTTTGCAGCTGAACACAAAGGTTTTATTTTACTGCCTGTTTACGCTGGCTAGAAAACAAATATCTCAAATATCAAAACAGATGTGGAAGGCAGGATGCTGAATATTTTATTTTATGCTTCTCAGTTGGTAAAGTTAAGATATTTAAAATTTAAAAACCAGCAGTTACATCTTAAAATCTAAATCAATGCAGAGAAGCCAATATCAGCTAAATGTGGTCTCAAGTGCCTGTTTGGAAACGAGCTCCAGCATCATTTTCTCCTCCATATATTTACATAAAACCCGGGTCTCTGGCCAAACATTTAGCAGCAGTTAGTTCTCTAAATCATCACCACATAAAACTGAGATGCAAAACATAAAGAAAACAGCAAGGAAGTGCAGCCAGAGACATAAACTGCTATTTAGATGGAGTCACATCATGTTTACTCAAGTTCATGGAGGATTTCCATGTTATGCTGCTTCCACCCAGCAAGGACAGGCAGGATTGAAAATGGTTCTTCATGTAAAATATGGATGAAAGTTCTGAGGCTGGATGTGGACAACACATTTCAGTATTTTCCATAAATATCTGCATAATTAAAATAACTCCAGCAACCACTTTGTAATATTTATCTTGGAGGATTTAATGCAGACACTCAGCAGCTTCAAGTTGACCACATCAGCCAACTAAACAATAAAACGTGCTGAAGCAAAAACAACTTAATTTATCCATTTACTGAACCGAATTACAGTCAGACACTAAACTCTGTCCCACAGGAGCAGGAAGACATGGACTAAACCCAGGACTAAACCAGGTCTGACTGGACCTCACAGGAACAGGGCGAATAACTTATTAACTAGACCCAAAAATAAATAGTAAAGACTGTAAACTCAGAGTAAATGGCACAACTGTAAACAGGAAGAGGAATAATGAATTCTTGTGAGTCACGTTGTACTTCCTGGTGGCCTTTTGAAGCCTTGATGATCTCTGGGATGGGTTCCTATTCATGGCACGGCTCCAAACCAGACATTATAATAGTCAGAATAGAGGAGAGTGTTCCCTCTAGAACCAGACTGTTCCTGGTCTCAGTCTTGTTCAGTCCAAGTGAAAACACTCGTTCAGTGTTGGCCTTTCAGTGGGGTACACCATAAAAAAAGAATAGCTGAGAAAACTTAAAATTTCAAGGCAACCTTTTGCAGTAAAATTCTTGAATTGTCTCAACGATTTGCTCGTTCATTGTCCTAAGTCATAATTCATTCCTGTACCAGTTACATTGTTCTGTGAATATTCACTGCTATTAATTCTTCATTTGGTCAATATAAACTTGTTTATTAGCTGAATAGTGTGATTCAACCCCAAGTTTTTTTTCCAGTTACTTTTTTGACCTTTTTCTGGTTTTGTTGAGAGGCAGGACAGTGGGGAGAAGAATGATGGAAGGACCTGCAGCAAAGCTGGATTCCAAGCCATGACCACTACGTATAGCTTCTGTTTATGAGTCGTCCATGAACCTGCTGAGCTACAGGAGATGGTAGCTGAGCTGTAGGTCGAGGGAAAGAAAGCTTGAGGACTTGCTCCTGCTGTGGGTTTTTTCCAACTGTGTTGTACCAACAACAAATTACATTTTCAGCTCATTCACAATTACAAATGTAGACATAATGAGGTACACATGATTGGTCTGATGTGTATTTTCATGTCAAGTACAGCTATTTTAATTTTCATGTTCAAACAAATCAGAACAGCAACTCTGCTGAACAGACTGTAGTTTTCTTGGCAATGTTGTCAAACCTTTCAAACTGGCATTGTCCTGTCACCTGTAAACAACAAACCAGAAACACAGAAGGAAAAAGCTCTTGCAGAGTTTTATGTTTAACATTTCAAATCCATCAAATTCTAAAATCGATAAAAATAAATTAACTTCAGCAGATCAGAGCTTATTTCCGTTGTGTTTTTGGTGTATAAACATGTTACCTTGTGTTTCCTGCTTGCCAGTTCTGCCCAGAAGTTCTCCATGTCAAGGTCTTCTTGGCTTTGAAGAGACACCTGCATGACCTGATAGTCGATAAACTCCTGACCAGCTTGTCTTGTTCCTGGAGTCCATGATGTGGCAGCAAGTGGGGAAACCTTATGAAAGAAGGTCAAATACATCCACATGATATTAAACTGATCTTCCACAATAAATAAGTCATAAAAATGCATAATATTTTTTGTTGTTCTAAGAAAAAACTTTGTAATCTTGAATTCTTTTCAACTTGGAGGTTGTGATCAGCAGAAATTCATCCATGATGCAGAAGGAAATCTTATTTGTATAAGTCTATTGTGAAAGGACAGCTCCATACTTTGCTCCATAAACATCCACAGTTGTCCTTGGAGGTAGCAGACTGAAGCATGGCTGGACCAAAGACCACAAACCACCACACAGGCACCATGTTTTTACTCCTAGTTTCCCATCCAAGTGCTAACCAGCTTCTAATATCTGATGGGATCATCACTCTCAAGGTGGTGGAGACGCTTTAACTTGCATGTAAACTTATTATTACATTTTAAATGCAGTACATTACAGTTTTTGAATAGAAAGCACTTTTGTGTTTGATACTTATCTAAAACGTTTATCTCATCTGTCTTCATATATTCATATTTGTTTTTCCAACTAATCGATGGCAAACTGATCAGAAACCTGTGAGCAAAGATCAACATGGTGAGAACTTAATGTGACAGGAAAAGTTTATTTCAGGTGTGCATCAGCTAACGTGCCGTAGCGATCCAGATATTTTGACTGCTACATCACCCGTCTGTATTTACAGTCTGCGATCGACAGGAAGTGACAGGAAGTGACAGGAAGTGACAGGAAGATACGTATTAGCCAGCAAACATCAGATCCACTGTCAGGACCTGAAACCCAACACCAGTCAGACTCATTGTAAATGAAACTGAATTGATCAGGAAATAGTCTGAAACATCTGAGATTCAGACTCTGAAGTAGACCACATTCCTCCTCCTAATGTTCTGCTGTAGCATTAATGTTTACAATATGAGGAAATAACAGGATGTTCTCTGCAAAGTTAAGCACAAAGAAGATAAAAACACCACTTGTCCTCTCTATTTCAGTCGGCCTTGGTGGAGGAACCTCCTGAGATCCATCGTGTTGTTCTGCACTGTAAGTAAAAGCAGAGCTGCTGTATTTTCAGAAGCACCGCCGGGACTCTGTTTAGCAGCAGCTACTAAACACACTCCATGTCCAACATTCCTCTCTGGAAGCTGCTCAGTCAGGCATGGAGAGCAGAGAATTAGTTTTTATTCATGTTTGGCTACAAGACGTGGACGATGCAGCGAGTCTTCTGTTAGAGTCACAGTCGAAGTACAGACAGACTGAAAATAGCAATAAAAACAGTGCAGATTTATGCTGGGATGACTCATTTCTGAATAATACATATCATATTAGAGGCTGCTGCTGGGGAATAGTTTCATTGGTTTGTCCATAAAGTGACAATAAATAGTGCAGCAGGTCACGGTCCACCATGACGTCCAGAATCCAAAATATATTCAGTTTTTTAGTGGGTTATGACGAAGAAAAGCATCAAATTTGAGAAATCTGAGAAGCTTAAACACTGAAAAAGAGTGTTGCTGATTGAATTTGTGTCAACTATACAGCCATTTTCAGATATTTAGGGAGTAAATTTATTCAAGATCTGAACGTAAATACAATTTTGATGTACTTTACTGCAGTATTTCCATGTAATTTTACTTCCTACTTTGACTACACTGTATTTCTAAGGCAAATATAACACTGGACTATGTTGAAGCTTTAGCTAATTAGCAGATGCAGATTATTCATAAATTAGCAAATTATGATGGTAGATTAAGCTACGTAGCAGGATATAAAGTCATAAAATCACCTCCAGCAGCAAGATTAAAGCGATATTTCACTAATTTTATGCAGTATTATTACATTTATAGTACTTCAGGTACTTCAATACCAGTATTTGTGTACTTTTACTTTGATTACAGGGTTTTTTACACTGTTTTGCTGCAAACTTTGCTTCATTAAAGGCTCTAAATGCTTCTTCCACCTTGGTTTCAGCGTGTAAAGGTGGATTAATCTATAATATTGCATCATAATTGATCAGTTTTTGTGTTAATAATCTGAATTTGAGTCGAAACGCTCCTATAAAGTGCATCAGAAGTGTTCTTAAACAGTGTACTTTTCCATCTCTGCATCTCTAATGCTTTTATTAGCTCCCAACCCTAATCTTTTTTTTATAAAATCAGACCTCAACCCAGATATTAAATCTAGAATCTTCCCCCAAAAAAGTGTCCTCTGAAGGTCTTCAAGCTAAATTTATCATCACTGAACTGCAGTTAGCAGCAGGTTTTAAATGATGCTCTGCTGCCACCAAGTGTTCAGTGTTACATGTGCAATATGCAGCATTTTCATTTTTTACATTGTCAGAGTTTCACACATGCTCCAGAGTAAAAGTGCACAATAATGTCAACATCCAGAGCACAGCGCTGTTCAGTCAAAGCTTCAGTGCAGTGTTTGAAAATGAAAATGATACTAAAAACCTAAAACAGTTAAATTATCAACCAACAAACAACCAAAATGAAACACAAAACATGCAAAATGAGAGAAAATGAGACACAATCAACTAAAAATGAGCAGCAAATAATCAAAAATTAGGCTAAAACCAACCAAAATCTGACACACAATGACCAAAGTTGAATACAAAACAACTAAAACGAGGCATAAACCTTGAAAAATGAGACATATTGAGACACAATCACCTAAATATCAGAAGCAAAACAACCAAAATGAGATGAAAAATATGAAAATTGAGACATACTGAGACACAACCAACTAAAAATGAGATGCAAAACAGCAAAAATGAGACAAAATCAACCAAAATCTGACACACAATGACCAAAATCAGATGTAAAACAACTAAAATGAGGCATAAGCTTTGAAAAATGAGACAAAATGAGACACAATCAATTAAAAACGAGCTGCAAACGATCAAAAATGAGGCTACAACAACCAAAATCTGACGCAAAACAACTCAAATGAGGCAAAAAATTTGAAAAATGAGACATATTGAGACACAACTTACTAAAAATCTGAAGCAAAACATCAAAAATGAGAATAAATAGGCAAATTAGACTTTTAATAGAACTGTGAGCGATCAACAGTCCACATTGATCAGAGTTTCTTCCTCCCAGCAGCTGCTTTCAGCGGTTCCAAGGCAGAAATTATCACTAATATCATGCTGTTATGGGTTTTCAAGGTTCTTCCTTTGGATTATGAACCGTGTTCTTCCATAAAATAAGTTTTTCATTCACGTTTGATCTCATTATGTCAGGGAGAGTAAGTTGATGTCGTAGCAGCCGTCCACCTGCAGCAACAAAAAACACAGAAAAGTGCATTTTTCCTCCGTTTATTCCCAATTACACATAGAAGTTTTGGACTAAAGTTCTGGATTTTCACACAGGTGTTGTTGACGATGTGTAAAAACTTTGTGATGTAATGTTTTCATGGTCTTAGTTACGGTTATTCACCGACAGTTTCCACTTTTATCCATGTGCTAACGTAACTGCACAAGGGTTTTCTAATCATCAATGAGCCTTTCAACACCATTAGCTAACACAATGTAGCATTAGAACACAGGAGTGATGGTTGCTGGAAATGTTCCTCTGTACCTCTATGGAGATATTCCATTAAAAATCAGCTGTTTCCAGCTACAATAGTCATTTACCACATTAACAATGTCTACACTGGATTTATCATTCATTTAATGTCATCTTCATTGAAAAAAAAACTTTTCTTTCAAAAATAAGGACCTTTCGAAGTGACTCCAAACTTTTGAATGGTAGTGTAAGTAATAGACAACAACAACAATGTCGTAGTTAAGGTTTCAGCCTCGTGCTAAACACACACTTTTTACAAAACTGGAAGATGTTTCCTTTAAAATGAAGCCTCATGAATGTAGTTTGGCCTGATAGGGTTTGGTTGAGCCCAATAGGTGACAATTTCGTAAAGAGACGATGAGGTTAGAAGGTTAAAGTTTCACCAGATAAAGTAAAAAACAACCAACATATGGTAAAAAAGAAAAGGTAAGTTTAAATTGTCATGAAAAACCAAAGGAAAAATCAGATTGTCACATTGTTGTGCCATGAGTTGACCTTTCTGGTACTTGGGAAGAGTTTTTCTAAAGATCCCACGCTTATTCATACTACTGTTATGACGGCTACATGACCTGGAGGACTTTAAACACACGAATATACTTCTGGGATGAACCAAGCCTCATTTGGAACCTCAATTTTGGTGCATTTGAGAAATTTTAGCCGCAACCCAACAACACCTAGATCACCTCCACCTCTGATGATATATCATTTGTTAATTTTCTTCGAACAGATGGTTTTGTTTCAATTTATGAGAATGATTGTGTTCCAGACTCACGTCAAACCGTCCGATGGAGGCTGTAGTCTGGTTGGTTTGCATCACTTCAGTCAGAGCCCACATCTGCTGAATACTGGACGATACCGTCTGTGGATCAGGGAGGCCCTGAGAGACACAAACACACGTCAAATACATACATTTACAATATTAAACATCTAATTTATTCAGCTAACTGTTGCGCTATAATGTCTGAGAATCATATTTCCCATCATAATGTGTCTGTGATGTGAAAACTTCCACAAATTTCACCTCCGAACAGGCTAAAAACAGCTCAGCTTTGTGCATTTTTGAGATAATTCAATATTTTTTTGATGAAAATTAATAATAAACGTTACAAAAATCCAATCGGGGAACTTGAAGACGAGGTTTTCAATGGGAATAAATTCTTCACACCACCCCGGAAGACAGTTCTAGTTGGGAAATAATTTATCTCTCATTTATTTATTAGCCCAAATGTAGTTAAAATTGAATGTAGTGAGTGTAAAAAGCCAAAAAAGCCTTGGCAACCTCGTCGGGCTGCTAAAACCTCAGATTCTCAGAAAAATAACGAGGACGTGACCTTGTGTCCTTAATGGGAGCTAAAGCTGCATTTCCATCCAAAATACTTTCAAACTTTTAGTCTTAGAAACAGTTTTTGAGGAACTAAAATGTTCCTTTAGACCGCTTGTTGTTTGGGTTTTCATCACAATATAAAGACAAATTAAGATTCACCAAATTAGTCCACTAATGTAGGAAAAAGCTGTTTTTAACATCACAACAACATTCCAGTCAGATACAACAGAGACGAAGCAGAATAAACAGACAAGTGACAGCAGTAAAAATGGAGGAAATTCAGGTAGACCTTCTGTTGTTGTTGTTGTTTTTATTGCTTTGAAAATGTTGTCATTGAGTCAATGCTGTAAAAAAGTTGACTAAAAGCACTTGAAATGCTCAACTTCAAGGCAGAAAACAGACTGTACAAACTACCTGAGGTGACTGAGATTAACTGGCTGAAACTGAATTCGGTAAAAATACTCAAAATATATCAGAAATTCTGCCATCTTCACCAACAAAAGTTTCTAAATTCTAAGAAAGTAGTACTCCTCCAGAAACCCACGGTGCCAGAGGTACCGCAGCAACCCAAGATTCCCCAGCAACCCGAAGTCCCACAGAAGACAAAGGTCCCTCACCAGCCCAAGGTCCTCCAGCAACCCAAGCTGCCCAAGGTCCCACAGAAGACCAAGGTCCCCCACCAGCCCAAGGTCCTCCAGCAACCCAAGGTCCCACAGAAGACCAAGGTCCCCCACCAACCCAAGGTCCTCCAACAACCCAAGGTCCCACAGAAGACCAAGGTCCCCCACCAACCCAAGGTGCCCAAGGTCCCACAGAAGACCAAGGTCCTTGACCAACTCAAGGTCCCCCAGCAACCCAAGGTCTCTAATCAACCCAAGGTCCCCCAACAACCCAAGGCCACCAGCAAGTCAAAGGTACCAAAGATCCCACAAAAGACCAAGGTCCCCCATCATTCCAAGTTCCCCCAGCAACCCAAGGTGCCCAAGGTCCCACAGAAGACTTAAGGTCCCCCACCAACCCAAGGTCCTCCAGCAACCCCAGGTACCCAAATACTGGCTCCAGCGACCTCAGACGGAACACTATCCATTCAAGAAGCCAGGCTACCAGCCCAAGGTGCTACGCCAGAAGCCCATTAAACCAGTCACTGACCTTAGCAGACTGTGAAAGAAAATAATTAAAATGGTGGAAATGCATTGAGTTCTTCCTGTAAACGTTCCTGTGGAAACTTCCTGCAGAGGAAACGCTAATGCTAAAGCTACAGTGTTTACCTCCAGATCCGGGTGGTGGTCGACCAGAGTCAGGTCAGACAGCCAATCAGAAACTTCCTTCTCTGGGTCCTGGAAAGAGGAAACTTTATCTCATTTAATCTCTGCAGCTGAATCCAGCGTCACATTTGAGTTAAGACCTTTCTAAATAGATGCAATAAATGTATGTTTACATGCTCCAATGCATCGAAACAAAATATAACTGTTCTAATAGCTGTGAAACATCTAATCTGCTGGAAAAACATCTTTATTCAGCAAACTGAATTCATTCAGTAGAAGGAAATGAACAGGATGGAGCCACACTCTGTCATGGAAATGCTGCATTTCTTTCCACTTAAGACTCAGATGAATCCCCTTAAGTCTTTAAACAAGAAGAGCTTTACAAAACACCAAGAAAGTCAATTTAGTGTCTCATCTTACATCAATTAAACACCAGGATTTAATGCATCAACATCTAAAACAAACACCGTTGTTCTCACCAAATCCACTGATCAGGAGTGGAGCAAAAATACACAGAATAAAGAAAATATTTACTCCAACCAGAAAGAAATGACTGGATTAAAAAGCAATTTTTTCTTTTCTTTTAAACTCTTCAAGAACCTGACAGAGACTCTCAGTCAGTCAGTTCCAACTCTGGTATTTATCTGAGACGGTTTTATTCTGGTTTGGCTCTAATTCAGATTACTAGTGGAGTAAAAACACATGTAAACACAGCTCAACAATCAACCAAGAACAGTCAGGTTTTTTTAACCTTAAAGACGCTGAAATCACATAAAAATCTGCTACCGGTGACTTTAACTTTTGCACTATACAATTATACAATAAGAGATAAATTCAATTAACCATCTCTGTCAACATCCTCTAATAGAAAATCAACAGTTTGCTCAATTATTCACAGGATGAGGATGGCACTTTTTTGGAAATCTCACACTTAAACAAAACAGCAACAAGTAACAGAGTGCACTATTTAGTAAAAAGCCAGTGTTTTCATATTCTGACTTGTTTGTGAAAGTGAACTTAGCTGCTTGTTTTGGTTCTCTAACGTCACTGCTCAGTGTTTGCAGTAAAATCAGTGACTGTTCAGCAGCAAACAGATGCAGGCAGAGGCACGAGTGTGAAAGCAGTGAAGCATTCAGCCTCGTATTTCTGCCAGATGAAGCAGCTCCGCTCCGGCTGGATTTCCACATCAACTTAAGAAGGTGATGATGTGTGAATGTTGTTTACAGCCTAAACAGCTCCTTCAGCTTTACCTCGGCTCTTCTTGTTTATCATTCTGTCTCTTTGCAGCCAAAACATAAACACAGTGTTGAGCTTTGAGGGTAAAATTCAGCCAATATTTTGAAAACTGTGCAGCGTTTCCACTCAGGTGGCAGCAAAACGTCTCAACAGCAACAGAGGAAACTACAAAGTGAGATTAGTGAGTTAGAGAGGAGTCGAAAGTTTTCAGTGTCACTAAGGAGGCTCTGTTTTAACCTGCTAGATCTCCACGGTAACTGGTGCTGCAGAGCTAGATCTCCATGGTAACTGGTGCTGCGGCACGAGATCTCCATGTAACTGATGCTGCGGAGCTAGATCTCCATGGTAACTGATGCTGCACAGCTAGATCTCCATGGTAACTGATGCTGCACAGCTAGATCTCCATGGTAACTGATGCTGCAGAGCTAGATCTCCATGGTAACTGATGCTGCAGAGCTAGATCTCCATGGTAACTGATGCTGCAGAGCTAGATCTCCATGGTAACTGATGCTGCGCAGCTAGATCTCCATGGTAACTGATGCTGCAGAGCTAGATCTCCATGGTAACTGGTGCTGCAGAGCTAGATCTCCATGGTAACTGATGCTGCAGAGCTAGATCTCCATGGTAACTGATGCTGCAGAGCTAGATCTCCATGGTAACTGATGCTGCAGAGCTAGATCTCCATGGTAACTGATGCTGCGGAGCTAGATCTCCATGGTAACTGGTGCTGCAGAGCTAGATCTCCATGGTAACTGATGCTGCGGAGCTAGATCTCCATGGTAACTGATGCTGCAGAGCTAGATCTCCATGGTAACTGGTGCTGCAGAGCTAGATCTCCATGGTAACTGGTGCTGCAGAGCTAGATCTCCATGGTAACTGGTGCTGCAGAGCTAGATCTTCATGGTAACTGATCCTGCGGCGCTAGATCTCCATGGTAACTGATGCTGCACAGCTAGATCTCCATGGTAACTGATGCTGCAGAGCTAGATCTCCATGGTAACTGGTGCTGCGGAGCTAGATCTCCATGGTAACTGATGCTGCAGAGCTAGATCTCCATGGTAACTGATGCTGCAGAGCTAGATCTCCATGGTAACTGATGCTGCAGAGCTAGATCTCCATGGTAACTGATGCTGCAGAGCTAGATCTCCATGGTAACTGATGCTGCGGAGCTAGATCTCCATGGTAACTGATGCTGCGGAGCTAGATCTCCATGGTAACTGATGCTTAGTTTTGTCGAGTCAGCTTCATAGTAAACCCTTCAGTTTACTCACTACAGGAAACTAACAGCTTCAGCCACAGCTACACATCAGAAGCTCCTAAAGTTTTCTATCAATGTAAAAATAAAAAGCTCCACCACCTCCTTTCTCGTTCACATTTAGACCTCATTACATCTCATTATTCTCCCCTTGAGGTTGTGATTAATGTGAGTTTTCATCCCTTGAAGGCTGAAATATGAGCAGCAATAAAAGCAAACACTGACCGGCTCCATGTGAGGGAAGATCTTGACGTCCTCCAGGCTGAAGGTGAGCCAGGCAGAGGACGGCTGTCTCAGGATCAGTCTGATGGACACGACGTGGTCTGCCTCCACCTGCATCTGGAGGGAAAGGACGATCAGAAATGTGTGAATGTGGAACTAAAATCCAGTCATCAGCGACCAGGAGCCTCCTTCTCTGCAATGCTGCTGGAGAAACGTCTGGTTTTTGCAGATTTCACTGATATTAGCAATGAAAACAAAGCGTTTGATGGTTGTTAAGGAGAACATTACAGAACATTCTTCCATTAAACGTTCCTACAATGTTTCACGATAACAAAGAAAGGATGTTCTCAGTGAAACACGTTTTTTAAGAGCATTTCTAGGGAACCTGGAGGAGACAAGAAAACAAGAAAAATAATCTCGCTGGGTTCATCTCTATGGAAACAACAGTGGCTTCAAGTGGAGAGAACTGAAAAATGTCTTCAGGCTGACAAAAAATAATAATTCTTTGACTTTTTATTTCACAAAAATTGAAAAAATTGTAATATTTTATTTATTAAAATATTTGGCTGCAAGACTAAAATATGCATCAATCTCACACAATGTTGAGTCCTCTTTTGTGGAGTCAAACAATGAGAACAAATGCAGACAAAAAAAAAAAAGAAAAAATTGTAATTTCCCACATTTTTCTACATGTTCAGGAGTGCAAATACTCAAAGAGAATAAAAATGATGGCTCTACAAGCTGTAGATATTTTACTACTTAGGTTCTGTGGAGACACTGTCTGCAGTTCAACCGAGAACTTTCTGAATTTTTGTCATGTGACTGTTGGTCACAGTTGAGTCACTAATGGCTTCATGGCTGCGGCAATTAGTAAGGAATTTTTTTGCTTTTATAGAATCAGGTGCATGCTGTTTATTTTTGGTGATTTGTTTTAAATACTAGACGTGTAAAATAGATTTAGTCTAAAATATCATAATTTTAAGCTTTGATTGGTTTATTTTGCAGGAGAAATGTATCATAAATTAAGTTCTACATTTTTTTGTAAAAAATGGATTTAATAAGCTCCCTTTTGAAATATACACCTGTGCTTTTAAATATATGGATAGTTTGTGCAAACAAAGCCCTAAATTCTGAATTTTTGTACAATACATGACGGAATAAACTGGTATTAAAGAAATATCACAATTGTAAGCAAAGTAAGAATTTTTTTACAGTTTAAGAACCACTGGAAAGGTGATTGTTTCCTTTTTTCTTTATCAATTTCCAGCTGCTAAATGGTGTCATTTTGGAGAGAGGTGGAGGTGAACTAGATCTGGCCAATCAGAGGGGAGGGAAACAGACCGAGACAGGAAGTAAAGAGGACGCCCAAGGGCAGGGAACATCAAAATAAAACAGGAAGTAAGCAGCATGTTGACACAGAATCACCACGTTATCCAATAATCTAGACTCTAATCGTGTCAAAACTGCTAACTTCTCCCAATATTTCTCTTAGTGTACACATATGCGACACAGTAAGTTACACAAATGCAAGACAAGACATGGAAATACACAAAAATAATGATGAATCACCAACAAAAACCTTAAAAAATCTCACAAACTACAGGAACTAACCTCCACAGTTCTCTTAAAGTATATAAACATCAACCCTCTCACAATTAAAAACAAGATTTCATGATTAAGATTTAACATTTTTCCAGCGCATCCTCCTCCTACCTGTTTAATCTCTTCACAAAATGTTCTGAAAATGTGATTTACAAGCACTCTGACATCTGCACAGCTGCCAGCAATTAGCGATGAAGTGGATTTAAAAAAATGGAAATCTTCTGTTTTGACTTTTCGTAGCACTT
The DNA here is from genome assembly GCA_027123335.1 of Amphiprion clarkii. Classification (NCBI taxonomy): domain Eukaryota; kingdom Metazoa; phylum Chordata; class Actinopteri; family Pomacentridae; genus Amphiprion; species Amphiprion clarkii. The sequence goes on from CM049571.1 coordinate 37,993,631, forward strand.
TTTTTTTTTAGTCCGACTCCTTCTACATAAAACCATAGTAAAATCCCTTAAGGCGAAAGATGACAAACGATAAGCCGTTGAAGAGTGAATGAGCGTCAGCCTCGAAGTAAACAAACATTAAATCATCATTCAGCAGATGGCTGTTTGCTCGGAGAACAAACGAGAAGAAAAAGTGAAATATAAGGAGGTTTGTGTTTGTCTCAGCAGATCAACATTACAGTGATTCCAGACGCTGTTGGTTTTACTCCCAGTGGGACCAACAGATTTAACTGCTGGAAAATAAATGTTCTGACTGAAGCACAGAATGATGCAGAAGTAAAGAAGAAAACGTCTTCATCTTCAGATTCTGCTGATCTGTTAGCATGTTGGCTAATTACTTCCGGACGCTTCAGAGGAATAAAAAGCACCTGATTAGTCCCATTAATCACATTATTTATTAGGAACGACTGGAGACAAGATGCCCTCGAGTCAGTTCATGCAGAGTAACACAACCTAACAACAGAACAGCTGTAAAGTAATTTCAGTTGCTATCAGAGACTCAGAACACCATCCTACCTTCCACTTGATGTCTTTTAGCGGACAGAAAAGCTGCATGCTGTTGTACAACATGCACACTTTCTACTTTTTCTGGGTATAAATCTGAGGCTTCAGAGTTCAAAATGTGCATAAAAGAAGCTATGAATCCAAAAGTCTGCGAGAAAATTGGTATTTGTTGCACGTATCTAAGCACAGGAGTACACAAAGATGCTCGCTGGCTAAGCTTGTTCCTCGTTTCCATGAGCACAAATCATAAATCAACTATGATTTTACAAAACTGACACACATGTTGCTGCCAACATGGAACAAGAAAAGAAGAGTGAAAGAAATTGTGTCTACAAGCTGCAGAGGGCGAAAAGAAGTTAAAGTTTTAGACACCAATTACAAAGAAAAATGCTAACAGGGTAGCTACTCGCTAGCCTCCACCTCTAATTGGTCATTTTTAACGTCTTGGAGCTTCGTTAGCTTCCTTTGCATTTATCTTATTTTTCTTTTCTGGTTTTAGAATGTGGTTGAATTATGTCCAACTTAGTTGTTTTTTTTTTTTGTTTACTGCTAACTGTAGGACTACTTGTGTCTTTACCTTCACCTGCACATAAATATTCCTTAAATTTCCCACAGAGAAAAAGAAATTATTTTATTTCATCTTAGTTTATCTCAGCTTATTTTACTTTATCTTATCTTATCTTATCTTAGCTTAGCTTCTCATCTGAGCTTATCTTAGTTTATCTTATTTTAGCTCATCTCATCTTAGCTTATATTAACCTACTAGTGTGTCTTAACCTATCTTAGCTTATGTTAGATTATCTTTGCTTGTTTTAGCATATTTTATTTCGTCTTAGCTTATCTTAGCTTATCTAATCTTATCTTATCTCATCTCAGCTTGTCTTATCTTTCGTAGTTTAGCTTATCTTATCCTAGTGTATGTTAGCATATCTTTGTTTATTTTATCTTATACTATCTTGGCTTATCTTATGTTAGCGTATCTTAGCTTCCCTTTCTTATCTTATCTAATCTTATATTATCATATCTCATCTTATCTTAGTTAATCTTATCTCAGCTGATAACATCTTGTGTTAAATCGAGTCTTCGTCGTTTGTGGGTCCTGATAGGTTGCATTCAGACAGTTTTTCAGTGTTGAACCCTCCGTCACCTGCAGCCCACCTGAGTCCTGTGGATGGAGTAGTAATCCTGGGAGCCCCCTTCGGTGTGGGGGTTGTCCATCAGCGGCAGGTCTCTGAGGGCCGTGGACCACTTGGCTGGAGCCTCCTGCCCTGGACTCCTCCTGAGCAGACGAATCGTCACGTAGGCGGTGTAGTAGTTCTTAAAGGTGATCTCCTCCACCTGGAACACAGAAAACACCGATGAAACAAAGTTCTCCAAAAGCTCCCCAAACTTTAGAACACAATGACTCATTGGACCACGTCGCTGCCTGGAGGAATCCGCCTGCAGTCCGTCTGGGGTCTTAACCTGTTGTTTGAGCAACAGCGAGTTTTGCTGGATTAGCATTAAAAGCCAAACCGGGCGGCGTCAGAACGCTCGCTGTGGATTATTCCTTTGTGCATAAACTGGCTCGGGGCGGACGCCTTTGAAGCTCGCAGCTTTGAGCTAATGAGGAGTCGCTCTGCATTAGAAATGATTCTAATTAGGACTAAATGCTGAGAAAGTAGGTCAGAGCCCAGAAATGTTTGGAGTGTTTCTGCAGACAGAAACGCAGCGTTATAGTCAAACTAATGCTCTGAGTGTGTGTGTGTGTGTGTGTGTGTGTGTCTGCTGCTTTATTAGATGCTGGGAGACACCTGAAGGCTGAGGAGAAAAAAAAACTAACACAATGCCACAAAGTCACAAAAACGAGACACAAAATCATAAAAAATGAGACACAAAATCACAAAAACGAGCCATAAAATCATCAAAACAAGACAATAAATCACAAAAACGAGACACAAAATTACAAAAACGAGCCACAAAAAATCACAAAAACAAGCCATAAAATCATCAAAACGACAATAAAACACAAAAACTAGACACAAAATCCTCAACACGAGACAAAATTATCAAAACGAGGCACAAAATCACAAAAACAAGACATAAAATCACAAAATCACAAAAATTGGACAAAAAAATCTTAATAATGGCACAAAATCACAAGAACGAGACACAAAATCACAGGTTTTTGATGCTTTGATGTTCATCATCCAGATTTTTAACACTTTTTGTGTGCTAGTATCCAAATTATTGACATCTTTGTATATTATTATCAAGGTTTTTTAAGATTTTAATGTCATAAAATTCATGTTGACATTTTTAAAGTTCATTTCCAGGTTTTTGACACTTTTGTCTGCTGAGATCCATTTTCTTGGTCCTTTGTCTTCTAATATCCTAGTTTGTGACATTTTAGTGCATCATTTCCAGATTGTTGACACTGTTTTACATTTATAGGAGATACAAAATGTATAAAATGTTAGAAAATGGTTGAAAATGTGGACCAGTCTTTCTTAAATCATCCAAACCCCAAAGATATTTAGTTTACTGTCACACAGGATGAAAGGAAGCAGATAAAAATCACATTTAAGGAGCTGTAATCGCAGAATTTAGACTCAAATCAATGAATGAATGAATCATAAACTAAGTAACTGATGAATTCCTGCAGCTCTTATAGAGCATTAACTGTTTTCAGACTAAATACACAGTGGATGGAGTGGATATGAGACGCTCTACTGACTTACATTGACTGGTTTTCCAAAGGGAAGGCTGACGTCGACCACACAGACACCAGAGTGAACTGTTTCTGCTTTAGAGTCTCCGATCTGCAGGTAAACTGGAGGTTTGATGGTGCAGTTCACAGGAACGACGTCATCGCTGCTACCACTCATCCTCTGGAAAACAAAGAGAATAAAACAGAATAAAACTTTGTATTATATTCTGGAAAAAAAACCTAATATTATAGACAAATATGAAAGATAGACTGTGAGAAAGTCAGGTTGAACTGCAGGCAGTGTTTCCACAGACAGACTGAGAGGAAAACCAAAGCTACTGGATGAATAAATAAATGCAGCATGGCTCAGAAACAGTGAACAGAGGAGCAGGTTGTTGGAGATTTGGAGATACATTCAGCATGGAGAAACACCTTTCTACTGATGATGACCTGAGTAGAGAGGAAAAGACTGGAAACATGGAGATAGATAAATATCTGTAGTATGAGGAGACAAAGTGACCACAAATGGACAAAACTGTATCAAAACGAGACACAAAATCACAAAGATTAGACACAAAATGACAAAAACAAGACACAAAATCATCAAAAAGAAACACAAAACCATAAAAATGAGACAAAATCACAAAAACGAGACACACAATCACAGAAACAAGACACAAAATCATACTCCACACTGTCCTGTCCAATCACTCTTCATGTTATTTATACTTTACATTATTGCTTCTACTACATCTAGCCTGTTTACACGTCTCTGTATAGTCCTGAAAATACGCAATTTCATTCTAGTGTGCACAAATATTACAAACAAAGACAGAACTTGAAATTAAATCTTTATGAGCTGATCTCAGAACTGATAACAACCAGCAGACATCCAGTTTATGTTGTTTTCAGGATGAATGTTATGACTGTGCTCCTGTTAGCTGCAGCTGTTAGCCTCCTGTCTGTTAGCACCCCGGACCCCGGAGCTTCTCCTCACGGCAGCAGAACGACTCCACTCACTGATTAAAACCTCAAATATTCACGTTTTCATCCCCTACCACCACATGTTTTAACATAAACAGCGTTAGCACAGCGTTAGCGCGAAGGCTGGCGGTGCAGAAACAGAAGTTAGCGCAGCAGCTAGCAGAGGATTCGGGTTTATTAACGGCATTTAAGTCTCAGAAAAAGTCATAAAGGGACGCAGTTTGAGTTCAGAATTCACCTTTACCTATCAGAGAGGAGTCACAGTTGGTTTGAAGAGGAATAAAACAGACGTGAAACGCTTGTAGCAGCAGGTGTTAGCATGCTAAAGACGCTCGGTTTATTTCCTGGTTGTAACCATGGAGACAGGGAGAGTCTTAAAGGGCCAGCAGCACCTGAAGCCCTCGCACTGACAGCTGCTGTTTTCTGCTCATTTTATGGTTTTAGTTACAAAATATGATGATTTATTCTCCATTAAAATATTTTAGCAAACCTTTAGCTAATCTGGTGGGATTGTTGTTAATTATAATGTGTCTAAGTTTATTTATTTTGCCTCAAAAACCTTAAAAATGACAGTTTGGTTAATTCAGTTACGCCCCCCCCCAAAAAAAAAAAAAAAAAAAACAACAACACAAAACTGAACTGTTGGGGTAAAAATAACACAATTTTGATTTAAGTAATTAAATTAAGTTAAGCTTTGCGGAACTTGTACACCAGTGTCATCGGTGGTGTGACTTTAGATGAATAGTCATAGTGTGAGGAGAGATATTGTAAAAACAACAACATAGAATTACTATTATTAAAATAGTTTAAAAAAATGCACTACCACTACTAATAAAACTACTACTGGTACTACTACTACTACGACTACAACTACTACTACTACTACTACTACTACTACTACTACTACTACTACTACTACTACTACTAATAATAATAATAATAATAATAATAATAATAATAATTATTATTATTATTATTATTATTATTATTATTGTTATATAATCATAAGAATAAAAATAATGATAACATTAATTTTTAAATATTTTTTAGCAGTTAACATGTATATTAAAATATTTTTTCTGTGGTTCTACCAGTTATTATCTGCTATCTGCTGTCAGTTGAAAACTGATAAGAAATGTTTTGTTATTTTACAGCAGCAGGTGAAACACAGCAGTGACCTGACGAAGCTCCGCCTCAAATATACCACAGATCAGAGACATCAGGGGACAGTTTGTTCCTGTTCAGGTGTGGACGAGGAGAGACGCAGCAACAGACAGACAGACAGACAGACGGTAAGATTTGGTTTCACCTCACAGATAGTTGGACAGTTCCAGCAGGACTGAAGGACAGAAACTCTTCACCTGAACCTGCTGCTGAATGAAAAACATTCAGAGAAACTTTCTGACGCAGGAAGGAAACCGACTTCCTGTTTCCATGTGCCGACGCCTCCAATCATCTACTGCTGTCACAAACTTTATTTAAACCTGAGTTTGATCAAACAAACAAACAAAATAAACAAAATAAAGTGCAATGTCACTACTTCGTTTTGAGCTCAGTGATGGTGACAGGATACATGCTGGTCAGAGTTTTTCAGGGTTGTTTAAAGACAGATGTGGTTCACATCACCCAGTGCACAGCCTCTGATGTTACTGCAGGTGGAGTGAGCCCTCGGATGAATGTAGACTGTGCTGTTAAAAATTTGGGTGACCTTGCAGGGAGGTAAAATGGGAGCAGTGACACTGATAAACATTCAACATCTGGCGTGCAGATACGTTCTCTGACAGTGACATCGCTACAGTAGCATTTGTTCACGTACAACAATAGTTCACCTCCTTGGGTTTTCCCCATTACCTCCACGTCCCTGTCCAGATGAGATGGAGCTCCAAACCCATCGACTGATCGGTCAGCGTCCTGGTCCTGCTCCATCAGCCACATCTCAGTAACAGCAGTCCCTGAAGTCCTTCTGGAACCTAATCTTTCCCTGGAGTTGGTCCAGCTTGTTCCTCAGGGACTGAACGTTTCCCAGGACAACAGAGGGCAGGAGAGTCCGTCTGAGATTCTGTCTCTTCAGGTGGAGTTTCACTCCTCCGTCTCCCTCTTTTCCTTTTCTTCTTGTCACTCGTTCTGTTAAAATCTCTCCATATAAAATCCGGTAGTCTTGGAGTGAGATCTTTACCACCTTTTAAACATGAAGCTGTAGACGGTAATCAGCTGGCTCACAGCCTCATGTGTAACAAGGCAGCACAGTAGAAGTCCCAACAGCTAACAGAAAGGAATCTATGGCATTGTCTCTCCATTTGTGGAACACAGAGCACTTTCAAACTGTCACTTGACCAAAAAGTAAAATATAATAAACAATGATAACATGTTTTCATGTGACCTCGACTCACTGGACTCTGTGTCTGCTGTGTTTTCAGCTTCACTCACATTAAATGGCTTCCAGATCAGAGGAGGATCTCTGCTGTCCGGTCTGTCAGGATGTCTTCACAGATCCTGTTCTTCTGTCATGTAGCCACAGCTTCTGTAGAGACTGTCTGAAGACCTGGTGGAGACAGAAACCAACACACAACTGTCCAGTTTGTAAGAGAAGATCTTCAAGAGAAGATCCACCTTGTAATTTGGCATTAAAGAATCTGTGTGAGTCCTTCAGGCAGCAGAGCGCTCAGAGATCTCAGAGACCTTCAGAGTCTCTCTGCAGTTTCCACTCTGAGAAACTCAAACTCTTCTGTCTGGATCATCAGCAGCCAGTGTGTCTCGTCTGCAGAGATTCAAAAAAACACTCCAACCACAGATTCAGACCCATCGATGAAGCTGCACCAGAACACAGGAAGGAACTTCAGGAAACTCTGAAGCCCTTAAAGAAGAAGCTGAAGGTTTCTAAACGAGTTCAAGTGAAGTTTGATCAAACAGCAGAACACATTAAGGTCCAGGCCCAACACACAGAGAGGCAGATTAAGGAGCAGTTTGAGAAGCTCCACCAGTTTCTGAGAAAGGAAGAGGAGGCCAGGATGGCTGCACTGAGGGAGGAAGAGGAGCAGAAGACTGGGATGATGAAGGAGAAGATGGAGGCTCTGAGCAGAGAGATAGCAGATCTTTCAGACACAGTCAGAGCCACAGAGGAGCAGCTGAGAGCTGAAGACGTCTCATTCCTACTAAACTACAAGGCTGCAGTGGAAAGAGTCCAGCGCTGCCTCCTGCTGGAGGATCCACAGCTGCTCACAGGAGCTCTGATAGACCAGGCCAAACATCTGGGCAACCTGAGCTTCAACATCTGGAACAACATGAAGGACATGGTCTCCTACACTCCTCTCATTCTGGACCCAAACACTGCCACTTCAGGACTCATCCTGTCTGAAGATCTGACCAGTGTTAGAGGAGGAGATGAACAGCAGCTTCCTGATAATCCAGAGAGGTTTGATGATTACTTCTCTGTTCTAAGCTCTGAAGGCCTCAACTCAGGGATTCACAGTTGGAATGTCGAGGTTGGAGACAGCAGAGGCTGGATACTGGGTGTGGTAGAAGAGTCTGTCCAGAGGAAGGGAAGGATAAAATCTGGATTTTGGGGAATAAGATTCTATGACGATGAATACTTAGCGTGGTCACCACCATCTCCTGTCACTGGTCTCTCAGTGCAGAAGAAGCTCCAGAGGATCAGAGTGAATCTGGACTGTAACAGAGGAAAGCTGTCCTTCTCTGATCCTGAAACTAAAACACTCATACACACCTTCAATCACACTTTCACTCAGAGGATGTTTCCGTACATTTACACTGATGATAAAGTTCAGATTTTACCAGAGAAGATCTCAGTGACAGTGGAACAGATCAGTTAGAGATCAACAGGATCAACAGATTCAGAACATCTCTTTGTTGTTGTTTGTTCTGTTGGTTGGTGGAAATCTGGGAGGCGTACGTCTGGGTTTAAAGGTGGAACTCTGGGTTTTAAGGTGGACGTCTGGGTTTTAAGGTGGAACTCTGGGTTTTAAGTTGGACGTCTGGGTTTTAAGGTGGACGTCTGGGTTTAAAGGTGGAACTCTGGGTTTTAAGGTGGACGTCTGGGTTTAAAGGTGGACGTCTGGGTTTTAAGGTGGAACTCTGGGTTTTAAGGTGGACGTCTGGGTTTTAAGGTGGAACTCTGGGTTTTAAGGCGGACGTCTGGGTTTTAAGGTGGACGTCTGGTTTTAAAGGTGGAACTCTGGGTTTTAAGGTGGACGTCTGGGTTTAAAGGTGGAACTCTGGGTTTTAAGGCGGACGTCTGGGTTTAAAGGTGGAACTCTGGGTTTTAAGGCGGACGTCTGGGTTTTAAGGTGGACGTCTGGGTTTTAAGGTGGACGTCTGGGTTTAAAGGTGGACGTCTGGGTTTTAAGGTGGAACTCTGGGTTTTAAGGTGGACGTCTGGGTTTTAAGGTGGACGTCTGGGTTTTAAGGCGGACGTCTGGGTTTAAAGGTGGAACTCTGGGTTTTAAGGTGGACGTCTGGGTTTTAAGGTGGACGTCTGGGTTTAAAGGTGGACGTCTGGGTTTGTATTCAGGTTTTATGTAACGCTGCAGACTGAAGAGCTGAATCTGTCTCTGATGATGTTTCTCATGTAACCTGCTCTTTCCATGGACTTGTGGATAATTCTCTGTGTGTCAGATAATAAAAAGTGATGAAGGAAAAGACTTCAGATGAGCTGTCGTCATGTCTTCACCTTAGTTTCACATCTGATTTCATCAACGCACGGACTGTAAATTACACTGCAGTGAACAAAAAGGGTAACTGATAATAAGATCAGAGTCACTGTGAAGAAACTTTTCTAAAAATCACCTCGTAGGAAGTCGTTAAAAACAAAACAGCAGCAGAGCGTCTATAGGAACAGACCTAATCAGACAGGATCGTTATTTCATTTCAGTCGTCACGCTGTTTAATTAAGTTCAGATAAATTAAATGTAATGAAGAGTCTCTTAAAGATGCTAATAAACAGGAAACAGCAGGAGACCAGAGAGTCTTATAAAGTGTCAGTCAGAAAAACCGTCCATCAGCTTCACCTGCAAACTCCGTCACACACTAAGAGGAAAATTAAATATTTAGTCTGAGCTTTCACAAGGACTTCACACTTATTTTACCATTTCTACAGTGTCAACCATCTGGAAATCATGCACAAAAGTCTTAAAAAATAGGACATTTGCAAATAAAAATGTCAAAAGTATGGATATTAGCCAGACAAAGGTGTCGATTATCTGGATAATGTTGCATCAAAGTGTCAACAACCAGGATTTTCCTGCATTACAGTGTCAAAAACCTGGATAATAATGCTTAATAACATGAATATTAATCCATAAAACTGTGAAACATCTGGATATTACTGCAAAAACATAGCAATAAACTAGATATCAGCACAAAAAAATGTCAAAAACCTGGATAATAATGTAGAAAAGTGTCAAAAACCAGAACATTAGCAGACAAAAGTGTCAAAATCCTGGCGATTAACTAAAGAAAGTGTCAACAACATGAATTTTATTGCATTAAAATGTTTAAAACATACTGAAACAAGACACAAAATCACAAAAACACGTCAGAAAATCACAAAAATGAGCAATAAAATCACAAAAACGAGACACAAAATCACAATAACAAGACACAAAATCAGCACGTGTCAAAAATCAAGATAGTGCATCAGTGTGTCAAAAAGCCTTAAAAATGTGGATATTAGCAGAAAAAAGTGAATAATTTGAGATATTATTACACAAAAAAAGCAACAAAAACCTGGATATCAATGCATAAACACAGCAATAAACTGGATATTAAGACAAAAATATTGTCAATGCAGTCGGGTGGTAACTGGGAAATTACCACCCGACTGTGAAGTTCCTCACAGAGATGAATGAGTTCCAAGTAGTCGTCTACAAACATGGAGCTTTTCAGCCAACCAATCATATATTGATGGGGCATTAGTTGTCACCTTTGTAACCCAGAAAATTAAGCAGAAGCTTCAGACATGTTGTCAAACGAGGCCATGGAGCATTGGTGGTATAGTGGTTAGCATAGCTGCTTCCCAAGCAGTTGACCCGGGTTCGATTCCTGGCCAATGCATCTGCAAGTGAGAAGGAAAGGGACTTTTGTAAACAGAGGCTTTTTCCCCAAAAAATGTGGAAAACCTCTAACACTTGTCTGTATGTTTGTCTACTACAGTTGTGCTTGTGACAGTGTAACCTGTAACTACTTGTTTTCAACCTGAGGGGAGTCCAGAGGACAACTAGCTTGTTGCACATGCAGCCGGGTGGTAATTAGGAAGTTACTGTAGGCAATCTTGCTTTGTTTTCCTCTGGCTGTATGCTGTTGTGTGACTGGTTGTGAGTGTGTCTGGGTCCGTGGGTAGTTTTGACCCCAGGAAGTGACACTGAGGTGTGCAGGAACGTTTTTCCTCGATGGTCTCTCGGCGGAGCAGGAGGCAGGGCGTGGACGGCGTGGGTTCTTTTGGCTTGAGAAAAACCCAAACACAGACTCAGCAGCTCCAAGCAGGAAGCTTGGAGAACGAGGCTGAGGACATATAAGTCCAGATGGTGAGCAGGAGGACGGAGGACCGACTGGGGGAGCAGTTTATGAGGAGTTCGATAGGAGGCTAGCGGGGCTAACGTTAGCCCGGCGGTTAGCGGGGCTAACGTTAGCCCGGCGGCTAGCGGGGTTAACGTTAGCCCGGCGGCTAGCGTGGGCTAACGCTAGCCCGGCGGTTAGCGGGGCTAACGCTAGCCCGGCGGTTAGCGGGGCTAACGCTAGCCCGGCGGTTAGCGGGGCTAACGTTAGCCCGGCGGCTAGCGGGGGCTAACGCTAGCCCGGCGGCTAGCGGGGCTAACGTTAGCCCGGCGGCTTTTTTCATTTAGCTTTATGAACCCGAGCACCCACCATTCTCGGGGTAATTACCTCATACATACGGGTGCTACATCAATAATGTGGATATTTACCCAAAAAGTGTCAATAATTGAGATATTAATGTGTTGGTGTGTCAAAAGCCTGGATGTTATCAAACAAAAGTCTTAAAAATCTGGATATCACAGACAAAAGGATCAAAAATCAAATTAAAATATCAATTTCCTGGATTTTAGTGCATTAAAGTGGGAATAACCTCAATAATCCCTGTTCCAGTCCCTGCCCTTCTTCCTCCTTCTTCCTCCTTCTTTCTCCCATGATTCCTCATCTGTTTATCTGTGTTGACCTGTCTGTCTCTTTTGCTCCCTCTGTCTCTCTCTCCCTCTGTCTGTCTCTCTCTCCCTCTGTCTCTCTCTCTCTCCCTCCTGTCTCTCTCTCTCCCTCCCTCTGTCTGTCTATCTCTCCCTCCTGTCTCTCTCTCCCTCCTGTCTCTCTCTCCCTCTGTCTGTCTCTCTCTCTCTCCTGTCTCTCTCTCCCTCCTCTCTTCCTCCTGTCTCTCTCCCTATCTCTCTCTCTCTCTCCTGTCTCTCTCTCCTGTCTCTCTCTCCCTCCTGTCTCTCTCTTCCTCCCGTCTCTCTCTTCCTCCTGTCTCTCTCTCTCTCTCCTGTCTCTCTCTCTCCTGTCTCTCTCCCTCCTGTCTCTCTCCCTCCTGTCTCTCTCTCCCTCTGTCTGTCTCTCTCCTGTCTCTCTCCCTCCTGTCTCTCTCCCTCCTGTCTCTCTCTCCCTCTGTCTGTCTCTCTCCTGTCTCTCTCTCCCTCCTCTCTTCCTCCTGTCTCTCTCCCTATCTCTCTCTCTCTGTCCTGTCTCTCTCTCCCTCTGTCTGTCTCTCTCTCCCTCCTGTTTCTCTCTCTCCTGTCTCTCTCTTCCTCCTGTCTCTCTCTCCTGTCTCTCGCTCCCTCCTGTCTCTCTCTTCCTCCCGTCTCTCTCTTCCTCCTGTCTCTCTCTCTCTCTCCTGTCTCTCTCCCTCCTGTCTCTCTCTCCCTCTGTCTGTCTCTCTCCTGTCTCTCTCCCTCCTGTCTCTCTCCCTCCTGTCTCTCTCTCCCTCTGTCTGTCTCTCTCTCTCCTGTCTCTCTCTCCCTCTGTCTGTCTCTCTCTCTCCTGTCTGTCTCTCTCCTGTCTTTCTCCCTCCTGTCTCTCTCCCTCCTGTCTCTCTCTCCCTCTGTCTGTCTCTCTCTCTCCTGTCTCTCTCTCTCCTGTCTCTCTCCCTCCTGTCTCTCTCCCTCCTGTCTCTCTCTCCCTCTGTCTGTCTCTCTCTCCTGTCTCTCTCCCTCCTGTCTCTCTCCCTCCTGTCTCTCTCCCTCCTGTCTCTGTCTCTCCTGTCTCTCTCTCCCTCTGTCTGTCTCTCTCCCTCCTGTCTCTCTCTCTCTCTCCTGTCTCTCTCCCTCTGTCTGTCTCTCTCTCCCTCCCTTCCTGTCTCTCCCTCCCTTCCTGTCTCTCTCTCCCTCTGTCTGTCTCTCTCTCTCCTGTCTGTCTCTCTCCCTCCTGTCTCTCTCCCTCCTGTCTCTCTCTCCCTCTGTCTGTCTCTCTCTCTCTTGTCTCTCTCTCTCCTGTCTCTCTCCCTCCTGTCTCTCTCCCTCCTGTCTCTCTCTCCCTCTGTCTGTCTCTCTCTCCTGTCTCTCTCCCTCCTGTCTCTCTCCCTCCTGTCTCTCTCCCTCCTGTCTCTCTCTCCCTCTGTCTGTCTCTCTCTCCTGTCTCTCTCCCTCCTGTCTCTCTCCCTCCTGTCTCTCTCCCTCCTGTCTCTCCCTCCCTCCTGTCTCTGTCTCTCCTGTCTCTCTCTCCCTCTGTCTGTCTCTCTCCCTCCTGTCTGTCTCTCTCTCTCCTGTCTCTCTCCCTCTGTCTGTCTCTCTCTCCCTCCCTTCCTGTCTCTCCCTCCCTCCTGTCTCTGTCTCTCCTGTCTCTCTCTCCCTCTGTCTGTCTCTCTCCCTCCTGTCTCTCTCTCTCTCTCCTGTCTCTCTCCCTCTGTCTGTCTCTCTCTCCCTCCCTTCCTGTCTCTCCCTCCCTTCCTGTCTCTCTCTCCCTCCTGTCTCTCTCTCCCTCTGTCTGTCTCTCTCTCTCTCCTGTCTCTCTCCCTCCTGTCTGTCTCTCTCTCCCTCCCTTCCTGTCTCTCTCCCTCCTGTCTCTGTCTCTCCTGTCTCTCTCTCCCTCCTGTCTCTCTCCCTCCTGTCTCTCTCTCCCTCTGTCTGTCTCTCTCTCTCCTGTCTCTCTCCCTCCTGTCTGTCTCTCTCTCCCTCCCTTCCTGTCTCTCTCTCCCTCCTCTCATAACATATAAAAAGTATCAATAATCTAAATTTTAATGTATGAAAGAGTCAAAAATGTAAATATAAACACAAGTGTCAATAATCAGTATTTTAATGCACAAAAGAGTCAACAACTTGAACATTAACACCAAAAAATGTACAAACCCTTGACATTAACACAAAAAGAATGAATAATCTGAATATTAATGCGTCACAGTGCCAAAAACCTGGATATTAATGTACAAATGGATCAAAAACTCAGATTTAAAGGTACAAAAGCATCAAAATCTTGTGACATAATCTGAATATTAATGCCTCAATGTGTCAAAACCTGGTTAATAAAATGTGGATATTAATGCATCAAAATGTCAATAACCTGGAGATTAACTGTCAAAAAAGTGTCAGCAACTTGGATTTTACTGCATTAAACTGTCAATAATCTGGATATTAGTGCAGAAAACTGTCAATAATCTGGATATTAGTGCAGAAAACTGTCAATAATCTGGATATTAGTGCAGAAAACTGTCAATAATCTGGATATTAGTGCAGAAAAGTGTCAATAATCTGGATACTAGTGCATCTACGTGTCAAAAACCTGGATATGAATCTACTAAAGTGTCCCTACAGGCAGCAGGCAGCAGATGGCAGCCTGACTTCATGGATTAAAGCCCAGAAACAGGCTGCTGATGTGTTCAAGGCCTCTATCTCGTCGTCTCAACAATCTGCCATCAGAGACAGATTCAGGTGTTGGGCAGCAGCAGCAGCAGCATTATCAGGCTGAGACAGGACTGCAGCTTTATCCGGCGGCAGCAGGAATCAGCTGCAACCCTGTTCACATTCATCCCTGCAAAACTGACACAAAGTCTTTGGACATCACTTCTAAAATCACGCACTGCAGTAAACGCTGGAACTGTTAATAACCCTGAAGATAACCGCTTCACATCCGTCAAACCAAACTGCTGCTGGAAAGATGCTTTCTGCAATAATTCATGCACAGAATGCACACGGACTCCTGTTTTATTTAGGTTCCTTTATAAAATATGTCAGAACTGTAGACTTGTGTCCGTACACAATATTCCAAAGCACCTACAAGGAGTATTATTGGGTTGTTATGGGTAGATTGTGTCTGACCACCTCTTCCAACACTCATTGCATTAAACTCAGTACTACTCTATCTGGGTATCAATTACTAGAAATGAACATAGAGAACTATCAGAAATCATAGAATAGCACAAAAACATCAATAATATCAATAGTATAAATGTCAAAAACCTGGATATTAATGCATCAAAGCATCAAAAACCTATTTATCAACACACAAAACTGGCAACAACCTGGACATTATTGCATTAATGTATCCATATCCTGCATATTAACTCAAAAATGTCAATAATCTGGATATTAATGCATGAAAGTGGCAACAACTTGCATGTTAATGTACCACAGTGTCAAAAATACTGGATGTTAACACACCAGTGTCAATAATCTTCATGTTACCATAGAAAAGTGTCAAAAACATGGATACTGATGAATCAAAGTGTCAAAAATCCAGATAATATTGCGACAAAACATCAAAACCTCCATATAAATGGACAAACCATCAATAACGTGGATATTAATGCACCAAAGTATCAAAAACCTGAATGTTAATGTACTAACGTGTCAATAATCTTGATATTAACATAGAAAAGCATCAAAAACCTGGATGTTATTGCATTAAAACGTCAAAAACCTTCATATAAATGGATAAAACCATCAATAACCTGCATCAAAGTGCCAAAAACATGGATACTATTACATTAAAACATCAAAAACCTGGATATTAATTGACAAATTTATCAAACACCTGAATAGTTATGGAGGAATTTATCAAAAATCTGTATATTAATGGACAAATTTATCAAAAACCTGGATATTAATGCGTCCAAGCATCAAAACTTGGATATGCTAAAGTGTCAAAACAAGGATATTAAGGCATAAATGTATAAAAACCTGGATAATAATGCAATAAAACATCAAAAACTTCTATAATAATCGACAAAAGCATCAAAAATCTGGATTTTAACGCATCAAAACATCAAAAATCTGGATAATAATGGACACATTTATCAATAACCTGGATATTAAGTGCCAGTATGTGAAAAACATGGATTTGGTGTCACAAAAGCATCAGTAAAAGAAACTATCGGGCGAGGACATCTTTGCTGACTGTCCTATGATATAAATAATGTTTAATACAACATCCCTCCTCCCCACTGATCCGCTACAATGGCTCACATTCATCTATTCTGTTTATTGTGTATGAAGCAGGGGGGAGTCGCTCTCCAAAGCCCCTCAGATCAGGAAGCTGGCAGCACAAACAATCCTCTTCTCCCAGATGGAGCCTGGAGCTGCAGGAAAACTCCTGCACGTCCAAGTCCTGCAGTCCGCCGGGTTTTATCTCCCAGTCCCTCGTCCTCCCTGTCTCGCTTTTCTGCTTTCTGTCTGCCAGTCGTCCCACCATCTGCCTGCTTCCTGCTCGATAAGAAGCGACCCGACGCCTGTTTGAAACGTCCCCCTGCACCTTCCATCTGAACCCCCGCCGGGACAAACACCTCGGAGAGCACAAATTCATTCGGTCCGCTCGCTGCTGCGTTCCTTACATAAGAGCTGCCACTCTTATGTAAGGA
The DNA here is from genome assembly GCA_027123335.1 of Amphiprion clarkii. Lineage (NCBI taxonomy): Eukaryota > Metazoa > Chordata > Actinopteri > Pomacentridae > Amphiprion > Amphiprion clarkii. The sequence goes on from CM049571.1 coordinate 38,009,656, forward strand.
ACATGCAACTGACAAAGGCCTGCCGCTGCTTCACCCTCAGCTGCCGGATAACCTTGAAAAAGAAGGAGAAGGAATATCTGTCACGGTTCTTAGAGCACCCAAACATTCTCACGTAATTTCAAAATAAAGCCCGAAGCCATGCAGGGATCCAATTAGTCCAGAGAGAGCCGAGAATTTAAGAAGACTCAGGATTTTTAGGCTGGTTTCTACCAAGTTTACTTCAAAGAGGCTTAAAAGAAGTGAAAGAGCAGAAACACGGTGATGAAATCCAACGCAAAAATATAAAAGAAAATGTGCACCTGTGAGATAAAAAATAAATACAAATGAAAAAGAAGCTGCTCAAGAAAATGGACTTCATTTTGGTTTGAAAATGAACTGAAAAGCATAAAAACATCAATCGCACAAGCGTCAAAAACCTGGTCATTAATGGACAAAAGTATCAGTAACCTGAATATTAACACAGAAAAGCATCAAAAACCTGGATGATAATATGCCAATGTGTCAAAAACGTGGATATAAATGCTCAAAATTATAAATAATCTGGATATTAGCACAGAAAAGCAGCAAAAACCTGGACATTAATGCATCAAAATATCAAAAACCTAGATATTAATGGACAAATTTATCAAAAATCTGAATATTAACACACCGAAGTGTCAAAAAACTGGATACTGACACTGAAAAGCATCAAGAACTTGGATTTTAATGTTCCAAAGTATCAAAAACAATATGAATGAACAAAACTATTAATAACCTGGATATTAACACAAGACATAAAATGACACAAACAAGAAATAAAATGACAAAAATGAGACATAAAATGACAGAAACAAGACATAACACAAATTAGATATAAAATGACAACAATTAGACATAAAATGGTAAAAATGAGACATAAAATGACACAAATGAGACAAAATGATAAAAATGAGACCTCAAATGACACAAATAAGACATAAAATGACAAAAATTAGACACAAAATGAGACAAAGCAAACTAACCCCTCTGATGATAACAAGTGTGACAAACTCTTCCTGCAGCTGCAAATGTCAAAGCAAGCAGACGAGTCGTTGTGTCATTTCTCATTGAACAGATCCCCGTCTCAGCAACTCGTCCACCAGGACATGAAGCTGACGGAGGCCAGTGAGGATCAGTTCCAGGTCGACTGAGCTTTGACCCGCAGATTGAAAACGCTGCGATTGTCTCGACCTCGGAGACGAACCTGTCAGAAGAATCTGTTCAGTTATCGATCTGCAGCCTCAGGACTTTAGGACACGTGTTGCTGTTTTTAATCACTGTAGAGTCGTTTAGTTCTGATTTATCACATTCAACATGACGTCTGCTGCTTTATAAGTCCTCTGTTTAGAACGTGTTTCTGCTTTTTGGTGGTTAAACTTTGAACCTGTTGGTAACAATCTGATTTATACTCAACCAGTAACTGACTATTTCAACTTCACCAACCAGGATTTTAGTTTCTGGTTCAAAATTGGGTGATATTTGGTCTGAAAATGACACACACGAGACATAAAATGACAAAAATGAGACACAAAATGACAAAAATGAGACAAAATGGCAAACAAGACACACAAGTATAAAAATGAGACATGAAATGACAAAAATGAGCCACAAAATGACAAAAAAGAGATAGAAATGACAAAATGAAACATAATATGATAGAAACTAGACACAAAATGACAGAAATGAGACAAAATGACAAGAATGAATAAAAATAAAATGTATTTTTACAGCACTTTAATGTAAAATAACATTTTTACTGTTTGTAACTGAGCAAAAAAATAAAATATTCACTATTCATCATGTCATATAAATTATTAAATATATATTATAAATACAATATGCATATTTATTGTTTTTTGTTGTTTTACAGCATTTTTTATTTTTAACTCAGAAAAAAATAACTAAAATTAAAGAATAAATAACAGACAGATATTTAACAACAGAAGTGTGTATATTAAGGTTTTAAAAATGTCTTGTAATTTATTTAAATATTTATTTTTCAGTCAGACTCAAACAAAACCCATAAATTTCGCTAAAAGGTCCAGAAGTTCAGACCTGAATATCCAGAGACTGAACCCTGGATCATGAAGGCATCTTGAGTTATTCCTCCTTTTATTTCACCAAGATAAATTTACAGACAGCTCGCATTTATCTGGCGACACTTTCAAAATAAGACGCTCCAACACTGTTTTATTCTGTTCCTATAATCTATGAGGTGTTTTCTTGGGTCCGTTTCTGACTTAATCGTCTAATGAAGGATTTCTGTTGGTTTTTCAGAGACGCTGCAGAAGAAAGACGGCATCCAGAGACGGAGGAAGAAGAGGAATGATGAGGGGAAAGCCGGGCTGATTTCTGGCCTGGAGAAGCTCGAGTCCAAACACCAGCACATTTTTATTTTCCATGCATTTGTTATCAGGCCGTAATGGTGCGCTAAATCACAGCTGACAAGTCTGGAGCAGCGAGTCCAGCTTCTCCTTAAAGCACAAGACGGATGACGGAGGCAGTCGACTTATTAAAAGCTCAGACGTCACAAATACAGTTTGTATGTTCCAGTCGACCACGAAGAACGGATCGCTTCTGTCATGTTCTCTAGTTGGTTTTAATCTGAGTCGTTTTCCTGCTTTGATGAAGTTAAACTTCACCGTTAGCGCCTTCAAAATAAAGCTCAGTCAGCACTTTACACCCAACTTCATGATACGACTTTAATATGTTTTAGTAAAGAGTGAAAACAGCAAAAACTGTCAGGATCCAGGTATATATGGACACAAACGAGACACAAAATGACACAAATGAAACATACAACAATGAAAAAGAAGATGGAACAATAAACGAAACAAACAATTTTAGAAATGACACAAAAAATGACAAAAATACACCAAAAGTTACAAAATGACATAAATGTGACGCAAGATGACGAAAAACGAAACAAAACAACACAAGACAAAAAATATGAAAAAAAGACACGGAACAAAATAATACAGGATAACACAACAGAAACTAGACACAAAATGACAAAGGATAAGCACAAAATCACAAAAAACAAGACCAAACAACACAAACGAAGCACAAAATGAGAGAAATAAGACACAAAACTGGGACTCAAATGAAACAAAATGAAAGAAATAAACATAGACACAAAAAAGAGACAAAAGACAAAACATGAGACAAAACGACTCAAAAAAATACAAAACAGCACAAACAAGGCACAAAATGACAAAAATGAGACTTAAAATGACTCAAACGTGACAAAAAAATGAGACCAAACAACAAAAACAAGAAACAAAACATTTATTTTGTTCCTCACAATAACATATTTTCAAAAAGTACCCAAGAACACACAGAAAAAACACAGGAAACAAGCACGACAAAACATACAACAATCAGTCACAGTGATGACAATATAATGATTACATAGTAAAATCTGTTACAGCAGGTGTGTTTATTTTTAATTCAGTTTATTTTGTTTATTTACATTTTTGGGCCTCAAATCTCTGTGAATCTTCTGAGTTTTCCACCAAATCAAGATTCTTTCTATCAAATTACATTTATTTAATCAGAAATCTGTCTTTAAATGTGTTTTTGTAAGCTGATAATCCTCCTCGGTTTACATGTAAACAAGTCAGACACACACACATATTCTGAATACAAATGAGAGTTTCATCGTATTGATCAGGAATTCATTACAATCAAAGTCTTCAGAGGGAGTGGAGTGGAGGAAAAACGTGTTTATCCACTGAAAACTCACTAAAACAGCTTTGTGTTCCTGTTGTCTACATGATTCCACCTGCTGTGTGATTGTAAACTTCCCTCAGTGTCTTTGTGTTTGAATGTTTTTAATGATCAGATTCAGGTTCTATAAGAGACGTCCGCTAACGTCTGAAAATTCAATTTGATTCCAGAGAACTCTGTTCGGTTCGCCGCTCGCTGTCTGATGCCTCGAGGCGCTAAAAAGATTCACATCTCAGCTCTGAAATGCTCCGAGATCTGAAGAGTTTAAGCTTTAAAATATAATAAAATAACGTGTGAGTCGGATAATGACACAAAGTGGACATAAAATGACAGAAGTCGATGAAACAACAGAAATGAGACACAAAATCACAAAAAACTCAAGACAATTCCAACGAGACACAAAATTAGAGAAATGAGACACAAAACAACTAAAACGACACAAATGACATAAATTGGAGGAAAAACAACAAACGATAAAACCACTAAAATATGGCGACAAAATGACAAATGAGACACAAAATGAGAGAAATGAGAAGAAAAACGACAAAACTATAAACTAACAATAAAGACACCTTAAAAAATCTATTTCTTTATGTGTTATCTATATTTATGTTGTGATCAAAGTCACAGCAACATCAAATTTAGAAATTTAAAGCTAATAATATGCATTTAATTCTTCTCCCGCAACTGAGGGAAGATGCAGTTTTTCGTGATTTTACTCTTATTTTATCTAATTAAAGTTGTAGTTTGTCGTGATTTAATTACACTGAATTGATTTACCTAAGCAAGCTTTAGATGCACATGTTTAATTCAGAAATGTTCTTAAAGGGGGCGTCTTACTACAGTTTATGTAGCTGGTTGAACTAGTTAAAGGCAGCAACTCTGTGCAGGAAGTGAAAAAAGTCGAGAACAGCGGGGAGCATGAGATTTTAAACGGACAAGAGAGAAACATGTTCCAGCGATAAATGAAATGTGGATTCCCTGCAGCGTCTCTGATTGTGAATACGTGTGAAGTGCTGACGGGCTGTTTCAGGGCGGCAGGTTAAGCTCCCCTTTGGCCTGGTCTCGTTCAGATTGAATGTGAAGTTGTAAATTATTGAGTGAGACGTTGAAAGTGTGAGCAGCGTGAGCAGGTGTAGTCTGATCAGAGGAGATGTTCAACACAGGTTCACCTGCTTCCTGCTCAGGACCACATCAAAAGAAGAAGCTCATCCTTTCATTTCTGCTGTAAAGTTTCCAGTAAAACTTTCTCCCCCTGATGTGATCTGCAGGAATGTTTGGGAGAAAATAACCTTCATTTATTCCCCATCAGAAGCGAATCCATTACGGAGTTTGTTTTTCTGTTTGTCATTACAGTAACACGGCGACGCTACATTAGAGCTCCGTCATTAACAACATGGAAGCCAATTGATATGCTTCGTGGCTGTAATCCTCCCAACGCCGCTCGTCTGCGGAGAGTTCTGCAGGAAAACAAATTAAAACTTGAGGTCTGGCTGCACGCGAGTGGAAAATCAGGTGATAATGCTGCAGCTTGTTCTGTTTTCTATCTCTGCTGAGTCTGTTTCTGCCTCGTCCGTCCATCCTTTGTTAGCTTTTCTCTTCTTTAATCCTCCAAACTTGCTTTTTGCTCATTTTTCCTCACTGTGGGTTCAGTTTTTCACACCTTCACCTCTGTGGAAACAGAATTTGACTGTATTTTTACAACTATTTATCACAGTTAAAATATAGAAGCTTAAATACAATGCTTCGTTCAAGTCAAAAATAAGAACAACTGCAGGCCAGTTTCAAGAGTGAACTGAACAAAAAACATCAAAACATCAAACGACATCAAAAAAACGCTAACTAATTTTATGTTAACATTATTCTGTATCCGTTTGTTTGCTGTAGCACAAGCTAACCAGCTGACTTTCTGTTATGCTAATATTGTTATGCTATATTACCTTGCTGTAGCAGCAGCTAACTAGTTGCTATGCTACATTAGCTTGCTGTAACACTAGCTAACTGATTTTATGTTAATAACTTTATTTTATATTCATTTGCCAGCTGTAGCACTAGCTAACCAGCTGACTTTCTGTTAAGCTAATAATGTCATGCTACATTAGGTTGCAATAGCACTGAGCTAACTAACTGACTTTATGTTAGCCTAATATTGTTATGTTATATTACCTTGCTGTAGCACTTGCTATCGACCTAACTTTATGGTAAACCTTTGATGGTTTGCAATATTAGCTTCGTGTAGCTTTAGCTAATATCCAACTTTTTTTAAACAAATAGTATTATGCAAAATCACTTTGTCGTAGAAGTAGCTAACTAGCTAGTTGTGTTACATTTGCTTACTGTAGCACTAGCTAAGTGGTTGACTTCATGTTCAGCAAATAATGCTATGCAATATTAGCCTGCTGTAGCACTTGCTATTGAGCTGACTTTATGCTAAACCTTGAACGGTTTGCAAAATTAGCCTGCTGGAGCACTAGCTAGCTAAGTTTATGTTAAGCTAATAGCATCATGCTATATAAATGTGCTTGCTGTAGCACGAAATAACAAGCTAACTTTATGGTAAACCTTTAATGGTATGCTATATTAGCTTGCTGTAGCACTAGCTAACGGTAACTTCATAACATTATTCTTTTCTTTGTCTGATTTATGTTATTTATCCTCTCGCATCGTCTTGTTATGTCTTGTTTTTGCCATTTTGCATCTGGTTTGTGTCTTGTTTTGTGTTGGTTTTGTCGTTTTTGTGTCTCATTTTTAATTTGTATCTCACTTGTGTTTATATATCTTCTTTTTTAACATAACTTTTATGTCTTATTTTTGTCATTTTGTTCAGGTTTGTGTTGTTTCCTGCCTCCTTTTGTGTTTATATTATCTTATGAAGTAATTTAAAATACCGCTGATTTTTAAAAAATGTCACATTTTCCAGACTAATGTTTTCCAGATCAAAGCTCACAGCTGTGTCTTTGTATCTGACATGAATATTTAGCAGAGCAGGCAGCTTTAAGAACCAGACTTCATGCTGAGTCTATAATGAAGTCTAACTCTTGGTATCGACACTCTTATTCTGTTCAGCTTCACTTTATTTATTCATTCACAACTTTTCAGGTTCAAATTCTCAGGATTATTTTCTTTCTTTTGTGGTTTTTAATGAATTTATGAAGCAAAATTTCAAAGCAACAACCGCCTGAAATGTAAAAATCATGTGTGATTTACAGCTTCCAGCTCAGATGATGCTCATTTGTTTCTTTTTGTGTTGCATTTGTCTTGTTTTTGTTGTTTTGTGGTTTGACGTTTTGTCTAATTTGTCATTTTATGTCAGATTTTTTTATTTGTGTCTCACTTGTGGTGTTTGGTCATCTTTTTTACATCGTTTTGTGTCACTTTTTGTCTCATTTTTTTCAGTTTTTGTTTTGTTTTTGTCATTTTGCATTGTTTTGTGTCATTTTTTGTCTAATTTTTGTGACTTTGTGTCTCATTTCTGGCATTTTGTGTCTTGTTTTTGTTGTTTTGTGTCTGTTTTATCAGTTTGTATCTTTTGTCATTTTGTGTCTTTTTTGTGTGGTTTTGTGTTGTTTTGTGCCTCATTTTTCTGACTTTGTGTCTTGTTTTTGTTATTTTGTGCCTTGTTTAGTCATTTTTGTCTTGTTTGTGTCATTTTGTATCTCATTTGTGTTGTTTTGTTGACTTTTTGATCATTTTGGTCATTTTGTGTCTCGTTTTTGTCATTTTGTATCTCATTTTTGTCATTTTGTGTCGTTTGTTGCATTTTGTGCCTCCTTTTTTTGACTTTGTGTCTCATTTTTGTTACTTTGTCTCATTTTTCCCACCTTGTGTCTCATTTGTGTCCTTTTGTTTCTAATTTTCTTCATTTAGTCTCAGTTTGTTTCATTTTTGTTGTTTTCTGCCTCATGTTTTGCGTCTCACTTGTGTTGTTGTGTCGCATTTGTGTCTGAATAATCACGCTTCCAGTCGCTGACGTTTGGTGCAGAAACTGGTGAAATAAAGTTTTATTTATTGGCCGTCTCTTCTTAATTAAACAGTCCGAGTGAGGAGCTTCATAAACTCATTAAACCAACAGATGGCTGCGTGTTTACTCCAGTAAGCACAGTAACACAACAAGCACACAGCAACACAACAAACGCTGCTTCATCTTTTGTTTATCCACGTCGTCCTGCAGCAGGTGAAACTATGTCATTTATCTGGATGTGAAAGTTAAACTAAAGACTACTTACTTTATTTACCAGCAGCTGCATTTAGCCGCACAAACTTCAGGTTCATGTGTTTTATTTGAGTTTCTCACTTTTATCTACAACATTTCAGGAGAATTAATGCAGCTGTGACGGTATTTACACTTTATTAAATCACATTTAAACCTTTTTATGGTCTCAGCTAACAGAGTACAACACTCCAGAGAGAAGGAACAACACAACATCAAACTATAGACCACAAAAAGACGCAAAACCAGCACAAGTAGATGCAGAATGACGGAAAAGAGTCAAAGAATGACTACATGACTACTAGTGTCTCTTTGTGGTCATTTTGTGTCTCTTAAAGGCTACTTTACATCGTTCTTGTGGTTGTTTTGTATGTCTTCTTGGTCATTTTGTCTGCTTTAAGTCATCCTGCTGTCTCTTCTTCGTCATTTTGCATGTCTCTGTTGTCATTTTGTGTTTGTGGTTTTTTTGTGGGTTGTGTTGTCGCCACTCAGCTCTCAGGTCGCTCCAAAAATACCACATTTTAATGTAGAATTGATTTCGTTCAGACAGAAGTGACCCTCGTCCTCAGTTTGTCTCATTCGACTTGTTCTCGGCTTGTAAGTGATCGCGAGTCGCAACGTTGTGCCCTCAGAAAGTAAAAGCTATTAAACGCTGACTTTCAGCTTTGTGACTTTGAAATTAACTATGCACCGCTGCCTCTAAAATAAATAAATGGATAAAAGTTCACGCTGGAGCCTCACACTTTCTAGATTGGGTTCATTCGAGCGTTTCCAGAGATCGTCCAGCTGAAGGACGGACGTTGGACACATTAGATGAAAAAACACGATGCGAGATTTTTAGTTATATGAGGTGCAAACGCAGCAATAATTCATAAAAGACACAAAGAAAACCAGAATAACACAACCCCTGTGATCCTGAAGTGATGAAGACTCTCAAGGAGTTCGGTTGTGTTGATGCGTTTTCAGTTAAATTATTGGATCGCATTTGTCTCCATTCACTACCTCACTGTAGACAATCAACGAAACTTGGAAAATGACAACAAAGACCCACAAAGAGACACAAAATTACCAAAAAAAGACACACAACAACCACAAAGTGACACGAAATGATCAAAAAGACACACAAAACAACCACAAAGACACAAAACGTTAACAAAACTACCACAAAAAGACAGAAAATGAATAAAAAGAGACAACACAACAACAGAGACACAAAAATGACTACAAACACTCACAAAGTGACCACAAAGAGACACAAAATGAGCGAAAAGAGAAAGAAAACAACCACAAAAACACAGAAATCGACACAAAGGGACTCAAAATGTTTACAAAGAGACTGAAAATGACCAAGAGAGACAAAACAACCACAAAGTGATGCAAAATGACCACAAAGACCCACAAAGAGACACAAAACAACCTCAGAGACAGAAAATGAACAAAAAGCGGCATAAATGACATCAGAAAGACAGAAAAGGACCGCAAAGAGATACAAAACAACCAAAAAGAGACATAAAATGAATAAAAAAGAGGCTCAAAATTATGACAGAGACAAAAATGACCTGAAAGAGTCACAAAACGACCACAAAGAGACAGAAAATTAACAAAAAATGACACAAAATGACCATAAAGAGACACAAAATTACAACAAAAACACACAAAATGACAAAACTTTTTCCAGCTCTTCACAAAAAGTTGTTGTTTCCTGAATAACCACATTTATTCACCACCAGATTCACTATGAACGTGGATTTTCCTCAGGAAAGTCTGCAAGCAAAAGGACTCACAGAAAATGTTCATAATTCTGATTTAACAGCTGGACGTCCCTGAACCTTGAGTGGAAACCATCCATGAGTGTGTCTTTAGTAAAGTGATGTGTCCATTTAAGAGTCTCTTTAAACTCTGGGCTCAGTTTGACACCATCAGCTGTTTCTCACATCACTGGAGCTGCCGTCACTTTGGACCAAACAAAGACAGCATGAATTTTTAACCGAGTGGTTGTGGCTGCGACTGTTTCACCAGGAGGCCGAGAAACCAACGATGGAGGAGAAACGGGCAGAAACTCACAGCTCAGGACGGAAAAATGACTTAAAACAAGTTCAAAATGTTGGTGAAGTCTTGAATATAGATGTTTGTTGTTCCCTGATGGATAAAAAACATGCTGGAGGAGACGTCCGTGGCTGTTGGCAGACATGTTTCTTCACTGGAAACACAGAAACTGGGTTTTAATCAAGTGACTTTAATTTGCCAGATAATCAGTGATTCCTCGTTTCTCAGTGTCCCCAGCTCTGTTGGCCCCTCCAATGTTTTAAAAAATAATGTTTTGCAGAAGAACAAAGAAAAATGATCACAGAGCAATTACAGAGACAAAAAACAACCACAAAGACACAAACAATTATGAAAAAGAGACACAAAATAACCAGAGACACACAAAATAACCACAAAGAAACACAAAATGACTATAAAGAGACAGAAAATGACCACGACACACAAAATTACCAAGAAGAGACACAGTATGACCACAATGAGACACAAAATGATGAAAAAGACACCCAAAATGAACAAAAAGATACACAGAATGATCACAAAGAGACATAAAATGACCACAAAGAGACAAAAAGTTACTATAAAGACGCACAAAATGACTATAAAGAGACATAAACTGACCAAGAAGAGACACAATATGACCACAAAGGGACACAAAATGACCAAAAAAGACATACAAAGAGACTCAAAATGACTACAGAGACACAGAACAACCACTAAGACACACAAAATTAACACGATAAAAACCAAAGTTGGCCACACTTCAGACGTCACAGCAGAAGCAATAATCGGTGCACGTTAATCTGTGTTTAATTTGTGTTTTGGTTTCCTGGTTGGATCCAGAAGATGCTGGAAGAGCCTCCATGGTCGTTGGCAGATCAGGAAACCCAGATTCCAGTCGTTCCTCATCCCTCTTTGAATCTTCCTCTTCTGCAGAAATGTGTTGCAGTGAAACAAAGATGTGCGGACGATGAGCTTGGACATGTGGAGCTTAAAGACGGTGACCCAGTTAGTCCTGAAGGAGGCGTCCTGGAGGAGATCCAGCTGGTGTGAACAGGAAGCAGACCAACTGGAAACACTTCAGACACACAGAACCATGAAACGGCCTTAAAACGCTGGAAGAAGCAGGATTTCAGTTGAGGTTTTACCCATCGACATTTGAACTTTAGCCAGAGGTGATGATTGAGTCTCTGTGTGGTGAAAGGAGGGCGGGAAATATTCAAAATACTGAAAATGCACAGGTTTGGATGTTTTGATGTCACAACAGAATGAAATATATCAATTTTCTATGTGTATTTATTAGATAAGACATTTTAAAAAGTGTAATTATCTTTATATTGGCACACTTATATTTGCGAATTTAATAATAAAAAAACTACAAGGCTTTTAAAAATAAATTCTCTTTTTAAAATAGGTTTCCAACTAAATTAAATAGTAACTAATTTAAATTTTAATATTAAAATCATGCATTTGTTATTATAAATTTATCTGACATATGAATATTATTAAGACAAAACAGTATTTTTCATATTATTGTATCTCGCTCATGATTTTATTGATTAAATATTGTTGTTGAGACCCTGCGGTTTTACTTCTTCCATGCATTTATTTGTCTCATTTATTTATTATTATTGAGGCATTACTGTATTTTTATGTTAATTTATTGGACTAATTTTAGTCAAAATAATTATTTTTGATTTTTTAATTAAAAAATCGATAGAAAATTATAAAATTATTGGAAATATTTAATTTTAAAATATATTTTTATAAAACATGTAAAATTCTAGAATTATTAGACATTTAAATATGAATATTAAGACACTAGACCATTATATAAATTTGCACTTTCCTTCTATTGCCCTGATAGAAAACCATTTTAAAAAATGAAAACAAAAACAAAACCCCCAAAATGTGTTAGATTGTCGATGTCTTTATTAAAATGAATCAGTGATGAATCAAAGTTGTGCCTGACTCATACATTCTAATTTAAATATTATGTAAAACGTCTTTGAGTGTTTTGAAAAGCGCTATACAAATAAAATGTATTATTATTATTATTATTATTATTATTATTATTATTATTATTATTATTATTATTATTATTACTGTTAAGACAGTACAGTATTTTTATATAAATATGTCAGATTAATTTAAATATTAATGTTCAGAGAGTACAGTATTGTATATAAAAATATCTGATGAATTTAAATATTAATGCTAAGACGGTAAATTATTTTTATTTTTAAAAATATTTCTCATTAATTTAATAATTTTCAGACAGTAAATTATTTTTATATAAATACATCTGACAAATTTAAATGTTAATGTTAAGACAGTAAAGTAGCTTTATTTTAAAAATATTTCTGACTAACTTAAATACGAATGCCAAGACAGTACAGTAATTTTATTTTAAAAATATTCCTGATTATTTAAATGCTAGTGTTAAGACAGCACAGTATTTTTCGATAAATATATCTGACTCATTTAAACATTAATCTTAAGGTAATACAGTACTGTTTTTAACCTTTAAAATACATTTTTCGATCATAAATTTCGCATATCTTTTGTACTTCCGCAAGAATCAAACAGGAAGTTACATAGGTTGCATTTGATTTCATTTCCTGTTCACTTTAGTCGCTGATTGGTCCTGAAGCAAACGGGCGTCCCATCATGAATTGTTCTCATGGACCAACGACGCTATACAACGGGAAAACTTGCCGTAAAAATAAATGTAAGTAATTTTCTGCTACGGAAGGCTGCTATCTTGTGTGTGAAAGGCGCTACTGTTACATTCCATACTGTAGCGAGCCGGTCAGTGTTATTGTGCTGCAGTGCATTATGGGAGTTTGGAGTGTTGGGGACCGAAATGTTGTTATTGTGGTTTATGTTAGTGTTGTGATGTTACACGTGTTGGTGTTCCATTGTGTTTTCGTTATTTAGTCAGTCTCGTTGGTTTAGCAGAGTGTTGCGTTGTAAAGACCGTGAGTGTGACGTGTGGTGGTTTAATGTCTTCCGGCTACATTTCCGGCATTGGTGGTTCTCTGTATGTCAAAGTAAAAGCATCTGCCAGTTGCGGATTGCAGAAAAGACGAATATCTTTCTCAAACGTTGTTATTCTGTACAGTTCCTCACAATACTTTCAACGGAATTTTCGGTGTTTGAACACGGTTGGAAAGCATTTTGGATTGCGTAAATGTGCAATCAGTAAAATCTAATATATTGGCCGAGTAATTGTTGGATATTTTGATGTGGAATGTTGTATATTAACTCCATCTGCATTTCTTCCTCCCTGCTTTGATAAGACAAACTTTCTGCCGTGATAAAAACGTCTTTTAAACATGCTAAAAATTAGCAATAACCTGCTCTGTGTCCCAGATTTGAACCAGTTCAGCTGTTCTTACCAGTTAAAATAGCTTTAAAGCACGTTTTTAACTAATATAATGCAATTTTCCATTTTTAGTAAGGAAATTGCAGCTTTCAGGTGATGACTAAAACTTTATTAATACGTCGAAATGACTCTATTTTAATCATGGGGGTTATATTTCAACAATTATAGCACGTATATGTACTGGTGTGTGGTTTTTAGTTTGAAATCCTCTTTCCTCCTGTGTTTCCTGTGTTTTTACTGCCTCCTTTGGTTGGCATCATTAGCGTCACCTGTGTCTCACCTGTGCCTTGTTCCTGCAGTTAGTTTTCTGTGTTCTTTTGTCAGTTTGTTCCTGTTTGCCCTCCAGTGCTGCAGTTTGTATTCTGGTCTGCTTTGTTTCCACTCTTTAGTTTATTTGGTTTGTGCTGATTCAGATTGGTTTCTTTATTTATCACTTCTTGGATCTACGGCCTCCTTTCTGGTTGCTCTCGTTAGACCCTCAGAGTAAGTTTTATTCATATTTTTGTGATTTTTGTCTCATTTTTATGATTTATTGTCTCGTTGTTCTGATTTTGTGTCTCGTTTTTGTAATTTTTGTCCTATTTTTATGATTTATTGACTTATTTTTGAGATTTTGTCTCATTTTTATGATTTATTGTGTCATTTTTGTGATTTTTGTGTCTCACTTGTGATTTTGTTGCTTGTTTTTGTGATTTTTGTGTCTTGTGAGCATTTTGCCTCGTTTTTGTGTGTCATTTTGATAATTTTGTGTCTCATTGTGGTGATTTTGTGCTGCTACAGGCCTAAAACTACAGTAAACACTGCTTTTAACAGTTGACAAACACACATGCTTGTTGGATTTAAAGTCGTCTCTAAAGCTCTTTTTGCCTCCTTAAAGAAAGTTTTTCCCTTTTTTTTGACAGTCACCGTGCAGAGAGAGAAAAATGTCCAACATTGTGCACGAATCAAACTGCAGGTTTTGTGGTTTTATGCAATTAGTCCAACAGAGCTGTCATGTTTCTATTCTTCACTGACCCCTGATGGTTTGCAGGTGAATAACTACAACATCATAAATGCATTTAGAGAGCAGAAAGTCTGACTGTTATCCCCATTTGTGTCAAACATCACCGTGGCCTTGATAAAAATTACATGTTGCGGCTGATCGACCTGCACCTTTGGATCCCAGAAACACTCGTATTACCGGCTTTGTGTGGAAAATAACCTCGGAAATTTGTCATTGCAGCAACAGGTGGAGGCCTTGGATTTGGATCATTTCACCTCCACAGGAAAAGAGAACAACCTCCAACGTCAGACGGTGAGTCAGATCAAGCTTTCCTCTCTGTTTCTGGCCTCTTGTTGGATTTTATTTGCTCTGTTTCTGCATTAGAAGCCTCTAAGTTCACCTTCGCAGCTGCAGGTTGTTGTTCTTGTGATTGTTTTATTGTGTGTTGCTGACATTCACATTACACCGCTTCCAGACCAGATACACACTCAAAATGACCACAAAGATACACAAAACAACCACAAAGAGACACAAAATGACAACAAAGAGACAGAAAATGAACATAGATACAAAATGACCACAGAAAGACGCAGAAAATGACATAAAATGACCATAAAGAACCACAAAGAGACACAAAGCAACCACAGAGACAAAGCAATCACAAAGAGACAGAAAATGACATAAAGAGACTCGAAATGACCACAAAGAGACACAAAATGAACAAAAGGGACACAAAATGACGATAAAGACCTGCAAAGAGACTGAAAATCACCAAAAAGAAACTCAAAGTGACCGCAAAGACACACAAAACAACCAGAAAGGGACACAAAATGACCACAGAAAGACATAGAAAATGACACAAAATGAAAACAAAGTGACACTAAACAACCACAAAGAGACACAGAAGAACTCCAGAAAGTCTTTGCAGCATCAGGTTTGGATCATTTCACCTCCACAGGAACAGAGAACAACCTCCAGCGTCAGACGGTGAGTCAGATCAAGCTTTCCTCTCTGTTTCTGGCCTCCTGTTGGATTTTATTTGCTCTGTTTCTGCGTTAGAAGCCTCTAAGTTCACCTTCGCAGCTGCAGGTTGTTGTTCTTGTGATTGTTTTATTGTGCGTAGTTTCTCCTTCTTTGTGTTTGATTGTAGACTTTGTAGTTCCATCTCCATCTATAATGATAATTAACTTTAATAAGTCACCTGTTGGGGCTTTTAAAACTGTACTGGTTCATTTTTTCCCACCAAATTATCTTGGAAAAAACATTCTCAGCATCAAGAATTCAGTATTTGTAGGAACACATTTGAATTTTAACAGGCATATTGTTATTTCGTGCCTCTAGTCAGTCCTTTGCATTTCTGTATATTAAACACATCAGAGGCTTGTATGTCTCAGATTTATCCATTTGAGGCTATTAATTACCAAATTATACAGAGCAGACTTTTGTCTGTGTCACATCTTCAGTATTTGTAGGAAAACGTTTGAATGTTACCATAAATAATGTCTCTTTGTGCGTCTAAGTATAAAATAACCCCATATATTTTATGTTGGAGGCATTTAAGTGTCTAATGTCAGTAGCTGAGGCTATAAAAACTGCACAGTACATTTTTTTTCACCAAATTATACAGAAAAAAATGTTTGTCTGCATCACACATTAAGTATTTGCAGGTAACTTTTGAATTTAACATGAATAATGCTACTTTGTGCATCTGAGTACCATCAATCCTGTGTATTTTTGTGTTTTAAGGACATTAGAGGCTTGTAAGTCTCTAATTTCACCAGCTGAAGATATAAAAACTGCATAGGTTCATTTTTTCCCACTAAATTATAGACAGACACTTTTGTCTGCATTGTGTAGTCAGTATTTGGCGTTTTTATTTTACCGTGAATAACAGCACTTTGTGCATCCGAGTGTCATCCGTTGTGCATATTTCTGTATGTTAATTACTTTCGAGGCGTGTAAGTCACATGTTGTTGTGGATATGTGCATTCTTTGGTACGGCTCTTTATTTTTAATTTAGATTTTGGATCCTTATTGGTTTCTGCATTTGTTTGTTTTAAAAACAGACCCGCAGCCCTGTTTTTTAGAAGTGTTCAGCCCTGTCTAATATGAATATAGAAGAAATATATCATGTTTAGAAGATGATCCTGGGTTCGAATGTAGGTAAAGAAATGATCCTTTCATTGTCTGTAACTTGTTCTGACCAACCACCAACCAATGACTCAATCATTTTCTAAAATAACTTCAATATCGTCCAAAATGACAAAAACTTAGACTCATTTTTAACATATTTTTTCTACCTGCTGTTCTGATGAAGTTCTGAGGCTCAGAAATGATGGAAAAGTCCATTAAAAAGTGTGAAATTCCAACTTGAAAGACCCGTATCTCTGAAAACACCCCCAGTATGAAGGTGAAACTTGTGTGTGTATTATTGGATGTCGTTGCTGGACTCCACAGCCATGCAGGTGTATTTTTACATTTCCTGTCTCTGTTCGTCCCTCCTCTCTAACTTCATTCATGTCCGGTCCGTCACATGAAGCGTCTGCAGCGTTTAGCTCGCCTGAACAATAACAAGTGGTTTAAAAACGCGAGTCGAACCGTAAACAGATTCTCCAGTAATGTAAGTAACGCGTAGCTGACATTATAAAGCAAACATCTCATTGTGCCTGCACCAGATGTGGAGCTTTTATAGGACTGCTCCTTCAAAGGCCCTTTACGACTCCTAGAGCGTTGTAAAGAGTCTCCAGGAGGCGGCCATAAAAGAAAGAAGCTGCTGCCGTGACAGGTCGGGCTGGTTATGGAGGAGTACAAAACATCATGAAAAAACTAACTCCTCTCAGACGGGAGTTATTTAAATATGTAGAAATGTGTCTGGAATTGCAGATGAAAGCAGCAGAGGAGTTTGAAGACGCCTCTGAGGACCTGAAACGGAAAAACAGGCCGTTGTAGAGGAATAAAACCCCGGAATCTTTTATCATTAACACAAATATGTGCTCAGTTTTCAAAGAAATGCAGCGTAAAATCTCTAGTTTTCATTTAGAACGACTTCAGAACTTAAACAAAAATTCATCGGACCGGCTGAAGGTCATTTTGTGTTTGTTTTATGTGTTTGTATTTAAATATTTTTTGGATGCGTTTTAAATCTGTTTGTGGTCAGAATGTGTATCTTTCTGGTTGTCTTGTGTCTCTTTTCAGGATATTTTTCAGATGAAGACCATGTTGTTCCAATCAGTTATCAGTCTGTGATTAAAATAAAAGATTTACTCAAGCTGCAGTCAGTTTAAATCAGTTTACAAGATTAAACTTCTACCAAAGCAGGTCAATAACTGAATTACCTCCTTACTCAGCTCAATGAAGATGACATTTGTAGATGTATGTTTCCTTTAACCCACCTGTAAAGTGGAGGGCGACACTTTCCCCTCCTTGTTTAAGTCCCATTTTACAGTGTATGTAATTAAAGCGTCAGGGCCTGGAGCCTGAGCGATAAATCCTGACCCAGCTGGCTGCAGACCTGCAGGGGGGAAACCAAAGGCAGCCAGCAGCGCTAACTTCTTCCTCAGATGCAGCATATGGTCATCTTGCAGCAGCTCTGAGGTTCTAAACACAAAGCCCCAGAGTGAACCCTCGTTTTCTCCTACATACTGTCCACATGAATCCCAGCGGCTCCCCTGAGGCTCGTACAGCTTCATTAAGTCACAGTTCCTCATCTCAGGGATCGTCATGGTTTCATTCAGCCTTCAGTGTCTCAGTAGCAGCACATGGACAGTTTATGTGGATCCAGTTGGACTGAGCTACATGCTACTGTGCCACTTACTAAGCTAAAACACATCACATTACCGAAGATTTGTTTGTGTCTATATGATCATTTTGTGTCTTTTTGTGGTCCTTTTTTGTTGCTTTGTGCTTGTTTTGTGTTGTTTTGTTGCCATTTTGCATCTCCTTCTGGTTGTTTTGTGTCTTTTTATCATAGTTTTGTGTCTCTGTGGTGGTTTTTTTGTATTTTTGTGGTTGTTTTTTCTTGTTTTGTGGGGTTTTTTTGTGTATTTTGTGGTTGTTTTTTGTCTCTGTGGTTATTTTGTGTCTTTTTGTTGTAGTTTGTAACTCTTTGTGGTCATTTTATGTCTCTTTGTGTTCATTTTGTATCTTTCTGTGGTCATTTTGTGTCTTTTTGTGATGGTTTTGTGTCTCTGCTCGTTTTATGTCTGTTTTTTTATGTCTTTTTCAGCTTATAGATGATTATTGAAACTGAAATGTAAATAGTAAAATATCTGTAATATGTAGATCTACAGCAAGATTTTAAAGAAGAAGGTTTTTGCCTAACAATCGAACAAAACTCTGGTTTCTTTTAAACTTTTCATGAATGGTTTATGGAACTGTAACGGCGTCTTACTGTTCTCTCTCCTCCATGGTTGTGTTGTTTCCATGGAGACTGTATGTTGCGGTGAAAGTGAAACCTGCATCCAACAGCAGCATTTATTTGGGGCAAATCGGGTGAACTGAGGCGACTCAATTAAAGGAAATGGGAGCGTTTTTAGCCCTCTGTGATTGATGCTGATAAGAAGCCTCGCAGTGCAGCTTTAAAATATGGCAAATGTAAAATTAAAATGATGAAAGGAGCATATCTGACAAACCATTCCCCGTCAGCCGCGGTGGAAAATGACACACTTAGCGTCTGCCCACTTCAATCTAACCTCCTGTAAGCTCATAAGCTTCTGATTGCTTTCATTTGCATTTATTACATGATGACACCAGCGATCCTAACGCAGCGCTTATCGACGAGGCTTCGGCTGGTTTTTCTCGTGCAAACCGCTGACCTGCAGGCGTGTTACACAACAAAACCAGTCCAGAGAGGACAAGGAGGCTCATTAGTAGTTGTTTTAGGCCTGGAGATCTCTTCTTCTTTAGTGGTTTCATTCGCTCTCTCTTTACTCTGCCATTATCTGTTATTTTCTCTGGTGTCTGTTTGGCTGTTTTGTGTCTCTTTGTGGTTGTTTGGTGTGTTTGTGTGGTGGTTTTGTCTCTTTATGGTCATTTTCTGCCTTTTCATGGTTGTTTTGTGTCTCTTTGTGTTCGGTTTTTTCCTTTTATGGTCATTTTGTGCCTTTTTTGTGGTTGTTTTGTCTTTTTGTGGTTGTTTTGTGTCTTTTTGTCGTCGTTGTACGTCTCTAACCGGCAGCTGTTTTCCACGCTGCATCAGAGCGATAATAAAGAACCCAATCCAGGGAGGAGAAGGAGTCTCATTAGTGGTTATTTTAGGCCTGGAGAGCTCTTCTTCTTCTTCTTTTTCTTCTTCTTCAGTGGTGTAATTCACGTGCTGCGGTCACGCGGCGAGGTCGTTCATTCCACACAAACTCCTCGCCTCATCTCGGCACTAAATTGTGTGGGTTGATCCGCTTAACGGTCCGACGGAGGCAGGATATTGGTATTAATTGCATGCCAAAGCTGAGCATCCCCCCTCCTCAAACACCACTTCACAGCGTCTCTCATTTAACCGCTATTGTCTCTGATTTACTCTCTTCTCTCTCTTCTCTCCGCCATTATCTGCTATTTTCTCTGGTTTTCATCTTTCATTGAGAGGCCGCCCTGTAATGACTGAGATTACGCTCGCAAACAGGTGCTTGTGAGGTTAAAGCCGCCTCTCGGCTCATTGTTTCCTCTCTGCGGCGGTTATAATTACACACAGAATAACTAAAGCGCTCTGTTTCTTTGAGTCGGTGTTGGGTTGTTTTGTCTTGCAGTCAGGAGATAAATGTGTTAAAATGGTCAATTTGTAGCGCAAGTTTGCACAAGGTTGCGTTTATCAGGAATTATCACATATAATGAGTATATTATGATAATAAACAGCAGAAAGACATATAATTAAAGTCATTTTTGCTTTCTGTATGAGAAATATTAATCTGCAGTGACAAGAGTATTAGCTTAGCTTAGCACCAAGCCCTGAAATGGGTAGAAATGGCGAGTATAGATCCATTTACATTCACATGTTGTAACTGGTTCAGTTGGGTCCTGTGTCTCTGTCATTTTGTAGTTGTTTTGTGACGGCGTTTCATCATTGTGTCGGAACTGGTTCCGTGGATGTAGTTGGCGGGTGGAGTGGACGAATATGTCGTCACCTGGAAGACGGCTTTGTTTACGTTCTCTGGTTGTACGGAACCTCGGAATGTGCGGTATTCATGACTTCTCTGAAGAACTGATTGATATCGTGATGCACGTAACGGAACTCTGTTGTAAGTTGAAGACCATAGATGGATAGATTCCATTTTTTCAGTTCTGTAGAATATATCAACCTCTGTTTTATCCTTGAAACATTTATGTCATTCTAACTGTGTCATGCTGACATTTCTCAGTTATCGCTACTTCTATTCATGGTTTTTTGTTTTTTTTTGTCTGCATTTGTTCTCATTGTTTAACTCCACAAAGGGGGAGTCAACATTGTATGAGATCAATGCATATTTTAGTCTTGCAGCCAAATATTTTATCAAATATTTTTATTTCACCTTCTGGATGACAACACATTTAGGACATATATAAACTTATTCCAAACATTTGAAATATCCATCCATCCATCCATCCATCCATCCATCCATCTTCTACCGCTGGTCCGGGTCGGGTTGCGGGGGCAGCAGCTTGGCCGCCGCCCAACACACATGGCACCAGACCCCTATGGCCCCTCCTGCTGGAGGGGGGTCCCACGTCTCTTCTTCCATGGTCCCAAAGTTGTTGCTCATCATTGGGGTCTTCTGGGCTGCTGTTTGTCTGGTCCTTCACCCAGGACCTGTTTGTCATGGGAGACCCTACCAGGGGCATGAAGCCCCCGACAACATAGCTCCTGGGATCATTGGGACACGCAAACCCCTCCACCACGATAAGGTCGCAGCCCAGGGAGGGGACATTTGAAATAAGAAATGGAAATTTTCTTCAGTACCTACAGGTAAAGAAGACGATTACAAGTAGAATTCCATCGCTTCAGACTACTTTACAGCCAACGGACTTACAGCCACCTGAATTTGTCGAATACATTGTGAAACTGTCTCCAAGAAATAAGAAGAATCTCTCAAAAATTTATAGTTTACTCTCAAAGACACACTCTATACACCTACCAACTCAAAAATGGGAAAACGACTTATCCAAATCTTTTGACTCTAATTTTTGGACCCAGATCTGTGAAAATACATTTAAAATGACTAAAAACGCCAATTTACAATTGATCCAATTTAAGGTGCTTCACAGAACGCATATAACGCAATATAAACTGTATAAAATGGGCTTCTCTCGCTCAGACACATGTACGCAATGCACCCAAAACATGACGGACACTTACTTTCACGCTCTGTGGCTTTGTACACCCGTCTATCAATTCTGGGTAACAATCACACAGAAACTCTCCAATATTTTGGACTGCAGGATTCCGCATTCCCCAAACGTTTGCCTAATTGGTGATCTAACACAAACAGCCCTTCCAGATATTCATATCCAACCCACACTTGCAGCTATCGCCATCGCCAAAAAAACTATTTTAGTTAACTGGAAAGATAAGAAAGCCCTCAACATCATCCATTGGCTGAACCTCCTCACAGAACACATTTCACTAGAGAGAATATCTGCTATCAGAAAAAACCAATTGGACTCCTTCAAAGAAAAATGGTCTCCATTTATTAAATCAATAAATATTAATCTATAGCCTCCGCTTGTATGTGGGCGTATGCCACTTCCCTCATAAAATTGTAATTATTATTCTGTCTGTGTGTATGGTCTGACTTCTGTCTGCTTTATTTCAGTTTATTAACCCTCTACCTTTTTAAGTAGGATGGCACTATGGACTTGCACTAGTGGTGTCCCTTCCCTATTGCTCTTGGGGTCGCTCTCTGGCTCTGCGGGGCCAGCGTGGCTCGGGCCCCTCTGCCTGGGGGTGGGTGTCCCCGGTGTCTCTCCCTTTGAGCCCTGGGTCTGCTGGGTCTGTGCGCTCTCCCGGGGCCTTGGGGGTGTCGGCGGCTGGTCTCTTCTGGGGCGCCCTGGCTGGCCCTGGGGTTTGGGGTGGGTCGGCCCTCCTGTCGCTCCCCTGTCCCTTCCTGCTCTGCTTCCCTCCTCCTCCCTCCTCTCCTGCCTGGCCGCTCATCCTCGTCCCTCTCCCTCCCCTGGGGGGGCCTGCGGCCCTCCGCTGCCTGGGGGTCTGGCATGGGGCCCTGGTGGTCTCTCTGGGGGGGTGGCTCTGGCTCATCTGGGCACAGGCCTTGGTACTTGCCTGTGTGCCGCCATTGGAGATCAGTTTCTGCTGGCTGGGGGCTTCTGTCCGGGCCCGGTGCGGTCCTGGGGTGGGGTGGGTGGGGTCTCGGTGGTGCTGCGGGGTGGGCGCCCTGCATCCTGGACGTGCCGGCTCCGGGGTGGGCGTGGGGGCTCATGGCCCTCACTTCCTGGTGATGCGGCCTGGTCCTCCCTCCGGGGCAGGGTTCTGCATGCGGCTAGCCCGTAGTGGGGCTACAGCGCCTACCAGGGCGCTGGTCTAGTGCTGCGACTTCTGGGGGTTTCGGTGCTGGCCGGGCCGGTTGGGTTCGTGTGGGCCCACCTTGGCCTCTTGCCTCTGGGCTCTGGGGTTCCTCTGCATCAGTACCGGTGGTCTTACTACCTGTCTCCCCTGCTGTTCTGTCCTCTTGGGCCGGATCCACACCAGACTGCCTCTTACTGTGCACTTCACATACTGCACACCTCACTGTATATAGCTACTCTTAGGCACATATAGGGACATGACAGTTAGGGCCCTGAGAGCAGGTAGGGGCAGGAATGATGGGCTCTGTGGTGGGGCAGATGGCAGGGCTCTACGGCCTTGTCTCTTCCCCTCTTACCCTCTTGCTTGCCTCGCCTGCTCTCTGTTTTTAATGCACCACACACACTCACACCTTGGGGGTAGGTCTGGGACGGCTCGGGGAACTTGGGCCAGGGTAGGCTGCAGAGTAGCCATCCTCTGTGGTCCTCTGGCCTGCCCCCTGGACGCCTCGCCCAGCCTCCCCACTTTTAATTGCACCACATGACACTCAGGGTTACAATATCACAGGGCAGGGATAATGTCTCCAGTCTGGGATCAGGAGACGTATTAATAGGAAGTAATGGGGGGGATTTCGCTGGTGGGACCGGCCCCCTTATGGCTATGGGGTAGCGGGGGGGACCATCATCCGTGTTACTGTGGCTGGGGGGTCCCTGGGACCTGGGGGCTGTGGTCGGGGGGGGTTCTTCTGCGTGCCTGATGGGTCCAGGCTGGTGCGGTGGCTCTTGGTGGGTTGCGGGGCTGGATTGGCTGTCCTGGTGGACGCTGTAGCCGTACTGCGGGCTGGTGGCATGTGGTGGCTCTGCCCTGGTGGGTTGTCAGGGTGCATGGCGGGGAAGTGGGGGCCCTGGGTGTACTACGCTCACCTGGGGGTCTGGTGCGGGGGGTATGCGGGGTGCCTCCCTGTCGGCGTCGCTGGGCCCCACCACACTATCCATTTTTACCCTCTGGACTCGCATCGGGTCCCGGCTCCGATTCCCTCTGACCGGCTCCCGGTGGCGGCCTGCTTTGTGCTGAGCTGGTTGCCACCCCTTCGGTGGGCCGCTAGGCCCCTGTGTCTGGCTTCCTGGCTGCGTGGGGCCGTTGGCCCCCTCGGGGGAGGGAGAGGGGTGGGGATGGGTGGGTCGGGTGGTGGGGTAGTGGGCTTGGTGGGGACTGGGGTGGGCGGGGTTGCGGTTTGGGTGGCGGGTGGGTCCTCGTGCCCCGGGCTGCTTGGGTCGGTCTTGGTGCGCTGGGGGTGTCGGTAGCTGCTCCCTCTTGTTCTCTGGGTCCACGTCGTTCATGGTGGCCCCGGTGGCTCTCTGGGGGCCCCGGTGGCTCTCTGGGGGCCCCGGTGGCTCTCTGGGGGCCTCGGTGGCTCTCTGGGGGCCCCGGTGGCTCTCTGGGGGCGCCGCCCTGTGGCTCCTACGGCCCGGGGTGAGGGGTGCCCTGTTGGCTTGGCCCTGCCTTGCCGTGATTGCTCTTCTGGGCTTCAGGGTCCTTCACACTTGCATGTTTGATCAAGTCTCGCCAGCCACTGCAGAGTCCCATTTCAGCGAATGATGGGACCTGCCAGAATGTGCTGAGAATCTCTCCAGAGTCTCTACCCTAAACTCATTCTCTCTTGCACTGGTATCCTCTTCTGGCCTATTCTATTCTATTCTATTCTATTCTATTCTATTCTATTCTATTCTATTCTATTCTATTCTATTCTATTCTATTCTATACTATCAAGACATCCACAATTATGGTGCTCAGTACCGTTTGTTTAATTATTTATTTGTTGAATCTCTTTTTCTTTTGTGCTGGTTTGGTTTTCTTCTCTTTTTTCAATTTATTTATTTATTTTTATTGATGGGCAGTTAGTAGTTGGGAATAACACACCACCTTACAGTCTTTAATTGCAATAGCACCGCCTGTTAATTTCTATCCCTGTTCGTCTGGTTCGTCCTGTCCAGTCTTTGTTTCCCCCACACATCTATTCATGGTTTTGTTGTTTCCATCGAGGTGCGTCGCGTATCGCAGTGTAAAATCAATGCGAAGAGAAGAAAAGCTGCAGAACAGAATCAGAAAGAAAGCTGTGGATGGTTTTAATCTGCTGCTCGCCTCAGTGGTTGGAGTTCTGCTAAATGTTGGAGCTAATTTTGGTTCTTTGCTTTTGAGCACAGACGGAGAAAGCAGCGAAAGGCTCATTAAACAAGACAATTACACTTGTGTCTCGGCACAGCGGAGCTACCTGATGTCTGGCTCGGTTCAGGTAAATTACAGGAGGATGGAGAGGATGCAGGAAGAGCGCTGCAACACACACAACAAAAAAATAGATTACAACACGACACAAGCCAATTTCAATCCGCCATTATCGCAGCGAGACGCGGACTATAATTGTATTGTATGTACACTGAGAGCTCTCTTCATCAGCACAGCCATTACATTTAGGCTAACACTGTGCAGCAGGAAATAATCTGCCTCCGAGGGCCGTGGAGGGACATAAAACATGTGAGGGGAAGTTGTTTCTTATCAGATCTGTCTTGAAGATGGTCTGTGTGCATCATGGAACTCGTGTCAGGGGGTTTAATTAGATGTTTTTTCTGGATTACTCAGCAGTTTTTGCGTTTTCAGATGCTTTCAAAAAACAGAACAGGAAAATTCAACAGTGAAACAGTGAAAAATAGAATGAGCTTCTCTGTGTTCTTCTGAGAGTCACTTCCAAGAGCAGAAGCTCCTTTCATATTCTAATCTGTGAATTTGTTGATTTTTTTTTTTTAAATTACAGCCTCTATAGTCTATGTTAGTCTTGATTTTATTGTAGGTGTTTTCGCCCTGAATGACTTGGACTTGGATGATTTTATTCATCCCCGGAGGGAAATTAAGTTGTTACAGCAGAGTGAATATTCAATAAAAGGGGTAAAGAATAAGACAACACAGAATACTAGAGTATAAAGTCAAGATAAAATTAAATTAAATTAAAATAAATTCATAGCCCTGTGACAGACTGGCGACCTGTCTAGGGTGTCCCCTGCCTTCACCCGAGTCAGCTGGGATAGGCTCCACCCCCCCGCGACCCTAGTGAGGATTAAGCGGTGGATAGATAATGGATGGATGGATAAAATAAATTCAATTCAATTTAAAGTTTGTGAACGTCAATCGCAATTGACTTACTAATGGTTTCATGGTTGTGCTGAGGTTTTTTTTTTCCATTTTTTTTTTTCACAGAATCTGGTTAATTTTTTGATGCAGTCACAATACTTGAAACTAAAATTTTGTAAATATCTCAACATCTCTAATGTATTTTCATATGTCTCCGATGTTTTTCATGTAAACACTGCCTGCAGTTCAATCGAAAAGTCCCAGAATTGTTTGAAATATGAACGTTGATCTCAGCCAATTGACTAATGGTTTTCACGGTTGTGATGAGTGCAGAATCTTTTAGTTTTTAAAGAATCTGGTACATTTTTTTCGTGCAAACAGACGTGCTAATATCTCTAACATCTTTAATATGTTTTCATACTTATCGCCAATGTTTTATGTGCAAACATCGCCTGAAGTTCAGCCGAAAAGTCCCAGAATTGGTGTGAACGTCGATCGCAGCTATCTTACTCACTGTTGTCACGGTTGTGCTGAGGAGTGCAGAATTTTTTTTAGTTTTTTGAAGTGCAAACAGTCACAATACAGGGAATCCTCACCTTACGTCGGTGCATAAGTCGATTTTTGCCATAAATTAGAACTATGGCGAAAATGTAAACAAAGCAGTTACGTGCATCACGATGTCCGATCAGTTCTTTGGCAAAATCATAAATACCAATGACTTTCATGCATGAGTCATTTTACAAGAAGATAGCAGATTATGTTGCACTATTTTTGCAACTTGAGTGTTTTATTATATCTACTTTCACTTTCATGGAGATGGCTTTCCTTTTTTTCGAAGTACTGCCATCAGAAGAGTCTGACTTACACTTGGAGCCATAATGAAGGACAAACAATTAGTGACTGTAGCACAATCCAAGGTGGCATCTTATAGCACCGCGTGACGACGTATTCGTCCGCTCCGCTCGTCAACGAGTTCCACGTAACAACGAAACGCTGTAGGTCGAGGAAGTCGTAAACCGAGGACCCCACGGACTGCAATATAAAGACGTGCAGATATCGCTAACATCTTCAATATGTTTTCATGTTTATCTCCGATGTTTTCGGTGTAAACACTGCCCACAGTTCAGCCGAAAAGCCTCAGAATTTGGTTACGTTTTCGCTGAAATCTTCCGATCAGGATGTCGCGATTTTGGTTGTACTCTATAAGAAATCATAACATAAAAATCCTCACGCCCAGTTATTTAAAACAGCCTGAAATTGGTGGCATAAACGACATTAAAAGCATCAATACAAGAAATTGGCTCCCCACAGGTTCAGATGTTGCAGCAGATGGGACTCTGAAGGATCTGCACATGAACTTTCATCTCCTTTAATTTCATTTCTCCTGAAAGCAACGCGAGGACCGGATTCATTCCATGTTATGATGATTGTCAGCGGGTCACTCCGGAGTTGCTCTCTTCAGCGTTTTACTTTTTCTCCGAGGGCGACAAGTTGTCATTAAAACTCCATTACGACTCAAACAGAGAGAGACTAATTGACGCAGCTGCACAGAGTGTTTCATTAACAGCAGCAGATTAATATTTGGACATGCTGTAGCAGGTATATGTACATGACAGACGCAGTTTTTATTAACTTCACACAAACACGTCTTAATGAAGCAGCTCGTTATGTGAGGCTGTAGTAACATTTGGATCATGTTTTTTTTTTTTTTTTTGTCCCCATGCCTCATAATGAAATCACTTCATAATGGATAGTTAAGGGATGTGGGTGTGATTGGACGCTGCCATCTGAATATTAATCAGGTGTAAATTATGTGGAGCTGCGTGGGCGTTGTACATTTGGAGTTTTATTGTTATGGAGCAACACAACGTTGCTCCACAGCTCTGATTTGTGTGACTCGGAAATATTTGCGGCAAAAGTAAAACGCAAAAAAGGTACAAAAAAAAAAAACTAACGGTAGACTGGTGAAAATAACTAGAAACACAGGCGTTGCATTTTCACCATGAATCGGAACTCCAGTGAAAATGTAAACAAAGCCGCTACGTGCATCACAATATAAATCAGTTCTTCAGAAAAGTGATGAATAGCAACGACTTTCATGCTTGCCTGAGTCATTTTACAAGAAGGTAACAGAATATGTTGACCTGTTTTGACAACTTGATCTAATAATGCTGATGTTCGTCGCCGTTTCCCCCCATTCCAAGTGTTTATTCTGTCTAATTTCACTTCCTTCTTTCCTTCCTTCCTTGACTCAAACTTTGTCCACAATAACAGAAATTCATCCAGGATTACGTGAAACTTGTCCAACATTATTTAAGTCCAAAATGGTGAAAAAATGACCAAAAAGTTGCCCAAACCTCATTGGGATCGCCAAAGGATTATTTTCCCTTTGGACTGTTGGCCTCGTTCAGCAGCTCTTTATGCTAAGCTAAGCTAAGCTAACTGGAGTTTCTTTCTCGTGGTGCGTTTCAGAAAAAGCGACGCTGAATTTTAAGGTAAATTCCATCTCGGCATGCAAACAGGAGAAGCTCGAACAGAAACGCAGAAATGCTTTTATATGAAAACTAATTAAACATGGTTGTCTCTGGCCCGGCTCTGTTCTTACAAACCATAATAAACAGAAGAGCATCGAGCCCTGGAGACCAAACAAACAAGAAAGAGCAAATCAACAAAGTACCTAATTATGAGGATTTGCATTGCTGCCGGTTATCATTAGTCGAGGGATGTTAATGTAGATTGAAGTGCAGGAAGGAGGAATATTCCGGAGACGGTGTTTTAATAATGCAGTCAGCCGGGCCTCGCAGCGAAGCTTCAGGACCGATGGACCGACGTCTCACTCGCTTCGTTTTAATATTTGATGTGTGAATGAAAGGCGCTTTGAAATACTTCAGTATAATTGGAGCTATTAGATGTGAAATCAAACCGGCACAAGGGGAAGTTTACCAGAAGGTTCAGGCATTTATGTTTTTAATTTAAGCAAATTTACTGCATTTAAGGCGTCCACATTTTGCCAAAATATCAAAAACTAGAACCTTCCCACGTCATACTTACCACAGATCCATTTCTACTGACGTCATTGGCTCAAAAGGAGGTAAAATATTGACTAGGAAATATCGATTGATCCATATATATGCAGTAAAAACAGCTTTCTGCGACCACAGTACCACCCTTATTTGAAAAATCAGTTCTTTTTTTCCATTTCCAAGACTCAATAATTATTCATTTTTGTCATTTTGGCATTTTTTTTTTTTTTTGGTTTTCTTTCTTTCTTTCTTTCTTTTTTTAACAACTTTTGGACAAATGATTCAAGTCAACATATCAAAAAAAAAAAGAAAAAAATGGAAACAAGGAAAGTTCAGCAAATCAACCTGTCCCCAACATAACTTGAAACTTGATTTGGGATTTCTTTCTAAATTTGTTTTTTTTGACTTGAAACTGAATTCTCCAGATTTGATTTAAAATTTGCCCAATATCAGTCAAAAATGGTTCAAAATGACATGCAATTTGCTGAAAATGTATCAAACATTCTGTTAAATTATTAAAAAAATGGTGCAAATTGCCCCATATTGACAACCATGGATCCTTGTTTTGCTATATTTGCCAAACATCAAATTGTACTGATGTTAGAGCCTTGAAAGTTGGTAAAATATCGACCAAAGTCTGTATTTTAGTAGGAAAAATGGATCCATCTACATAAATACACTTACAGAAACTTTCTGGGACCATAATACCACCCTTCTTTAAACATTGTTGACTTTTTTCCATTTTTGAGTGCAAGTAAATACTTATTATTGTCATTTTGGACATATTTTGAGTCATGTTAGACACATTTCAAGTCATTTTAAACAGTTTGAGTCATCCTGGACCATTGCTTAGTAATTTAAACAAGTTTAAAGGTGTTTTAGAGATGTTGTTGAGTCGTCTTAGACAGGTTTCAGGGGCCTGTAGCTCTGGTTATATTCTTAGAATGAAGGTAAAACTGTGACAGGAATCCAAAAAAGCCCAAAAACCGATTGTGGTTCAAAGTTTTAACAGATTTCACCTGAATAAGGACCTTTAGAATAACGGCTAAAATGCAAAGGACATATAAAAGCACGGATGAGATGCTTTTAAAAAGTCTTAACAACTAAACCCTCAACAATAGCACTTTATAGCCTCCCCTTTAACGTGTTCTACCTTCTTCCTAAATGAAACCAGCTTAAAAGTCTGAACAAAAGGCCTCCCAGCTCGGTTTGAGTCAGACGGAGGCCCGTAAGTCGGACGTTTGTTCACTTTTCAATAAACTCTGCTTTAAGAGCACGATGAGTTTTTACACCTCCAGAGTTTTCCATTTACTGAGGAGGACCAGGAAAGTTTGTCCTTGAACTCCCATCGACACAACCGATAATCCCAAACACATCGATGGATCCGTCATTCTGTTGGCCTGAAGATGAGTCACTCCGTCCGCCGTGGTTCTTTGTTTCACCATCTTTGTGCATTAAACACACCACATCCCACACAAAACACACCACCGGCTTTAATCTGCCACCCGTCAGACGGCAGGAATGTCAGACAGACAGACCTCAACGTCTCAGAGAAGAAGAAGGAAAATATGTGTGAAAGAAGGAATGAAAGGATGATGGAGAGCAGGTAAAAGGATGAAGGGGAAAACATAAAATAAACTACATGATTTTAAAAAACAATCGTGCAGTGAGGATGCCAGAAACATGAGAAAACTGAATTTTCTCAGTATATTAGAATAAATTTATTTATTTTATCTCATTTCTCTTATTTAATTACATTTTATTTGATCTTTTATCATTATTTGAGCTTCTATTTTATCCTTTGATAATTAATTTATTTGATCTTATTTGTCTTGTCTTATTTTTTTCTGGTCTTATTAATTTTATTTTAGCTCATTGAATTATTTTATATATAAATATATATATTGTTGTATTTAGTTTTATTTTAGCTTACTTATTTCATCTCATTCTTTTTTTATTGTTGGCAATTTATTCATTTATTTTGTTGTCTTATTTATTTACTTATCTTTATTTTTATTTCTATTTTTTTTATCTGGGCTTTACCCATTGCATGCTATTTATGAACGGCGTTCCCTGAGTTCTTCAGTCTCTGCGTTTTGGACTCCTTTTTTTTTTTTTTTGAGACGTCGAGAGTTGTTTATATTCTTTTATTGAACTTTTATTCCTTTCACTTGTAAAGCACTTTACGGTGAATTTAATTTGTAAGAAAAAGTGCTCTACAAATCAAACCCGATTGACTTTTAAAGTGAAGACGCGTTTACGGAAGTAATAGTCGCCGTTCGGTGTGCGGGATTTGAACACGAGTCGATTCGGCGTCCTCTGAAGTGGAGGAAGCCCGGCATGTGTGGGCGACCGAGTGTTTAGAGTCTATTTGTTGGTGAAGGTTTAAAGGATGGAGGCGTTTCGGTGAACAAACGTCTCCCGCTGTGTTCGGATGCTACTTAGAATAGAGCAGCTTAAGAGGCTTTTTTGCCAGCAGTGGATTTGTCTCAGTGTGTGTGTTGCTGTGTTTTAAAAGGAGCCTCCAGATTGGAAGAACTTAAGTCAATTTTCTTCAAAAGGAGTGTTTTTTTTTTTTTTTTTTAAATCATTGTGTGTGTGGAGAGGATGAAATGTGTAAAGTCGCCTTTTGGGTACCAGAATAAATGGTGTATAGTTTGTTTGGTTTGTTGGAGCCCTTAAGGAAGGAAGGAAAAAAAAAATGTTTTTCCAAGTAGAAATAAACCCCACAGCAGAATAATAATAAAAAACCTTTAAAGGAAGTTGGACATGTCTGCTAGATTAGAGGTGGAGGGAATCCTCCTCCTTCATGATTCCATTTACAGACCTAGAGCATGATACTGCCACCACCATGCTTGACTTTGGTGTTCTTGGGTTTAAAGGCCTCACCTTCTCTCCTCCAAACCTCAGTTCTTGTTCCATCTGACCACAGAACTTTCCTCCAGAAGGCCTTTTCTTTGTCCGAGACCTTCAAGTTGAGTTCAGTGTCATTTCTTTCAATAAATTTCACCCACAACAGAAACACGTTGGGAAAACCACAATCGGGTCTCTTGGGTTACTTTCGTGTTTCGGGTACAAATCTAGTCCAATTTCTTCTTTAGTGTCTTCACGTTTTCTTTTAGTTTCATGAATGTGACACTGTTTCCTCAAGTCCATAGTCTTTGTTTAACTACATGCAGCCTCAAGAGGTTTGGTTCCAGGAGATCTTGTAGCTGTATTGAATGTCAGCATGAAATGAAATAAATTTCATCAGGGCTGGACTCGATGTGATGGATTTACCAGAGCAGACAGATCAGTGGGTTTAAATAAACTGCAGAAACACACTGACATCTGTGTCTGTGTGTGTGTGTGTGTGTGTCTGTGTGTGTCTGTGTGTGTCTGTGTGTCTGTGTGTGTGTTTGTGTAGCTATCTGAGATCACGGACACATCATGTGAGTGTTGGAACAAACTAGACATTATCTCCTGGGATATCTGAGACTTGGAAGAGAAAACAAAGTCAATAAAGAGAAGGGCTCATTTATCCTCAGTGGGCATCGGTCAAGGACACGGCAGACACACAGCAGTTTAACACCAGGCGGCAGCTCCACCGCTCGATAACTAAACACCGCCTGCAAAGTCGTGTCCTCATTCAGGGGACGACGACGTCCAACTTGTTGCGTCACAAGCTGTTAGATTATGGCTGCTGAAACACCATGTTCCTAAAGGACACACTGATTTAAAGGTGGAGTCAACCGAGAAACAGAACAAAATGTGCTTTATTTCTTCCTAACGTGGATGTGTGAACGCTTGCAGGGTTGTATGTGTTAATGAGTGGCATGGAAATGTAGTTTCCTAAAGGAGAAACGTCCGTGTTGATGGTTTAGCATGTGGAAGTCCCATCGATGTATATTAGAAAACACGGTGCCGAACAAGAAAAGCAAAGGCGTGTGTTCTGCATGTGTAAGTTATGAACTGATACTGAATCACGTGACCTAAATATGATGGGACTCAGAAACACCCCCACAATGTCATCAATAGTTCCTTGGATCATTTCTGACTGATAAGTCCTGATAAGTCCTCAGCGGTGGATTTGTAGTAGGATCACAATCATGTGATCGTCTTTTTACCATGATTTAAAATATGAATCAAATTTTAGATCAAGTTTTTATCGGTTCATTGTATTTTTATGTAGTTATTTGAGTTTTAAATCAAGTTTTTATTTTTTGTTGTATTTTATGCATTTAACTGAGTTTTTAATCACATTTTTTGTCATTTTATTAATAATACCTTTAATTTATAATGCACTTTACATATAAAATCTCAAAGTGCTTTTTTGTTGAGTTTTTATGCATTTAATTGTTTTAAATCAACTTTTTATAATTGTATTGTGTTTTTATGCATTTAATTGAGTTCCTCATCAAATTTTTATGGTTTTTGTCTTTTTTTATCATTTCATTAAATTTTTATGCATTTTGTTGAGGTTTAAATCAATTTTTTCAACCTTTTTTGTTTTTTTGCATTTAATCGAGTTTAAAAAAAAATAATTTCATTGTATTTTTGTGCAGTTAATTGAGTTTTTAGTGAAGTTTTCTTCATTTTATTGCACTTCTATGCATTTAATTGAGTTTTTAATGAAATTTTTCAGAATTTTATGTATTTATATCCTTTACCTTTTAATCTAATTTGACCTAGTTTCCTTTAATCTCTCTTGTTTTTACGTCTTTGCTCTTTCCGTCTGATCTGTGAAGCCGTTTGAGCTGCTCTATGGAAGGTTCTTGGTTGAATTCCTGGTTTAAAGCACCAGTAAGGTGCATCTGAGTGGAATCTGCCTGTGTTTGCTTCTGTCTGTCTGATATTGTGGCTTCCTCCTCTTTGCTGCTGTCTGAAGTCTACCTGAGCCGGACTCCCAGCGGTCCTGGCCGGGTCTTTATGAATCATTAGTGCTGCTGCTGCTCCACGCCCACATCCTCCCCAGAGCAGCGCCACATCCACAGCACACAGCTTTAGAACCCCCTGAACTTCTGCTGCATGTTAACGACGGCGCAGAGTTTACCTTGAAACGTAGCGACGGCCCGGTCTGGTTGGATAAAGACTGCAGAGGAATCCCCAGACGGAGGTTCCATCTCTGCAGCGCTGCAAGAACAATCTAATGAAATGTGAAGGACGCATCACATCAGACAGCAGCTGCAGAAAGAACAGAATGATGTACATGAGCAGTACACTCTACCTCCTCCTTCATTATATTAATATATTAGTGCTTTAACTTAGATTTTTATTGGTTATTTAATGATCTTCTGCTCTTTTGTTGTCTGCTGCTAAAACGGTCTTCTAATATCAGAAATTCTAATCCAACCTCAGTAACAGATGAGTGTAAACTAAAGTTTTAATTCCAGATTTTAAAAGTCAGAAAGTCAAAGTCGCTGCTAAATTAAGTTCCAGAGATCTGACCTGAGGTCAGCTGGAGCAGAAACTCTGTTCTGATCTTTGACTCTGAACTTTAAGACTCATGAGGAGTTTCTGTCCAAATCTGCTTTTTACCTCCTTAAAAAAACAGGAAAGGGCAACAAAAACCTCATCTACCCCAAAACCGCCATGAAGCTTCAGCCGGTTCAGAACAAATTACACTTAGTTTCACTTTGTTTATTTTTTAAAGCACTTTGTGGTGGTTTTTAGCATATTTGTCTTTTTTTATCTGCATAAGACTCCTAAAGACTATAAATGTAAAACTTTCCTCTTCAGTCTGACATTTATTTATCAATTTATTGGTCGGTTGTTGCAGTTTGCTTCGTCCTCCTCGCCTTCCCTTGTTATTTTCCACATGTTCACGTCACGATGATTATCTCAGGACTAAGCCTTTAGCTGTGGTGTGCTGAGCATGCAGAGAGGACATTCACCACGCTGTAGGAACCAGAGAAAAGATGGTTATCAGCATGCAGGAGGACGTTGTGGAGCTGCTCCACGTCCACAGGGAGTCATGGAGCTCCTCATCCAGCGGCTTCTGATTCTCCATGGTGGCTGGAGGTCCGTCATGAAGCTGCTATCTGAGAACATCTGGTTGGAAGAGGAGGAGGAGGAGCAGCTTTTAGGGGTTTAGTTGTGAGTTTGGATGGGTTGACAAATTTTGGACACCAGTTTGGCCAAGTTTGAATCATTTTGGACAAGTTCTTGAGTCATTTCGAACCACCTTTGAGTCATTCTGGACAGATTTTTAAGTGAATTTGAACAGTTTTTAGTGCATGAAGACTTTTGTGTTGCGTTTGAGTCAACCTGGACACATTTCTAAATCATCTTGGACAGTTTTAGTGCACACAGATGCTTGTGTTCACGCTTGCAGCCAACACTATTTGGATTTTGCTCGTGGTTCAGACATTTCAGGACATTTTCAGGTCAGTCTGGACAATTTTCGAATAATTTTGGACAATTTTGGAGTAGTTTTGGACCCTTGTGTCAGTTTGGGTTATTTTTGAGTAACTCTGGAAATGTTCTTTTTTTTTATTATTATTATTTTTGGCCAGATGTTGAGTCATTTTAAAACGGTTTGAGTCACTCTGGACAAAGTTTTGAATCTATTTGGACCGTTTTTAGTGCATGAAGACTCTTGTGTTCACTCTTGCATCCAACAGCAGAACATTTGGTGAGTTTTGCTCTTGGCTCAGACATAGAGTTGTAGCATAATTTGAACAACTTTTGAGTGATTTTAGGCAGTTTTTTGTCATTTCAGACAATGTTTTAACTAATTTTGGAGAAATTAAAGTAATTTTTAACTGATTTTAAATGATCTAAAAACAGTTTGAGTTACTTTAGAAAAAGTTCTCAGTCATATCAGTTGATGTTTTCAGTAATTGTGGAAAAGTTAACTCCTTTTGGACAATAACATAAGAAGATACCACCTCAGACAGTTTAACTCTGTTTGCAGTTTGTGATTCAGTTGAAGGAAAACCACAGTTTGAAAAATTTCTAAAATCACTAAACGGAGTCGTCCATCAAAGTTTAATTTTCCTCCCAGTGTGAGTCTGAGAACGAAATGAAGAGAAAAGAATCCAACATTCCTCAAGTCCTGAGAGGATTCAGTACTGGGAGGACTTCTGATTCTTTTTCTTCTCCTCATCGTCCTTCTACTTCTCCTCCTTCTTTGTCATCATCTGCTCCAACTTCTCCTCCTTCTGGTTTTTCTCCTTTGTCTCTTTCTTCTTCTTCTCCTCCTCCATCCTCTTCTGCTTCTTAGTTTAACCTCAGTCACTGTGAAAGTAGCTAACGTCCTGATTTGTGGTAAAGATTTTTATTTCTGCTGTATATTATAGTTTATAGTGAAAGTATCGTCCATATCTGCTCTGGACCGACATTTAAAAGCGTTTCTCCTCAAATCCAGACCAAATCAACCAAACCGCACCTTTAAATATTGTCATAGTGGATTTATGTTGATTGTGTGCGTTTAAAAATGTTCAGTGATGTGAGAAAACCTGAGAAACACAAAGACAAACCGACACACAAACCCGTCTGAAGGGACAGATGCATGCTGGGAGATGCAGAGAGAAAAGCTGAGTGATGAAGGAGATGAAGGCTGGAGGTTATTACATGTAAGGCAGTGATCATCAACTGGCGGCCCGCGGGCCGAATCCGGCCCGCCGAACCGTCCAATCCGGCCCACGACTGGATTCCAAAATTGTGAGGATCAAAGAGAAAATATCTTGTGGTCCACACTATGAAAGCAACTGAAAACAACAATAACTGAGACTCTTAACTATCAGTAATCCCCACCATTTATGACTCTATTTAGGCTACATTCTGAAATGAGGACAGACTCGCTGCACTGTTTAACATTTATTGTTTCACACAGTTCTTTTTTTTACTTAACATTTGGTTTTTATTTCAAAGTCTCAACAACAAGCTTCAAACTAGTAGGACAAAAAAGGAGGAAAAACCAACTGGCATAAGTTAAAATAGCTTGGTAAATAAATACTAACCTGGTACCAGAACAAAACAGGTCACAAATAATGTTGGCACATCAAATAAAATGTTAAGTGGGCTACAGCGATTTCAAATCACAAGGCTGAAATGGGCTACTCACACTGCTTAATGGCTGAAGTTACATTTCCCCTCTGACACCAACTTTTCCACATCAGGCTTGGCCGCTGTCAGACTTATGAGCAAACAGTCCTCCAAAGACTGGTTTGACAGTCGGTTCCTCTCAGTGTTTTTATCGAGTTCATCTTGGAGAACGCAGCCTCGCAGGTGTAGGTTGAACCCAACATGGTGAGAACATACATAGCCAGCGTCTTCAATGTGCCATAGTCCTCGGGACAAGACACCCAGAATGCGCTGAGGCTTTCAGCACCATGGAGAGCAGCCTGGATTTCAGCCAGCTGGCTCTGAATGGACGCCTCGTCCAACGGCATCATTTTCACCACGTTTGTGGAGAATTCTCCGCTTGGGCTGATGGTGAATGGGTCACGCACAAATCCAATGACATCCCTGGAAATGAAAAAGTCCTGGAATCTAGCAGAGAAGTTGTCTTTTAATTGTGTGATGAACGTCTTCATCTTGTCTGTTGCGTTGCTTTCTCCCACCGTCTTCAGTGTGTTGAAGTGCAGCAGCCTCTCTGACAACAAATCTGCATGGAACAGATCAAGTTTGTTCCCAAAGGCATCAAGTTTTTCCACCAAATCCACCACTGATTTTTCTTTTCCTTGCAGCTGGAGATTAAGTGTATTCAAATGGGAGAAAATGTCTGTTAAACACGCAATGTTGCACATGTATTCTCTGTCTTGCATGATGCGGAGATGGTCAGCTGCTGCTTTTGATTGACTTTGTTTCAAAAGTCCACTACTTGGGCACGGAGTTCAACGAAGCGCTCCAGTGCTTTGCCCTTACTGAGGCAGAGCACGTCATTGTGGAGTAACAGGTCATCATGAGAAGCCTGGGATTCCAGCACTAATTTACGGAACAGGTGGTGCTGCGTGCTGGAATTTCCTCTGATGTGGTTAATAATTTTCATTGTTTTCTCCATCACCTCTTTGAGCTCCTGCTTAGCTTTGCACACAGCACGCTTTGATGGATAATACAGTGAAGTGCGTTAGTTTTAGGAGCGACAGTCTTTATTCTGCTCACCAGACCCTTGTTTTTGCCAATCATGGCAGGTGCATCATCTGTCACTGTCAGGTTGATTTTATCCAGGGACAATCCATGGCTTTTAAAAAAATCCTCCAGTTTTCCAAAGATGATGTCAGCAGTGGTGTTGTCCTCCAGCGGAAGCAACGCCAGCAGCTCCTCTCAGAAATCTTTGCCATCAAAGTATCTGACAAAAACGCACAACTGTGAAATATCC
Source organism: Amphiprion clarkii (assembly GCA_027123335.1). Taxonomy (NCBI): domain Eukaryota; kingdom Metazoa; phylum Chordata; class Actinopteri; family Pomacentridae; genus Amphiprion; species Amphiprion clarkii. The sequence goes on from CM049571.1 coordinate 38,047,958, forward strand.
GTGTTGTCAGTGGACTCATCAATAGCCAGTGGAATGTATTTGGCTTCCTTGATCCCGTCAATGACAGCTTGCTGGACATGCTCTGCCAAGACGTGGACACGACGTGCAGCAGTTGAAGCAGAGAGAGGCATTTGTTTGACAGATGCAATAACTCTGTCCATGGATTTGTGGGGGTAAGTTCCTCCAGAACGGTGACCATGCTCTCCTTTAAAACCTCACTTTCTTTCCATGAAAGGCCGGTTATGTTTGCAAAGCACCCAGGCAGCCTGCAGAGATGCACACGTTACTCTCTCTGGATCAGTTAAAGGTCCAGTAATAATGCCATTTGCACAGGAGCAGGCAGATTTCAATGTGGCCATTTTTCTCTGACGGGCCTCTGACTGCTCAGGATATGAATCCTTGAAATTTGTACGTTTAGTGTTGTGGTGACGGAGCAGATTATATTCTTTTGCAACAGCAACAGTTTCGTTGCAAATGAGGCGTACAGGTGACGCATTTCAGAAAGTTGGCATAATAAATGCCTACTTTTCAGTCCAGTCATTATTAAAGGATCTGGTTTCCACATCAACTTTTCCTTTCATGGCCTTTGAGAGCCATTTTACCTGGTAAGAGGCCTTTTCCTTTCACTTCTGCAGTGTTCGTTTTTCAAGTGCTCTATAAATAAAGTTGACTTAATTGAGTTGAGGCAAAATATCTCTATCACTCCTGGTGGTTGGCTGTGGTATAGATGATAGGAGCCTGACTCATAAAGGCTAGAAATGCCTTCAGTTTTGTAATGAAATGGAAAAAATATAAACAATAAACATCAAATAATAATGTTATGCCAAAATTAGATTTTTATTTAATTTTTGTTTGAGGGTCCGGCCCCCAAGGTGACTGTCTGGTAAAATTCTGGCCCTCAGATAGATATAGTTGGTGACCCCAGGCTAACACGCGCAGGCTAACACACACGCTAGCACACTAACACACACAGGCTAACATGCACACACACACTGATGAAGCCAGAAACAGAGCTGAGCTCTGGAGGTGTGGAGGATATTAAATGTGGTAACATCCCTGCAGAGCTGCTGGAGAGGAGAAGGAGGAGAAACTGTCTAAAGTCTCTCTGAGCTCAACCTCAGTCTGGAAGCAGCTTTAACCCAACACCATCACAGCGACTCAACTTTACAGTCTGGAGCCGTGATTTAGCCTCTACGCACCAAAAATAGACAGAAAAATGACAGAAAATAGATGTGAAAATGAAACACAAAACAGCCAAAATGTAACCTTAAAAAAAGCCAAAAAACAATAAACTGACACAAAAATGCCAAAAAAAACACAAAACAGCTAAAAATGTACAAACATTCACCAAATATAGACATAAAACTGGCTGAAAAACAATTAAAATCAAACAAAAAAAATTACAAAATAAACAGAAAATGGCCAAAAAAAGACTAAAAAACAGCCAAAAATACGACAAAAAGCTGACACAAAAATACCAAAAAATAAAGACAAACCAGCCAACAGTTTCTGCTCGACCTTCTCTGATCTGATTTTTATATTTTAAGTCCGTCATTGGAGCAAAATGCAGCAACTAAATTCCTTAAATTAGCATTATTTCTGATTTTCACACCTTTTCTAGCACTATAATTTGAGAAAAACAGTGTTAAAAGTAAAAATTTTGCATTTAAAACCTAAAAATGATCCCAATCTCATCAACAAAATGCACTCCAAGTCTAAAACGTCACAGAAATAATTAAGCAGCAGAGTTAGATGATCATAAAACACTGATGCGTGATCTTAGTGTGTGTGTTTATCTCATGCATCCTGCTGTGTTTTCATACATGTGAATACCGGCGGCGTCTACGGAGGCTCATAAAGCCCAAACTGCTGATGGAGACGAGTCTCTGAAGAGCTTCGTCAGCTGAGATCAGCCTTTAATCAGCAGCTTTGATGATTCTTGTGGCTCTGAGGCTTTTATTATTTTAATCTGAGTCCGTTTAAAACACATTGAAAGCAAATAATGCCTGAAGCCGAGTGGAAAACTGCAGCTGCTCGTTATTTTCATCTGTTTATCTGAAAACGTGCAGAAAATGGTTGAAGAAAACCAAGAAAGAATGGTTTTATTTAAAATTTAGAACATTTTCACCTTTGACTTGTGAAAATAAAACTTAAATAATTAATCTGTGATCAAAATACAAATGATTTGACTCGTTAACTTTCAGGTTTAGAGCTGGGGGTGTTTTTAGTTTTACTTTCTGCTGTATTTAGTGCAGAGTCTTAGATATTTTATCCCAGAATAAAAAGTATTTTTGGCACGTTGGCTTTAAAAAACAAAGGAACATAAACGTTAAAAAATGGACATTTTAAACCATTAAATTCAAGGTCAATATTGATATTTTAATCTAATTTAATTTATTGATAATAATATGTTTTGTTTATAGATGCTTTTCAGAACACAAGGAAACAAAGTTTGTCTCTTTTTTCTGATTTCTTTTGTATTTTTTGTGATTTTTTTTCTTTTTTTGGTGATTTTATGTCTTTATGATTTTGTCTCGTTTTTTTGATTTTTTTGTCGTTTTGTGATTTTTTTTAATCTTTTGTGATTTTGTCTTGTTTTTGTGATTTTGTCTCGTTTTTTGTGATTTTGTGTCTGATTTTTATGAGTTTGTCTCTTTTTTTGTGATTTCCTTTTGTTTCTGTGATTTTGTTGCCTTTTTTGTAATTTTGTGTCTCATTTATGTCTTGTGATTTCGTGTTTTTGTGATTGTGTCTAATTTTTGTGAGTTTTTTTCAATATGATTCTCATTTTTTTCTGTCGTTTTAGTGATTTTCATGCTCATATTTGTAGATATTGTTTATTTATAATCCAGAAAGCTGCATAAAATAGAAATATTTCTTTCTGTTGTCATCTTAACTTGAATCAATCTTCTTTCCATCTTCCAAAAATATAAAAGAATAAATCAGCACGAGTAGAAACGGTGAGTTACTGGATGCATGTTGGTGTTGATTGATGTTGACAGTTTAATGATGAACCGTTTTCACTCTGATAGAAATAATAGAAAGAGTCTCACAGGTCAAACTTCAGACAGCAAATCCCACACTGATTCAGTTTAGATGAAATAAATGAAGGCTTTATGTTTCTGCAGATTGGGGCTAAATGCTGCAGAAACACAACAAACACATAAACAGGTTAGAAAACCTCCAGATCTGCAGCAGTTCACGCTTTAGCTGCTCTTTATTCTTCAGTTTAAACCTTAAACTGGCTCATATCATCTTCCAGGGCTGAGGCGTGTTTGTTTTCGTCTCCCGTCGAGACGTTTTGTTTCCCAAAATGAGTTTTTGTGAGGCGATCCCTCTGTTCTGTTCCAGAAACGCCACGCATTTCTCTGGTTTTTCTCAATTTATTTCTTAAATGTTGTTTCGTACCTTTGGGCCACCGCTGACAAAAGACTCCAGAAGCAGAGAAAATATAAAAATATATATTTATTGATAAAAAACACACACAGGGAGAACAAAAGGCGACGACGCAGAGCAGAGCAGCCCAACAGAAACCCGCCTTCAGGTTTCCATCAGGATGTTTTCAGCTGTTTTCTGCTCTGATATCAGAGGAGGACGTTTCTGATCTGAACAGAAAGAAGGAAAAAACAAAGAGCTGATATCGATCTCTGAGATAAAACAAACACCAGGAGGAAACAAATTAAATCTGACACATGACCCCGAGGTGAGAATAATTAGATTAAAAAAAACGATTAAATCTAGAAGTCACGCTGAATTTTCACTAAGATGTGAGACATGATCGGCTTCTTTTATTCTGTTTTAGACAGTAACAGTTTATCTGCAGCTACAGTTGAGATTCCTGATAACTGATGTTAGAATCTTAATTAAAATGTAAAAAAAAGTTATTTATTCATTAAAATTCCAGCAGCTGTAGTCATCAGAACATTAAGGTACAACATTTTCTACACTCATAGTAAATAAATGTATGGATGCTGTTGATTTTATGGTTTAAAAAATGCTATTATAAATATTACAGCATTTCTTCATTATCAGCACAACAGTTTCTGTTTTATTTTTGACATATATGCAAAAACTGCATATACACTGCTGTCATAAATATTACACCATTTGTCTGCTATTAACACAAAACTAAATAGTTCAAATGGGGTGACAACCTTTTATTAATGAAATGAACAATAACAACAACAACATCAACAATAAAGGCGCGTGTCCACTAGATGCTATTTTCCTGCACGGCAACACAACGCATCTGAAAATCACACAGACAGCGGGTTGTCACTAGCGGACCACAACATGGTCACATGACAGCTCTGGACCAACAGCAGGCCGCTACGTGGTCACATGACCCAGCTTTCAGCTTCACGGTCTGGCAGACATGTTGGATAAACACAGCGGCTCAGCCACAAACTTTCTCTTTTATTTTGAAAACACTTCAGCGAAAAGTATTTCTGAAAGCATTTGAGGCAGAAATAATCTGCAGCAGCTGAATCTGTCCTGGTTTTATGTCACCGACGACTAGTTTAGAAGTTTGAGGACAGTTTCACGATGTGTGGAATCTCTGCACGCCGCATCCAATCTGCATAAAGTAGAAGTCAGTCTACTTTATGCAAATGAGCTGCAGCCCTCTGCAGGTAAACACACCTGATCACAGCTGGAAACGCAGCAACCGGACCAGCATGCCACATGCAGCGCATTTCCAGCTGCGATCAGGTGTGTTTACCTGGAGAGGGCTGCAGCTCATTTGCATAAAGTAGACTGGACTCCGGCGGGTGGAGATTCCACGCATCGAGAAACTGTCCTCAAACTTCTGAACTAGGTCACAAAGTGTCCAGGAAAACATTCACCACAGCGTTACACAGTTTATGTTGCACTACACGAATAAGCAGGTGTTCCTAACAAAGTGCTTCGAACACGTTTTACACAACAAATTCAGCATCCGTCATATTTCTTATGTTATATTTTCAACAAATCTTCATTATTTACTTGAATTTAAGTAGAAATCTTGTTGCGAATAGAAATCTACCCGTGAAACATCCTCAGTGTTTGTGATGTTTGAAGAACATCCTTGTTATTTTAAAATCAAGAGCCGCTTTCATTAGCGCAGCTGTCCCTTCATGTATTTTCATTCTTATTCATTTGATTCCATTTGGTTTTACTTTCCCTCCGCCTCCTGCTGTTTGGGCCCAGTGGGGGTTCCTAGCTGCTGGGAGGTCAAACAAACCTGCAGCTCAACACAAACCGGTAGCTCCTGAAGCAGCGGGAGCTTCAGAGTATTAACGACAATAAGAGAAAAAACAAACACGAAGACACAGCAGTCTGGTAAATGTGAGCTGGGAGGAAAAGTTTAGCAGCAAACTCCAGAACAGAAGTGGTTTGTTGAAGCCTCGGAGATGCAGCAGAAGGTTGCAGCGACCCTCTGAGTGAGATGAAAATGTGTGAAGGTCTTCTGGTTCTGACCGGATCGACCTCCGACACCTGATACTTCGACCCTGAGGTCAGAGAAAAGCTGCTCATGAGACCAGCGGGGTCAAAACAAGGCCACCCAAACTCCTCACGGATGTTTTACTGAAGTTCACACAGGATTCTGCTTTAAACGCTCATTTTAGCAACTTTGAGGAGATTTTATTTGCTCAGGTGGAACTAAAAATCCACAAATACACATTTAGAGATATGTCGATGTGTGCTACAAAAAGTAAACATAAATAAAGGTACGTAAACAAAACGTTTTCAGTCATTTGAGCTTCTCAAATTGCTCAACAAATACATCACCTTGCACATTGTTTTAAAAAAAAAAATCTGGCAACAAAGGCACCAGAAAAATAAATGACGTGCTGTAATGTTCAAAAGCAGTAAAAACTGTGGAAAATAACAGCAAGTATCTGTAAAATAATTATTTTTAGCTGATTTCAATACAGTTAAACCATGTAATTTTATCACAACACACTGTAAAAGAACAAATTACTATGTATTTATAAAAATATGCATTTTAGAGGTGGACATTTCTGAAAATTTTAGAGTTTTTTGCTATTAGTTTGATTTGATTTTACATTATTATGTAAGTCTGGTAGCAACAGTAAAAATGACAAAAGTACCAGCAAATATCTGTAAAATATTTAGATTTTTAGCTGATTTAAATAAATTAAAACAGCATAAATTAATGGTCACATGTTACAAAACAAATTAATTACAATTTGCAAAAACTGCACTTTTTTATGTGGACATAGTTTTTGTTTTTTTCCAGTTTTATTATTTTAAATAACAGTACATTGTTTTGAGAAAATACAGGAGAAATAGTTGAGAAAACACATTTTTGAGGTGGACATTATTTAGTTTTATCTAGTTTTATTTGTTTATTTAAACAGTAAATTGTTTATGAAAATAAAGTTGAAATCTGTTTAAAAAGTGTCAAACTGTGGCTTCTGTACTTCAGTGTGACAGTTAGCATGACAGATATCATAAAGGAAAAACTAAACCTGAATTTTTCTTTGATTATTTATTTTATAAAAAATGATTATCCACGGGTGTCATCAATACTGTAAAACAAATGGTAACTCAACAGATTTATCTAATTACACAGCCTGCAGTTCAGCTGAAAACTCCCTCAATTTTTGTCTTGTGACTGTTTAAGTTTCTTGAAGACTGTTGGTTTCTATTTCCAGGATTTTTTAGTGTTTGTAGAAAACATAAATAGAAATATATTCTTCTTATGCTGCAAAAAAAATCCTCATTATATCATAAGTAAATGCACACATGACTGTATTTTAAAATCTCTTTACTTCTCAGTATTTATAGTGACTTTCTCTTCTATTTTAAGGAACGTCTTTATCACATCTTGATGTTTTTGCACGTCTTTGTCGATCAGCCACTTTACATTTAAAACTCTTGAGTACATTTCAGACTCAGTCCCTCTACTGTTTGTGTTCTGCTGCTTTATTAAATCGATTATGCAGGATAATTTATAGAGTTTACATCATTTGCATCGTGCAGAAAACAACAGAGATTCCTGATCATTACTGGGACTAATCATCGCATCAGTTTACTGGGAGTAAAACCCACCATCTGCTGTGGAACAGGCAAACAGCAGCCGAACAGATTGCTGCAGAAACGCTTCTAACGACGAACAGAACCGGGCCGCGGCGCTACAACAAAGCCGCTAACGAGCTTATCGAGGCGCTCCGGTCGCCCACCCGGGTGATCTGAGCCGCCGTGGATGATTAATCTCAGGTAGAAGCTGCAGAGGAGACGATGAAACTAGAGCAGCAGAGTCGGTGGGAGTCAGTCAGACTTCAGAGGGTCTAATCAGCCCCTCCACTCCACATCAGCTTCTTCAAATCCCCCCGAATGCTTCGTAAGCAACAGTTTGCTAAACTCACTGACCCACTTCTTCAAAGGCTGGCCGTTGTGAGGGTTTTTTTTGAGAACCAAGACTGACACCAAACACAAACCAGTCCCAAGAAAGTCCAAAACCAGTCTAACATACAGTATGAAACCAGCACTTCTAGAAAGTCCCAGAGCGTGATACCGCCACCACCATGCTTGATGGTAGGTTTGGTGTTTTGGGGTTTAAAAAAAGGACCTACCCAAGATAGTCTGAAACCAGTCCTTAATAGGTCTAAAACCAAGACCAAAATCAAACCTAAACCAATCCAAAAAAATATGTTCAGAACCAGTCAGAATACAGTCTGAAACCAGTTTTACAAACATACCGAAACCAGTTCTAAAAAGTTAAAAACCAATACAATATCACGGTAGTCGTACCGTGATCCATGTGATCACGGTACGACTTTACATGCTAAAGCATTAAGCTAGCTGTCTGTCGTTTAAATGCTGCAGTTGAAGGCGTTGAAACCTGCGTCACAGTGGAATCCAAAACTCTGAAGACCACTTCACGAGGCTGTTGGTGTAAACATTTATGCCATAAATGTGTCAAGTTCCTGCTGTGAAACTTTTACATTTCTGCTCATATTTAACATCCTCCCAGCTCCTAGCAATTACACTTTGACTGATTTTAATGTTTTTGACGGACACTTGAAATCCTTAAACTGCTGCTCCGTTCAACACCGACTTCCAACATTATATTGAACTTAAAGCGCATTTTAACCCGTTTTGCTGGATAATGTCTGTAAATCAAAAATCTAGCCTTTTATCCTTGTTTTTTTTCTTGTTTTAAGTATTATTTTCCATTGATTGGTGACATAAAAGCGTCTAGATTATTGGTACCTGAACTCGGCGAGTTGCCAAGGTGATTTTATGAATAAATAAATAATATCAATATGTTTTTGCACTCTGCGTCTGAAGCCACCTCCACTCAGGCTTCATGATGAGGACCTGGCAGCTCTTTGCTCTTCGTTAGCTGAATTGTCTTTGATTGACTCGGCCCAGACAGGATTCACTTCTCCACTAACTAGCCTCCGTTTGGCCTTTTTCTCCTTGTATAACACATCTCATAGTGATTCATCTCAGCATGACGAGGCCCCATATCATGATATATTGCATGATTAGTTCCAGATACTTAGAAACCCTGTTTATTCTGCAGCAATAGCATCTCCAGTTCTGGTAATTGTTAAAAATTCTCATGCAAAAGAATATTAATTAACTAATTCTAACACTGTGAGCATATCTTAGAAATACAGTTCCTTGAATTGATTCAGGATAGGGGGGCTTTTTCCATCCTCTTTATGTGCATTTTATATAAACGATGAATTATCTCGCTGCTCCCCCTCGTTCTTTAATGTTTTAACGACTGGAGAATGAGCTCGATCGACTGTGAACCCATCCCTAACGTTTACGTAACAGTAGCGGACAGAATCTTGACTTCATTAGCCGTTTATTTGCAGATTTTGTGGAAATTCTGTTGCGTCTGTATAACGGACTCGAACGGATGCTATTAAGTTCACAGACTGTGTTTATAAAAAGCCAAACCTTATTGTCTGATTAAGATTTGGTCGCCTTCCCCGTCGAAATAGCCTCTTGGTGCAGTGATGCTCTGCTCCCAGTGCTCCTGCAACACCTTTAACGCTCCCTTTATGTAAACTTGTTGTGCACCACTGCTGAAAAATGGTGCTATAGATTGTTGACTACTTATATTTTTACAACCTCTCTGAACCTTTTCTCTCTGCTCATCAGTAGAAAGATGTTTCTCCATGCTGAATGTATCTCCAACAACTTGCTCCTCTGTTCACCGTTTCTGAGCCATGCTGCATTTATGTTATTGATTCTGGAGATTGGATTTTCCTGTCTCTTGTCTCTGTTTTGTCTTGTTAGTCATTTGTCTTGTTTTTGTGATTGTAAGTCTAATTTTTGTGGTTTTGTCTCATTTTTGTGATTTTGCATCCCGTTTCTGTGATTTTGTGACTTTTTTGTTATTTTGTGTCTTGTTTTTGGCTTTTTGTGTCTTATTTTTGTGATTTATTGTCCTTTTTGCCATTTTGTGTCTTTTTGTGACAGTTTTGTCCATTTATGGTCATTTTGTCTCTACGTACTGTAGATGTTTCCATGATTCTTCTCCAGACTTTTCCTCTCTACTCTGCTCATCATCAGTAGAAAGATGTTTCACCATGCTGAATGTATCTCCAACTACCTGCTCCTCTGTTCTGTTTCTGAGCCATGCTGCATTTATTTTATTGGTCCAGTTGGTTTGATTTTCTCTGGTTGTGTCAAGGAGCTTTGATTTTTGTTTTTGCTTTGTTGACATGCATTCCAGTGCAGTTAATTTTTAATTTAACTTTGTTTTATTTGACTGCTCTGCCTCGTCTCTACGTCGTACTCGATTGTCTGCATGTTTTGAATGTCAAAGCACCTCATGAATGCTTTTCTTAAGGGTAGTATGTAAATAAAATGGTTTTATTATGATGTCTTTGATAACAAAATGTGGTGCAGAGCTTCCAGTTTGGTGTATTTTACCCCTCTGTAGCAGCGTGGAGGGTTTTTATCTTGGCTCTGAAAGGCATGTTTAGTGTCTTCTGAAGTAGAAGTAAAATAAGCGTCGACTGTCTGCCTGCCACCTTGTAATGCGTTAAAAGTGAAAGTGTGACGAGCAGGTCATGTTTGAAGTGAAGAATCAAAACTAAAGGAGCAGCAGCAGTAAATGTGTAGATTTCCCTCTGCTGCAGAGGGTTTTTCTTTAAGGCCGGGTCGACCCTATCTGTTAGCTAAGACTGTTGTATCAAAAGACCTTTTTCCTACAGCGAGATCAAAACCCACAGCGGCACATAAACACTTCTCCTGGATTCGCTTCCCTCTGTGTCCTCTGCAGAGAAGAAACGATAAGGAGCTCCTTCTTCTTCTTTTTTTTTTACTCAATGCAAATCGATTCCCGGATATTTTACGCCACGGCTGCTTTTACTCTCGACCCGCCGCTCGGAGTGAAGAGGCCTTTTTGGGTTTTTTTAGGATTGAATCTGCTGCTGCCGTCACTGTGGTCATTCAGTGTGTCAGCAGAAAGCCTCCAGGGGAATCGCTCTGTCTTTTACATCCACCTCAGCTCCTTCTCCTCTCTCTGTTCTGTTTTACTTGTTATTTCCACTGCAGTCCAATCAGAGCTTCTCTTTTCTGTCTCCACCTTTTCACTCAACTTGTCCAAAACACTGAAGATCGCTCTGAAATATCAGCAGTAGAGGAAATGTTGGATAGATTTATTATACAAGTCACTTTTACACATGAATGTATTGATAGATCAGAAACTGATAGTTCATTTAAACTCATCCAACTCGGTCCGGTGGGATATTTTTTGTTGTAAGAATTTTAATCAGTTGATGCTGTTTTGTCTGGTTTTGAATTGTGAAAAATTAGTATCTATATTTCCTTCTTAAGTTTATGATTTTTATTTATTTATTTTGTAGAAGCTGATTTATTTATGAGAGACTCTTGCTTCGGGGGATTTTATGGCAGTTATGGAACCACAAGTGGGATGTTTGCCATCTTACACATTCTTTAAATACAAAAAATAAACAAGAAAAGCACTCAGAGTGCAACACCAAGGCTGCTCAGTCGGGTGAAATCTTCAATAACAAATGACCTTGCGCTGAGCACAGGTGTGTTATGCATATGTGCATATGTGCACGTTATGTATGTGTGTGTGTGTGTGTATATATATGTGTGTGTGTGTATATGTGTGTGTGTGTGTATATATATATATGTGTGTGTGTGTGTTTATATGTCATTATTTTTGTCTCAGGTTCTTCCTGTCTATTCAGTTCCTGCCTGGTAAATGGTGTCATTTTGGGGATTTTCTTAAAGCTAGCAAGCTTTTCAAACCCAAATCACAGTTCTTTTTTGGTTTGTTGTTTTCATCAACTAATACACGAATAATACACAAAGCAGAGAGGTGGAGTGAGAGCTTAAAGACTATAAGAGGATCCCTTTGTGTTCTCTGACAATGCAGGTTGGTTTTACAGAAAGCAATCGAAACTGTTGATTAACTCAGTCAATACAAATGTCCAAATCCCAGCTTAGGGTTGAGTCTGTCAGAAAACTCCTCGTCTTTTCTGAGCTGCAGAACAACAAGCTGCACTGACAGCAGGTAAATAAAGACGACCACGTCACGGTTTACAAGCAGAACAAATCCAGGGTTGCGTTGTGGGAGGAGGATGATTGAATAAAACGTGACGGAGGTGCACCGTGTTGATTAGCCTAATCCAACAGGAACACTAATGGGAGGACGATAAGACATGCAGATTACTGAGAAAAAACTCAGCAGACTGTGAGAGGCTTTAGTTTCACCGCACATCCTCAGTGAATATTTGGGTTTTATGCAGCGGTATCAATCTGGAAGTTTGCACCTGACAGTCAGGCCTCAGAGTGAAATATGACTGAAACAGAATCATGAATAACAGAGGACGGACTACAATGATCTTCCAATAAACCCCCAGGAACCGCAGGATTAGGATGCAACATTCATGATCATGTCTGCATCCTGTTTTTATTCATGTTTGGCACTCCAAGACTGAAGGACCTCAGCAGGAGTTTTAACTTGATTGTGGGAATTCTGAGAGAAAGCGATAGAGACCCTGAGTTGATTAGCTTATTGACAGACAATGGATCGGGATTAAACCCTCCAGAAAACCCTCAGAAACTTCCTTTGCCTCTTTATCTGGCGTCTCTTTCATGTGGTCTGGAGGAGATTAGTCCGAAAGCCGACACATAATGTTGATTAGCGTCAACTCGCGTTCTTTGCAATGGAATGAACACACAGCTGGGTGGACGGATTAGCGAATATATTTAGATTTTTGGGAGAATTTGCTTTCAGAACACATGTCAAAAGTCATGCTCATAAAGAAGTCCGGTGTCAGACCTCCACCAGAACCACAACTGGTCTTTGAATTCAGTCAGACTCAGTATGTTGTGGCTGCCAGATGATGCATTGCCTAAGGGTTGAAAATACATTCAACATTAAATAAAAGTTAATGTCAGTCAGTCTTTTTTCAACTTTCATGCAGCACATAACAGTCCTCCAGGTTTAATTCATTATTTTATGGTAGCAAAAGGAACAAATTACCAGGGAACACCCCCATATTTTCACAATTTTGAACTGGTCCAACCTAATAAAGACTGCTACGTCAAAGTTATTTTACAATTACAGGGGCTCCTCGACTTATGTCGGAATTCCGTTCCTATGGCCTGATGTAAGTCGATTTTCGCTGTAAGTCGGAACTCCATCAGAAGAGTCTGATTAACACTTGGGAGCCATAATGAAGGGCAAAAAGTTAGCAAATGTAGCACAATCCGAGGTGGCGTACAACCGAAGAATGGAAACAAACCATCTTATAGCGCCATGTGATGACGTTTCCGTACGCTCCGCTAGCCACCTAGTTCCACCTAACAACGAAATGCTGTAGGTCGAGGACGTCGTAAACCAAGGACCTCCTTTACTGAACATTTACTAGGCATAAGACACCCCAACAAAAAAACAGGGTCAGTTGCTGCGAATACTAACTTTTTCTTTTAATTTAGAATTGGTTTGAGCTAATAAGGCTAGCAGGAAGCGTGCACTGTGGAACATTTAGTTCATTTATAGATGACATACGGGTGTTTTGCCCTAAAACCAATCAGCTACTTAAGGAGTGGATGATTTTGTGGATGGATGTATGGGGGCTGATCAAAGCAATTTTTTACTTATCAATATGGGTACCAACCAACGCCCGGTTCTTTGTTTATATATGTTGTCACACAGTTGTCAGAAACGTAGCAATATTCCCAATAAATGCAGCATTGTTAGTGAGTATTTGAATAATCTGTATTGATTTCATTAAGTTTCATGTAAGTCTTCGTCATGGTGCCCCTTCACTAGCAAAACCCCCACAATGCTCTCTACTTGCCAACATTGAACTGACCATCTCCTCTGCTTGTTACAGCATTAAACAGTTTGAGAGCAGGTACTACTACTACCACTACTACTACTACAGCTCATCTACTTAGTAAATTGGTTGGATCAAATCTAGCACAAAGAAACTGGATTTGGACATCCCCAGCAGGTAAAATTTTAGTCCAGCAAACTTTTTTTTGTTTCAATGCAGCCCTAAATGAGAATTCAGTTGGAGTGGGAACTGTAATGGATTTATATAACACATAATAACAGTACTTTAAAACAAATGTATCTCAAAAGTGCACAAACATCAGATGTTTCTGCAAACACCTCCATCCACACATTACCTGTTGAAACTGGTAACTGTATGAACGAAAACCCACCAAAGAAGAAACACTGTTTTTATTTTCTACTTTCGAAGCTGCTCTAGAAGCCCCAAGACAAAAAAACTACAAAAACAAAACATCTAATATAACTACAAGTCACAAAAAGGTCTGCACAGTCAGATATCAAGGCCTGAGGAGGATCTTTCAGGTCAAAACTCCACTTTTACAGAGAGTGTTTTTAAAATACAGCAGACCTTTTTCTAACCTGTAGTTGTGCTTTTGTTTTTTTTTTTGGTGTTGGAGCACAAAAAGTTTTGTTTGGATGTCAGCACATTTGAGACTCTTCCTGTGTGTTGCAAGCAGAAACGGTAAATTCAAGACAGTTATGGCTTCACATATCGACCAGAAGTTAAACTAATTTCAAGAGTTACCAATGAGTTTACCTGCTGCTGTTTTTCCTCTTCTGTGTTTCATAAAAAACAAAACTATTAAAACTGAAACCGTTGCTCCTCCAGGAAGAAAAATGCAGTTTTAGTGTGGAAGACAGGTTTACAAATTTAGCCTCCGTAGCATATTTTATGTCCTCTAGTCTGGTAGATTAGAGATGTTGACTAGTGCCGTAACTAAAACAGTAAATCGGTTTGAGTCGTTCTGGGCTGTGAGACAATTCAGGCTCTTCATCATCTACCTTGGTCACTGCCAAAAGGAAGCAAAACAGCTACTTTCACCACCAAGCTCATAGGAGGATGTTGAGTTTGACAGGTGATTCAGTTCAGTATTCATGGACATCATTCACATTAGATAAGGATTAGTTTATAGGAGGATGTTGGGTTTGATTGACTTCAGTTGCATGGACATCTTGCACATTAGATAAGGTCATGCATTCTTCTGGGCTGTGTGACAATTCAAGCACTTGGTCATCTACCTTGGTCAGTGCCAAAAGGAAGCATAACTGCTACTTTCACCACCTAGTTCATAGGAGGATGTTGGGTTTGACAGGTGATCCAGTTCAGTATTCATGGACATCATTCACATTAGATAAGGATTAGTTTATAGGAGGATGTTGGGTTTGACGGGTGATGGAGATCACTGCTCATGGACGTCATACGCATTAGATAAGAAGGTCATGCACTCAGACTTCCTGAAGCCTATTGTTCCTACCTTGGTGTATTCACCACATAATGTCGCAATGAATACAAGAACAGCTTTTTAAGAAAACCAGAGCACAATAGGATGATGTTTCTGCCAACTCTGAAGGGAGCTGGGTGTTAGATTCTTCTTCCAGCAGGTCGTTTTAATTCTTCGATGAGTTTTCAGCTCATTCAGTCGCGTTTAGAGTCTGAAACCATTATGTTTAATTGCTCCTGCTTTCTCTGACAGTTATTGTACTTTTTGTCCACCTTCAGTTCATCAAGACATCTTAAGCAGCAGAAGACAGCCTTTGTTTCCCCCTTAAAGTACAGTGGTTAAGATGGAGGTTTATTTAAAACCTGTTTCAGTCTTTGATAAGAAAAATACCACGTCTGCCTTTTCCAAGAACTCTGCAATGAAGGTGGTGAATATATTGCTATTGCAAGTTGGCCTGATGGCAAAAAAAAAGTTCCAGCTACTGTGAAATACAGTTTTCCAATAGAATCTGAAAGTTTTTTTGATTCTGAAGAGTGTGATAATAATGCTAAGTGCAGCAGAAGTGCTTCCCGAGGCAGCAAAACAAAAGAGACACGCCGTAAAACCATCATGTTTCCAAACACGGAACATAAAACATAATTTAGTGTATGAAATCCAGTGCTTCTACTCAAGTACTGTATTTCAGGACCATTTTGAATTCCTTGCACTTTATTTATTTCAATTTTTCTATCAATTTGCGCTTCGATTTTATTACAATTCAGAAAAATGTATTTTTTTTGTCACATTTAGTTGGCAACTTTGGTTGCTTTGCATATTCGTAATAGTACTACAAAATAAAATCACCTAAATTTATTCAGATTTATTGCTGTTAGATTAGTTTTAAGGACGACACAGCTGTAAATAAAGTAATTAAAATCAGCTTTATCTTCACCAGCTGCAACGTTAAAGTGACAAACACACGAACGCCACAGTAATTCTAATATATTATTGTAACATACTGTTCTCTTCACTAAAAACATGCTTGTGTCTGCACTTTTGTGTTGGTGTTTTTACTTAAGTAGAAGGTCTGGGTACTTCTTCAACCACTAAATAACATTATATTAATTACCGTAATAATTTAAGTGTTTGAAGTTCTTTGTTTTTTTTACTAGCTGTAATACTTCAACCTGTCGCCTCTATAATTTAAATAAAGCTTGCTTATGTGGTGTACTTGGCTGCTGGCCTGATTCTGGTCCGCTCAGGCTATTGTTTTAATTTACTTGTTTGAACTGAGACAAAGCACCGACCAGGGCGATAAATAAAGAAGAATAAAAACCAATCGGACAATACAAATGTGTGCAGGTGTGATTAAAAAGCGAGGCACTCTAAAAAGAAAAAAAAAACTCCTCTCACCTCATTACAGCTAAGTGGTTGATGAATCATTGGAATCCACTCAATTGTTGTCTAGACCTCCCATCAGCCCCAGCGACTCCATTCATCATGTGATTCTTTATTGACCCCTGCGGAGAAGCTCTCGGTGCCCTTCAGGTGGCACGAACTCTCCGCCCGGCTACCGTTTAATCGCATTTGTAGTGATTAAATAAATGTCATGAACCATAACTTCCAATGGATTAGTGCTTTTAGAGACCAGCAGGAGGTGGAAAGTCAAAGTTTCAAACCGTCCTTGAGCAAGAAGCCGAACATCATGTAACACAAAATTTAGCAGTGCTACTCTTTGTAACTTTTAAATACAATTCCACGCACAATCTCAGTTCTATAATTTCATGTATCGATCATGTTAGATCCACATCTTTACATGTGACTAACTTAACTTTGCTGAACTTAGCTTAATTTAGCTTCTCTTCATTTATGCATGTTAAAATGTAATTACAAACTCCAAGCTGTATCTGAAAGCTTTCGTGGCCTAAAATAATCTCGTCTGGGACTGGCATGCTTGGGAAAATTGGCTAAAAATCAGATTCAAGAAGAGGTTAAACTCAGTTCCCTCTGCTCTGAACGATTCCTGATGCTTTAGAAAAGTACAAGTGTAGTATGCATTTGTTCTGACCTAGAAAATAATAGAAACTTTAATAAAAAATAATTGGAAAATTGTTCAGTATAACTCTTGATAGTTCTTCTTACAGGGCCTATAAATTATATTCACCCTTGAAAGTTTTCCACTTTTACTGCTTTTCATGGTAAAAAGTATTTGGCTTTTATTGACTAGAATTTTGTAGGAAACAAATCTTCTCCATGTCTCGGTTCTCTTCAGATCAGGTTGTCCTCCAGGATTTCTCTAGATTTTACTGCATTCATTTACCCTCTACCTTTACAAGCCTTCCAGGACCTGCTGCTGAGAAACATGATGATACCACCACCATGCTTCATGTTATGATGCTGCCACCACCATGCTTCATATTATTATGATGCCACCGCCATGCTTCACGGTGGGAATGGTGTGTTTGTGATAATGTGCAAAGAACCTTCTTCCAGTTGTCTTCAGAGTCTCCACATGTCTTCTGGTGAACTCTAGTCCAGATTTAATTGGAGCTTTTTCCAACAGAGTCTCTTTGTCTCCATAAAGCTTTGACTGGTGAAGATCAGACAACAGTTGTTGGATGAACAGTCTGAAGCTGGAACTCCTTCAGTGGAGTCATAGGAGTCTTGGTGGCCTCCCTCTCTAGTCTCTTTCTCCTTCAGAGGAGTCATAGGAGTCTTGGTGGCCTCCCTCTCTAATCTCTTTCTCCTTCAGTGGAGTCATAGGAGTCTTGGTGGCCTCCCTCTCTAGTCTCTTTCTCCTTCAGTGGAGTCATAGGAGTCTTGGTGGCCTCCCTCTCTAGTCTCTCAGGTCTTGAGGACGTCCTGCTCTATTCAGGTTTATTCATGTTCCATCTTCCTTCCATTTCGTAATGATGGATTTAACTGGACTCCAAGAGATCTTCAGGAACTTTAAATGTTCTTGTATCGTCCTGACTGATGCAGAAGGACTGATCCACCAGAGACTGGACCTTTTTATGTTTTATAGTTTTAATTAAATACCATTACATTGCAGAAATCTGTTTTCACTTTGGCACAAAAGAGTCTTTTTTTGTAAATTCTTCCCTAGTAAAACCAGTTGAAATTGACCATGATTCAATGTTGAAGGGAGAAAATGTAAATCTAGTAATGTATGAAAGCCCTTCCTGTGAGATAAGAGATGCTTTATGCTTTTCATTTTTCTGCTGAAGTGTTCCTGACCACTTGGCAACACGACCTAATGTTGAAAATATGTGCAGTTCCCCTTTAATCGACCCCTTAGAGCGAGTTCTCATATCACAGGAATAACTGTGAAGGATGATGCAGGTAGCCGTCAAGGTGTTCCTCGTCACACAGACAGAATTTGCATTATTCTCTCCATCCCTTCCTCTTCCCCCTCCATCTGCCACCTTCCACTCTCCCCATCAAAGGCTTTACTCCTTCATTCCTGGAACGCTGTGCCAGCTCTCGTTGCCAAAACCACTTGATTTATGTCCTCCAAGCGTCGCTACTCGGGGAGGAAAAAAAGAGAAAGAAGGAGGGAAAGCAGCAGACAGAGGCATGGCAAGAGAGAATCCCCTGCTTCTCAAATTAAGGCTGTGCTTATGCTAATGCAATTAAGCACTCGGAGGAAGGAGGGAACCGGTGAGGGCGCTGCTCTCGTCGATGCTGATGAGCTGAGCGGAGAGCGTTGCATTACCATTACAGAGGAGGAGAAGGGGGATTTCTGAGGAGGAGGGAAGAGATTGAGACGGAAAAGGAGGAGGATGGCAAAGAGAGAGGCAACGGGGAAATGAGCATTGGTGCGAATGTAAAAAGATCCCATTGTATCCCGATCAATACATGTATTTATTGTTTGCAAATAGAGATGTAGAGCAGCAGCACATAGTATCGACTCCCGTTAATTACCCGGAGACTTAATCTAAACCACATCAAGCCTCATCTAAGCCTGATATTTTGTGAGTTATCCTTGTGGGAACCTGCTGTTGTCCACAGGTTGGAGGTGAGCTGCTGCTATGTGACTGTTTACACTCTTATAATCTGATTAATACAAGTCCCCGAGCTGCAAAAATGCATTCACTTTAGTTCAGCTGCCTCGTACAGCTATAAATATGTCGAAAAGAGTGCATTCTTTTTCTGCACATTTCAAAGAGAGCTGCTATACTTTATACTCTCCTACATTTATCTGACAGCATAACCACCATTAACTTATACCTCCTTAAACCCAACCATGAATATATGTTTCAGCTCTGCTCTCTGTAAATCAAATTTAATCTGTACAGGTGCTTTAATCCTCTAAACCCTGCACAAAACTGATCAAAATGACATTTTTTAGAGCCAGAAACTGTAAAAGCAGAAAGATTTTTACCAGTCAGAGCGTCACCAGGAAGATGTACTGTTTATTTGATGTGTTTGTTCTATCATGAAGCATTAGTGTGAAAATTGGTGAAGAAATTTGTAAAAATACTCCATTGCAGAAGTCTGGTCTGACTCTATAACCTCAGTATGTACAAATATGCAACAAATACAATGACAAAGCTTCAGTTCTGCTCTTTCTGTTGTGATATTAACATATATACATATATAGATATTAATACGTTTATGCAAAGATGGGTTCATGAGTAATTCAAATAAGAGCATCTTTGTAACTTCCCCCAGTCTTACGGTTTCGTTCAAAGCGGTAGAAGGAAAGGGAAATTGGACTCAAAATGTGTCTTTTGGGCTCTAAGAGTTATGATGCTACCACCACCATGCTTCATAGGGGGGATGGTGTGTTTATGATGACTGCTAAACTTACTAGCAGACACTTTTTGATGATCAAGAAGCTCAATTCAATCAACGTTCATTCTATATGTGTTCTGAGAAGAAAGACTGTGAATTTGGACATGAAGTGGATCTTTTTAGTTTTACGCTGAACCTCAATCATGCTGGTAAACTCAGAATCTGCTTCTTTATTTTATATCTTTGCCCAAAGCGTTGAACTCTTTACAGGGGTGAGTTTATGTCTGAAGGTAGTCAGTTTAACTTATTATCAAACTGCTGTTTATTCATTGTAAAAGACCAGTATTATACTCTTTCATCTGTGGTTGTAGCTCAAATTAATACAGATTCATCGGTCAGAACTTCTTCCCTTCCCATTAATCACTGAAGCAGCGCTCGCATTTATCCACCGACCTCTCGTAGGGTCCCGAACCCTACGTTGGGAACCCCGCCGGACTCAGCTGTCACTTCGGATATTAGTCACGGCGATAATTTCACTCTCGCTCTCGGTTTTCTTATTCAAATGCTTGCGCCGATTTGCATTCGCTGCGTAGAAAGACATTCTGCACGCCCACATCGATGGCAGGTAAAACATTAGGGCCTTCTGAAGTCTAAGAAATGAATTAGCGTCTACTGTCTCTGCAGAAAACCTAACATCGGAGCCTCATGTATAGGCTAATGCCACTGCACGCCGTCACATATTCACACATCCGGCGGTGGAAGTTAATATAAAAGCAAATCTCCAGACGTCGTCCTGCTGTGTGGGCGATCCGGGGCCTCGTTCAGCTCCAATCACTCTCATCACTCCTGATGGATCTCTGTGTCATTTGCCCATTTGGGGAGGGGAAAAAAAGCATTACATCTGCAGTTTTTACGTTTCTTTTTTTCCGAGGATATTACCTCCCTCATCAGGAAGAAAGAGGCGGACAGAAAGCGAGCGAGAGAAATCAGACGTCCCCATTTTGTTGTGATGTAATTGGCAGCTCCTCGTCCTTGATCTTAATGATATTTGTAAAAGTATCAGAGTAAAATTGCCCTAAATCACTGCCTGTGGTTTGTACTTTAATCAGAAAAATGAATATATATATATATCTGAAATGGAGGACTGCGCTCAGCTGATTAGCAGCATCACATTATGACCAGAAACCAGACCGTCGTCCTCTTCAGGTTCTGTCATGTTCACCTCATGAAGTGATAAACTCTGATCACTGTCAAGGAAATCAGCTGCTTTCATGAAAACTACACTGACAAGCAGTTTAATGTATTGTATACTGTCTCGTTTTTGTGATTTTGTGTCTCATTTTTGTAATTTTCTCTCTCGTTTTTGTAATTTTGTGTCTTGCTTTGATGATTTTGTGTCTCATTTTTGTGATTTTGTCATTTTTGTGATTGTGTCTCATTTTTGCAATTTTGTGTCTCGTTTTGATGGTTTTGTGTTTCGTTTTTGTGATTTTTGTGTCTCACTCTGTGATTTTGTCTTGTTTTGATGATTTTGATGACAAACAAACAGAGACCTTTGGGTTTTGTGGTTAAGAGATTTAAACACTTCCTGCAGTTCAACCTGAAAACTCTCAGGTGCAAACGCTTTGTTTTCGGACAACTTTTGAATGAGACAAGTGAGTTTAAAGAAGTATTACAATTTTGTCCTCATATTTAGTTATTTTTCCCGACCGAACTGCATAAATCTTGCAATAATTTCATTTTTTTTACAGTTTCTGGTTGATAAATGCTGCCATTTTGGTGATTATTTTTCCAAAAGTTGGCCTTCCTTTCAAGCACTTTGGTGTGTTTATAGCAACATCTGCTTTTTACAGTTATAGTTATTTCGTACAGTTGTCCGTCTGTCTATGTATCTGCTGGATAAATGATTAAGAATTGGTTTAGTTCACATTTCCTGTTGAATCTTTGACCTTTTCTAACTCCCCAACCATCACTTCAATGGCGCTTTGATAGAAATCTAAGTATTTGGAAGTATTTCAGGTACTGTAACGCACCTTAGCAATCATGTCAAGAGTCCTCAGCTTTTGACCAATTATGGCTGAGAGTAGTATTAATATACATCGACCTAGTGCTCAACGGGGTTCCGAATTACTGGATAATTGGACAATTACACTCAATCACCAGCAACATGTCGAGGACCAGTGGGAATTCCACCGACTGGCCCCTGGATGTCTTATGGAGGCCAGTAATTGATGGATGTTGAGTCTATGAGATGCAGAATAAAGACTGAAATGTTCCTGAATGTATAAAAATGGGACAGACTTTCCTACAGGCTGTCAGTCACATTTAAATGACACAATCAGAGGCATTTTCTGCTTGTTGTTCCTCCCTGTATCCTGAAAAAGACGAGCACTTTTCACCGAAAGTCCGTATAAACCTGGAAAGTTGACGGACGTTAAGATTATTTTCAGGTGATTTCTGCCACATGGTGGAACATTAATTTAACAGCCTGCAGAGATGTCACTAAGTTTCTGTAAGTCACAACATCCGGAAGCCTTTAGAGCAGGGGTGTCCAACATGTAGCCCGTGGGCCAAAAGCGGTCCTCCAGAGGCTCCAATCCGGCCCTCAAAGGCTAAAAATTACAGAGAAGACATTAACTGCAGATTGTAAATTAGTAAAACTAGAAATTTAAAATAATTTCTAGACCATGACAAGTTGTTTTGATCATAAAGTAAAATACTAGATTGTTCATTTGTTTTTTTTGTCTCGTTTTGTGTCTCATTTTTGCAATATTTTGTCTTGTTTTTGTTGGGGTTTTTTGTCTTTTTTTTAATCTGACTTTTGTCGTTTTGATCATAAAGTAAAAACTGGTCCGGTCCACTGGAGCTCAAACTGGGCTGAATGTGGAACCTGAACTGAAATGACTTTGACACTCCTGCTTTAGCATCTCTGTAAGTAACACAAAAAGCCCAAACAGAGAACTTCAAACTTGCAGAATAAATCCTAATTGTCACACTGGAACTCTTGTATAATAACAGTTGTAATTAACAGAGGAGAAGCAAACAGCCATGCAAAGTTAACCACCTTATCTCCGACTAACCTCGTTTGTGGTCGCTCTAATCAAACAGTGATTGGCGGCGCTCCGTTGTGTATTTACTCTTATTATGATTGCAGTCTTTAAGCCCGTAAGCCACTTGATTGAGGCAGATGACGTGCAGGAAAAATTATCGCTCTCACCCCAACTATGATATTATTTCTCGCCCTGAGGGGGTTTTAGGGTGGGAACAATAGCCGCCGTCTTTCCAAACAATCAATTCCAGCTTTAAATTAACTCTAATGAGAATTGTAGGATTAGTTTGGGGGGGAAAAGAGAGAAAGTTATTGGCTTTGGAAAACAATGAATAATGCATAATGATGTGCTATTATGGACTGGGGTGACATTTGGGGAAAGTAATGACACATTTGTTTCGCTTGTTTTGTTTTTTCTTTAACTTTGAAGGCGGCGTCCAGGTCATGTCTGAACTGATATATGTTGGTGCTGTTAAACCTTCAATTGGAGGAAAATAAGCCGATAAAAATAAATCACGCTCACGAATCAGTCTCATAAAATGCACTAAACTATCAATTTGGAACTCGTACAACCACATCAGCACTAAGGTTGAAGGATGTTGGAGTTCTGGATGGTAGAGGTTGGCAGCATTTGCTTTTATACAACATAAAATAGAGCAGTATGTACATTTATTGACGCATTTATTGAAGGTAATGGAAGCAAATCAACATTATATAGACAATAATTTCACTAAATGTACTTAGAAACAACTAAAGAGTGTGTTAGTGTGTGTTTCTTTGTTCCACATGTTTGGTGAGAATAAAAAGAGATTAGCTAAATTTAATTCAACATTTGTATGCTGGTTCAAGGTCATTAAGCATCACAAAAGTCTTTGTCATGGTGCCCCTTTGCTAGTAACACCCCCCCACCCCACCCCCCAATGTTCTCAACACAAAACCTCCTCTGGTCACTATAATATTATACAGTAATATACTGGAATACATGGCGAGTTCTCTAGATTATCCAACTTTAACACTTGTATGTTGGTTTCATGAACAAAATCTCCAACCTCCGATTGTTTAAATGCAGAACTGACGTTTCGGTGCAGTCTGGGGTCCAAAGCTGAGCCGATTCCAGGTTATAGTCCAAGAACTGACTGTAACTGTTTAAATTTGGAAGCAGAAATTCATTTTAAATCACACTAGCGAATCCGTGTAGCTTCCTGTGGTATCTTCATAAATTATACACTACACCTGACACATATTATACATGATCAGAATAATTTAATAGGATTTTTGTCAGTGCTGTAAGTGATTCGGAATCTCTGAAAACAGCAGAAATCAAACAACAGCCTAGCAACTATAACTAAATCCTGGCGGTGGTGTTTTTCCACATTATCTGTGGTTGGAGCAGTTCCTCAGAGGAGGGCAGTTGTTGTTCGTAATGGCCGATCATTTGGCCACAATCCCTTCCTTCCGCCTCTTCACCTCCTTCATGGTGAACAAAAAATCCCTTCCGGGTGGCTGGAAATCCTGATCCAGGAGCACGTCTGCTGTCGTAGAAATGAAATCCTCCTCAAGGTTGTGTTTGTAAATCCAGGACGGAAAAGGAAGGAATAGGAAGGAGAATGACTGGTTGGATTAAACTGGCAAATGTTGAATTTAATTGCGTTAAGCTTCATTAAGTTGCCGGGAACAAAAAGAAGGAAGGAGCTCTTGAGGAGAAAAAGACTTTCTTCCTCCGGTTTCTTTCTTCTCTCCCTCTCAATTAAGAAGGGAGTTAATGACGGAAGCTTTTAATGGCGAAAACACCGACGGAGGGAGGAAGGAAACGTGTAGATACTCAGCGGCAATGTAGCCATGTACTGTTGCCAGTTTAATATTTGGAGAGAACAGATTGGCTTTACTTGACTGCATCTCCTCATAACACACAATAACAAAGTGAAAGACGTCATCCGTGTGGCTGAATTTTGTTTAAAATGAGGCACAAAAAGTCGTGTAAATTTACAAATGGTCGTCTCAGACATTTACATTTGCATCATCTGCAAACACCATGTAGATATTAGCCTCTCATCGTTAAAATGTTGATAAAAATGATTAAAACGCTGACAAAGAATGCTATCAAATGACAACTACATAAAGTATACATGTGCAATGATTTCCAATGTTGAGCCAAAGTGCACCAAAAAGTCACCAGAACCTCCCGTCTAATTCAAATATTTTAAATAATTCCACCAAAAATCCAGCTAAAAATGGAACTAACATCAATACTGTGTCTAGTTATTGAAAAAAATAAGCAGTTTGACAAATAATGAGCTCAATACAAAGTAAAAGAGTTCAGATGCAGGTCGATTCTCCGTCCTCGCAGTCAAAACTGAATCTGGAAAAGTAGAAGTCAGTTGTTTTGCTGTAAATATTTGGTCCAAATCCACAGAAAAACAACTGGTGAGCCTGTAAATTCATTATCTTCCTGATGAGGAGCCTCCGGAGATTTTTAAGAGTCCGTGAACGCGCTCAGAAACGCAGATCCAGGATCGTTCTCGGACACGTCGGCAGGTTTGGACTCAAAGTTCTGGCTCAGATCGGACGACGTTTCAGCCGCTGACAGACGGACAGATGGAGAAACTAAACCAGAGGATCTGATAAGAAAGCTGGCACAGAGCTTTTAACTGCAATCTGTTTCTTTTTCTGGGATTTCAGAACACAAATCTGGAGTTCAGGGAGAGAACACAGGAAACAGGAAGTGTTGGAGATGCTGTTGGTTCAGTATAGTCACACCAGCCGACACGACAATAATTTCAACCTAAAGGCACCGCTCGTAATAGAAAAATAAGAATCCTAAAACTAGCAGGAAAATGACACAAAAGGATCTTAAAATGACAGAAAAAGACAAAAATGACAACGAAACAAAAATGACATAAGAAGACAGAAATAACACACGATGCTAAAATAACAGAAAAAGACAGAAAAGACACATGGATGCGAAACAATGCTAAAATAATGCAAAAATGACACAGAAAACACAAAAATGACACTAAATGACACAAAGCGATGCTAAAGTAACACAAAAATGACACAAAAGGATCCTAAAATAACAGAAAAAACAACAATAACCAACAAAACACAAATGGCACAAAAGTATGCTAAAATAATGAAAAAAATGACACAAAACAACACAAAAATGATCAATTGATTATTGATTGATAAGGCTGTCGGTTATCGGTTTGGTAAAAGTTGCATCCCAACTAACCACAATTTTTCTCCAAGCTAGAGATGTTATTAGTAATCAGTTAAAGGATTTACTGCCACTAATAACTTAAATAAGTACAAATATACGATATTATAGGCCACAGTGGGATTGTAGTGAAAATTTTAAAAGCATCTGCAGAAAAATAAACTACAAAAGTACACGTTAGGATCGTCCAAATTCCTCTGCCTGTTAAAATAATAATGTGATTTTTCAGAGGTCTTTCATGAATGGAAATACTGATAAATACTGCACAGTAAATGCACTAAAAAGTCATAATTCACAACTTTGAATGTGTTGATGTTGCACCAAAAAGATATGTACAGATAAAGCAGTGTGTCATCGGCGTATGTGTTTGTATCTCTTAAACATCTGGTTACAAATGCCTCATTATAAGGACTTTGGTTCACCTTTAATGCTGCTTTAATGTAATTATAATGAATTTTTGTTGAACATTGTGATCACCACTCCCATTTTTCCTCCTTTTTTCTCTTTTTTCCCGTCTCCAGTGGATTTTTCCCCTCCTTTCAGCTGCTTTTATCTCCTTTGCCGTCTCTTTTTCGCCCGGCCGGCCTTTCCCTTTACACCAGTGATAACCAGGCTAATCAGAGGGAGAGGATCTGTGCTGTGTCAGAGGCTTTAGCTCTTCACACTTCGCTTGTTCCTCTCCCATTCCTTAAACACACTCAGAAATGCACTCTCTCGCTCTGCTTTTTTTGCGCTCAGACAAAAGACTGTGAGGGAGCGTGGCCTCGTGTGAACCCAAATACCAGATAGTGCTTTTTCCTTGAAATTAGATTTAATTAAGAAGGGGGTAGTTTAGTATTCAGGGCTGGGTGAGGACGTGCTGCCGGCTTCAGATAAAGCTTCAGAATGTGGAGAGAGGACAATAGTGGTGAAGTTTTTCTGCATTCGAGCTGCTGAGAGTGTTTTCAACCAGAGTCCGTCACAACTTAGTCTTTGCTTGGTTCTGGTGTAACTTATTTAATCTGCTGGACTTCAGTAATGAATTAATCGTGTTTTTAACAGGTTTGAATGACAGTTAATGATTCTTTACATCCGGTAATTTTATCCAGATTTTTTTGAACATGACCCACTGAATAAGTAAATGTGGTGTAAAAAAGAAAAACGAAACATTTACTTTTATTTTTAGGATAAAAGGCTAAAACTGATGTAGTAATGCTGCAGCAGAAGGTCTTCCAGGGATAACAGTACCTCAAGGAACCTTTTTACAGAAACGTTTCTCATCATCCTTAAAGTCTTTAAAGGTTAGCATCAGTTAGTTTCTCTGCAGCAGAAATGAAACTGATTCGTGAGTTTTAATAGCTACAGATTGTTGTTATATCGTCTGTAATTACAGGTTTGTTCCCCAGAGCCTCAGATGTTAGCAGGATGAAAGGTCAGTGCTTTTTACAGCGTCCAGGTGATAAAGTTGCTTCAGTGTGAAGATATGAATTATAAATGAAGGCTGCAGCACCTGATCTTTAAAATGAGCTTAGATTGTTTCAAATCGACCGTTTGGCACCAAGATGTAACAAATTAAAATCTCTGTAAAACGAGGACAGAATTATTAGAATTAACAAATAACTTGTAAAATCTGAATTAGAACTCAGGTTTGTGTAGATTAACACAACAAATTATCATAGATTAACTGACATTTTAATTCTTTTTTTGGTTGAAAACTAAACATCACTAAACAATAAAACGTCTATTACTGACAAAAAAAAATCAATATCTTTGCCACATTTTAGTCACATCCCTTTCAGAAATAACATTACAACTAAAGATTCACAAAAAGCTGTTATGCTGTTATTTTCTATTTGTTTCACACAATTTACACAAAACGGGACAAACGTCTAGTAATTGTTCTGCCACAAAAGAATCCTCAAATGACACATAAATGACACAAAAAGACAAAAAATACACAAAGCAATGATTAAAAATACAATGACACGAAAATGACACAAAGGATGAAAAAAGACACAAAGCAGCAAAAATAACACAAAAGAATCCTACAATTTTACAGAAATTTTACAAGACACAAAAATGACACAAAGGTACAAAAATGACACAAAAATAACACAGAAAGGCACACAAATGACACAAAGTGCAGCTAAAATAACACAAAATGATTCTAAACAACAAAAAAATTACACAGCGATCCTAAAATAACACAAAAAGACACAAAAATTACACAAAAAGACAAAAACAACATAAAAGGATCCTAACATAACACAGAAATTTTACAAAATGACTCAAAAATGACACAAAGTGACAAAAACAAACAAAATAATCACAAACCCGAATGTCTCTGCTTTCAAAGACGTTCCTGACTTTGGCAGGAAGGAACAAACCTCCAGTAAACTACATCTTTGGTCTTCTATTTGTCGGTTTAAGAGTTGTTGCGTGATCCGAGTCCTCAGAAATTCTCCACGTCTCGCTGAAAGAGACGTTCTGACTTTGCTTCATTTGAAGCACTTTGGAAACGTTTCCTCAGGAAATTGGATTTTCAGAAATTCATCTTGATAAATCGCTGCCACCCTGGTGCCGTATGACTTCCTGTTGTTGTTCACGGAGGAATAAAAACCGGTTTTAAAGCGATGATTGGACCGAAGACGGAATATTCTTCATTTTCAGCCCTGAAACTGTGAACGTCGGAGGATCTCTGCAGTGTTTCTGAAGCCTGTCATCGAGTTGCATCATGAAAATCTGATCGCAGCGATAAAAGTGTCATGATGCAACTTTTACAGGAAACATCTTGAAAGTTGGAGCAACTCTCTGGTCATAATGGGAGTGATAAATGTGTCGTTTCTGGGTAGAAACTCTTCATCCTCAGACGGTTTTATGTGTTTCTGCATCCAGAAAAAGCAAAGGAGTCGAACAAAGCTGCCTTTCTGTTCTGGTAGAGGAAATACAACACAGTTTAGACGAACCCTCCACCTGTTTAAGGGACCAAAAGTCATTAAAATTACACAGAAATGACACAAAAAGACACAAAAATGACAGAACGATGCTATAAATAAAAGAAAAATTACATAAAGGGACATAGAAGGATGCTTAAAAACACAAAAATGAAACAAAATGACACAAAGAGACAAAATCTATGTATGAAATGCACAACCAAAAGATGCAAAACCACTGTAAAAATGTGTGAAATCATCACAAAAAACCCACATAATCACTACAAAAACATGAAATATCTGTAAAAAGATGCAAAATCACCACAAAAACGTGAAATCACAACAAAACGATGTGAAATCAGCTAAAAAAATACACAAAATCACTACAAAAACATGTAAAATCACCACAAAAAAGATGCAAAATCACTGTAAAAATTTTAAATTATTACAAAAAGATGCAAAATCACAGCAGAAACGTGAAATCACCTTGAAAATATTCCCAGATCACCACGAAAACATGCAAAATCACCATAAAAATGTGAAATCATCAGACACAAAATTGAATGAACAAGTAAAATCATGCCAAAAACATGCAAAATCACCATACAAAGATTTAAAATTACCCTTAAAAGATGTAAAATCAGAATAAAAACACGTTAAATCACCACTAAAAAGATGTAAAATCCACATACAAAGATGGAAAATCACCACTAAAACATATGAAATCACAACGAAAAGATGCAAAGCCACAGTAAAAACATGTGAAATCACTATAAAAATGTGAAGTACTTTCAAAAAGATGCAAAATTACAGTGAACAGTGAAATAAATGAAATAAATGTCTAAACTATGAGCAAAATTCAGGATGTTTCTTCCTCAGATTTAGGTTTTTAATCAGGGTTTACAGGAACTCCAGCCTCCGACTCTCAGCGCTGCTAAAACCGAGTCACTTTAACTTCAGTATTTGCTTTTAAATGAGCTGAAAACAAAATAAATCAAACTCCTGCTTATCTTCCTGCTGATTAAAAAGCTGCTTTGGTGCCATCGGTCATTCTACTTCCAACCTGCTAATTTTATTCAGAGTTTTTCTGCTGCTTGCCGGCTGTTTGTCACACTTCATCTTATTATTTTTTTTTTTCGTCCGATTAGCGGAGGCTTCTCGCTCGGCTACACAAACGCTCCACTTCACACTCGTGCAAACATTAGCATAGCTGCCGCCGAGTCGGGCTTTAATTGAAAAGCATCTTTTTAGAACGTTCAGGAGTGGAGAGGATGGAGGGTTCCATTATTCAGGGCACTTGGCCTTTCTAAAGCTGCTCTCAGTCCTCCTCAGCCTCCGATTCGCTCTGATTTCACTTGTTTTTCTGCTTTTCTTGATGATCGTTTAATTCTCTTTGATTCCTTCATGGACTTCCTGTAGGAAATACTGGATTTTAACTCGGTTATCAACTTTTCATACATTTTTGACACCTTTTCCGAGACGTTCTCTCTGATTTCAGTTGTTTTCTTTGGTCTCATTTGAGTCTGTCGATTAATTATTTTTGACTTGTTCACTGAGTTTCCCACCTGGACTTCCTGCTGTGCCACCACATGTCCCGTTTATCTGGAAAAGTTTTGATAATCTGATAATTGAGTCACCATAGATTCACTTCTGTTTCTGTCTTGTTGCCAAAACACTGTGAAAGTGTGTTTTTGATTCATGTTTTCAAGCTACAGCAACAAGAATTTTCAACATAACTTCCAACCTGAACACCATGATGCTGCCACCGCCATGCCTGCACTATTTAAATCACCACAAAAAAACATGAAATCACAACGAAAAGATGCAAAATCACTGTAAACGTGAAATCACCACAAAAAGATGCAAAATCACCACAAAAACAAATGAAATTACAATGAAAATGTGTAAAATCACCCCAAAAGCATGCAAAATCACCCTGAAAATACCCATAATCACCACAAAAAACATGAAATCACCTCAAAAACATGCAAAATCACCCTGAAAAAAACTAAATTATCACAAAAAAACATAAAATCATAAGATGCAAAATCATCGTAAACAAGTGAAATCACAATGAAAAGATGGAAAATAGCCCCGAAAAAAGTAAAATCACCATAATAGCATTCAGATAACTAAAAGTCATTCAGTCTGTCTGACAAGCATCAAATTTAACTTCCTAAGCTGCATAACGTGTCGAGGAAAAGACGCAGCAGACAAACCTTCATTTTATTTACTTAATTTACAGTTTTAGGTGAGGAAGAGATACCTGCTAAAGAGAAATTCATGTTTTTAAGCTACAGCAGCAAGAATTTTCAACGTAATTTCTAACTTGAACACCATGATGTTGCCACCCCCATGCCTGCATACTTTACATCCCTGTAAAGCCCAGTGTTTTGTTGACCCTCCATCCTCCCCAACCTCCTCCTGATGCTGACTTTGTGGCTCTTTGACACTTATTTGAATGTTAATCATTTTATTTACAGCTTCCTTTACTGGTTGCCTCTTATATTTTAGATTTCAAGAACCTATTTATTGGTTTTAAAGAACTTTACGACATAAAATGGCTCCTTGAATCTTTCAGTCCAAGACCTCTGTTGTCCAAACGGTCACCAAACTTTTGCTTTAAGGCCTCCGAGGAGATCAGCTTCTTTGTTCTCTCAAAGTGAAGGAGCTGAATGTTTACCAAACTGAGGGAATCCATTAAATTTCATACTTTCAGCTGTCATCTGGTTAAAAAGCTCGTCTAAAAGGAGCGTTTCATTTTCAAAGAGTCCTCATTGAAGATGTCGTCTGTACAGAGAAAACATTAATCACGACAAAACGGCAAAATATTTTGCATTAAAGCGGTGTGAGGTGTCGACAGCTCTGTTCGCGTCACATAATCGCCGGATTGAAAACACTCGTATTGTGGTTGGAGCGGGATCGTGGGAGATGTTTGATTTGTTATACATGAGAGACTTACAGGCTTCCCGTGGCGACCCGATCACGCTGCTCAATTTCTAAAGCTTTTTTATTCTCCTGAAAAATGAGGTGTGATTATCTTCGGCAGCAGCAATCTCCCACTAAATGTTGTTTTTTCGCTTCGGCGGGGGGACGAGGGCAGGAGGTCCACAGCTGTGCCCGTCTGAAGCTGGCAGAAAAAGCTTGGCTTAGAAATCCATCAACAAGGTGCTCAGAATCCGAGGAAAAACATGCACGAATTAAAGCATGTCAAAGATGTCCTGTGGAAATAATAGATTATGTGCTGCTTAGATTTCATTTCAGGGGTTTGTTGAATGTCTGTGTGGCTCGTGATGAGCTCAGTAAAATGCTGAAGAAACTGGTTTAAAAACAAACATCTGGTGTTTTCCTGTAGTGTAACTTTTAGCTATGCTAGCTGTGTGTCTAAAATAGTCAAAAACTTCACTTGTGTTAAATCTGGTGGCATCTGTTGGAATGTTGGTCTTCTGGAAATATTACAAAATCTGCTAGGTCAAAAATATACAAACAAAAATTTTAATATTTGTTTAAAAATTGTCCATTTTCACTTCAGTTAGGATCTTTTGGTTTCAAGCTAATCCTCATTCTTAATTATTCTGTTTAGGCCTATAGCATGATACTGCCACCACGCTTGATGGTGGGTTCAGTATTCTTGTGGTTAAAAAAAAAGTCTAAGACAGTCTGAAACCAGTCCTTAAAAGGTCTAAAACCAGGACCAAGATCAAACTTAAACCAGTCCAAAAACATGTTCAGAACCAGTCAGAATACAGTCTGCCACCAGTCCAAAACCAAAATTGAAACCAGTTTTAGAAACAGTCTGAAATCGGTCCTAAAAAAAAGTCCAAAACCAAATTTAAACTATGCCTAAAATAGGTCCAAGAAACGCCCAAGACTGCCTGAAACCAGTCCTGACCCAGGACCAAAAGTCCCGAACCAGTCCAACATAGAGTCTGAAACCAGTCCAGAAGCTCTTCTAGAAAGCCCCAGACCACGATACTGCCACCTCCATGCTTGATGGTAGGTTTGGTGTTCTTGGGGTTAAAGGCCTCACCTTCTCTCTGCCAAACATATTTCTACTCAGTTTTCATTCCATCTGACCACAGAACTTTCCTTCAGAAGGCCTTTTCTTTGTCTGTGATCATCAGCCAACTTGAGTGAAACTTTAAGGTTCTGCTTTTAGAGGAACGAATTACTGGAACCTCAATACGGTCAAGATATACAGTCGTAAACAAAGGTTACGTCCACCGATGAAGACCATGTGTTTCATGTCAGTCTTCTCAAGTCATGACTTCTTTACCTCTAAATTTTCTATGATGGAGTCATTAAAACACATGAATGTTGGTTCTTTAATATGACAAAATCGGCTGGGTCAATAATATACATACAGAAATGCAAACATTTGGTTAAATTTGTCTCATTTAAGCTCTTTTGGTTTCAATCTTCTGGTTTGTCTTTGACTCCTCTGGACAGAATTGGTTCAATTCAACCTGCAAATTTGGATTCCACTTGCTGAAATCCACATATTTTTCCCCTAAAACTGAGGAAATTCCTTTACAAAATCATGCTGGGTGAAAATATTTAGGATTGCAGGTTGGAAATTGGAAAATTGCGGCTATTTTAAAAATTTGCGAGACTCGATCAACCTGTGGTCGACACATGAACTGGTATCTGCAGTTACCATCACTGCATCAGTGGAAGCAAAGTCACACTTTTCTCATCTCTCATCACACATCTGATGCTGTATTCATCAAATCCACCACCAGGCCCTGAAACCAGTCTGTGGTTAGAATTCACCTCAGCATCACCGTACCAAGTTTATCCTCCGTGTTCCACTTTGTTTTTATTCACACCGAGAGGAGAAGTATTTGCATAAATCCTGCTGATTTCAGAGGCTTTCACTCGACCGGCCCGGAGCCTGTGATTTGCCTGCAAAGCTGGCTGGAGTATTTCCATATGAAAAGACGAATAAAGTGGAGTAACAGCTGTATCTGGAGCCGGTTCTCATGCAGCTCGACGCTCTGATCATCGTTGGCCACGGCTGAAGTGTGATCCCGAGGCTCCGGGCTGCCAGAGGCGGCGGTTCTGGCTGCGTTGTTAGCGGTCGCCCGGGTTTAGCAGCTGTCACGCTGTCAGTCATCGGCCTCCTTCCATCTGCCGACGACCCCTCCCTCTCTGCAGCGCTGTACGTGATTGACGGCTCATCGCCCAGAGCACATGTCAGCTCATATCTCCACCTGCTGCACTTAAACCCACAACGCCCTTCAAAGCCGAGAGGCTGGGAGCTTCAGTTTGGTGAAATCTTACCACAGTCGTCCGCTTTGGAAGCTGATCATGATGCTGCTGCTGCTGCTGCTGCTGACCCACTTCAGTGAAGCTGCAGATAAAATGTCTTGAACTTTGGAGCAGAGTCCTGTGCAGATGTTAGCAGCTGTCGTAGCCACGTCGCTATGTCCGCCTGAAGAAGTCCAACGGCGTACAGCTGCCAGCAGACTTTGGCAGCGGAGGTTTGATCAGGCTGTGAATCTTCTGTTGCAAACCCCAGGGACAATTTTACAGCAGCAGCGCCGCTATGAATCCACAAAATACACAGATTTGTTGGGTTTAGAGTTGAATATACCAAGAAACTGCACAATATATACAAAACTACAGAAATTCCAGAGCTTAGAGTGCATGTTACAGAACATTGCAGCTTCTAACAGTGTAATTGTCGACAGTTTTTGGCACTTTTTCACATTTAACCAACAAGCCTTGGCCTAAGTTGTTGGTGCAGATTTGGGTTCAGTGTCTTTAGGCTTCAGAGGACAGTCAGAGGATTGTTGGCTGTCCTCTCCCCTCCCTCATGGACATCTACTCCACCCGGTGCCTCAGCTGAGCTCAGAACATCATCAAGGACAGTTCACATCCCGGTTCTCAGCTTTTTGATCTGTTGCCCTGTGGAAGGTGCTACAGATGCATTAAAGCGAGGACAAACAGACTCAAAAACAGCTTCTTTCTGAGAGCCGTCACCACCCTGAACTCTCACGTCTCACACAAAGCCAACAACATAGTGCAGCTGTGCAATATACACCACTACCTCATTCACTGTTATTTATATTCACTCCGTTATTTATACTGTATATATGTAAATAGACTGTTTGCACTACCTTAAGATTTCCCTGCACTGAAAAGGAGTAGCTCTGCAATCTCATTATACACTGTATAATGACAATAAAGCATATTCTATTCTATTCTATTCTTTTATCCAAGACTTTTAGTTTTGCAAAGATGAAAAGAATCCAATAAACTGACAGTTTAAAGATGCATCGATCCAACTTTTTAGTCCTCATTTTGATTTTGATACCAGGACTTTGAGTATCAGCCAAAACCAACATAAAATTCACAGATTTTAAAATGAATTTGTTAGGTTTGGAGTTAAACATGTCGAGAAACTGCACAATGTATCTAGAAATACAGATATTACAGAGTGCATGTTACAGAACATTACAGCTTCTTACAGCATAAATGTTGACTGTTTTTGACAAATTGCTGTAGCGTTTACCTTTCTTTTACTAATTCACACACATAGGTGTTGGTTCAACTTGTGGGTGCAGATTTAGGTTCAGTACCTTGATCTAGGACTTGTAGTTCTGTAAAGATGAAAACAATCAAATAAAGTGACAGGGATGCATTGAACTAACTTTTTAGTCCTCACATCGGTTTTGATACCTGAACTTTGAGTATCAACCAAAATCGACACAAAATCCACAATTTGTTCGATTTGGAGTTGAGAACTTATCTAGGCAGAACCGGAAATAAGCTTTTAAGATCAAAGATGTGTACGATCGAATGAACATAAAGTACTCACAAATGAGTCCAATGATCAAAAGATAGGATAAAATAAGACTGATAAGGTTCTTGTGCCAGATATTGCACAGACAAAAAGACAGTAAGATATGTCAGACACTAAAAATAAAAATGAATAAGCTGAAATAAGACCAGCACAGAAAGTAATTCAAAATACTGCACAAATCCATTAGAAATATGTACATCTGGAGATTTTCCATTGTGTTCTGTGAGGAGATAAATAAGAATCTCTTGTCCAAACTGAAGCCAAGACGCTGCAGCCATGATTCATAGCATCATACTGCTGCCGTGTCGAACAACAAACTTTCCTTTGCAAACAAAACAGACTGTATGTCGCTGTAAAGTCAGGATTTTACATTAGAAAAAAAAACAAATGTGTTAGAATGGAATAAGTGAACATATGAGGGGTAAAAATCAGCTCATAATATGAGGTATGTGGCTGAAATTCATTTGTTTTTCTGTCTTATTCCCTTTGGTGCAAATCCAGTTAATTAAATCCAGTTGGTTCATGTATTACATCTGTCCCGTCCTCGTCAACGTTTCCTCTTTTTTCCTGCTTTTGATTTGTGTGAGTGTGACTCGTCTCCTCCGTACAAGATAATCTCCGAGAGCCGCTCCGAGCCAAGCAGTCGCTGCACAACAGTTGCAAAGGAAGTCGCGTCGCACCTCGGCCAAGAATCCAGATACTGAAGGAGTGTTTGAGCTGCCAGTCTGGGGTTTGGCTCAGCTCTGGTAAACCCTCCTCCACTCCTGTTCTCACCCATCCCCTGCCAACAGCCACTCTCTGCTCCAATACACATAAATTCGCGCTGATGACTTCCTGGCGTCCGTCTGTCATCGCCGTTTGATCCGCAGTTTTGTGGTCGGGTCGGACGCTGCCAGGACTCGATTTCAGTCGTATAAAAATTAGATTGAAGTACTTCTTTAAATAGGCCTCCTTCAAAGTGAAGGTGCTCTTGACCTGAGTGAAGACGCTGTCTCATATCGAGCGAAAATAAAAGTTACTTATAGTGTTTTTATGCCGTGGCTGACGAATACTTCATTTTAATTTTGGTGTGACATTATCAGCCTATTAAAATTTCATTATCAGCTCTTATTACTCACATAGATGTCACCAGTAGACAACCTGCTGCACATAGTAGAGAGTAAATGGGATTTTCTTAAACGGTAATCAGCAGCAATATCAATCAATAATCAGTTCATAGATGATGCTAATTGATCACAGGGGACATTCGCTCTGTGCTTGTGTTGTTGTCAGACAAATGTGTTTTATTATGGAATCTGGATGCAAAAACTCAGTCTGAGGTCATTAAGCACAAAAGTCATTGTCATGGTGCCCCATTGCTAGCTAAACCCCACAATGCTCTCTGCTTGCCAACATAAACTAGTCAGAGATCATTAGGCATCAATTAAGTCTTTGTTGTGGTGCTTGTTGCGAGCTGAACCTCCACTTTGCTCTCTGCTAGAACTAGTTGGAGGTCATTAAGCACCACTGAAGTCTTTGTCATGGTGCTCAATTGTAGTTAAACCCCCACAATTCTCTCTGTTTGCCAACATGAACAGTTCAAATGTCATGAAGCATCACAGAAGTCTTTGTCATGGTGGCCTGATGCTAGCTAGACCTCCGCAATAGTTGCCAACATAAACTAGTCAGGGGTCCTTAGGCATCACAGAAGTCGTTATCATGGCTCCCTGTTGCTAGCTAAACCCCCACAATGTCATGAAGCTTCACCTAAGTCTTTGTCATGGTGGCCTGTTGCTACCTAAACCCCCACAATGCTCTCTGCTTGAAAACACAAATTGATTGGCTGTCATTAAGCATCACTCAAATCTTTGTCATGGTGGCCTGTTGCTAGCTAAACCACCGCAATTCTCTCTTCTTGCCAACATGAACACGTCAGAGGTCATGAAGCATCACAGAAGTCATTGTCATGGTGCCTGTTGGTAGTTAAACCCCCTCAGTGCTCTCTGCTTTCCAACATAAGCTATTTAGAGATTGTTAAGCATGACAGAAGTCTTTGTTCATGGTGCTTCATTGCTAGCTAAACCCCCACCTTGCTCTGTGCTTGCCAACATAAACTGGTAGGAGGTCATTAAGCATCATAAAAGTCTTTGTCATGGTGCCTAATAGTAGCTAAACCCCTACAATGCTCTCTGCTTGCTAACACGAATTGATCAGCAGTCATTAAGCATCACCTAAGTCTTTGTCATAGTGCCCGTTGCTAGTTAAACCCCTGCATTGCTCTCTGCTTGCCAACATGTACTCCCTACAGTAGCAGTAGTCACTATCCTGCTTGCTTTTTAAAAAATAATCAACTATAGATGCTTCATCATTAAAATACGCAACAGCCAAATGGTCCGACGGGATTGACTGAGCCAGTGAAGAAGAAAATTAACAACTTTCCACTGCTATGGCTAATGCAGCTGCTATGATCAACAGACACTCGCATGAATGCAACCGCATGAAAATATCGTCGCATATCCAACCTGCATATCATTAACAAACAGCTTGGATGCAGAATTTGCAATTATTTTAATGTATTGCAGAGCTATTCAGTCATCGAGCGTGTACATCAGATTGATTCTAATAACTCTAATGTACTTGAAGATTGCATCGGATTGGACTTCTCTGTTGGCAGAAACTCAACATTTAAAGACTATTTTCCGTGTGAGCAGCTGTTAAAGGGTTCAGGAGGTTTTCCCAGAATCAGAGACAATAACATAATGTTTTCAGCGGATCGCTTTAATGTCACGTTCTGGAAACTAAAGTGCTCTGTGGCCTTTGTGTTAGTGGGAGAAAATGCCCCGAAGGCAGGAAACGGCAAAACTCTAACATTTTAGTATCATTCTCCATTAATTTTATGCCGCTTTTTTTCCATTTTACTGCACCTCCCAAAAAGACTGAGAAAACGCTGAAACGTATTACGACAACAGTAAGTCGTCTGATTGAAATGTCAGCGATCGCATTACAGTTCATCCCTTCGACTCCCCTTCCTCTTCCCTCCCTTCTATCTCTTTCTGAAATTTCCATTTTTCCCCGTTTTCTGCTCCACCTGTTTATCTTCTTGCCGCCTCCATTGCTCCATGTCCAATCCACTCCTTTCATCTCATTCCTCGCCTGGTCGCCCTCTCTCCCCCATCTTTATTTACACTCCCCCTCTTCCTCTCTGGCTCTTTCTCTCCCTTTATCATCCTCTCTCTGGCTCCCCCTCCCCTCGGCCTTCGTCGGTATTTTGTACGACAAAGAGCTTGGTGCCGGGACAGATCAATAAACCATCGGCTGCATATTGAGAGCCCATGATAGCAGCTCGCCCCAAAAGGCTAATTCTTCTTTTACTCACTCCGTCTTTCTGAGTTTGTTTTTGTTATAGTTCTTAAACATCGACGCCAGTGTGAACAGTGGAACAAGTAATGAATTAAACCTGAAGCTGTCAGATGCAGTTCTCAGCTTTTTTCTGTTCCTTCAAGTAGCTGGAAAACCATGTGGGGGCGCTCGTTTAAGTTTTATTGAAAGTTTGTCTTTTTATGTTCAGCACTTAGCCACATATTTCTTCTTCAGTTTTTTTTATATTCACTTGACAATGACCAGAATGCGATCAAATGTGACTGAAGATGCTCACAGAAAGTCATAAAATGATCAAAATGTGATGCGAAACAACCACAGTATTTTAGAAGTCAGTGTATGAACTGCACCAATGAGCAAAAAACATTAGAAGCACTGATAGGAAACATGAATTCCATCAACTGTCTTGTTAAAATAGCGTTGATAAGGATGTGACTGACAATAAATAGGACCTAGTAGAAGGCCCAACAGTGACTTCGATTTTCTTAAACAGTAATCAGCCGCAATATCAATCAATAATCAGTTCATAAATGGTACAAATTTAGCACATTGGACGTTTATTCTGTGCTGATATTGTTGTTAGCTAACAAACAAATGTGTTTTATTCTGTGATTCACAAAAGTCTTTCTTATGGTACCTGACGCTAGCTAAACCCCCACAATGCTCTCTGTTGCCAACATGAATTGATATGAGGTCAGTTGGAAATCATGCTTCAAGGCTTGGGCCACCGTCAGAAGGTCTACAAGTTCCAAGGCCTGAAATATGATGATAGACTACTTGAACGGAGCATCTCCAAAGCAGCAGGTGTTGTGGTTTGTTCCTGATATGCAGTGGTTACCTGAAGTGTCAAAGGAAGTCCAAACAGAAAATCAAAGACAGAGTCGTGGATATCCAAAGGAGATCCAAAGTACTTTTTAACATCGAGGTCTACGGGCAGCGACTTGCTTTTAGAACCAGCCTGAAGTGGACATTCAAGGATTTGCTGTGGAAGTTGGCTTGGTGTTGACTCAGCTTCCAAAGTTCCCAGATCTCAATCAGTTGGAGCGTCTGTAGGACAAATCCAAGGACTTTAGGAATCTGATGCTAACATATTAGCGCCTAAAACCACTGGGGAGTCCAGACATCAACCAATCAGAGAGAGACCTACACAGCATTAGACAGCTAGTTTTTAATATCGCAGCTTATTGTGGTAAATTAAACTTCAAGTAGTTGAACCAAAGCAATCTTTTTCTTGATAACTTTATACTGGGAAACAGTAGAGTGGTGTATTATGACTGGATGCAACTAGAGGGCAGAAAACAACCGATGCAGATGTTTCAGCACGTGTCATTCACTACAATGGGTATATTTCTTCCACACTTGAAAAGGCTGCAGTTATTTTCGATTAGTTGTGAAGAAAAATAAGTTTCTTCAACGTGAATATTTTCATTTTTATCCGTCTTCTGTGTCAAAACAAGACAAAATGATCAACATCTGACTCAACTAACCGGTTGATTGAGATTATTGACAAGTTAATCAGCATTGAAAACAATCCTTAGTTGCAAAAAAGGTGTTAGTGACCATGTTATAAGTAGCGTTACACTGTAAAGAGCCCCGATAAAGGGAACAATACACTTATGTGCTCATTATTTTCATATTTCGTTGAGCTGAGTTTGACCTCTTGTTTGTCTGCGATCGACTGACGGTGTGAAGCAGCAACACGAACATTTAATGAAGTCAAAGAAAGAAGACGGATGATGTTTTTAAATGCAGAACTCTTGTTTGATTTGCGCCGAGCCCCCGCCACGTCCGACCCGAGCATAAAAATGCCCCAGAAATCTATTTTTGAAGTTCCTGTTTTTACAAGTTTTCCCGCCAAAGGTCACAGAGATGCGAGAGCCAGCAGCAGCGCCGGTACAAAGCTAATTACAAATTAATCCAAGTAAATGGGGTTATTAAGAGAAGCGATGCCATTTGGAAGCATGTAAACTTAATTAAAATGTGGCTTAAAGCTGTTTACTGGCGCTGCATGTAAACACAAACCTACTGCTCCGGAGCTACAGGGGGTTTCAGACTTTCAGGTCATGTATCTGTGTTGCTTGTACTGTGTTTTTTTTCAGTTCATATTAGACATTTTTTTCTCACAGCGGAGAGAAACCACAGATATAATAGTTGCCTGTATTCTGTGTTTGCTTTGGAAATGTCAGCCGATCGATTGTGGACCGCTGAGTTTAGTTAAACACAATATCTCCAATGGATAACCAAGAGGAACATGCTTACAGGTTTTTATTCCTCCCTGTATCACTTCCCTCAGCGTTTATCTTTTTCTTTACAGTCAAAGTTTTTCTCACTGCAGCTTCTCTGGAC
This sequence comes from Amphiprion clarkii, assembly GCA_027123335.1. Classification (NCBI taxonomy): domain Eukaryota; kingdom Metazoa; phylum Chordata; class Actinopteri; family Pomacentridae; genus Amphiprion; species Amphiprion clarkii. The sequence continues at coordinate 38,089,117 of CM049571.1, forward strand.
AGATTTCAGGAGTTTAATCAGTGACAGTTTGAAAAATGGGTTGAAATTGGCCACAAGTGAGTAAAATATTCAATACGTGCTTGTTTTTTTGGGCGTTTTTCCTTTGTTTTGTTCTGTTTTGTGATGGTTAAATATGAAAATGGATACTAGGACGCTCAGATGCATTAATTAATTGCTTAATTAAAATGATTGTCTCAATGTGACTGATTTAGAGGCAAAAATGCAACTAAACTGTCTCAAACATTTACATTTGCCAACATTATAGAAATAACAGCAACAGGCATTATTATTATGACTTCAAGACACAATTAAAATGATGAAAACAATAACACAAAACACAATGACTCAACAAAAACTACGTAAAAGACACTTGAAATCTTGCATTGACTTCCAATGTTACACCAAACATGGATGGGTAAAAACACATTCATTCAACAGCTACAGTGAAATTTGATATTATGGACAAAAGTTCACGTTAATAAAGACTTTGAGGCCTTTTTGTCAGATTTACGGAACTGATTAACACCTCACTTTAATTTAAAGTGTAAATAATTAACTTTTATAAAATAGATTCGTCAATATGCTGTCATTCGACCAAATTCTCATTGGTGGGACTATTTCCACTGTTGTTTTTTATAAGGGGAAAAGTTCAACATCAACAGTCTTCCATGATCAATCTATTATTTTGGACTGCAGGAGGAACAAACTACTGAACCTGAACTGGTTCAACCCAATGGAAGCCAACTTATTTGACATTTACTGAACTTTCATTTGGCTCCAAGCTAACCAAAGAAGTTGTCAGTGTTTCTGGTTTTTGTTCAAAAAGGTGAAGTTTAAACTTTGCAAACAGCAGTTTGTGGATGCTAAATGGAGATAAAACCACCTCTTAGACATACAAAAGTACCACTAGTAGATGCAAAGCAGCTGCAAAGAGCCTCAAACCAATAAAAATAGCACAGAAAATGAGCACAAATTAATGAAAATTGGCCAGAAAGAGACTAAAATCCACTAAGAGAGACATAAAATAAACACAAACAGATGCAAAACCGATGCAAATACAAAACAACTTCAAAAAACACAGAAATATTGAAAACAAACACCAACAATTTAAAAAACACACAAAAAAAGACCAGAAAGAAAAACAGATCCACCACAGAGAAGACAGAACTAGTCGATTCTAAACTAACTGATGTCCAAGAAGTCGTCTGTGTTTCTGCATTTTGTTCAGAAAGTGGAGTTTAAACATTTGTGGATGTAAAATCTACACAAAAAGTAGATGCAAAGAGGCTCAAACTAATGAAAATGAGATGGAAAATGAGCATAAATTAATGCAAAATGGCCAGAAAGAAATTAAAACTGATTAAAAGAGACACAAAATGAACATAAACCGATGCAAACAAAGACAAAACAACTTCATAGACGCACAAAAATACTCAAAATAAACACCAAGAATCAAAAAACACCCAAACAAATCCCCAACAGACAGACAGAACTAGTAGATTCCAAACTAACTGATGTCCAAGAAGTCATCAGTGTTTCTGCATTTTATTCGAAAAGTGGAGTTTGAACTTCGCAACCAGCGGTTTGTGTATCAGCAGCTCAACAACCTGCTGCATTTTTATGCAGATTTCAGTCGAATTATCGTCACTCAGTGCATCTTAGTTCATCTACAGACTTTTTGTTTTCCTGCTGCCGATCGATTGCATGAAGAGCAGCGACGATTCAACATCTTCCTTCACTGCGGTTTTACTACTTGGCTGCGCTACAACAGTCAACGTATTCCCATTTTTCCCCCCGTTTTGTCGCTACAAATCTGCACTCGTACCCCCCACATGTTTGCATGTAAATATAAATACACCGAACGTGTCCTCCGAGGCCTGAAGTTGCCGCGGCAGCATCTTTCCAGAGAGCTGCTGCTCGTTCTGCTGACATCTACACGTTCCCTCCATGTTCACATCCATTATTTTAGCTGTAGAAGATGCTCCTGCTGATGTTTAAACATTCCATCTGTGTACATGTGTGTGTGGATGTCTTCATACGTGGGCGTCCGGGTCAGAATTCGCCGGCCTCATGTTATTCTGATGGGTTTTTATATTGAATATTTGAATCAATCGAGGTTCTTTCTTGTCGTCGTTGGCCGATTGTTTCAGATGTTCCTCCTCGGCGGCTGTTTATCCGCCTGTGAGAAACTCTCAGCCTCCTCATCTCGCCTTAAAATTCACTCCGGCCCTCAGTGCTTTGAATTACCGCGTCGACAGCGAGTTGATTTAGCATTTATTTATTCAGAGCGGCACTTAAAAAACAGTCAGGGGAGAAGCTAACACGCCGGGAAGACGAGCTGAGTGGGAGCTGGTGGGGAGGAAGAAGAGTGAGGAGAGAATTCAAAGAAGTTTAACTGAGCGTTAACTTCTCCTATACGCCGTCTCATTTCCTGGGCTGCTTCTCCAAACGCTTTTCAGTAATTCTTCTTCTTCTTTTTTTTGGAACAAGAGTTGCTTTCTGTTTCGCTCTCAGCTAAAACGGGTCGACAGCACGACCTTTTGCTTCAATCTGTTGGGACTAAGTTTATGTTTTTGGATGTATTTTTCAACCATCTAACAACTCAGATGTTGCTCATGTTTCACTTCAAAGCTGATGTTTGCTGTAAGGACAAAAAACCCCAAAAAGATCAACACCTCTTTGGAAATAAGAGAGAAGAAAGAGTCACGTTTACTGAAATAGTCAGAATTCTTTCATTAGTGAGAACAGAATCCAATTTATGAATAAGAACTCTGAGTTCTGTTCTAATTTAGAGAAAGCTAATTCATATTCTGCACATTTACAGGTTTATAATTGTATTTTTTGGGGGAAAAATGTTTTACCCAGCACTGAAATGACAAGAATTTAAATTTATCTATGCATACATACAGATATAAATCTAAAATACTTCTGTAACTCTCAACCCTTCAGTCGGGGTTTTCATCCCCGTGAAGTTATTTTTGAGAACATTCCTGCTGCTTTTTATAGAATTTGCTCCCATAAGGTTTGAAAAGGCTGAACTGACCTGAGCGATCACATACCTGGATGTTTGAGAGCTGAAATCAAAGTCTGGAACATTTGAAAGGTCTCTCTTCAGGAGAAGTCCGGTGGGGTTTTATTTAGACTCATTGTTGCACCACAAGGAAGCCTGTAACTGTGTTTTTATACTCAGTGAGTGATTTTTATGACCTGACGTCTGTTCTGAACTAATTACCGGTTGCTGTAAAAGTTCTCCAGCTTCAGCTACTGACTCAGTTTTTCTGGTTGGGTTGAGTTTAAACCACCTGCTCCTATGAGACTTGCTGGATCTCGATGCAGTCCTCTACCATCCACCCTCAACTTCTTTTCTCTTCTTCTTCTGGTGTTTTACAATCAACCGATTTGTTGCTGATCCAGGCAGCAGAGGTGTGTCCTAGAAAATGCATTAAAGAGCATCGCTAGGAGATGGCATTGAAGTTTGATTCGTGTGACTCAAATTCAGCTTTTGGCTGAAGTTTAGAATACATTTTTGGTCGGACGAGTGTTGTTCCATTTTGCAGCTCAGCGTTGCTATTAACAGGTTTGTTAATGGCGACTGAGGATGGGAGGAATGACGGCAATGTTTTCCTGCTTTGATTCTTCTTTTTGCAGTTCGGACTTCTATAGAATCTAACAAACCTAAAGGACTCATACGTCACTGGAAATGTGCAAGCTGTAGTTTTAGTGCTAAAGATGACATGTTTTGCTGGGAAAAAAAGAAATGTTAAAAATGTTTTAACTTTTTATATTACCTTCCAGTGTGAGTACAGATAAAAGCAAAATGTATTGAAGCTGTGGAAGAAAACTTCATTGGTGTGGTTGGAAGTGCATTACTTTTCCAAGAACTTTGAGTCGATTCCTTATCTCTGATTACTTCCTTCTGTTCGTTTAAACTGTCTCAGTTAGCTCTTTGTTTGTAATATTAGTTATATGGATTTACTGCTGTAAAACTTGCTTATTGCCACTTTAAAATTCGAAATGTGCGAGTTTTATGTCGGATTTTATATCATTCTGTAACTCCGGATCCATAATCACAACCCTTCAGTCCGGGTTTTCATCCTCGTGAAGTTATTTGTGAGAACCTTCCTGCTGCTTTTTTATAAAATTTGTTCCCATAAGATTTGAAAAGACTGAATTGGCCTGAGTGATCACTGAAGTCTTTGTCATGGTGCCCCTTTACTAGCAGACTTTGCAAAAGTATCGAAGCTGTGGCTGAAAACCAGTTTTCTGAGCACTTGTAGTTGAATCTTTAGCTCTGATTTCTTCCTCCTGTCCTTGTAAGCTGAGTTTTAGTTGTATTTATTTTTTATTTTCTGTAAACTTGCATCTTTATCTGTGTTTATTTTGACTCCTTCCACTTCCTGCGTCCCTCCAGCGGCCTCCTTCTCCGCCGTGGCTGTTTGGAGTCACTAGAAACACATTAGATTTGCTGTGCGATCTGTCTTCACGTCTCCGGAGACCATCGCCGGCCTCTTATTGCCCTCATCACCGTTTTCTGCTGCCGTAATGATTTCACTCGAAGCGCAAACGCTGCTCGTGCAACTGCATCTCCTCTCATTAGAATTAGAAGCTTCTCAGCGAGGAACGAACCGCCTCCAGAACAGATCTGGTTTCCTCCAGTGAAGAAGAAATCGCTTCTTCCTCCTCGTCCTCCTCCGGCTGCTCTGAGTTTATCTCAGGTCCTGGTGAACTCTCGGGTAAGATGGCGGCCGGTTAAAACGCTCGCCGTGGTTAAACGGAGGAGAGAGGGTTTCGGAGTGCAGCCGGCCACGGGGCATCCTCGAACACAGCCGGCCGGTCGCCATGGCAACACAGCCAGACGAGAGCTGCTTACGTCAGCTGAACACACACACACACACACACACACACACACAACTTTAAGATGAATTCTAAAGATGATTTGAAGGTAGACGTTAAGATCAGACAAATAAAACATAACTAAGATATGAAAGTGTTTTAAAAACAGACCGAGCATCTGAGAGAAAGCTGCAGCGAACAGTCTGGCTTTCAGGTCCGATTTAGAGGAGCCGTTGCGTGTCTCATTTGTGTTGTTTTGTGTCTCATTTTTGTTGTTTCGTGTTTCGCTTGTATTGTTTTGTCTTATTTTTGTTGTCTCTTGTTTTTTGTTATTACTCTATTATTCTTTGTTTTGTTTGCTGTTTTTCCACAATATTTGTGCTGAATTTGAATAAAAACGTGGCAACAATGCAGCACAAACACACAATAGATGCTTCTGTTCAGCTGTTTTGTACAATCCAGTTGTGCATGAAAAAACGTTTTTATTCTTGACTTAAAAAGTCAAGAATAGGCAGAGGAAACAGACTTTCCAAAAAAAAACCATAAAGCTGTTTGTTTTTATGTGCAAATTCAATCTGTACATGAAAATAAAGAGTACAAATCTCTGTTTTTTACATGGTTTAGATGGGAAGCGTTTCTTTATAGGCAATGGAGGGAAACTTGCATTAATAAGCATATTCGTTTGAAGATTTTCCCCAAAATTTGAGCTAATTTGAATGAAAATGTGGCGACAATGCAGCACAAGCAAGTAGAAGTAGAGTAAACAGCAGAAAAAACATTTTTACTCTGGACTGTGAATTTTTCCTTATAGGCGGAGGAAATAAAACTTTGCAAAAATGTTTTCGATGGTTTTCCATCATTGGACTGCAGCTTTTTCAAAGACGTCGCCTTATTCTGTTTTTGTCTGCAACAGTTTTGATTCGTTTGTAGATTTTCCCCTCGAATTTGTGTTAAATCTGAGTGTAAACGTGGCCACCGTGCAGCACAAAGCAACAATAGATGCATCTCTTGTTGCCATACGTGACTCTGAACCATCGATCAAACCCACGGTGTCGCCGTCGGCAGCAGGATTCCCATTAACCCCTCACATCAAGCAGAAATCTGGTCCCCACAGAGCAAACGTTCTGATTCGCTGAGTCATTCCGTTTCCTCTAATCGCTTCATCACGTTTTGTTTTTTTTTATTTGTGTTATCGTACAGAAAGCAGCGTCCTCGTTACGTCTTCCTCTGTGCAGATAAGTCGGAGTTCACTTTGATTTTCTGCCGTCGGTCTCTTTCATCCTCCCTCTCCGCCTCCGATCCGACGTCAGCGGCCTGAAAGATGTAAGCGTTTATTAAAACTGACAAGATTCATTGCCGAGCCGAGCCGAATGTGTTTGAGGGCGATGTTTGTCTACGAATGTGTGCAGACGTGAGGCTAAACGGAAGAAGAAGGATGGGGAGTCGGCTTCTTCTGTCAACACAGCTGGTTAGGCTTCTGTAAAGAAGAAGCTGAAACAAAGAAAGACAGTGGAGACAAAACAAAAGAACAAATACAGAGAACAGTGGAAGACAGCTGGAGCGTCTTAGATGATAAAAAAAACAGATGTTGGCAGAGAAAGTCTACCAAGATGTGTTTGATGAAAAGTTAAATTAACCTTCAAGTTCAAACATTCATGAAATGTTTGGAGAAAAACGACTTTTTTCCACAATTGGAGCTACAAGGTGCTTTAAAAAAAAAACATTAAATTACTCAAAATATCTGATAAAACTCAAGATAAAAACAACTTTATTACAAATTCATGGATCCTGATGTGTCTTTACCCTGTTTTGTTCTTCAGAACTACAGTTTGGTGGAGATTTCTAGGTCAGAGTTGAAATAAAAACTCATTTTGTGATACATTTTTACTGGAAAACATTATTCTAGTCCAAAAACAAACACTTTGTGAAAGTAAAATTGATCTGCGTGAAGAAACTTGAAGAAGTTGGATGAACCTCTCGAGAACTGGAGCAACATGAAAATACTCAAAACAGCAGATAAAACTGAAGAGAAAAACAACTTTACAACGAATTAATGAGTAGTGATGCATTTATTGGTGGAGATTTCTACGTCGAAAGAAAAACACATTTTATGATACATTTTTACTGGAAACCATTATTTTAACCAACAAAAATCACCAGGAAACTTCCCCAGTTGATTATTTCCATCAAGACAGCGATGTTTTTTGAGAATACACGTTAAAATTAGTGTTTTAATATTAAATATACAGTAATTGACAACATATTTTGGGTAATTTTTTTACTTAATCTAAAAGGAGTCACGTTCTGAAAGCAAAATAATCCAAAATCATCAGTTGTTCTGCATGAATAGACTTTTTTTTTTATTTCACTGTAGTTTCTCTCCTTAAAATCTCTGCTTCAAAAAATGTTTGTTGATGAAGAAGTTGGATGAACATTGATGCGTGAAAAGTGACTTTATTCCACAACTGGAGCAATAAGGTGCTTTAAAAAACATTAAAATACTCAAAACATCAGATAAAACTGAAGAGAAAAGCAACTTTACTACAAATCAATGAACAGTGATTCATTTATTGGTGGAAACTTCTAGATGAGTTGAAGGAGGAGATATGACCAATGTTTAATGGCATTTTTTTGGTTTCTGCTATTTTTGGATAATTAAACATCGTTGCTATTCCTGAGGAAAAAACATAACAGGACGGTTAAAATAATTTCTAGATCTTGATGAGTTGTTTTGATCATAAAGTAAATTACTATATCGTTCAGTTCTGATATCTGTGACTGAATGTTGTGTTCCTTTATAGATCCTCTGTGATCTGGAAGTTGTATTTGTGTAAATGTTGTTGAAATTGAATCTATTTTTCTGAAGAAATTTCAGGTTGTTCATGTTGTCTTTTAAAAAGACAATTCATTAAACATGAACATTTCCAGAACATACTTTTTAGCTCTAAAACAAAGGGGAGGATTTGGAGTTATTTATGGGTTATTATGCTGTGATTTAATGGTCTGAACTAAAGTGACACCCCTGACATAGACGATGACAACAGACCAGAGGATTAAGAATAGATGCAACTCTTGGAATATTTCAGTATTTATTGGTGCAACTGACAGAAGAATCACAAATCTTTACTACTCCACTCAGCGTTTTCCAAAACTTCCAGAAGAAGGATGGATCTGATCAGAAAAACAGCATTATGTTCTCTACAAACTGTGAAAAACCTGTTTCAGACGAACCAACACATTTCTAATACCGGCGATGATGCGAACCTGAACGCCGCGTCTGAAAATCTAATTTAAGTTACATGACAGACAGTTTCCTCTTTACAAAGACTGTGTTTACTCCAGAATATGACATTGTGTGTTTCACCCCCGATGCAGAATCTGTGCGACCGGCAGAGAAATGAATTGATCGGTTTGCTGCTGCTGTTGTTGTTGTTGTTGTTGTTGGGGATCAAGGAAAGCATATAATCTCCGCCGGTGACAGGCTTGATTAAAAAACAAGTGCAATCGAAGCGGGCCGACAGATATCAATACCGGAGCCGGTTAAAGGTCGCAGGCTGCTAAACAAATCAAACCTCCTGTTTGTTTTTAGTTTGCAGTGAAAGGGACAGATTTTTTTCCCTTAATTTGGTTCTTTTGGATAAGATACACTGGAAAAATAATCTGTTTTCATCGTCGGAAGACACAGATTTACCACTAATTAATGCCATGTGCAAACAAACTAACTTTTCAGTATTCTGTGCACAGATTTCATGCTAATCTCTCTGCTTTAAGGGAAAATACTGCAGATAAACGGGTTAAAACTGACCAGATAATTGTTTTCTCTATTACAAGTTTTCTGGAATGTTACGTTTAAATATGCAAATGAGGCAAACTCTAATTAAATACCTGCTAATTTGCATTCATTTCCACAACAGAAATCCAAACATCAGATAAAACCAGCTTTAAAAATTCCTGTTTCGTTTTATTGATGTCTTCGTGTCAAAGTCCAAAATACTGTCAGCAACTCCAAAAAAAAATCTATTTTTCTGAAATAAAGCGTCCTATAACTCAGGCCGTGAGTGAAATACAAACAAACCCCTCAGAAAACTAGACAAAAACGCATGAAAATTTGCGCACAGATGAGGATCAGTGAAAAATGCTAAATTTTAGGGGCTCAATAGTGACACCCAGAAAATTTCAAACATTTACTACAGCCAGTACGTGTCACCTGCAGCTATGGAATTTGGTACACATATGTAACACGTCAAGACGCACAAAAAAGTCCACTACACCCATGCCCTAAACCCAACAGGAAGACGGCCATTTTGAATTATGTGTCATATCTTGGACCAATTTTTCACATTTTCAAAAGCTATAAACTCAAACAGGGTAACCCCGACTGAGCTGAAATTTGGCCGGGATGTACAGCAGGCATGGATGATCCAAAGTCAGACATGGGTGATCACAGTCCGGCCCTGATGGATTCCATAGACCAATATATAATCACCGTGATAGCGCCACCTGGTGGATGGACAAGAAGTGTTGCATATGTAGGCTGTTCATCTGCCTGAAACTTTACATATGTTTGCCCCTCGCCACATCCATAGGTCAAAATACACTCTCAGTCACAGCGCCACCTGCTGGACATGCTTGGATTCGCTCACTAGCAAGGATGCGAGGAGCTGATCAATGCTGCCTGCAGCTTTAATTTGCATTTATGTCCAACTGTGGATATTTTTTTCCCCACTAGTCTGACATGAGACGCGTTCTGGAAGCAAAATATCCCAAAATCTAAAACCTGAGCAGCACATTTTCAGCCTGTAGAGTATTTTTCTTAAAATTTCTGCTTGGAATAAAAAGGCTTCAGTCAGTAACAGCTCCACAAATATGAGGTCAAGCTCAGCGACCTTTTCGGTCCGCAGATCTGAGAATTTTAAAATTCAATAAGCCTTCGCTTCTCCATCAGCAGGTCAGAGCCATGTTTTGAAAAAAAGATGAATTTTTTTTTTTTTTTTTTACTCCCACGTCGTCTTAATGGACATTCTAAATTAAAGTGCAGAAAAACATCCTCAACTGCAGCTTCAGGGAGCTTCACAGCCACGTTTTGGTTTGGATCTGGGGTTAACAGCGGTTAGCGTTTGAGGAATGTACAACGAAGTGAGATCAGTGATGCGTGTCAAGCCTAAATCCAGATTTAACTGCTCCAGAGAGTTTGGGATAAAAATCAGCTTTAAGAAACATCTCACTTTCACCATTTTTATCTTTTTCTGACCAGTTTCTCTCAGTGATTCAGGTTCTCAGCTGATGTTTTATTTACAAACCTGTTGAGCCCTGAGTTAGTCATGAATAAACAGCAGGATAACTGTACGTGTTGTGCTGCTACAGGAATGCAGAAAATGCATCTAATTATCTTACATCATGGTTGTTCTGTTTCCATAGAGCTGTAGGACTTTATGTTGCAGTGAAAAGTGAGGTTTTTTCCCTCAGAGTTCTTTATTTTAACAACTTTTTCATCTTGACTGAAGTAGATGACACGCCATTGGTCCATTTTATGCAGAAAAGAGTCATGTGATGTGTCAAATGCTGCCTTTTCTAATGAAGAAAAACCTGTTTAACACAAAAAACGTCGATGCTCCCATTATCTCTGATTTAGGATTTAGGTTTTGTTGATCCGACAAACGCAAAGAAAGCCTGAATAACTCGTTCATCTCTCTGGTTCTGGTACCAGAATGTCCAGGATGGAATGTAGCTTCACAAAGATTTATGCTTCCCACCAACAACAATAACACCAATAACAAAAACACCACCACAGCAACCACCAACAACCATCAACAACAACCAACAACAACCATCACCAACAAAAACCAACAACACCATCAACAACCAGCAACACCAACCAACAACCATCAACAACAACCATCAACAACAACCATCAACAACCAACAACAACCATCAACAGCAACCAACAGCACCAACAACAACCAACAACAACCAACAACACTAACAACAACCAACAACAACAACCATCACCAACAACCATCAACACCAACAACGCTAACAACAACCAACAACAACCAACAACCATCAACAACAACTAACAACAACCAACAACAACATCACCAACAACCAACAACAACCAGCAACACCAACAACGCTAACAACAACCAACAACAACCAACAACAACCAACAACAACCAACAACAACCAACAACACCATCAGCAACCAGCAACACCAACAACGCTAACAACCAACAACAACCAACAGCAACCATCAACAATGCCAACAACAACCAACAACCAACAACAACCATCAACAATGCCAACAACAACCAACAACCATCAACAACAACAACCATCAACAACCAACAACAACCAGCAACCACCAACAATGCCAACAACAACCATCAACAACAAACACCAACAACCACAACCAACTGTTTGCACCAATATTTTTGACTTCTAATGAAATTTTGCTGAAACAACAAAACAAATTGAGTTAGTAGAATTACTTTTTAAGTTAATTATTCATGAAAATGAAGTTATTTCAAGTGGTATTTCCAGTGTTACTGGTACCATAATTACGATGGTATTTTAGTTGGCAAATTACATTGAATTAATTAAGTAAATTAAGTTGCACTACTGTTAGGTACAGAAGGTGACTTAAAAACCTGACCTAAAGATGAAAATGTTACTTCAACTTAAATTTCCTTTCAAACCAAGTAATGCAGAAATCTGAGTTGAAATGATCAATATTAATATATTTTATATTTCAAACTTTAAAGTGCAAAACAGCAGTAGAAAGAGGCCTAGAAATGCCACATAAAAGCTGTATAAAAGTACATGTAACTGCAGTAAAAACACAACATGCTGCACAGAAAACACACAACATTAAACTGATAAACCAGTATTGATTAATTCAACCCATTTTTGTGACAGTAGAGGCTTATTTAATTTCGTAAATTGGATTTTTCTTTTCTTTAGTCGTGGTTAAAGGTCTCGACTGACTCCCATCCATCCAGGCTGAATGAGAGGAGCAGTAAATGTCAGAGAGGATTCCTGCATTTTTCCCTCCTCTGCAGCAAAACTCTCAATCCTGCCAGAAGCTCACATCAATTCACATTTATTGTTCCTGCGGCTCCGACAAACGGAGGAGATTTCTGAGTGTGTTTCCTTTAAAAGGCTGAAAATGTGTTTTTTGGGTAATGATGTGAGGACGACCCGTCTGAGTCATTCCCAGCTCGGCCCCCCGACTGTTTTACAACCGCCGCTGATTTCCGCTCGCCGTTCCTGTTGAACAAAACACTTCCACGTTACGACTGAGTGGCTTTTCACGCTCGCACATCACTGGTTCTTCCACACGTCACAAATAATTCGGTCGCTGAAATGAATAAATCAAAAACCAGCGATCCTCCTCCTTTAGTCGTATTTAACTGTGATTCTGCTGCACTAGAATATTCTAGCAGCTTTTTTTAGGCATAATCAGGAACATAAATGCAACTTTTTGGTTGTAATTACACATAAAAATGTCAGTTTTGTTGGTTTCTTTGCAAAATGCTGCAACAAAACACAGATTAAACTCTGTATGAGCTGTGGCTCCTAAAATGAACAATTTTTTCAAATTTCTAATCCAATTAGGTCCAATAAATTAAAATTATCATGTCAGGAAACAAGATTCAAGGATTTTCTCACCTAAATCTGCTCCTATTTTTGATTAAAGATAGATTAAACCTTTATTGATCCCACAATGGGGAAGTTTTCAACAGATAAATCTCTTACTCTATTACTCTTTAATTAAATCGCTGGTTTCATTAATTCCTTCATTTTTAAAAAAAAACAACTAAGTTTATTTCTTAATTAACATTAAAATAATTGTAAAACAATCATTAGCCTCCATTTAGTCATATGAAACTGATTCTGCTGCACTAGAATACTCTAGCAGCTTTTTTTATTCATAATCAGGTGCGTAAATACAACTTTTTACTTGTTATTACATGTAAAAATATCCGTTTTGTTGCTGATTGTTGCAGATTAAACTCTCAGTTTGAGCTGTGGCTCCTAACATAGACTTATTTTTCCAATTTCCAGTCCAATTAGGTCCAATAAATTACAATTAGCACACCAGGAAATGAGATTTAAGAATTTATTGACCTAAATCTGCAACGATTGCCATGATAATTTGATTAATTACTTCATTTTTTAGCAATTTCTGGATTAAAAAAGTCTAAATTCTCTGATTATTTTCTGGTTTCTCTCCTTCTCTGTGGCAGTAAACTGACTATTGTTGCATTTTAGACAAAACAGGACATTTGAAGGCGTGTTTTTGGTCTTTGGAAAATACCGATTGGCATTTTTTGCTAAAGAACTAATGGATTAATTGCGGAAATAACCAACAGATTAATCTACTAAATAATCTCTACTTGCAGCTCTACAAAACCATTGCAAAATGTGGACAATTGGAGAAATGTTCCACATACTGATTAGAGATTTTTTCCTTTTTCTAATATAAACAGTCAAAGAAATTCCATTTTCCTTCCCTAATTTTCTTGTTTTATGGTATTTATTTAATGTTTAACTTCTGTCTCCTTCTTCATGGTTGAGCTGTTTCCATATTTTAGTGAAAAATGAGCCTCAACCCTCAGATTTTCAGCATTTCTCTGCTTTTTTCTTCACCTACTGACGACTGTGGATTCTTTTCCTCTGAATGCTGCTTTGTGGAAATAAAACTGGATGTATTGCTCAGCTGGCAGCTCTCAGACCATCTGTGAGCTTAAATATTGTTTAAAATCTCCTGCAGCGCTGCCAACCTTCAGGCTTTTTAGCCACAAAGCTCGATGAAAACGCAGCTACAGGAGTGAAAATAAGGCTGTTTACCACGCTGGTCCCATAATGGTGGACTGGAACGAAGCACATTTACCAGACTTCTGCATTTAACTGTACATCTCAGCTACTTTGTTTGTCTTTTTACCTCCACTTCACTCCATCTCAGAGGGAAATACTGGACATTATTACTGCTCTGCCTTTTATCTGGCATCTTTAGTTACTAGACAGATAAAGATTTCTGCACAGTTTACACCAGAAGCTTAAAAAATGTGTTGTTTTGGACACAACAGTAGTGGATAAATACATTACAGTAAAATCAGTGTATTTTTAATACACATACTTTCTAAAAGAAGGCATTTTTAACTTAAAGACACTGGAAAAATTGTAAAATGACAGTAAGCAGTTCAAAATATTACTGTCCAAACATGAACAAACAAACAGCTCATTTCATACTTCGGTCACTTCTCAGCCTGCAGTTAGCATTTATTTTCATTTACAGCTGCTGTGATTCAGTAATTAATCAATTAGTTGTCAACTATTAAATGAAGCACCGACTATTTTGGCAGTCAATTAATCATTTTGGATCATTTATTGAAATAAAAACAGTCTGAATTCGCTGATCGCAGCTTCTTGAAGGTGATTATTTTCTGGTTTCTTTCCTCCTCTGTAACGGTAAACTGAATATTTTTGGGTTGTGGACAAACTAAGATATTCAAGGATGTTACTTTACCATTTTCTGCCATTTTTAAGGATCAAAGAACCAATTAAAAAGATCTCGTGTCACATTTTCTGCAAACCTTGAATCCATCCAGTCTCCAGTGATATAAGAGACAGATTTGTCGTCATTTTTTTCATAATCTTACTTAATTTCTTCATTCCACTTCAAAAATGGTGTTTTTGTTCTCTAATTAGCCCGTCGTTGATGCTTTGGCAGCATTGTTTACGTGACATTCTTTCCAATAACGTGTCCTGTAAAGAACTGGCAGGAGATTTTGGTTTTAAGAAATCAAACAATTACCAGCATAATTTTCTTCCCCTTGTCTTGTTGATTAATCGTATTTACAGAAGACTATGGGCTCCAACAGAGTGCAGTGTTGGGTTGTTATCTGTTGTTGATGGAGGTGTGGAGGCAGGAATCCATGAATCACCAGGTGAGACAGGTATGATAATAGGATGTAGCTGCAGGCGGATTCTCTGGATTCTTCACGTGTTTAGTCGCTGTATTATTTTACAAACTGTGTGCAGAAACACATTCTTTACCGTTTTCATCAATTATGTACAGAATCTTCAGCAAACTTTAAGCACAACTTCAGTAAAGGAGAAGAACTTGACTGCTCAGTGTTTGAGTAAAATCAGACTGAAGAGGTGAAAATGACTGAATAAATAAAAAACCCTCAGCAGATTTCCAACCAGTCGACCAAAGAGCTGCAGATCTTATTCTGCACGGAGTGAAGTTCCTGCTGTGTTCTGTGATTCCTGCCAGCTTTTTCTGCAGTGATACTGGGATGCAAACCCCTTTAAAGGAAAAAACCCCAGGTGGGATAGAGTTTCCCTCTGCATGCTGGGTAATAGTTCTGCCTCGAGGTGTCAGATTCTGCCTGAGAAATACCAAACAGTCACTGCAGCTACTGCTGGCAAACAAGGATGTTTGCTGGTTTTCCATGAGGGGAAACTCAACATGTTGTTGTTTTTTAGGCTGTTGGTTGTTTTACAACGTTTCAAACAAACTCCTGAAGACTGTCTAAAGCGCAAACATGCATTTATATTTGCAATGTTTCGCCCAACATCCTGTCTAAAATGACTTTAAACTGGTCAAAAGTACTAAAAAAATGGTCTTAAATGACTCAAAGCTTGTCCAAACTCACTGAAGAATTGTCCAAAACTTTCCAGAATTACTTCCAAGTCATTCAAAGTGACTCCAGATTAGTTTAAACTGACATTATAGAGTTATTGTGGACACTGTGAGTCATATTAAAGATGATTTTTGGTCATTTTGGACATGTTTAATACATCGTCTAAAGACTTCAGCTGTAGAAAGATGTTTCACCGTGTTGAATGCTGTTGGCCTGCAGCTCCACTGTAAAGAACCTTGGGCTTATTTTCTTTGTTTACTTGTGTAATATCATCAAAATCAGGAACATCTTGTCTCTGAGTGATGCTGAAAAACTAGTCCATGCATTTAAAACTTCTAGGCTGGAATATTCTAACTCCTTATTTCCAGTTTGTCCCAATAATTCTGAGAAAAAGTCCAGAAAGCTGCAGCCGGAGTTGTGACAGGAACCAGTAAATTAGCATGTTAGCTTCTCTTCACTGGCTCCCTGTGAAATCCAGGGCAGAATCTAAGTTATAGGAGTGATGCCGTGTTGTTGTAGCTGATAAAAAGAGTCGGGGGCCTCCAGGAGCCCAAACAGAGGTCAGGGAGGACAGCTTCCAGAGTAAGAAGTGTTTAGATGTTCTGTGTTGTGGTACCAGGTTCCTCCCTCCACATGGTCCACATGCCTCCATGTGCTGCAGAGTAAATATCAGATTCCTGGGATGTGATTTGAGCTGTGGACTGTCAGCACTGAGTCTCTTTCACTTTGATTCAGACTGGGAGTGTTCTTCCCTCCAGGCTCAAGGCTGAAAACATTTTTTATTCAATTCCATTACATTCCTGACATTCTCCTCTTACCTCGGACTGATGTCTTCTTTTCTGGAGCCTATTTTGTTTCTCTCCATGTTTCCTTTCCATCTTTACATGTTAGATTTATTTCTAAATATTGTGTTGAGAAGCTTTTTTTTTTTTAGAGACCTGCAGAAAGATGTGGATTCATTGAAATTTCACGACTTCAGCTTCGACTTTTCCATATTTGTATCCATTTTTTGTTGCACACTGTGTATTTTTTAAGTCCTCAATTTGCTTTAGTGCTTCTGTGAACAGTTGAAATGTTTTTAACATTCCATGTTAGATGTGAGTTCTTGTCTTGTTTTTGTGGTTTATTGTCTTGCTTTTGTTGTTTTGTGTCACATTTTGATGATTTTGTGTTTTGTTTTTGTGATTTATTCTAATATTTATGATTTTATGTGTTGCGTTTGATTTTGTCTCATTTTTGTGATTTTGTATCTAATTTTTGTCCTGTTGTGTCTCGTTTTTGTCATTTTGTCTTGTTTTTGTGATTTTGTCTCGTTTTGAAGTTTTTGTGTCTTGTTTTTGTGATTTATGCTCATTTTTGTGATTTTGTGTCTCATTCTTGTAATTTTGTGTTGCGTTTTTATCATTTTGTGTCTCATTTTTGTGATTTTGTGTCTCATTTTTGTGGTTTTGTGTCTCATATTTGTGATTTTGTGTCTCATTTTTGTGGTTTTGTGTCTCATTTTTGTGGTTTTGTCTCATATTTGTGATTTTGTGTCTCATTCTTGTAATTTTGTGTCGCGTTTTTATCATTTTGTGTCTCATTTTTCTCATTTTGTGTCTCATTTTTGTGGTTTTGTGTCTCATTTTTGTCGTTTTGTGTCTCATATTTGTGATTTTGTGTCTCATTCTTGTAATTTTGTGTCGCGTTTTTATCATTTTGTGTCTCATTTTTGTGATTTTGTGTCTCATTTTTGTGGTTTTGTGTCTCATTTTTGTGGTTTTGTGTCTCATATTTGTGATTTTGTGTCTCATTTTTGTGATTTTGTATCTAATTTTTGTCCTGTTGTGTCTCGTTTTTGTAATTTTGTCTTGTTTTTGTGATTTTGTCTCGTTTTGATGTTTTTGGGTCTTGTTTTTGTGATTTATGCTCATTTTTGTGATTTTGTGTCTCATTCTTGTAATTTTGTGTCGCGTTTTTATCATTTTGTGTCTCATTTTTGTGATTTTGCGTCTCATATTTGTGATTTTGTGTGAGCAATGAGCGATCCAGATCCATAACGTCTACAGGAAGTGAAGTTGTTCTGCTGTCAGTGGAAGCCGTCGTCTGTTTAGATGTTTCTCCATCGATGTTTGCTGCAGCTTCAGAGTGAAACTCGTCATTTGTTCGTTTGTCCGTGTGGTCCGTGCTGCAGGATGTTCATGTTCGCTGTGATCCTTTCATGTCATGTTTCTGGGAGTCGGCCAGTAACTGGAGGGTGAAAAACACCAAGTTCAAGTCTGAAGAGTCGAGCTGGCAGGACTCAAACTCCGTTCTCGAAGCTGCTTTGATTCATTGAAGCGTGTTTTTGTGTCTTAGCTCACAGCTAAAAGTCAGCTGAATGGAGGCGTCGGTAAACAGCGCTTATTAAGTTTTTAACTCGCGGTTTTTGGCAGCGAGAACGTCAGAAAGCACGTTTATGAACGAGGATCAGCAGGAGAACAGTGTAAATCAAAGCAGCTGTCAGTTCAGGTTTCACACGGATCTCCTTATTAAAGGGACTCCAGTCAGCCGCCAGTAAATGGACCTTTCATCTTTATTTCTCTTTGATATCAAAGTTTAGATAACATTTTCAAGAACTTCACTGTGTTAAATGAGGACATGGGTTCACTTTTGTACATGTTTAGGCTGGAATATATGCTCATCTTGTCACTAATAAGTCGTTTCTCTTAAATTCACAAACATGGAGGCACAAAAATGGAGACTGAGTTGGGAAAGTTGGTACTTTATTGGAAATTCAAGACACCAGCAGCAAATTAAACATACACAAGTTACAGAAGAAGAGATAAAAATGCATCAAAATATAGACTAAAGCTAAAAAAATACTTTGTAAATAGGGTGCAGGTACGCAGGAAAATATAAATCTGATAAAAACTGCAATTAGTAACAGGCAAATAACCACAGGTGTCCATTTCTATACACGTAGTGTTAAAATAGACACAAAAACGAGACATTTTGTGTCGTATTTTGATGATTTTGTGTAATTTTTGTTTCTTTGTGTCTTGTTTTGATGATTTACTCTCATTTTTGTCATTTTGTGTCTCATTTTTGTGGTTTTGTGTCTTAATTTGATAATTTTGCATCTTGTTTTTTGATTTTGTGTCTCATTTTTGTGATTTATTTATTGATTAGTATTATTAATAATCCAGTTAGTTTAGGGCAGTGGTGGTAAACACTTTGCTCTGGGTTAGTCTGATTAACTTGTGAAGCACTGTATATTTTTTATGGGTTTTTTTTTAGCTTCTATCTCTGATAATTGGTGTAATTTTGCAGATTTTTCGGTCTTTTAAACCTGAGTTTTAGCATTCAGAGGGTTAAACAGAAAACACAGCAGAAGAAAAACCTACTTTTCAAAGGATTCACCAAATCGTCTGCAGCGCACATTAAACCCCGTCTTTTATGGCTTCAATTACGGGATCACAGCCTGCCATCCGTGAGGTCACATTCACCCTCCGATCCATCCTGAATTGCCCCTTTGCTTCTTCCATATTTCATCTCTAACTGACCATCTAACCCTCGTTAGTGTCGAGCAGCGCTGCCAGAAAGTGTGGAACGGCCACGGCAATAACATTTCCACATTTGTACCCAGATTGAGCCAAATCTTACCTCCGGCGCTGCAGACGCATCCGGCAGACTTTATTAGGCGCCGTAGCGGTGAGACGTGGCGGACGCATTTCACCCACCGATGAATGAAAGATTTCTAATTATGTTTGAGCGAAACCAAATAATTAAGACTCATCTGCCGACTTGGATTGTTCTGATCTGGTCTCTGGCTCGGCGACAGCAGGAAGTCTGTGGACAGCTGCTTAATCTGCAGAACCACAACGAGAAACACGACAAGTTCGTTCATTCCCACCGTCTGATCGGACTGCAGGGCCCCGTATACGAAACCGTTTCAACCGGACACATTTACGGAAACTCATCGAACGCAAACGAGATTTGAAAGGAACAAACTTCCACGTTCCGTTTTTTGTGCATCCTGCAGCTGGTTTTGGGTCTTTGTCGTGTTCCTGAGCAGTTTTTGTGCTAATTCTTGGTGTTATTGATCCGTCTGATGGCAGAAAAATACAAATTTGCACTTAAAAACAGAAACAGAAGCCAGGTTGTGAATGTTGAAATGATTGGTGGTGGTTAAGTGACTTTATGTTTCACTTTTTTCCACTTCGGTCTCATTTTATACCTTGTTTTTATTCACGTTTTTTCAGCTGGCATTTGATTAAAGCACCAAAACTACCTTGTAAAAGTTTAAACACTGAGACCACTTGGTTAAGTTTAGGCAACAAAGCTTCTTACTTAAATTTAGGCGTTAAAAACACTTGATTAGGTTTGGGTTCCAAATTAAAAATTGGTTAAATTTAGGCACCAAAACAACTTGGTTAACCTTAGTTTAGTTTACAATTCTTTGGGATTAAAAAGGGTGTATTTACCCCTTAACTTGTCTAAATTGTGGACAAAATATATACTTAAAGCTAGTTTTATTTTCCAGTTTTACAGAATCTCATAGATGACTGGTTCAGTTCAGTGTTTTAAAAGACACACTTTCAGATTTACTTTCATGTATTTATATTTTACAATCCGCCCCATATTCATGAACGCTACTGATTTAAGAATAATATTCGACACAGAGGATGACTAATAGACTCTTAGTGGTTTGAAAAAGAAACTTAACCACTTTCTTACTGTATAATGAGCAAGAAAAAGAAGCTTCGTGTCTGATTTAAGTCTTTGGACAACATGTTATAAGAAAACTTTCTGATTCTGCATCATGAAATAAAAGTATTAAAATGACAAAGTTCCTGCTTAGAAAGTCTTTGTGAACTTTGCGACCTCTAGATCCTCGTCTTTAACTTTTAGCATCCAGTCGGTCTCAAGTGACCCTTTTAACATTTTGTACGGGGATCAGACCCCAACATGGCCTCCAGTAACCGGGTCTAAATCTCATTAAAGGTTTTAGACTCCATCCATCCGTCGTCCCGCCATCACAGCAAACATCAAAGTGTCATTTAGGGCAAAACTGCAGGATCTTCCTCTCAAGAGGAAAAAAGTGGAGAAATCTATATTTCATACTTTCCCAAAGAGATGCTAAATGAACGACTTGTGTGAGAATCAGGAATGAACCATTAGACTGAGGGTTGAGTTGATGCCCTGTGGAGGCGATGAGATCATTTGTAGGAAATGAAGAAATTTCACGAGAAAAAAAAAACTGACACCAAACAAGAAGCACATTTGAGCCAAGATGCAAAAAAAAGAAAGCAAAGTCCTCATTTTTTACTGGAGCTTTAAGCCTCTTCAAATAAGCTGATCAACGGCGAGGAGGAGTTGAAGGCAACACGACGTTAATGCCCATCAGATTCTCAATTAGAAAACGTGGCAGCTATCTATAATTGCTCAGAGCTGCCTTCTGTTAATGTGAAACATTAATGGGTTTTTGTGAGGGAACGCAGAGAGGTATTGTTTATCCTCATTTGCATGCCTTTTATGAGTTTTTTTAATCCCATGCTGTTGTGTACTCGGGTCTTGTCATCATCGAAAGTCGTTTTCCACTCAAAGTTTTGCTGGAAAGTAATTTAACATGAGCAGGAGACAATACTTCAGCTGAGCTTAGATGGAATAGATGTGTGTCGTTATTTGTCTTGAGTTCATTGTCATTTAAATGTCAAATAATGACAAATTCTATCACCTCTGAAAAATTGTGTCATTTCTAAGTTGAACTGTATTTGCTCTTATGAACAATCGAGAACAAATACTTCAGAAAAATTACATTGAAATTTTAGGCCGTAAAATAGAAGCTCAAAACAGAGTCCAGCTGTGATTTCCAATCAGTTTAACTGCATGAACGTGGTTCTAAAATGAGCTGTGAGCAGCAGAACTTTCTCAGTTCTGGACCTATGAGCTGAATCTATGTCTGCATCATGGATCTACATGGAAAAGAACTGAACAGAAGAAAAACAAAGATGGAAAAGGATCCAAGACGATCAGTGATCAACTAAAAACCAGTCAAAACAGCAGTAATCAGGAGGTCTAGAAGGAGTCATGGTTCCACTAATCATGGCTCCAAGGCAAAGCAACAAAACCCCAACTGTAAAGTAATATAATTTCTGTAAGGTCATACAGTGTAGAGTTATTTGATATTTAAATAATATTGCACAGGGTTTTACTGACTTGCGCTGCACATTCAACTTGCAAATTGCTCTTTACGTGCCGGACGTAATGACCTCTTATTATGGATATTTATTTAATGCATTATAATTGGATTTAACAGGTTTATTTAACAGCAGGGATTCTCCATGTCCTTGATAGGAGAAAATGTTCAGCACATTTAATTTCCAGCTGGAAAAAATGTGTCTTCGCTCATTACTGACCGTCCACAATTACACCCAGCTGACCTTTACTTCCACACATTTGTCGCTGCTCCATTAAGCATTTTCTGCAGAAAATCTAGACTAATTAAACTAAACCTGAGTGTCTGAGTGGAACCCTGTGGCTGTGAGTTGTCAGGTGAAAATTGTTAAAGGTTTTCCTTCGGTTGTCAGCATGTGTTTGCTTCATGTGTCGTTTATATTCAGCTGTGTTGTTTTTCAATCTTTCTCAGGAGTTATTAATTTACTTCACATAAAAATCCCTCCTGTAAACGTAACCCAGCGATCTGAACTTTTGTAAGAACACTTTCTTCTTCTGCAGACGGAGAAAGATCAGTCTAATCCGCCTCACTCTAATTTAGATTAGCCCCGAACACTCCCTCTGACAACATTCACACAGGATGATCGCTGCTTGGTGTGTTGTTGGGAAATAGAAATGTGTTTTCAGGATGTCTGTGATGTTTCTGTATCAGTATTTGTTTATTTCTACACATTTTTGCATCCAAAACCAGACATCTGCAAACACAAATGATGGAAATTCATCTTTCAGCTGAATATTTTATTGTGATTCCAGTCATTTTGTCACATTTTATAGCGAGAAACACGTCTCTTTAATCAAAAAACTATTTGCAACTGCGAAATGTGCAATATTTCAGTTTCATGAGTGATTTTACTCATTATCTGAGTGTAATCGGCAGCATTACTCTGCTTGTCAGGGCTTCCACAGTGAATGCATAGTCCTGACAGTAAAGCATGAATTCATTTTTTTGGTCTTTGTGGTGGTTTTATGTCTCTTTTTGGACATTTTGTGTCTTTTTGTGACCATTTTGTGTCTCTTCTAGTCAACCACAGTGAATGCATAGTCCTGACAGTGAAGCATGAATTCATTTTGTGGGTCTTTGTGGTGATTTTATTTCTCTTCTTGGTCCATTTGTGACTAGTGGTCATTTTATGTCTCTCCTGGTCAGGATTACCACAGTGAAAGCATAGTTCTCACAGTGAAGTATGGCCTTAATTTGTATGTCTTTGTGGTGGTTTTGTGTCTCTTTCTGGTCTTTTTGTGGCCCTATTATGTACCTTCTAGTCAGGACTACCACAGTGAAGGCATAGTCCTGAGAGTGAACCACGACTCCATTTCCTTGTGGCCGTTTTATGCCTCTCCTTGATTATTTTGTGTCTCTTTGTGGTAACTTTGTGTGTCTCCTGGTCAGGATTATCACAGTGAATGAAAACCGAAAAGATTTTCTATGCAGCAACAAAGTGAACACACAAAACGAATTGAAAACAGTCCAAAAAGAATACAAATTGTACAAAATGACTCAAAAATCCTCCAGAATTATTCTAAAACTGTCAACAATTACTTAAATGTGTTCTTAAATGACCAGAAATGTGTCTCAAATAAGTTTACAAAAGTCCACAATGACTCAAAACTGTCCAAAATGACAGAATTTTGTTCAAAACGACTCAAAATGTACAAATACAACTTGGACCAGGTATGCTGGTATGAGTTAAATCCAAAAGAACTCCTTTGAGGTATTTTAAAGAGGAAGTGATTAATCCTGGAGGGCTGTTGATGTAAAACTTCACAAAAAGTTGTCACCAACAAAGAGAGCAAATCAACCCATTTAACAGATCGTTCCCGTTTCAATCCTCTCAGAGGAAAGTTTTCCTCAACAGCTGAGAGCGACGGGAGGCGACTCTTAGCATGCTGTTCCTGAGTGCATATCTATTAATCTGCATCCTGGTTAGGAGACTTCTGCTGCTTTACATGCTTATTAATACATGAATCTGATGCAGCGATGTTCTCCATTAAAGCCCCAGAATAAGTGGCAGTCAGCAGTTCTGCTCAAACTAATGGAGGTTCACCATTAAGCTCTCCTACATCAGGTGTTCTATGCACTAAAGATCAGTTTTCCTTCTTTTTGTCGTCCCTTCTGCTTGAAATCGACCCTGAAATGTTCATTATGTGGGTCAGACGTGTTATTTTCTTCTGGTGCAGTCAGTGTTATGATGTTATGGGATGTTTGAGTGGACGCAGATGTCTGGTTGAGGTCGTCTCAACCTGAATAATCTCCCCGCCGACCTTCAAGACGCTAAACAGAGCCGTTGGTAACTCTGTGTAGTCTTCGTATCGCAAACATCTTCCCTCCTTATCGCGTCCGTCTCCATCTACAGCCTCCGGTCCGAGGTATTTGTTATGAAAACAGCATCGCATGCCGTTCTAGCACATTCCCACACGTTTTGGCGTAAAACCCACCGAGCCTCTCGTCCTGGACGGTCGTGGGTGGCGGAAAGAAGAAGAAAGAAAGAAAACGAGTTAGTGACCTGTACTGGAAAAAATGCTCAAAACAAGAAAAAAAAAACTTATTTCAAGGAACTTTCGCCTCGAAATAAGTGAAAAAATCTGCCAATAGAACAAGTGAAAAATGGCTTGGTAGGATTTCTAGAAATAAATGATATTTACAATATTGAGATCATAAAATTTGCTGGGAAAAACTTATTTTAAGCTCTATTTTACTAAGAACCTCCTAATTTGAGATGTTTTAATCCTCCTGTTGTCCTCATTTACAGGCACCAAAAAATATTGTTTCCTGGTCTGAAAAAAAAAATCCAAAAATTGAACAAAAAAATTCCCCAAATTTCTGAAGATTTTGCAAAACCTTCAGGAAGAAAATTCCAAGAATTCCTTAAAAGTTTTATTTTTTTTAAAAATCCCCCAAATTTGGCAAGAAAATTCTTGTAAATATTTCTGAGTAAAAATCTTCCAAAAAATCCTAAAAATGTCTAAAGTGATTCCATATATATCAGTAAAACTTCTAATACTTTCAGAACATTCCAGAGAAATTCACTGGATATTGGTTGATTTTTATGTCAATGTTCTTAAGAAACAGCCAAAAATGTTCAAAGATTTCCCAAAAATGTTGAAAATGTGGACCTCAGAGATTTCACTGTAAAAAATTTTCTCCCCCACATTTTCAGACTTTAAAACGGTTCAGTTCTGACCTGCAGGACGACAAGAGGGTCAAACTTATTTAGAGTTTTCTTGTGAAATTCAACTCAAAACAAGATGATTTCAAGATAATTTGACTTAACAAGATATTTCAGATGCATTGTCTTAAAACAAGTCCCTCCATCTGCTGAAATGTCTCTTGTTAAGTGAATTTATCTTGAATCGAGTGGAATGAGACATTCTGACTATAAATAAGGCGAACAGGACTTGGTAAGATGTAGAGTTTTTGCAGTGTTCTGCTCAGATCTCACTTGTTTTCTGCCTCACATCTTCCATTCTCTGCTCCACCCTCCAACTGTCGGCGCTTCCATTGTTTTCTCGGCTATATTGCTGCTTTCTGTATCTCCAGCTCATCTCCCTCGCCGTCTTTTCATTTCCTCTCCTCACTTCACTTCTTCTTTCGTTTTTATCTCAGCTGATTGGAAAAAGCGTTGCTGAAATGTGACATATTATTTGGGCTTTAGGAACAGATACAGCATCTGATGGCGTGAATGATGAACATACAAATTAAAAATCTGCACATCATTGTGCGCCTCGGCGTCGGGATTAATGTCAACAGACTCTTGTCTTTCTTCCTCCTCCTCCTCCTCCTCCCTCCATCTCATTTCCTTTCCTTCTTCCACATTAATCTGAGCCAACAGACCAGAACCAGATCATCTGAAATCTGAAAATGTTGTTGAGTTTCCCACCAGTAGCTGGTGAATGTTAATCTACGGCCGCCCCAGCAGGAAACGTTACACTTCCTCACTTTTTGTTCCTCATTAAATGCAAATCTGACATTTTCTAATTAGCTGGAAGCTGCATGTTGTATTTTTAACATCCTTTCTGGACCTCTCTGATACTGTATGTGTTCCAAATCTGGCTCCCGGGGGAGGCGAGATGCTCCAGAGGTCATTTCTACCCCAATATTTAAGGAGGAATTTTTACTCAGTTGTAGAACAAATACTCAGATGCACTCATGATGCAAAAATACTTGTGTTGCAGTCATAATCCAAAGACAGTAAAAGTCAAGTTAAGCATTAAAAGTGAACCTTTCTCTCCAGAGAGTGATGTCCAGTGTTGACTCCACATTTTTACTGTTGAAGCTTCTTGAGGTGGAGCTAATTTTATCTACTTTATACTGTGTATGCGGTCAGCAGATAAATCTGAATGGTTGTGAGGTGGTTCAAAAGAAAGTTGAAACGCAAAATTTTCCTTCAAGGTGCTATCAAAAAGTTCAAAATATGGTCCTATAAAAAGCAAAACCCATGCCCATAAATTTGGCCTCAAAAAGTCCACTTGTGCTCGTTCCACTGCTCCAAATGCTCCTTCTACACTGTTGATGCTTCCTGAAAATCTCATTCTACAGGTGTGCATTTGCGATTTCACCATGGATCTTGGACTTAAACAGAAAGCCAAGATCAGATTCTATCCAACTGATCCAACCATCATCACTGGTGATGAGAGCTGGGCTCCGACCCCAGAAAAAGTGTCAAGGTCAGGAGAATGGGCTGGTTTTCTGGACCATTCATATGGTCGTGGTTGGACTTTGAAAGCGGAGTTCTGCCCTAAAGTCATGAGGTATCGGACGGAGAAGATTAGACACAAACCTCTTACCTCCTGATTAAAAGAGGAAGGAGGCTGGAAAGCTTTGTGTTTTTTCTCAAGTCTGCTCAAACTTAAGGCGACGTATGTCCCTAAGAAAGGATTTATTATACGGTTTCGCACAAAGCATCAGTGTTGCAGGAGCACTGGGAGCAGAGTTTCACTGCACCAGGACACCAGTTCCACTCAAAAGTTGCCCAAATTTAAATACGCTTTTTGCTTGTTGTTGGTGCACACTTGGAACTTCCTGTTCGTCATCGCCTTGTTGACTGAACTAAACACACTGGAAAAAATGCTCCTTTCAAAACAAGAAGGAACTTTTACCTTGAAATAAGTGGAAAAATCTGCCAATAGAACAAGTGAAAAATGGCTTGGTAAGATTTCTTGAAATAAGATATGATATTTAGAATATTGAGATCTTAAAATTAGCTGGGAAAACTTATTTTAAGCTCTATTTTACCAGCTTAGGTGTCTCAAAATAAGCCAGACATGCTTACAAAAAGACAGTAGTTTTTCACTCCAAAATATTTTGCTTTCATGTAACCTCCTAAGTTGAGATGTATTAAACTTATTTTGAGTTTTCTTGCAAAATACAGCTCAAAACAAGATAATTTCAAGATTGTTTGACTTAAAACAAGTCCCTCCATCTGCTGAAATGTCTCTTGTTCAGTGAATTTATCTTAAATCAAGTGGGATGAGACATTCTGAGTAAAAATAAGACAAATAGACTTGGTAGGATTTAGAGTTTTTGCAGTGCAAATGTAGAAATCTGTTGAAAGGCCACAAGCCAAACAGACTAAATAGTGAACAACAATCCACCCTGATCTATTAGTCTCAGGAGGAAATTTAAGTACAAGCAGCTAAAAACTGTTTGTCAGTCAACACCTGGATGCTCAAGGTGACGACACTCGATTAGAAGAGGAAGGAC
Organism: Amphiprion clarkii; assembly: GCA_027123335.1. NCBI lineage: Eukaryota > Metazoa > Chordata > Actinopteri > Pomacentridae > Amphiprion > Amphiprion clarkii. The sequence continues at coordinate 38,116,501 of CM049571.1, forward strand.
AGTGGAAAGGTTTGTGTTTCTTTTCACATTTTGCTTGATAAGTTTTGTTTATACAGTTTAGCACGAAGCATCAGTTTGAATTCAACAAAACACAGAGACAACAGAAAAAAAGCAGACAAAACAAGCCCTCGTTTTGTTTTCCTCGACGGTATCAAACGGAGACGTCCTCGGAGTGCAGGCCATAAGCAGGAATCGGCGTCTCACACTTTGATAATTGTGAGTTTTGGGGAGGAAAGGCGGCAGAAGGGGAACAGAGGATGTGCTGACATGCAGGAATCCTGAGACGGGGAGTGTCACCATACTGTAGATGTGTCAGCCTTTCTGTCAGCGGAGGAGGGAACTCCAGCAGGAGAAGCACATGGTGAGGGAGACGCTCCTCTGCAGCTCTTTGTTGGGAGTTTTTGTGAACAACTTGAACAACAGTGCAGCCTCCTTCTCCTTCGTCTCGGTGTTTTCGAAGCACCTGTGCTGCTGTTCGTACCTACAGCTGCAGTAGGTGGTTATGAAACGGCGTAGGCCCGAACCGTTACTCACTTGGTCGTCATGTGAAAAGACCCTTTCATAGATAGACGGATCACAGAAGGTCAAGGACTGAGTGAAGTCGGCTGAATCACAGCTTTACTCTGCAGCCAAAGGAAAGAGTATTTTTCTCTTGACCCACATAATAATTATATAACTCATAGTACATGATGTGAACCGTGAAGGAGGATTTTCTTTGTGACGTTATACAGAACCTGGACAGTATACGGCTGGAATCAACAGTCTGGCTTGTAGTAATATTAATTTATGTAAGAGAACACATCAGATGAGGTTGATGTTAAGGATTTTCTCAAGGTTGCAGGTTTGAACAGAAAGGAGAGTGGCTGCAGACACTTTTTTGTTAAAATTTAACGCTAATATATGTATTTTTTATTCTAAACTACCTCCTGATGTCACGTTTTTGAGGATTTGAAGCTCCGATGAGGTACAGTGTGACCAAAAACGACATCTACAGCATCATAGCAAGAAAAGAGCTCAGTACTCCTCCAAGGCTGCTCAGTCGTTGTAGCCGCTGCTATCTGACATTTTAATGTAATTATAAATATAATAGACATTATTAAGGTGCAAAACTGCCAAAAGGGCACTCAAACCATCTAAAACAAGATGCACAGCGATTGAAACGACATTTAATTTGGCCCCAAAATGACACAAAAGGACCAAAAAAGCAACACATGAAACGACCAACACAATATTAAAACTGTCCAAAATAAGATGCAAAACAACCATCAGGAGACTCAAAATGTCTTTAATGAGATGGGAAAACAATCAAAAGGACACTTTAAATGACTGAAAGGACACTAGAAAGGTCCAAAACGAGATACAAAATGACTAATGACTATTTAAAATGTCCCAAATAAGATGCAACACTACCAAAAGAATACTAAAATGTCCAAAAAAAGACGCAAAATTACATTTTAAATGTCTAAAATAAGACATAAAATAATCAAAACAACACTGAAATTATCCACAAAAGGCATAAAACCAAAAAGACATTGACAAGAGCAAAAACAAGATGAAAAGTGACCAACAACACATTTAAAATGTTCCAAATAAGATGCAAACAGCACTCAGAATGTCTAATATAACATTTTTTGTCCCAGAATCATCATTAATGTTGATTCTTTATGAATAACGTTGGGTTTATACGTCTTATTTCATGACCTGTTGGCAGATTTTTGCAACAATAAATGTGATTTTTTATACTAAAGTGGACGACAGTCAGACTTCCATCACACATCTTCAACCAGAACCAGCAGGAAACCTTTGAGCAACATCCAGCATGTTCCTGCTGGTTCTTCTTCTTCTTCTTCACATCGAGGAGAAAAAAACTGTCATGATCACGAGCTTCTCTTTGTTTATCATCCATCAGGAGCTAAGAAGGTTTCCGGACGCTGCTGTAGATCCCGTCCTCGGAGCGTGAAGCGGAGCTGGTTACCAAACACAGAACATTTCACGCTCCTTTAGCCCGTCTTCATCTGTTTTATGCTAAACAAACTCTGCAGCTTCGTTTCTCTGCTCTGTAGCTGCCAGTTCAACACCATCACTGTATCCAGGAGACATAAATTAGTCTGAAACAGTCCTGAACGCTGCTTGCTTGCTGCACATTTTGATCCTTTCTCATACAGCAGCAGCAATGTTGAAGCATTCGGATTAAAAACAAACGACTCGTCCATGACAGGCTTCACCAACATTAACTGTTTTTGAATCGCACTAAAAGTGGAAAATATCACTTGATCCTTTTGGTCATGGTGGGTTCAGTTAGTGTTCTACCTACATGTGGTTTTCTGGCTGCTATACCTGCTTTTCATGACATTTTTGCACCTTTCTGGGTATTTTTTTGAGCATTTTAAAAATCATAGCACTCAGTGGTGGATTTTAATCAACACCACCTTGAAATTAGCATCTCCAAAAGACAAAAATGCCTCAAGAAATATCAAAATGCCCCAAAAATGGTGGAAGTTATGGATTTCCGATACTCTCTGTGGCCCCAATAACGTCTTCATTTGGATAGTTTTTTTTCCATTTTTAAGGTTATATAAACCAAAAAATTTACCCTGCTTTAGTCATTCAATGATTTTGATCTACTGGAAACTATCCTGTCTGTGTTTCCACCAAATTTCATGGTTGTAGGAGTTTTATTTCTGAAGTTACTGAACCATTAAAATGGCTTCAAGGTGTTTTTAACAATAGAAACAAAACATTTCACAAACATAGAAACATTGTCAAGATTCAGCCAAAACATTTTGCAGAACTCAGTTTCAGATCCAAAATAACAACAAAAAGATGGAGCAGCAACAGATTTCATGAATTCTGTCAGATTTAACCCTTTTATCATCTACTTTGACCCAAAATTTAGAATTACCTGATTAATATTTGCAACAAATTTTTATTTTTTTCCAAAGGTCAGCAACAGAATTGAACCTTCTGTACAAATGACTCCACATAAAACCACACATCTGACATGTAGCTGCCTTACAATGATGCTACAACTGTCTCTACTCCACTATTTATACTTCTGCTCCTCCTGCTGTTTTATTAAATGAACCAATCCCAGATGGTGCTCGTTTCCTTTCTTTTCTTAATAAACCTGCATTTTCCTCTGCTCCCCGATCCATCCTCCTCCAGCTTCCTTCCATCACTCTGTCTGAGAACATCTGCGTTCGGTGTTCTTCAGCTGCACAGTATTTATATCGGGGTATTAGTGTAATTGCCACATTTTTCAGGCGGCTCGGTGAGGAATGCGGTTGTCTGGCGGACAGATAGAGCGGCTCGGTTTCAGTAGTAACAGGTGCAGGGAGGCTTAGCGCTCGCCAGACGCTGGATGAGTGGGAATGTGGGAGACGGAAAATGTGTGATTGTGTTTGTAGGGGTGAAACAGAACAATGGAGATGCAGGTCTGCAGCTTTTTAAAGCCAGACACCGTCGAGGTTTCAGGCTTCTCGTGAACATAACGTCTCCTGAACGTCTGAAGAAAAGTTTTGCACAAATGCTCACTTGGACTCAGTGTCAAAGTTATCAGAATTTGGTACCCAAAGGTCAAAGGTTCCTTGAGGCATCATGCAAAAATGTCTAAATACACTCCAAAAAATTGAGTTATGACAACTTTTAAGGATATTATGTTCATCCAAAACAACACACTGAGTTAAGAGTATTAGTTTTCCTCTAATATATTAGAGATTTTTAGTAAGTAGTCTTAACCGTCTGAAAGAGCAAAATGATGATGAGGTGCAGTCAGAACATTCTTCTTCTGCAGAATGGGATGGCTAGCTGGATAGCTGCAACTGAAGGGTTTAGAAGCAGAGGGTCTGACCCACTTTAGTTTTGAGAAACATGGGTTCAAAGTTTGACTACTAAAATAAGAGTATAAAATATTACAGAAATTATCTAAAACTCAGATTGGATTTCTGTGGGTTAGACCACTCTACTTCTGACCCCCTCATTTGTGAATTAAATAGCTAAAAAATAATGCCTTGACTTAAAATCTAGACCTCAAAGTGAAGAAAATTTTCAGGGAAATATCGTTAAGTAGCATCAGCTTGAATTCAGTTTGAAATTTGAGTTTAAATTACGCACAGCATTAAGTTGGTGCAACATTATTATGATTTTGTAAACTGAATCTGTCAAAATAATGTTTGCATCTTAAGCATTTAATGTAAATTTGGAGTTTCTTTTTGTCTTTTTCTTGCAACCATGCATCTAATTATGCTCTGACGGTAGCACATTTTAATTTTACAGTGTATATCTATATATTTATGTGTGTTATGGTAAAAACTATAAACACAGTGGTGGATCGTTGAATTGCAGCTGGGTAAAATCTTAAGTAAAACATATTTTTGATTAATATTGCTATTTTTTATGCTTACCAATATGCTTCTTTGCCTCCTAGAAGAGAAAATGTCATTAAAACAGCTTTAAGTATTTCAGTTTTTCTGTATTTAATCAATACGATGGAATTACAGCAAGCAGGAAGTATCAGAGCACCAATGAAATCATCCAGATGTAGCGTCACAGCAGCTTCAAGTATTGACTTAAGCCTCTATTTGTGAGTGTTTTGCAGTGAAGTTTGGCATCATTTGAAGTGAACATGTTCCGTTTTATTGTACGTGAGGAATAAATAACAACTTTAAAACAACTGAATGTCTGCAGAAACCATGGAAGTGTTGGACAAATACGGCTAAGCATCGATCTAGTAGCACCCTTGAATGCTTTTAGTCCCGGTTTTCAGCCACATACCAGCATCATTATGTAGAAATGTTGTTTTTTTGCCGCCTGAACGCTGTGATGTGACGGGCTGATGTGGCGTGTTGACCCTCCGTCTGAGGTGAAGTCTTTCTGAATGCTGCTGCTGCTCATATCACACAGTGTTATCTGTAGTAAAGCTGAACTCTGCATACGCTGCCGGACCCCAATTACCTCTGCTTGGCCCTGGGTGTCAGCTGGGAACATCTGTATGGACGGATGTTGTATGTTTCCACTGTCACGACTGCAACCGATTGGAAGCTTGAATTTAAGGCACAAAACAGTTTTATTTTGGTACATTTAGTTGATAAAACATCTTTTTGAGGTATTTTCTGTTGGTTTCCAGAAATTTCAGACGTCCCAATCCTACAACGTTTTCGTAGATAATGCTCACCTTAAGAACATTACAGGTTGAAAACTCAATCCAATGTGTACGCTTGACAACTTTTTTTGCAACAAAAACTGCATTTCTGGATCCAAACTGTTGCTTAATGTTACGTAGGTGGTGAAGAACTTTGTTGTTAATGTCTGCTCTCTACAAAATGACATTCCTACACAACTAAACTGCATCTCAGTTATGTTTTGAAGGCAATTTATTTTCTGCCAGATTAGGTTTGTTTGTCTAAACATAGAGGTTATTAAGTGTCTGAGGTCATTAATCACCACATTAGTCTTTGTCATGGTGCCCCTTCGCTAGCTAAACCTTCATAATGCTCTATGCTCACCAAAATGAATTCATTGGAGGTCATTAAGCATCACAGAAGTCTTTGTCATGGTGCCCCATCTTCTGTGAAGATTAATGACTTTCTGATGAGTTCATTTTGTATTCATAGATCATTTATTTGGTTTAGCGAGTAAAAGAGGCAACATGACAAAGACCTCTGTCATGGTTAATGACCGCTGACTAGTTGATGTTGTAGACAGATAGCATTGTGAAGGTTTAGTAAAGGGGCACCATGACAAAGATTTCTGTGGTGATTAATGACCTCCAACTAGGTCATATTGCCAAACAGGAAGCACTGTGAGGGTTTAGCTAGCAACGGGCACCATGACATAGACTTCTGTGACCCTTAATAACACTCAGCTGGACAGCATTACTTCTCTTCAGGCGCATATGTAACTGAGCGTATTTGGCCCAAATCACATCAGTCATCTGAAAGAGCAGACAAATATTCATTGTGCTTAATTTGTATTATTGATTAATCCATTGATTATTGATTTAGACAATTATTTGCAATTTACATTCCTAGCATCCTGCCACAAATTGTGCTCCCCTTTCCATCACCAGCAACACAGTCGATGTAAACAAGGGATTAAACTTTGGTTTGATACCAGTCAGGTAAAAAAAAATACCTTGATCAACTCCGATTCCCATCTTTCAAATTGAAATGAGACATCCCCATTGAAAATTAAGACGATGAAACATGAAATCCAATCCTTGTCTTGGTGTTTACATGGACATGTGCAACCCTCTTTTAATTATACTGTGGGATTATGATGTTTACACGGAACTCAGAGAAATCTGTTATCCATGTTCCTCCTGGGGCTGAGCTGCTGCCCTAAGTGAAGGAGTCTGACTGTTAAATTCTTTCTAATTTGGAGGTTTTGTTCGCTCATCCAACTGGGTATCAACCCAGAACTCTCTGGAGGGATTAGATATCTCATCCAGCCTGGGAATTCCACGAAATCCCCCATGAGGAGCTGGAAAACATCAGTGGGGAGACAGAATTTCCTGTTTGTCCTGTTGCAACTGCAAAAAAATAAACAAAAAACAGGTCATTGGTCAGTTAGATTCGAGATTTTCAGGGCTTTTTGCTTTTCCAGAAGAGGTTAGAAAACTTGTAAATAAACTTTCTGTTGGTGATTTAATGGTAGAAACGTTGACAACAAGCTGATGAAAATATTTTCCTTCTCTAAATATCCTCAGAGTGGGCTGTCTGTGAGCCGTCCACCTTCTGTCACATTAATTATTACCTGGATCCAAACCCTCACAGGTCATCTGCCTACACATGAAATTTAAATAATGAAGGCTTTTTTTCAAATTGGAATACGGTATTTAAAAACTGTTTTGCACTTGCAACCGTTTCAAGAAACGCCGGGCAGCAGCAGTAATTATGGCTGTATTTGCATGGATGAAAGTCCACTTAGATATTAATATTTATAATAAGAACACGGAGACTTTCTTGCACACATGGTGGTTTTGGAGGCAGAGTGTGGAACTGATGCAAGTTTTAAACGACCCCCTCTGAGAGAACATTTCTTCTGGTTTGTTTTGCGATAACCTTACGCGCCCTTGTGCAGAAATGCGACCAGGCATGCGCCTCAGCTTTGTGTGGGTGCACGGATCCCTCCTCAGCCCAGAAATCAAGATGTAAATTATGGTGCGTGGCGAGCACAAACAGGAAATGTGAGGAAGCCGGCGTGGCTCTCTCTATAATATATCAGCGTATGAATCAGAATAATAGATGGATTGTAGTCGGAGCCATTTGGGAGAGTGGCTGAGTGCCCTGCAATCAATGGACTCTAATTATACCTGCAAAGGTCGGCCACTCGCTCCACGCATCTCTGTGTTTTCGCTTAGTCATTTCCTGATGTGGTGTTTTATAAAAATCTATTTATGCATGTTTTTATTATTATTATTATTTACCTCCATTTTAAATTTGATTGCTGCAACCAGAAGTGGTGAAACAAAAATGTTTGGAAAAGTCAAAAGCAGTAAAACTATGTCCCACCTTCGTCTGTTATGAATAGAAATTGGTTCAGAGTCGCGTATTTGAAGTACTTTGGAAGCAGAATGGTCTGACCCACCTTCTGTAGTTATTTCAGGTTTTCAAGAATGGTGTATCATTCAAAGCGCCGCTACAACGCTTTATTTGGGTTGTGGGTTCGATCACTTTACCCCTAAAAATCTAAACCATAGAATATTACAGAAATTATATAAAACGCCACCACCATGCTTCACATCATGATGCTGCCACCACCATGCTTCACATCATGATGCTGCCACCACCATGCTTCACATCATGATGCTGCCACCACCATGCTTCACATCATGATGCTGCCTCCACCATGCTTCACATCATGATGCTGCCACCACCGTGCTTCACATCATGATGCTGCCACCACCGTGCTTCATTAATGATGCTGCCACCTCCATGCTTCACATCATGATGCTGCCACCACCATGCTTCATATCATGATGCTGCCACCACCGTGCTTCACATCATGATGATGCCACCACCATGCTTCACATCATGATGCTGCCACCACCATGCTTCACATCATGATGCTGCCGCCACCATGCTTCACATCATGATGCTGCCGCCACCATGCTTCACATCATGATGCTGCCACCACCGTGCTTCATTAATGATGCTGCCACCTCCATGCTTCACATCATGATGATGCCACCACCATGCTTCATTAATGATGCTGCCACCACCATGCTTCATTAATGATGCTGCCACCACCATGCTTCACAGTGGGGTGGTGTGTTTGTGATGATGTTCAGTGTTTGGTGTCCAAATTTTAAAAAACGATTGTAATTTATTATGTGTGCAATGACTGGTCCAGAGAAAATCGTCTTGCTAGAAACTGGTCCATGGTGCAAAAATGTTTGGAGACCACTACCCTGGTTTAACTTTTTAAAATCCTTTTTAGTTGCACACCTGTCTGAGCACCGCAACCTGTAATGTGAGGTGTTTAGGGAACATCGGTAAATTATCATGTCGATCGATAAAGAAAGTGTTCAGCAAGTGATGTGGGAGGGGCGACCAGTGAGAAAGTTAATCTGGAGCCCTGCAACTGTGTCTATAGAAGCAGCTAATTCAATTTTAGCTCTAATTTGCTGCCACTTTGGTGTTTGCTAAAGCAGGACGACGCCTCCTCGCTGCACCTGATCCCCCTCAGTCATGTCGGCATGTGGAATAACAATGCAGCAGCTGAGAGGACAGAAAGTTCCAGAGAGGTTCACATGCCTCCAGCTAAGCCATTAATCTTCCATTTGTATTCATGTCGGGCCGAGCTGATCGATACGGGGCATCCCCTCCTGCTTCCACGACACAATGTGCACTTCTGGAGCGATTCCTCCGGGGAAAGGGAGGCAACTCTGCAGAGTTTGCTGCAAGGACACGCCGAAAAGTTAATCAACACAACACACTGTTCTCTTCTCTTTCCTTCTCTTTTTTCCTTCTTTTACACTCGACATTTTCCGACGAGGGTTCAGACAGCGTGGAGTAAATCCTCCTGCAGTTCAGATAAGAGGGGAGAAGGTTCCAGAGGGTTTTCTGGAAGATTTACATGCTCGCTGCTAATCCAGGCAGCGTTCATTGGTATTCATGTCGGTCCAAGCTAATCAACATGGGGTCCCTCTTTATCCTCGGCTTTCTCACCCTCGTTTGTTTTCCTCCCTCCGTCCAGGACGTCGACGGAAACAGCCTTTGTTCTGCGTTGCCTCTCTCCTGCCTCTTCTCTCTGCCTCTTGTCGTTCCTCACATCTTAATTCCTCTCCTCTCCAGGATGATATGTCACGGTTCAGACAGATAGAACGATGGACAAATTAGATTAGAGCCGCTGGACACTAGAGGCGTTTACTGTGTTGAGAAATGGCAGAAAATTCATCAGGCCGTACAGGAGGAGGTCATTAATCTGGTTCTGTGGCAGCTCCAGTGTCGTATTTAACATGTGAAGGTAGAAAACATGTCTGAACCCGACGTCAGGCCACCTGAGATGGTCAGAAACTGCAATAAGATGCTTACATACAACATAATCCCTTTTTTGAAACCATAATATCTAGTAAAAGCACAGAAAATATTAATTTACATGTTGACTGTAGAAAAAATACAAAAATGTCCCAAACTGTAAATAATGTCCACATCGAAGTTCTGTATTTATACGAGTAGTAATTATACTACACTATACAACACTATGCCATACTATACTATGCTATGCTATGCTATGCTATGCTATACTATGCTATGCTATGCTATGCTATGCTATGCTATGCTATGCTATGCTATACTATACTATACTATACTATACTATACTATACTATACTATACTATACTATACTATACTATACTATACTATGCTATGCTATGCTGTACTATACTATACTATGCAATGCTATACTGTATTATGCTATGCTATACTGTGCTATACTATGATATGATATGCTTTGAAATGTTATGTTGTACTATACTATACTGTGCTATGCTGTGCTATGCACTACTATGCTATGATGCTGTGCTATACTATAATGTACTATGCTATGCTATACAATGCTATACTATACGATGCTGTGCTATACTATACTGTGCTATGCTATTCTATACTATACTATGTTGTACTATAATGTACAATGCTATGCTATACTATAGGAAACTATACTATGCTATTCTATGCTATGCTGTGCTATACTATACTATACTACCATTCTGTACCATACTGTACACCACCATGGTGCTTCACATCATGATGCTGCCACCACCATGCTTCACGGTGGGGGCGGTTTGTGATCATGTCCAGTATTTGGTGTCTATCAAACATAGCATCTTGTCTGATGGACAAAAAGCTCCATTTTGGCCTCATCAGACCAAAGAACTTACTTCTTAAACTTTTTCTTAAACTGTAAATAACGTCCACATCAAAAATCTGCATTTTTACATATAGTCGTTTGTTCTTTTACAATGCATGACCATAGAATTACTCAGTTTTACCACATTTAAATAATTATTTCACTGATATTTGGTGTTATTTTCACTTTTAATGCCATTTCTTAAACACATTTTTCTGGCGCCTTACTACCAGATCTTCACCATATTCTTTTTAACATTTTGTTTTACAGTGCCTTCCAGCCCCCCACTCTGGTTCCCATGCATTCCTCAGAAACCCAATCTGCCTTTAGGTTTGGTCCTCGTTGTGTCCAGCTGCTTTCATGGAATGTTAAGCTCCACTTGTGGCTTCATCCGTCCTGCAGCCGAACAAAAGGCAAAGTGGCTTTTCATTGTATGAGGTTCTCCATTAGCCCCAAATCCTCCCTGTCACCCTGCTCTCAGAGAAACGTGCACGCCGTTAAAGTGTGCACGGCAGCCTGACGCTCTGCAGGAATGTAGCGTTTGACTGTTTGTCCAAACACACAAACAGGTGAAGCTTCTCCACCTGGCAGACGGAGCTCCTGGACTGTAAACGACTGATTGATCTATTATTAGGAGCCGTCGCTCGCTGCATCAAATATTCATTCCTCCCCAGAGCTGCAGTCGTAAAGCTCTTCATCAAACCCTGACTGAAGGCAAGACAGCTTCTGTTTTGTTTTCCAAAAACCGACAAGAATCTGTTTGTTCGAGGAGAGGGGGGGAAAAAAAGGAAAAAAATCTATGTAGGTCGTGTCTGATACTGTCGGTAAATAAGTTTCCAACGGGATCAAACGGGTTTAAAATACACAATAAAATGAACATTTAAAGTGAGAACCGTGTCCCTCGGAGACATCTTTCCAGAGTCATGGTTTTTTGTGACAACCTTCAGAGGAGAATGATCCACGTTTCAAGTGTTTGCTCACATTTCTAGGCCTCACACAGCCTTTAAAGGGGCTTCAAGGAACAAAATCTGTAAGAAAATAAAGATAAATCCACGAAAAGTTCCACGTTTGAGCTCAAAATAAGAAAAAGTAACTAGAATGCCGAAGTCTTAATAAATATTTGTGTTTTTTACTCTTGAAATTTCAAGCAAATTAGAGATGGTCGAGTAGAAGATAGATTTGCCGCCACCATCTTCACATCATGATGCTGCCACCACCATGCTTCACATCATGATGCTGCCTCCACCGTGCTTCACATCATGATGCTGCCACCACCGTGCTTCACATCATGATGCTGCCACCACCGTGCTTCACATCATGATGCTGCCACCACTGTGCTTCCCATCATGATGCTGCCACCTCCGTGCTTCACATCATGATGCTGCCACCACCGTGCTTCACATCATGATGCTGCCACCACCATGCTTCACATCATGATGCTGCCACCACCATGCTTCACATCATGATGCTGCCACCACTGTGCTTCACATCATGATGCTGCCACCACCGTGCTTCACATCATGATGCTGCCACCACCGTGCTTCACATCATGATGCTGCCACCACCGTGCTTCACATCATGATGCTGCCACCACCATGCTTCACATCATGATGCTGCCTCCACTGTGCTTCACATCATGATGCTGCCACCACCGTGCTTCCCATCATCACCCATTTTAAGCTCACAATAACAAAAAAAACTCGACAGAAAAAAAAGCGCAAAAGCCAACTAGCAAGATTTTTTTAAAACTCAAATTGAGCTAAAATTTAAGAAATATCTTTAGAGTTATATTTTCATCATTAAAATTCTTGGCAAATCAGAGATGGTCGAGTAGAAATTTGTTGTGAAACTCCACTGATTTGAGATAGAAGGACCAGCTTTGATAAAGATGTTTTCCCAGCTTTGTACTTGGTAGGAGACATTCTGTCGGCCACAACGTTCAAATCACAAAATGTACTTCAAACAAAGATTGTACAGAGTTTGAATGTAAACTAAAGCTCAGGACAGGAGCTGAAAATCAAGTCATAATAAAATTCTTAGGAGACCAATGACGCATCTTAGATGGAAAAAGAACTTTCTTTAGGTTCATGTATTCTGTGAAGACTTCAGTCGACCTTCAGACCAGGTTAGTCTGTTGTAGGTGGACTTGGTGTCTGTCAATCCTAGTGTCTACTCTGATGGACATAAAGCTCCATCCTGGTCTCCTCAGACCAAAGAACCTTCTTCCAGGTGTCTTCAGAGTCTCCACATGTCTTCTGGTGAACTCTAGTCCAGATTTAATTTGACCTTTTTCCATCAGAGTCTTTCTCTTTGTCTCCATGAAGCTTTGACTGGTGAAGATCAGACAACAGTTGTTGGATGAACAGTCTCTAACATCTCAGCTGCTGAAGCTGCAACTCCTTCAGAGGAGTCATAGGTGTCTTGGTGGCCTCCCTCGCTAGTCTCTTTCTTCTCGGTCTCTCAGTTTTTGAGGCATGTTTACACATATTTCCATCTTTCTTCTATTAATGATGGTTTAACTGGACTCCAGCAGATATTCGTTGACTGTTTTTCTTTAATCTGACAGTGACCTTTTTATGGAGTTTTTAGGAGTTTTCCTTTGACCTAATGCTGTTGAGTAGATGAAACAGCTGCTTCGTCTCTTTTAAGTCGAAGCCGCCTCAGATCTGAGTTTCGAGCACATTCCAGACGTACTTGATCGTATTGGGAACATCTGTACAACTTGGACGCCAAAGCAACACCTTGAACCCTTTGTCTTGTTTATCAAACCACTTGTAAAGAACTGTAACGGATTATATCCCTCTGAGCTGTGGGTATTGGAGGCATTTCTGGAGAAGATCATTTAAGGGGAGTATTTGTTTCTGTTGTTGTTTTGGCTTCATGTGTTTTCATCCTTCTTCATGTCTTCTGGCCTTTGGATTGCTGCTTCCTCCTTCATCTGTTTCACCTGAGTCTCATTATCCAGTCATCCCTCTTTAGTATCCAGAGTCTTCTTGGTCTTCCCTTCCTGTTTGTATGTCTGCTCAGCTCAGAGTTTCTTATGGATTTATGTTTTCTGCATTTATGGACTGACCCTGTTTATTCCTGGTTCCTTCCAGCCTCCGTCTGTTCCAGTTTTCCAGCCTCCCAGCCAGCCGTCCATTCACCCCCCAGTAAGTCTTTATTCAGCTTTTTATTTGTTTGCTCTTCTGTTGCTGAGTACATCAGTATCCTCTGTCATAAAATTGACTCTATAACCTCGTTTTATTAGTGTCGGCTCCTGAAGAATGACAGCATTTTAAAGCAAAGCGTCTCTCAGACAGACTTTTACAAAGGTTTTAAAAAAGCAGCCGATTAGCAAATGTGATCAATGATATAAGCAGATCATGAACTCAAATATAAGTCATATGATGAATTAAACTCTCTGCAATATTTGAGTTTGACGACATAATTAAGCAAATTTACCAAGAAATATAAAAATGTGCACTAAAGTTCTGTGAAAGAGCTGATCTTAGTGAAGAATTTCTCCAGTTCTGTTTGGTTTTCCACCCAATATGGTCCAATATTTCACTACTGTCGTTGGCATCATCACAGCTTTTTCTGTTTTTCTTTTTAATTCATGAAAATCAACATATTTTTAGGTTTTATAATCCGTCATCAGTTATTCCGTTACTGTTCAAGTATCATATCAAAGTCAGAATTTTGGTTTCCTGACACCAGTTTGCTCTAAATGCCTGAGAGTTCCTTTAATACCAAAACCCACCGGATGGTTTGAAAGGCATGATGTGTGTTTGTTTTAAAAATTGCACCATTTATCAACCAGAGATTGTAGAAAAACAGAAAGAAAGCAAGTACTTATGGTTAATTTTAGAGTACTTTGGACAAGTTTTAAGTTATTTTAGAGGCGCTTTCAGTCAATTTGGGCCATTTTTTTAGGTCATTTGGACAATTCAATGTTACTTTGGTAAAGTTTTTAATTAGTTTGGACAACTTTAGAAAATCTAAGCTACTGGATGAAGAAAATAAATGCAGCATGTCTCAAACGGTGAACAGAGCAGCAGATTGTTGGAGATACATTCAGCATGGAGAAACATCTTTCTACAGTTAAATATCCATAGTACCACTTTTTAAATATTTTTTTTGTAAAATAAATAATCCAAGAAATGCAACTCTTCCCTTTTTGTTGTGATTTATGGTTTTCTCAGTGCACAGAAGAGTTCTTTTTCTTCTTTTTCTTCTTCTTCATGGTTGCTCTGTTTCCATTGAGGTGCAGGACTTTATGTTGAGGTGAAAAGTGAACCACAGTGAAGAGAAAAATGTGACGGGAACAAATAAAACCAAGCAGCAGAGACTCATCTTTTCTGATTAAAGTCTAGACATGATAGAAAGAAGTAATATTTGACGTCTGTTTTATATAAAAAGATGATTGTTTATACAGTTTGAATCCATTCTCATGAGCACAGCTGTCAAACCCATCAGTTCATAGATTCCTGTGGAAGTCCGTCTGTACCTGGAAGTGGGAGTCGGAACTTTAAGGGTCTCCTTGCACTTTATTATCGCAGGAACTCTGCAGCTCTGACCGCTGCTGTAATAATGGGCTGCATTTATCAAGATCAGAAGTGCTGATGTCAGATCATTAAGGAAGCGCTCGTGGCCTTCTCCTTTCATAATGACCTGGAGAGGAACTGGTCCCAGAGCTGCTGCAGGAAAACACAGCGTGGAAGCAGAGCAGCCAGTTCAGCTCTGTGTGTTAAATATGTTAGTAGTTGTTGCTGTTGTGTCGTTTTTCTGCTCCTGCTGCTTTATTACATTTGTAAAGTCAAATATTCGCTTCATGTTTAGCGATAAATTGCTTAATTAGATCGTCCGGTCTTTCCCAGGTGTTGCGATGAAAGGTTTTATTTTTCCGTTGCTACCGATTAATCACAGGATTAGATAAGATCAGCCGTTACTAGTCTCACTGTGGGGACATCTACAGTTACAGCAGCATCCATATGTCTGCTCAAATACAGACTTAGTCAGCATTTCCCCAACTAATGAAGCTCCAGCATCAGTAGAAACTGATGCTTGGCAAATATGGTGAGACAAGGTTGTAGTTGTTTTGTTATTTTGACTTGAAACCTGTCTAAGCAACTCAAACATCTCTAAAATGCCTTTAAACTCACTTAAAATGACCAAGAAATGGTCCAGGATGACGCAGATTGTTTCAAATCACTCAAAATGTGTCCAAAATGACATTAATAAATATTTATTTGACCTTTAACATGGGAAAAAAAGTCCAAAATTTCCAATCAACAATGGTGTGGCTCTAAAAAATGTACATATGACTCAACAAGGTTCCAGTTCTTTAGTTATTTTACATGCCAAGATGCCATTATGAGGCAATCTGGGTGATTTTTGAAGAGTTTTTGATATTGTGTGACAGATTTTGTGACATTTTGGACAATTTTTTGAGAAATTTTGGTCAGGGTTTAGGTTATCTTGGACCATTTTGAGTCATTTTGGGCAAGTTTTGATTCAGTTTTGGACAAATTTAGTTTCAAGTACTTGAAATCAAACTCCACAATAAATTCCAAATTAAGTTTCAAGTCATTTTGGCCACACATAGCTGATCCAAATGATTGAATAAGTCCAGTAGAGGTCAAATTCTTACTTAGTGTCCGTTGAAAACCACAAAAATAGAGCAACTGTTTCCATCCAGGATCAGTGTCAGAGGGATTTATGTAGTGGAGTCTTATGTTCTAGTGACGGAGGGATAAATGTAGAACAGTGATGTGCAGTAATGATAGACGGATATGTGCAATATAATCATGTGGAAATGTTAATATGGTCACTATGTGGTATCACTTGTTGCTTGTTTTTCTTTGTAATACGTCTTTGTTTAGTTCTGGTTTTATGTTATTTGTAATTTCTTTATTTCTAAACTGTCAAAGAGACACAAATGGAAATCAGCCGTACAGCTACAATCTCTTGTATTTACGTGGAAATGTACATTAATATGAACTGTCCCATTTAAAAATAAATAAAATAATTTATAACCTCAGCGTATATATACACAGTATCATGTTATATATTCAGGAAATATGGGATGTGTGGCTGTAATGTTTCCAATTTCTCTCACATTTCTGGGAAGATGGACAGTTGTACTTCAGACTGTTTCTGTAAAAAAATATATATATATATAATATAATGTAATGTAATGTAATATAATATAATGGGATGTGATGTCGTATAATACAATATAATATATTTTGGATTGTGTTTGTGCAGAAAAAAATATATTATCACAAAATATGTGGCTGTAGTGTCTCAATTTTCTTCAATTAAAGTTTGCCTGTTTTTTTAACCTCAAAGAAAGAAAAAGATTCTATCTGTGTTTTATTTGTGTAAATGTGTAGTATAATATAATCAAGAAATATGTGGCTATATTGTATCCAATTTCTGGGATTATTTAGTGTTTTAACATAAAAAAAAGTTGGGAAAAAGTTGTACTTGAGACTGTTTGTGTAAGACATGTAATGAATTGAATTTCTACTAATTAATAAATAAATATAATAATATAATGTCAACCTGCTCATTCAGGATGTATTTTTGCTTTACTGTCCCAAATTTTCTTCAATTAAAAAAATAAAAGGAAATAGTAAATAATAGATAAAAACAAACTTGTGACTGTTTGTGTAAATATATGTGACCTGAGAACACATTATAATATAATCCTGTATATTCCACAAATATGTTGCTGTGCTGTCAAATTTCTTGGAAAAATGAAAAAAACTTGTACTTGGGAAATGATATAATATAATATAATATAATATAATATAATATAATATAATATAATATAATATAATATAATATAATATAATATAATATAATATAATATAATATAATATAATATAATATAGTATAATATAATAAAAAACAATATAATATAAGACCAGGAACCCCAGGGAGCCTAACCACTTCAGACCTGTGGCCCTCACTTCTCACCTGATGAAGACCATGGAGAGGATCATCCTCAGGAACCTCCGTCCCCAGGTGAGCCAGTATCTGGATCCACTGCAGTTCGCCTACCAACCGAACATTGGAGTGGATGATGCAGTCGTCTACCTGCTGCACAGATCGCTGACTCACCTGGAGAAACCCAGCAGCACTGTGAGGGTCATGTTCTTTGACTTCTCCAGTGCTTTCAACACCATCCAGCCTTCTCTGCTCAGGGTGAAGCTTGAAGGAGCGGGAGTAGACTGTCACCTGGCTGCTTGGACCATCGACTACCTCACCAACAGACCACAGTACGTGAGGCTTCAGGACTGTGTGTCTGATGTGGTAGTCAGCAGCATGGAGGTCCACAGGGGACAGTCTGTCCCCCTTTCTCTTCACCCTGTACACATCGGACTTCCACTACAACTCTGGGAGCTGTCACCTCCAGAAGTTCTCCGATGATACAGCCATTGTCGGGTGTGTATCTGAAGGGGACGAGCGGGAGTACAGGATGGTCATCTCTGACTTTGTTGACTGGTGTGAGCGAAACCATCTGCAGCTCAACGCCAGCAAGACGAAGGAGATGATCGTGGACTTCAGCAGGAGGAGGACACCCCAGACTGCACCGGTGAACATCCAGGGTTTGGACATTGACATGGTGGACACATACAAATACCTGGGTGTTCACCTCAACAATAAACTGGACTGGACACACAATACAGAGGTTCTGTACAAGAAGGGCCAAAGTCGTCTCCACCTGCTGAGAAGACTGAGGTCCTTTGGAGTGTGCAGGACTCTGCTCCGGACATTCTATGACTCTGTGGTAGCGTCTGCTATCTTCTATGCAGTGGTCTGCTGGGGAGCAGGGAGCACTGAAAGGGACAGAAAGAGACTAAACAGACTGGTCAGGAGGAGGTTCTGTCCTGGACTGTTCCCTGGACTCCATAGAGGAGGATGTTGGCAAAGCTCACATCCATCATGGACAATCCCTCTCACCCACTGCATGACACTGTGGAGTCTTTAAGCAGCTCCTTCAGCAGCAGACTGAGACATCCACCCTGCAAGAAGGAGCGCTATCGCAGGTCCTTCATTCCATCTGCTATAAGACTTTACAACATCAGCATCACTGGCTGATGTTAACATAAACTGGACTATATCATTACCACCCCCAACCATAAAATTTGCACAGACATTATTGCACTGCTCATCTTTGCACTTTTAAACTTTATTTTAATTTTTATTTTTTCTGTTTAAGCCACTTTATCCCCATCTCTCACCCTTGTATATATTGTAAATATTATTACTATTGTTCTATTATTTTATTCTTATAACTACACCTACTGTTACATAAGCTGCTGTAACAATGTAAATTTCCCCTGGCATGGGGAGAAATAAAGAACTTTATCTTATCTTTATCTTAATATAATACAATATAATATGCAGTGTAATATAATATATTCAAGGAAATATGTGGCTCAGGGGTCTCAATTTTGTTGAATTCCTGGGATTTTTTTTTTTCAAAATTTAAACCTAACTTTTTTTTTTTTTAACCTGGGACTGTTTGTGTAAAAATAAAAAATAATTAATTAATTAATTAATATATAGATGTATATTCAGCAAATATGTTGCTTTACTTTCTCAAATTTTCTTGAATTCCTGTGATTATTTTTTCAAAATGTTAACCTAAAAAAATTACCCTGGGACTGTTTGTGTAAAAATAAAAAAAATAAATTAATAAATTAGTTAATTACTTTAACTGAATAAAAAAAAGAGGGAAAAGTTGTACTTTCCGTAAAAAAAAAAATATATATATATATATATATATATATATATATGTATATATATATATATATATATATATATTTAATATCATATAAAAATATAGTCAGGAAGTTTGTGGTTGTACTTCCTCAAATTTTCTCCTGTTTGTGGGATTTATTTGTAATTTTAATCTCCAAAAAAAAGAAAAAAAGGAAGAAAAAATAAAAATAAAATATAAAGTTATATTTTCAGGAAATATGTGGCTGCAAAGCCTAAAATTTTCTAGAATCTCTGAGATTTATTTTGTATTGTTAATCTACAAAATAAAAGTTTTACCTTAAAAAGATTAAATTTCTGCACAAATAAAACTTCCAGTCAGTGAATCTGGCGACGAGCGACAGAATAGTTTCCAGTGGCTCCAGCAGAGGCCAAAATTTTAATTACTGCCTCTTGAAAATGGAAAAAAAATCATCATAATCTTCTTCACAGTCATTTCCTCACACCTGGCGAACATAAAATTTATTTTCTAACAAATGATGAGCTGCTGCTCCATGAATGTTTATTTAAAGCTTATCTAACAGAACAGTTCACATCAGCGCTGTGGAATAAATGCACCAGAACTAATCAACAGCTGGTTTTCTGTCACTACAACACCGTTCAAAAACATTCTTATTGTTAGTTTTAAAGGAAAATAGCATTATTTACTTGCTTGTGTAGAATATTTGGCCGATTTTAGACAGTTTCATTTGTTTTTAGACGTAGAATTTTTGCATTTTCAGCCATTTAAAGGGTTTATTATCTCCAGAAATTCAACTCCAGCAGACATGTAATTTAATGAGGAAACAGAACAAACAGTTTCCAGCTGATCCACACGATGCAGCGACTCCTGCAGAGGCCAGAATTATAATTATAGGCCCTTAAAAAACAGACCAAAATGCAAAATTATCAAACTGCAATGCCGGTTTATTCATGCAGCAACGAGGAAACTAAAAGTCGTACAACAGACATAAAACCAAATGTAGAAGAAACTTTAAAAAAGACATTTTGGAACAATTAAAGAGTTAAATTGGAAAAGAGTTCTGGTGCATTTATTCCACAGCAGTGTTGATTAATGTCAACTGTTCTGTCAGATAAGCTTTAGAAATGAAGGATTGACCAGAAGAATGGAAACGGTGAAAAATAAATTCCATGTTTACCAGGTGAGAGAAAACCTGTGTGGAGAAGATGATTGTAGTTTGTGGGTTTTTATCTCTGTGTCTGCTGCCTCTGAGATTACAGAAGCTGACAGAAATGAAGAATTACTTGGAGAAAGTGGCAGGTTGACTTTTACTGAAACACACATCATCAGAATAAAACGAGTCGCTTCCAGTTCAGCTGAGCTCTGCAGACAATTTAGATTCTCTCACATGATTTCTTTCTTTTCTCTTATTCCAGTTTCAGGTCATAGTTCATGTTTTCATCCTTTTAGGAAATATCAGAGAGATGCAAACCTGCTGCAAACACATGGAAAATGACCACAAATGGCCAATAAATGATCACAACAAGATGTAAAATGACCACAAATGGATGAAAAATGGCCACACAGACATAAACAAAGACTAAGAGGTCAAAACAACATCAGAGATACAAAACTACTGCAAAAAGACTCAAAATGACCACAAATGGATGAAAAATGGCCACAACAATATGAAAATAACCACAAAAAATGCAAAATTACTAAAAATGGATCCAAAATGACCACTAATGGACACAAATTGTGCAAGAAAAATGATCACAGAATGATACAAAATGACCACAATTGGACGAAAAATGACCACAAATGGATGAAAAATGGCCACAAAG
This sequence comes from Amphiprion clarkii, assembly GCA_027123335.1. NCBI lineage: Eukaryota > Metazoa > Chordata > Actinopteri > Pomacentridae > Amphiprion > Amphiprion clarkii. The sequence continues at coordinate 38,137,415 of CM049571.1, forward strand.
ACAAAAACAAAGACTAAGAAATCAAAACATCAGAGACACAACTAAGAGACTTGATCACAATGACCACAAAATGACCAAAAAAAGCCACAAAATGACCACAGAGAGATTCCACAACCACTATGAGGTAAAAACAACATCAGAGAGATTCCAAATGACCACAGATGGACTGAGAATGACGGAATATCTCAGTCTGAAGCATTTAGAAGCCAGTTTAAAGTCACTTCCTGTTGCTGCTTCACGTCTCCACACAGATTAACTGCTGACTTTCTTCAGACTTGGCCTTGGTTTCATGGTCCTGATATTCACTCGACACGGTAAACATGCACATATCTAACATCTAACACAGCTGCTTTTCTAGCACCACACATCTGTCCAGCTGTGGAGGAAAATCCAGGAGGGAAAACAAGAAGACGCTTGATTGGACGAGCGGCGGAGGAGCGACTGATTGATTAGATGCCACGAAGGAAAGCGAGAAAGAAACGGGAGATTAGTTGGAACCCTCATTGGGAAATAATGAAAGAGGTGAGGAGGAGGAGGGTTTGTGGCGATGAAGGGTTTCAGGTCAAACGCTGGCGTCCCAGAGGAGGAATAAAAGGAAAACAAAGAGTGTGGAGGTAATGAAAGACCTGAAGCTGAGTGGTAAACGCTTCCCTTCAGATCCCAGCCTCAGGTGACCGAGGAGGTCAGGGATCAAACCTGGAGATCTGCTGCTTAACTGAACCATCGATGTCGGCGTCAGACAGGAAGCTGCTTTATTTCAGCTGCATCTGCAACCACATCTCTGCAAGATTACGTTTCTGTGCAGCTAATCTGCAAATACGCCTCCAGGAAAGTGCAGTTCTGTGTCGAAATGAACGGAATTAGCGACGTGTGAAGAAGCAAAATGACCACAAAGAGACACAAAATGACTACATTGAAACTACCACTAAGAGGTAAAGGCAACATCACAGAGATGCAAAATGACTGCAAAAAGATGCCAGATAAAAAATTACCACAAATGGATGCAAAATGACCACAAAGAGACACAAAATAACCACTAAGAGGTAAAAGCAACATCAGAGAGATGCAAAACTACCGTGAAGATACACAAAATGTCCACAAAAAGATGCTGATTGATGAAAGAAATACCTTAAATGACCACAAAAAGCCATAAAATGACTGAAGGGTTGGAAGGCAGCCGATTTAAAAAAGCAACGTTAGAATAAAATATTAGAATAAAAAATGACAGCAGCATCTAAATGATGTGGAAGAAAAATCACAGACTCATATCTGTCAATCAGAAAACGCTGCTGCTGCTAAATTTAATCCTTTATGCAATATGGAGAATACAAGTCCACCGTTACTATGGCGATATGAGGAGAGACATCCATTAAAGCAGTGAAGAGAACAAATAAATAAAAATACATTCAATCACTAATGCAGTTCCAGGGTGGACACATTAGACACATTAAAATGTATTATTTAAAAATATATTTTTGTGAATAAATATTTTTTATAATTTTATATGAATATATTTTTACATTTTTATTATGTCTATGAATTCTTTTTTATTGCTAATATTATTTTTGAAATAATAATTTCTATTATTATTATATATTTATATATCTTTTCAATCAACATTTTTTAATATTTATCTTAAATCTAAATCTTTTTTCTTTTTTATTCCTTATTTCCTTATTATTATTATTATTATTGTTGTTATTTTCTTTTTTAATATTGACATGTATTTATTTTTAATATTTATATTTAATAATTTTAGTACTTTTAGCACTTTTTATTGAATATTTCAATATTATTGTTGTTTTCATTTTATTTCCATGTATTTATTTATCTATCTTTTGAATCTATATTTTTCAAGATTCATATTTACTATTTCTTTTTAAAATCTTTTCTTTTATTCCTTATTTCATTATTATTATTATTATTATTATTATTATTATTATTATTATTATTATTATTATTATTATTATTATGTATTTATCTTTTAAATTCATATTTTTTAAAATATTTATTAAAATTATTTTATTATTTATTTCAGACTTCTTTTTAAACAACAATATTTTTTATTACTTTTATTGTTTATTATTTCCTTCACAATTCACAAATGGATGAAAAATAGCCACAAAAAGACCCTAAATGACAACAAAAATAATAATAATAATAATAATAATAATAATAATAATAATAATAATAATAATAATAAATTAATTTTTAATATTATTATTATTATTATTATTATTATCATTGTTAAATATTTATCTATATTTTTAATTAATTAATTTTTGGATATTTATATCTCACATTTATTTTTAAAATAAATATTTGTTATTACTTTTATTGTTTTTTTAAGGCCTTTTTTCCTTATTTTCTTTTTTATTATCATGTATTTATCTTTTTAATTAATATTTTTAATATATTTATTTTTAACTATTTTAATTTATTTTTTTCTGCAAAAATCAACCTCTTTGGTTGCAGTTTGCAGCTTTAATTTCTGAGAGTAGCTGTAATATTAACTGTGTTTGAATCTCGGCTCTTTGTTTTTGTTGTTCTTGTCGCCAGACTGTAAATAAATCGACTCTGGTTGGGAGGAAACGCTGCCTTCAGGGTGGTGCTTCGTCGAAGGTTTTCCCGACAGAATCGAGCTGCTGCTGGAATGTTTACGATTCCTCCTCCTCCTCCTTGACATCTGTTGACCTTGAGGAGCATCAAGCTTGTATTTTGGAGGTTTTCTTAGTGGAAGTTAATTGTCCGTGTGCCCGGATCTGCTCCTGTCCCGGACCGGAGTTCTATTGTGCAGTAAAACGGAATTATGCCCTTAATCATTGCCCTCTCGGCTGCTCCTGCCCTCATTCATTTCCTCTCTTTATCTCCCTCCGTGCACACCAGCTCTCCGGCTTTTCTTTTTGAAGCCATTATAGGATCCGAGGACAGTTTTATGACATTTATTCTGCCTGCCGCTGCCTCCCATCGCTCTCCTTCCTCCCATCATCCCTCTCTCTTTCTGTTAATTACCCTTGCAGTCTTATCTGTCGACACCCTTCAAACTTGCGGTTCGCTGTCATGAATCAAGCGCTCCCTCCTCTTCCTCCTCCTCTTCTACCCCTATCAGCCAAACAATTAACCAACCGGCTCGCTCTAATTAAGCGCCGCAGACAGACGCATGCAGAACTCCACCTTTTCCCTTTGTGTCTGAACGACACAAGAGCTTTTCCCGGAGGGTTTACATGAGTTCTGACCAACGCTGACGCACGGAGATGTTCTCTGGAGCAGGAATCGGAAGAAATTTGGGGAATATTAATCCAAACGGTGGGTTAATGCTGCAGAATGTCTGGCCTGTCAGTGAGAAATCTGCAACAGATGCAGGAGAAACAGCAGGTAGGACGTCAAATAAAAAATGCAAATAAATGTTTAGTAAAAAAAACTGAGTAAAATGCATGTAAACAGCATGGAATAACACAAATAAGTGGCGAAAAAGAGCGGGTAAAAAACGGAAGAAACAGTGAAAAATAGTAGGTAAAACCTCAAATAAACAGGGTGAGAAATGGTGAGTAAACAAGTCAGTAAAAAGCTGAGTAAAAATTCAGGTAAACATTCTGTAAAAACACTAGTAAACAATTTAAAATGTCAATAAACAATGACTAATACACACTTTAACTGTGAGAAAACAGTAAGTAAAAACACAAATAAACCGTGAGTAAAAACACCAGTAAACAATGAGGGAAAATATAAATAAACAATGAGAAAGCAGTGAGAAGAAAGTAAACAATGAGTAAAAACAAAAACAGTGAATAAAAAAAACAGTGAGGAAAAAACACAAGTAAACAGTGAGTAAAAATAAACAGTGAGGAAAAAACAAGGAAACTGTGAGTAAAAATACAGGTAAATAGCGAGAAACCACTGAGTAAAAACAGAATGTTGTGTTTTTGTTAAACAAACATGCAAAACTCCACCTTTTTCCTTTTTGTTTACGCGTCAGAAGAGCTGCTCTGCGTTTCCTCTGAGCGTTTATGTGATTTTTTTCTTTCTTTTAGCGTAGTTCCACTTCCTGTGCCTGTATTTGTTCGACCCTCAGCGCTGCGATGTGTCAGCGGCGGCGTTAACGAGGACTGACAGGAAGTGGTCGAGCTCATGCAGCTAACCTTCAGAAGGAGTCCGGCCCTCTGTGATTGATGACTTTAATACAAACGAGGCAATAAAGCAGAACTAAGTCTGAAATTAGCCGTAATAGCAGTGGACATTATTACACTTCATTATTGCTTCCCAAAGTGGCAGGTGACCCATATAATACCCACAACTTTCCCCCTTCACTTGTTCTATTTGTTTGTGATTCAGACGTTGAACGGCCGTTTTCACAACATCGTCCTGAAACGTTCAGGAGCTTCTGCAGCTTCTAGAAGGTCAGAAAGTCTTAGAATTCATAACACTGATGACCTGAAGTTAATGTGAAGACAGTTGTCACCATGGAAACCTAATAAATGGAGTTGTGTAGCAGGTAATCACTGTAGTTTAACCCAAACCTTGATTCTTTTCTAGACCTGACTAAGTGCTTTTAGTAGTTGCTAAACACAAGGTGAAAATGGTACATAAATGTCGAAAAAGAGAGAAAGTGAAACCGCAAGTAAAGTGTTAAAAGAAATGATGAACTGAGTGTAAAAACACAACAGGGGACAAAACAGTGAGTAAAAATGCAAATAAACGAATGAAGAACAAGTAAAAACACGAATGTAAAAGCAGCGATTACAAGGCAAATGAACACAGACGGAACAGAAAAACAGCTAGTAAAAATCAAACGTGAAAAAGGTGTAAACAGTGAGTAAAAAACAAGTAAACAATTCAAAACAGCGAGTAAAAATGCAAGTATACAGAGAGTAAATAACAGAGTAAAACACACATGAATGGTAAAAAAGAGTGAAAGTGAAAATGCAAGCAAATAGTTAAAAGAAATAGTAAAAAGTTGAAAAACGTGTTGTTTGAATTCTTCATGAAAGTGTTTGGTCGGTTGGTTGGTTGGTCAGTTGGTTGGTTGGTTGGTTGATTGGTCGGTCGGTTGGTTGGTCAGTTGGTCGGTTGGTTGGTTGGTTGGTTGATTGGTTGGTTGGTTGGTTGGTTGGTTGGTTGGTTGGTCGGTCGGTCGGTCGGTCGGTCGGTTGGTTGATCAGTTGGTCAGAATGCTGCCATCAGAAGTAATTCTCCTTCTCAGTCTCTAGTGTTACTTTTATAAGGATGAGTGCTCAACATCTATATCCTTACAAAGCTAATCCATTATTTTTGGCAGCATATTTGCGAGTAAATAGAGTGAAAAACAGCAGTAAAAACTGCAGGTAAGTTAATGAATTTTGCATCCTGGTGCCAGACATGTAAGCAGAACATTGACATGACCGTAAGTGAAGGAAGAAACTGGCAACGTGGTGCTTTGGGGAAGCAGCAAACTGTTGGGGTAAAGAGGCTTGTAAAACTGGCATCCCGGTCCCAGTTGAAGAGCAGGAGAATGTTGGTGTGGGTGGTAAAGACGAGACCACGTAGCACCCCGGTAGTAATTTATATCAGTAATAAATAATTATTGACTGTCCTTCACACTATGGCTTATTTTATAAATCTATTATTCGTTATTCTAATTTTTTCATTGTCTTTTTGCTTTGAGGTTCGTGCAAGTTAAATTTTCCTAACAGCTGACGACAGCAGGGGTGTGTTGCCTGGTGAAGGTGGGTGTTTGGCCTCCTTGACCTACGGGACGGTGGCCATTATGAAGTTCATGCTGAAAGCACCGGTGATGCCGAGGCCTCAGCTTCAGCAGCCACAAACCAACCTCCAGTAAGGTTTGCCTTTCATCACCCATCAAGTGCTTCATCTGGTGCCACTGCAGGTCCTCAGACTCCAACAGCCAGTGGGCTAAAGATGTTGCAGAGGTAAATCTATAATCACTATTTTATCTTGTCATCTGTTTGTACTTAGTACTTTTTTGCTGTGTGCATCTAAGTGTATCATAATGTGTTGATGTGTTGTTTTTTTTACACTTAGGAATGTCTGTAGCAGAGATAGTTGATGGGATCCTGGAAACTCAAAAGACAGTCATCATATAATTCTCTGAATTCCAGTGTTTAGTTCCCAGCATCAAGGCCAAAGTTGCTGATGCTCTTGGACAAGATGAGCCCATTGTACTTATTGACAGTCACCACAATGAAACAATGGAACAAGAGGTACCTACATCTTTCCTTTTTTAAATGACAGCTGGGCAATATATACCAGTACATACCAAATACGTTTTTATATACAGTGATACAAAGTAGTATTGATTTTGTAATACAGCTTCCACTTTTTGTTTGTCACTATTCTTTTTGCTCCTGTACAATCTTTGATAACTGCTTATCATGCGTGCATATCGTTTTTACAACGTAAACCATCAACTATCAAATCTGATGAATGAACACTGGACACACAGAAGAAAAAATGCTGTGAAATACATTTTTGGTTATATTGCCCACACCTGATTAAAATCATGCAAACTAAGTTTAAAATTATATAGATAGTAAGAATAAAAACTGCATGTTTGGTGTTTTATCAAACACTGCAGGACCTGCTGTCTGGAAGCTGCATGCAAGGAAAATATTTGCTGTTCCAGAAGGACAACTACATAGACTAAGGAGGAATAAAAGAAGGAGAGAAAGGTAAGTTGCTGAAGTGCAAGCATTGGGATGTTTTAGTTGGTTGTCTTTGCTAATGAGATAATAGTGCATGTTTTTTATTTATTATTTTTTAGTCGTTGAGAGGACAGTGGACTTCCAGGTGTTCTGGAACAAATAGAGGAAGTTGTTCTTGCGTCCCAGGGTCTACAGGAAATCTGAAAACCTGTGAAAGAGCTGGTCGGGTATGTGGAGGCCAATCCACACACAGATCTATGCTCAATGCCAGTCAGGCTGCATCTGTCAAAGCTGCATCTGCCTGCATCATATGCAGCGGTAATTATCTGAAGTTAACAATGTTACTGTTTAACTGAAACAATATTGCATTCATAGTAGCATCTTCCCCATTATTTGTGCAGATCCTGTGAAGGAACCAATGTTTGCTGAGTGCTGCAGAAGTCTGCTGGGTTGTTGATCTTACCTACTGCAGTGGCAGCAAAACCTCCATCACTGTCCCAAGTGTTGCGTGGATAATGTTGAATATCATGTTCAAACTGTAGTGGAGTTAGATGAGGCAGTGGCTGCACTGCACAGTATTATTTGATGAACATTATACTTATAATTTCTGATAAAGCTAAAGAATGTTCACATACATCCCAACTCTAACGTTTGTGAGTTTCTCCATTTTATATATACCATAATCATTGAATTTTAATGAAATATCAAAGTTATTTTGTTTGTCAAGGATGTCACACACCCCTGGCAAACTGTTTTGTAAATTTTAATTTAAATCTTTTTTGTATGTGTGAGATTGGGGGAAAAGTTCTTTTGTTCTTAAAGAATAATGTTTTTATAAAGTTTACAGAGATATTCTCCAACAATAAAACAGTTGTATTGCACTAAATTTAATCTTGTCTTTTTGATAAACTGTAAATGTTCAAGCATTTTTAATCAATTTCAAATGACCACATATTTTAATGTGCGAATCATTTATTATTTCATAATTTCTTACATTTCACACGCCTCTGTAACATTAAGCAGGCAGAAAAGTGCTTATTGAAAACATCCTATTCATGGTTGACAACATTGTCAAGAATCATAGAGAGATCAGGGTAAGCATTCCCAAAGTCAAGCTCTGCCAGGCTTCTGTCCTCTTCGTTAGAAGAGGGTCCACACCAAAGGTTGACTCTGTCTGCAGAGAAGATCCTAGATCCTGCTGATAACCGTGAGCTGCATCAGTTGCACTGGGTAACAAGTTCATTGCAATTTTGGCAACACATCCACCAGATGCCATATCGTTGGCTATGCCACGGCCTAGTAAATGAATTGAAATGTATTTTCATTCAGCTAGTTAGCTCTTGCAGAATTTATTGAAATCACTAGGTAATTATTTTACCAACCTGGTATCCTGTGAGCATTCCATGCACTGACAACAAGGTTTAATCCAATTTGGCTGAGAAGGCAGCCCAGGTTACTAAAGTTTATAGTGTTGTCCTGCATGTCTATGGTCTCTTGGTCCACCAGGTGCACCAAAGCTGCCTTCAGTGGATAATTAATGTGACTATTCACCTCTGGCCATATTCGATCTACCCTAAGATTCTGAGGGGAAAAAAAATAATACATTGAAAAGGTACGTGGTAAGAAAAGGTCATTTACATAACCAGAAGTGTACGTACATGACTGCGTCTCCTTGAATTGTTCTCCATGCAGAACCTTCTGACACTTATGATTGAGCAATGTGGAGCTCCATGGCGACGCAAAGTGTTGCTGATTTCCACGTAGGTTTTGCCACTCTCAAAGAGTTCCCGAATTAAATTAGAAAAGGGCTCGAGTGCAGCCATTCTTGATGTATTTGCGGTCCAGACCAGCGCAAAACTGTTCTTCCTCGGCGACTTCCGGTACTTCCGGTGTTGCAACAAAATAGGTCTGTGTATTGATCTGGCAATTGGATTTTCCATTCTGAAACGGGCCCTATGGAGGAGGCAGCAGAGACTCTGCTCTCCTCGTTTGGATTAATTCTGATATAATAACTGATGGTTTATTTATCGGTTCAGCAGCAGAATCTTTTCCACAGACAGTTCTCCTGCCTGTTGGCTTGTTTTAAACAGTTTTCTGCCTTCGGCTGATTCTACCAGCAGACACTGAAAGGACTCTGATAGTTCAGTAACTTTTAAAAGTTCAGCAGACAGGTGCTCTGCTTTGGAGTGCGACGATGTCGTCGGTGATGTGGAGAGTGAAGTTTCTGTTTCACCCACAGCGTGTTTTAGGTTTTGATTTGATGTTTGAAATACTGACCGACAGCTCAGATTTAACTGTCTGTAGTTCCGTTTTGATGGATGTTAAACTTTCACTCAAAGCCGCCAGGAGCGGGGTGTTTAAAATAACCACCGTCTCGTTACAGAGTGAAAGTAGCAGTTCCTCCTTAAGGTCAGAGATTGCAGCATCTGAGGGCCTCTTCAAAAGAAGACGTAGTTGATGAAGGCGTTCTGGAGCAGGACCAGAAAGACCACGACCAAGCAGCCTTGAGATCTTAGGCAGTGTCTCCCTCAGGTGGGTGTCAACGGTGGGTGGGCGTCATCAAAATACAAAACAGGAAAAAATCTAGATTATAAATCAACATGGAGCCAATGCACTCTGTGTATAACGCCATAGTATAGGATGTAGTTCAGAAAATGTCAAAGTATAGTATACTTTTCAAGAATAACATAGTATGGCCTGTAGTTCATAGTGAAGGATGTCGGCAAAAAAAACCCATAGATTATTATCTGGTTCAAAAAGCGCAAAATGATGGGATGTTGCCTAAAATTGTCATGTGGTTGTCATGTGGTTGAAAAAATGTCATAGTGCAGTATATTTTCAAAATAGTATGTTATTCAAGAAAACATCAGAGTATAATATGTCATCTAAAAAATGCCATAGAATAATATTTCATTGCACAAGTAAAAGTATAGTAGTTTTTAAAACTGTTCAAATTCTTATAAAATGTTGCTAAAAAACAACAAAAAAAACTAAAACAAAAAAATGTCATCGTAATATGTCAATTAAAAAAGCCTATAGTATAGCGTGTCGCCCAACAAACGGCATAGCATAGCATGTCGCTCTAAAAACGTCAGAGTTTAGCCTTTAGTCCACAAAACGTTGTTATGTCCCGGCTGTCTGAAGTAGGTGAGGAGCAACACAAAAACAGTCCAAACGCTGGTTTCCAGAGGGCTAGACAAGTATTTATATGAAAGAGTAAGTTTACAACAACACAACATGTGAGGGGGTTAAAAGCAAATGGGTGTTAGTAAAATAAAAATAAACAGAACTAAAAGTGAACTTCATGTTGACATTGATGGGCATTCCAACCAGGAACAAAGTAAAAGATAATCAATACAAAAAAACTCTTCCTGTTCACCTCTTAAACCCAAAAACACACCGCAGTAGCACCCTCAACTAAAACTACCAATGGCTTCCCTGTTTTCCTTTGTGAACAATTCAGAGGTCCCTCTCTATCTCCCCACACATCCACCAACCACTGGAACACATCTCCAAAGTTCTGCCGGGCCAGCTCAGCTTCCCCTCAGAAGAAGTGGCGCCACCTGCCAGATGAAGGAGCCTTTTGAGAGGCAGCTGGCATCATGATTGGACTGTACTTTGGTCTGTTCCAATCCAGCTTCAGCTCCAGAGACGGCAGGCGGGACGAGTCAACGGAGGCCGGGTGGACGAAGGCATGAAGCTGAGTACAATCCAGAAAACAACAGAGGAGGAGTGCAGCGGCCCAGAGCCAGAACAACCAGAGTAGCATGGTATGTCTCTTAGAAAACATCATAGTAGAGCCTTTGGTATGAAAAAACGCCATCATATACATCGTATATTGTACAAATAACAAGTCAAAGCAAAGAGACATACATTGTAGAATTGTAGTAATTGTGGGCTGACTGATTTACTGATTATCAGTATTTTATTTTTTATTGATTTACGGTAATAAATACATTTAAAAATGGCGCTACTTTGGCTCTGAACCTTTATCTACCTGTGGTCACTCTGTCTTCTGGAGTGATTTGATTGGTTAAACGTCACAAATAAAACTCCTTTAATTTAACATCTGCAAACAAAACAAAAACGTATCAACAAAGTTTTCTGTTAGAGTTTGTGTTCTTCTAAGTTTAACTCCAAGATTTTAAATACTTTCATTTACTGCAAATGAATATCTACTCCAAATGTCTCACTAATAATCATTATCAGCCTTAAAAACCCACAAAACACCCCTCTATACTGGACCACACTTAGTACAATCCGGTTCCCCCTTCTGTAAATCTGCTTGGAATCTTCCACTTCCTGTTTGTCAAAGTGGCCTTCTACCTGGACAGGTTTTGTTGGAGCTCATGCAACAAACATTTTGGGTAACTGCACTTTAATATGGATGGATGACACTGAATTAGAGTCTGTTTTAATGAGACTGAGTTCAGATGTGTAGCTCTGTCATTAAATAGGAAATTATTTCTCAGAATTCACAGAGAAAAGTCTGAAATGTTTGCTAGGTTAGCGTCCCACATGTTCTTTGGCTCAGCTAAAGCTAACTCTCTCCAACTTCTGGATCTCTTGAGTTGCTTGTTGTTAAAATATCTTGCGAGAGGTGCTGAAGCTCAGAAAGTCTGAGATGTTTGTTCAAAATCAGCTCATTCTCAAGTCTGATCTGAACTGTCCTCTTTTGTTTGAACTTTCCCTGAACTTAGGAGTTAATGACAGAGCAGCACATCCAGACTCAGTCTCATTTATGTGGAGATTAAACTTCAGTGTCATTCATTGATGTTAAAGTGCAGTTCTTCAAATGTTTGTTGCACATGCTCCCGACCAAACCAGTCCAGGTGGAAGACGATGTGAAGAGAAAGCTCCAGAGGATGAATATCACACATTTACGTTGGAAATAAATGTCCTTTAATTACATAGTCATGCAAAAGTTGGATTTCCCTTTAATGATGTTCAAATCTTTGTTGAGTGTTTTGTTGATGTTCGTTTCTAAATGTTTTCTGACACTCGGCCCCAAAGATTAAAACCTTCTACAGCTCACAAGCTGCAACAATTCACACATTATCAACTATCTTTCTGACTAAACTAAGATAAAAAAGTGAAAAACTGCCTGATTCCTGCATCATGAATGTAAATCTTTTTGGTTTTTATGACAGTAAACTGAATATATTTGGGTTTGACATTTTATAAACCAAAACAAGAAATGAATTAGTGGAGACAACAACAGATTAATGGAGAATGAAAATGTGTTTTCCCATATATATGGCTGAATTACTCCAACATTACAAGATACATACAATTTTAATTCAATTTTATTTATATAACGCCAATTACAGGTCAAATTGTCTCAAGATGCTTTATTTTTATATTTTTTAAAAATGTGACAAAGTAAGAAATTTAAAGCTCTTGACTAATCCAATTTATTATTTGGTTTTTAAGAGACTAATGGACAATTAAAATAAGTTTCTCCACTAAAACTAATAAACATGAGGTCAAATAGAAGGAAGAGTTTTAAATACTGCAGTCCCACGACGACAAGAATAAAATTTGTCAAGAAAAACTAAATCTGCTGGTTGATTCCATTAAAGTCCTAATAAATGATAATAAAGTGTGATACTAAAGGTTTGTGGTGCTAAAAATCTCAAAGTAAAGATATCAAGTTGAACATCTGGATGGAGGTTGATAAAAGTTGACCTTCCTTCATTTCTCTGGAGCGACTCCATGGATTTTATGGATGGTGGTTAAAGACCTGCTCTTCTAGTCGTCTTCCTTCTAGTCGCTGTAAAAAGTCACTCCATCCTGGCCGACTTCAACACCTCTTCATGACAAGTTGTTCTGCCTCCGACCTGGTGGAAAGTCCAGAAACTCGGGAAAACCTGTGGAGACTCGAAGAACTCGTGGAGACTCGAAAAACTCGTCGGGTGGGGGAAGGTGTGGTGGGGGAGTCTGGGTGGAGTCAGGGCGGAGAGTAGGCGGGGAGGTGGGTAGCGGCCTCCCGCCCCTCTACTCCACCCACCTCCCCGCCTACTCTCCGCCCTGACTCCACCCAGACTCCGCCTTGGCTCCGCCCATGTGGTGACATCAGCAACTACGATGTCAAAGGGAGGACGAATTTATTTATTTTTATATGATCTGTAGCTCAGTGAGTTAAGGATTTGCCTATGGAGCTGCAGGTCGCCGGTTCAAGACCAGACACTTCTTAAATTTTCTCAAAATTCTGACAAAGACAAAGAAAGAAAACTGCCGCTGGCCGGTCTTGAACCGGCGACCTTCCAGTTACTAGTCTATCCTCTTATCCTCCTGAGCTACTCGCTCAGATACTAATTTTAGTTTTTTTTGCGCATTTATCATCTATTTTTTGTCGTTTTCGAGTTTTTTTTTTAACTTTCTCTTTTCTCGCCCGTTTTTCTCAGGAGGTGGGACTTCGGCCTGTGCTGGAGGGTGGAACCCTCAGTTCCAAGACTTTTCAAAGCCTCCACACCTCCCGAGTCCTCAGGACCTGAGCTTTCACACAGTCTGAGGGCTGAAATTTTCTAAGTCCCACAGTAGATCTCTGTTAGTTTGAACCTTTAGACAGTCTGAGGGCTGAATTCTTCTAGGTCCCACAGTAGTTCTCTGGTAGATTTAACTTTCAGACAGTCCAAGGACTGATATCTTCTAAGTTCCTGAGTAGTTCTCTGTTAGTTTGAACCTTCAGACAGTCTGAGGACTGAAATCTTAAAAGTTTCTCAGTACTTCTCTGTTAGTTTCAACTTTATGGTTAACAGAAGCCTTAAAACTTGTGACCATGAGTCTTGATTTCACATTTAGACCATCTATCTGAGTTCTTCTCAGACCTTCACCTGTGGGTTTTTTAGAAATCCTTAACAAACTTTGATTCTCTTCACTGAACAGTAAAGTTTGTGGAGATCAGAAGGTAACATTAGTTTGATAAATGCCTTCAACTACTAGTAGACTTTATCCGGAAAGCAGTTTTCTGAAATGAGTTCTTAGTAAATCTGTCCACAATCAAACCAAGAACATAGAAAGAGGAAATGTTTGAAGAAACAACTTCATGTTTTCATTTCAGACTAGAAAATGCTTTTAGACCTTGATCTGTTTTTGCTCTTTTTCATCCTTTTATTGTCTCTTCTGTTTAATTTGATCTTCTAAAGTCTAACTGGTATCTTTTCAAATGTTTTGTCTTTAGTTTGATTCTTCTTAAATGTTTAGTTTTGCTCTTTTCTCACCTTTTATTCTTTTCTAATGTCTGATTTGATTTCAAAATGTTTTGTCTTTTTAATGTTTAATTGCTGTTTTTTTCAAATGTTTTATCGGCTTGTTTGAAAATTTCCTTTTCTTTCCCAATGTTTAATTTTTCGATTAAATCTTTGTTAAAGTTTTTCTTTTTAAATGTTTTACCACCTTTTAATGTTTAATTTTCTTTTTAAATGCTTCATTGTATTTTCTGTTTAATTCCTATTTAAACTTTTGTCTTTAAGATTTTATTTTTTAATTAAATGTTTTGTCTTTTTAAAGGTTTAGCAATCTAATTAACTGTTTTGTATTTTTTAAAGGTTTAATATTCTTCTTGTTTAATTGTATTTTTTTAAAATGTTTAATTATCTATAATATTTCATCTTTAATGTTTAATATTTTTGTTTGGAAAACTTTGTTTAATTTCATAATTCCATGTTTTGTATCTTCTGTTTAATTATCTAATTACATATTTTGTCTGTTTAATATAATTCAATTGTATTTAATGTTTAATTTTCGTTTGAAATGATTATTGTATTTTCTGTTTAATTCCTATTTAAAGTTTTGTCTTTAAGATTTAATTTTTTAAATTAAACATGTAATTTTTTAATTACATGTTTTGTCTTTTTAAAAGTTTAGTAATCTAATTAAATGTTTTGTATTTTTTAAATGTTTAATTATCTATATTTCATCTTTAATGTTAATTATTTTTGTTTTAAATTTTTTGGTTAATTTCATAATTTCCTTTTTTGTATCGTCTGTTAAATTATCTAATTAAATATTTCATCTGTTTAATATAATTCAATTGTATTTAATGTTTAATTTTCTTTTTAAAAGTTTAATTGTATTAAATGCTTTTTCCTTTGATATAATTGCTTTTTAAATGTAGTTTATTTCTTTAATTTTTTTTTTTCTGTCAAGATTTTAACCCCAACCTTGAAAATGAAACAAACCCTGAAATAACAATGAAAATACTTCTGTTGTCACAATCATGAGTTAGTCAATTATTCAGTTTATAAATTCAACTTTATTTGTTTAGCACCTTTCACACAGATGACAAAACTAAACAAGCAAAGAGAAAAAACTACGCTAAAACTATGATTAAAACTCAAAAACATATTTTTTTAAAAAAAGATTTAACATGGTAATAAAATGTGTGTCCAGGGGATGGAGGGAGTTTATTGAAGTCTTCTTGGGATCACATGATAAATCATTTAAAATATAAACTTGATATTCAGTCTAAGGAAACTGCAGAGCAACAGAAGAACCAACAATATCTCCTGTTTTCTCCTTTAATGAGTCAACTCTTCTTGTGCTTTCAGACCAAAGAACTACAGACTCTTCACAACCTGCTCAAACTCTTGGTACAGGACCTCACCACACGGGTCAAGAAGGTTTCCATCTAATTTCTACTCTGAAGCTCACCTTCTCCTGCTCAAACTGCTGACAAATGTTTCTGCTGCTCTAAAGTCTGGTCTCCAGAACTTCCTAAAAACTCTCAAAGTCTCTTCTGCTGCAGGTTGCTTTGTAGAACTGTTCCAGAAAACCTCACTAAACCACATGGAGGGGCCTCAAGATAGTCGTCCAAATGAAACCGTACAAAAACCAAACTAGCACAACCCAAACACTAAAGTCTCCTGCAGCCGACCAGAGAACCTCTGAGAACAGAGAATCAGGACAGGAACTCTTACCTTCTGGACAACCAATGCTGGTTCTCAAACAAGAATACAGAATGTGTCTGACCAGAAACCTCTAAAGACTCACTGCAGCCAAGATAAAGACACAACTCAGCTGCAGCAAATCCACTAATCACTGCACACATTAGCACCATGTGCTAACTGTGGCTAAAGAACCACATGTACCAAGACAACTATCCAGTACAAAGCCCTAAAACACACCAAGAAACACATTAAAGACGATTTTACTGCTGGAAACTGCAAGCCAACGCCTAAAGAACAAACTAAAGCAACGGAACCAAACCCAGTTCACTGGTGAAGAGAAACAGAGGAAATGTTTGTCTGCAGCTAAACAAAGCAGGAAGACACTGAGCTGCTCAGGTGTTCCTGATAACACCAAGCAGCCACCTGGACAGCCAATAGGAACACAGCTTCCTGGAAGTCCAGAGGGCTGGGTAAGTGAAGGAAATTTAGTTTAAAGTTGAAGCAGAAAGTAAACAAAGAAAGTTGAAAACCACCTTCTGATCCCTGAAATCTCTGAGTTTTCACTCAAAGAACGCCTGAACATGTCAAACTGGTTCCATAGTAGAACCATCATTGTAAAAACGTCATAGTATGGTGTGTTGCTCCAAAAACATTAGAACCCGGCTGTCTAGGGTCGCTGAGGAGCAACACAAAAACAGGACCAACAACAACACAACATGTGAGCAGAAACATCACAAAGTCTGTCTTTAGTTCAGCTGAAAATATTAGTTTTTGTCTTTTTTTATTGACCAAACTTTTCAGGAAGTAGATGAAGAATAATTAAAGCTCTCATGTAGAAGTCCAACTTATTTTGGATCCTTGTGGAGAGTTTAATCTGAGAGTTTGTAAAGCTGTTGAGTTTTTAGAGTCACATGGATTGTTTTGACATTTAATAACCGAGTCCTGAAATAAAATTACAGTTGTGGATTTCTGTCATTTAGTCTGGACTAAACAAATAACAGCAGCATTAATCTCAAACGTCATTATGAGGATTCTGGATTGAGGTTTCTCACTTGATAATGATGAAAACATGAAGTTTAGGTTGTTTTAAAGGAATATTCCACCTGAAATGTAGACCTGAGAAGTTGGTTTGGAAGAATATACCATCCTAAACATCCTTAAATGTAGACTAAAAGACAGTTTGGAAGAAAATTCCACCTAAAATCCTCCAATGTAGACCTAAAAGGTGAGTTTAATGGTATATTCCACCTAAAATTCACTACTGTCGACCTTGGAGGTTGGTCTGATGGTATATTCCACCCAACATCCTTGAACATAAACTTAAAAAGTTCATTCAAAGGAATATTCCACCTAAAATCCTTCAACGTAGACCAAAAAATCTTTGTATAAAGGAGTATTCCACCTTAAATGTTGACCTAAAGGATGGTTTGGAGTAATATTCTACTCTAAAATCTTCCAATGTAGACCTAAAAGGTTGATCTGATGGTATATTCTACCCAACATCCTGGAACATTTACCTAAAAGGTTGGTTTAATGGTATATTCCCAGAAGAACCATTGAACATTGGGCTTAATGGTATATTCCACCCAAAATACTTGTACATTTACCAAGAAGTCAGTGTAAAGGAAATGTAGACCTAAAAGGATTGTTCAAAGGAATATTTAAAGGATTATTTTCATTATTTAATAATCTATTATCAGTCAGAACCCTGGCAAACTTCTTTTCATCAGTTTTTTTAGTGGAAGTCACAAATAAAGGAGCTCTTGGTTTTTCCCGGCTTTACTGAGTCCAAAGCTGCTGTTTCAACACAGAACGTTCACATGCATCCACAAACCTCTCAGCACTCAAACACCCACAGACAGGAGGCCGGCTGGACCGAGGCTCGGCGGCGTCCTCAGACCCACGAGTCGGGGAGTCGCTGAACTTGTTGGTCCGGTTTGAAGGCCTCCGTGTGGTCCAGTAGAAGTCCACGTAGTCGGTGTTGGCTTTGAACCGCAGCGACTGGCCACCATCAGGTGGACCGGCTCGTCCTCATAGGACTCCTCCTGTAGCCTTGAAGGGACCACAGGAACATTCAGTAGCTGTTGGAGTTCTTCCTGTCAGGCTAGTGGTAAAACGGCTCTGAACAATCTTGTACTTGTCTGGAACAATCTAACAGCCTAAACTGTTAACAGCAGTGTAAAGAAGCAAACACAGGCATAGATTAGGACTCAAACTAGATTTATTTTAGAAAACAAATCAGCTCAGAGGCATTTGTTCACACATGTGGCTGAATAGGAGGCCGTCCAATCAGATTGGAGGTCTTCACTCTGTAGGTTGGTTGTTGGGTGAGACTCTTGGACCTCCATCAGCTGACGTGGATGTTTGATGGTCTTCCTCTCTAGTGCCAGATGATTCATCCATGAATTCAGCAGCTACAGACTGAAATGAAGCTCATGCTGCCGTTATTGAATTCCTGTTCCAGATCAAATGTTCAGAGCTCATCTTGAATGCAGCCGTCTGCTGTCTGATAGTTTTTCTCATTGTAGTCTTCAATAAAGTCTTTTTCCTCATGTCAGGATGTGGTGAGACTCTTTCTCAGTCTCTGCAGACGTCCCTCATTGTGCATCTCCAGAGAAGAAACAGAAAAACTGGTCACTGCTTCAGCATCACAAACGCTCTCCAGCATTGAGAATGTTTTAGGAACTCATTCACTGTGTTGTGAACTTTGAAGGAGCAGAAACTTTACAGCTGCCAAAGATATGAGCTCCAATTCTGGATGTTTTAGGAAATGAAGTTCATCAAATGAACACTTGATTTTTGCTGATAACTCTCATGAAATTACTGAAGAAATCCAACATAAAAACCTGTAAACTCTCAGGCAGCTTTTGTTAAAGTTTGTCTATAATTCTATCATCATGTTCTGGAACCAGGACTCTGCAGAAGTTCCTTCAATCAGATACTTGTGTGTTTCTATTTAAGGCCTCAGGTTTGAACGTACAGCAGAGGATTAGAAAGGAGTGATTTTAATATTTAAACCAGTCCAGTAAATGTTTGGAGTAAAAATTATTAAAATTCTGATTTAGATTGATTTGTGTCAGATAATATTGTAGAGTCTCACCTAAATATATCCAGATGAGTTCAGTGTATTTACATTTTATAGAATATTTGATTTCTTAATCTCAATACTGTAGGGTCTGACCCTAAATATTATAATAATGAGGTAAATTTAAATAATAAATAATGTAGTGCAGAGTCATAAACTTTAATCAGCTAAACTTACATAATAAATATCACTGCACAATCTTAACCTGAACATTCATATTATTGAGGTAAATTTACATAAATCATGATATTCTAGAGTCTTAACTGGAATATTTCTAACATTAATCTTTTTGTATTGTGCTGATAAACAACAATAACTCGACCTTCAGATAATATTTGTCTGTGATTGTGAGACTAAATTCCTCCCCATTCTGGAACTTTCCGTGCAGCAGCTGTAGGAATAAATAAAAATAAAATCTGTTCCTTTCCACATTATGCACATTTATTTATTCTCAGTATCTCAGACTGAATGGTAGCTGGCAGTAAAAACAAACCCATCCCACCCAATTTAAGATAAATTCACTTAACAAGTGACATTTCAGCAGATGGAGGGTCTTGTTTTAAGTTGAATTTTACAAGAAAACTAAAAATAAGTTAATAAGATAATTTCAAGATTGTTTGACTGAACAAGATATTTAAGATGCATTGTCTTAAAACAAGTCCCTCCATCTGCTGAAATGTCATCTGTTAAGTGAATTTATCTTAAATCAAGTGGGATGAGACATTTTGACTAAAAATAAGACAAACAGACTTGACAAGATTTTGAGTTTTTGCAGTGCATCCCCAGAGGTTCTGATGAACCACTGGGTCAGAGGAGTTTTAGCAGCATAAAGGGACCAACACAGTATTAGTCAGGTGGTCAGAATGTTCTACTGTTATATTGTCATGCTGATTATATGATCAGTAAATGTTACCATCAATTATAACATCCACATTGATCAGGAAAACAACAACTCTCAGTTCATTCAGAAACTGTGGGGTTAAACCTAAAAACACAGACCTCAACAGCCAGAGATGGGAGTTTGGATGTTGTTGTGGGAGAACTTATAACTGCAACCACAACATAAAGACCAAGATTTGTCATTTAGTCCAAATACACATTCGTTGAAGCCTCCTTTTCTGCAGATACTCTTGTATGCGACCGCTACATAAACTCTTCCATCTCTCCTCTCCACCTCCCAGTAACAACGTCCAGTCAGACTCTCTTTACTCAAGACCTGAGAAGCACAATCCGTGAATCTGTCTGGATGATCAGGATAATATTGAGGTTGTTGCTTTAATTTAACTAGTCTGTTCCCTTCAAATATCAACAGATCTCTATGTGCTGTGTTTGGATCCAGAGTGATTTCTCTGGAATATTTTAAGAATCCAACTCTGGTCTTTGGTTCTGGTTCTGACAGTGAAACATCCACTTCAGTGATTGCCAGTGAGATGTTTGTCCATGTGTCCCTCAGAATGTCCTGTAGTTGATCTCTGAGCTCTTTCACAGCTGCTGTCACGTCCTCAAAGTGTCTCCGAGGACGGATGTTGATGCTGGATGAGTGTGTGGACTCACTGAGTGCTGACACTGAGGGGTAGTTGTGGAGAAACTGGCTGTGATCTGGTGTATCTGAGAGCTGCTTCAGCTCAGCATCTTTCCTCTCCAGATCTCTGATCTCCTGCTCCAGCTTCTCCTGAAGCTCTTTGACTCGACTCACTTCAGTCTCCTGCTGGGATCTGATCTGCTGCTCCACATCTCGGCCTCTTTTCTGGATGAGATGGATCATCTGGGTGAACATCTTCTCACTGTCCTCCACTGTTTTATGAGCAGAGACATTGATGTCCTCCAGCTCCTGTTGAAGCAGCTTCAAATCTTTCTGTCTGTCCTGGATTCTCTGCTGGATGTTTAGTCGACTCACCTCCAGCTCCTTCTGCTTCTTCGTTCTTTCTGCTGCTGCTGGGACTGTTTCATGTCCTTTATGTTCATCCATTGTGCAGAGATAACAGATCAACTGCTGATCAGTGCGACAGAAAATCTCCATCATCTTATCATGACGAGAGCAGATGTTCTCCTGGAGGTTCTTGGAGGGTTCCACCAGCTGGTGTTTCTTTAGTTGAGCCACATCATAGTGAGGTTGGAGGTGATTTTCACAATAAGAAGCCAAACAGTCCACACAGGACTTGACAGCCTTCATCTTCCTCCCAGTGCAGACATCACAGGCCACATCTTCAGGTCCAGCATAGCAGTGATCAGCAGCAGCAGCTTGGAGTCCAGTCTTCTTCAGCTCCTCCACTAACTCTGCTAACAGGACGTTTTTCTCCAGGACAGGCCTCGGTGTGAAAGTCTTCCTGCACTGAGGGCAACTGTAGATTCTCTGACCATCCTCTCCATTCCAGTGTGTTTTAATACAGTCCATGCAGTAGCTGTGTCCACAGGAAGTAGTGACCGGATCCTTCAGTAGATCCAGACAGATGAAACAAGAGAATTTCTCTGAATCCATCTGATTTCTTTGCTGCGCCATTTCTCCTCTTGGTCACACGGACTGTTTGAGTTTCACTTCCTCGTACTTGAAACTCGTTTGAACTCTGATCTACAAATCATGTGTTCCTACAGTGAACGGTTCCTGTCAGCTTCTTCCAGAGTGCAGATCTGAAGGGAGGAACCAGGAAATGGGTGGAGTGGAGCTGCTGTGTTTGTAGATCAGGAAGAGGAGGAGGGTTATCAGGCTGAGCTTCATTCCAGGAAGAGCAGAGAGACGCTGAGTGTTGAACCTTTTTACAGCAGAGCTCATTTCTCATTCAACCCTCAGACGACAGTTTAACAAACTTACTCAGATTTCCTCACTGATAGAAATATGAAAATATTAGATGTTCACATCATTTAGACTTTGGCTGAATCGCTTTTTTTTTTTTTTTTAAATCCGACAATGATCCTGATCACGAGTGACAAATTTAACGCTTGAGATTAGATTACAGACGTTGATTCTGATGTTTTATTAACAAGCAAACTCAGACTGAGGAACTTAATGACATAAATGATATATTTATAGTATTGTTCTATTTTCACTTCCTTAATTCCTTTTTTTGAAAACTGACATCAGTTCTGATCACGACAAATAAATATTCATTAATTTTCAGGATTAAACCATTTAAATGGAAGTTTGTTCACGTGATGTCACTGTCAGGCTTTTTTCAAATAAAGGAAAAAAATACACATGATGAAATAATTTTTAAACAATTAGTGCTGAGAGGCATTTTTTTTCTTATAGTCTGGGATACATTAATGGGCAAAACATTTAGTTTGATGCATTGTTATTTTATGCAGCATCATATTTAATGAAACAATCACTTCAGACCTTAAGAACAATAGTAGTTGTAATAATTAAAGCTGCAAGCATCATTGAATGGGCCCTCGCACAACCATGTCAGGACGTGGTGCATGTGGCGGTGTGGCAGACATGTCAAGGAGTTGAGACTGAGCTGACCAATGTCAAGGATGATATCACAGAGTTTCTAGCAACAGTACATGCAAACATAATGACAACTTCCTGTTACCAAAAGGTGATGCTATGACTTTTACTCATTTTTGGAACATGAATGTCCTCAGACCCAGACTCTTGTCCAGCATCTGATATTTGGTCCAGATTGGATCATGTCCAGCTGAGATACAAACACTTCAGTTGTAATGGCGAGACATCAAAATTTGCTATCGCCACAGAGACACTGATGACAATTCAGTTTTCTCCATGAATCATCATTAACGTCTTCAGGCTTCTGTCACCACATTTGAGCATAATAATGTGAGTACATCAAAGCGTAAAGAATGCCTTTTGCTGTTGCCAGCAGGTGGCGCTATGACTGTGATTGGGTATTAGAATATGGACGTGATCAGGGCAGGATTCAGATTAAACATGTCAAGTTTGAGGCAGATTGGAGCATGTACAGGAGAGTGAGACAGCACTTCCTGTTTCATGGCGAAGCATCAAAGTTCAGAGGGCTGCCATGGTCATGACCTGGGACTGTTGTGGAAGATTTTAATAACTTTCATCATTAAGACGAGTTGTATAAACTGGTCAAATCTGAGGCGTCTTGGAGTTACCCCTTATGAGGAGTGAATGCCTGAAAATGAGCGAAAATAATAATAAAAAAAATCCCACAGATAAAGCAAAAATGGTCGATTTCCTATTGGGTTTAAGATATGGCTCCAAGAGTCTATTGTGCGTCCTGACGTGCTACATGTGGCTACAAAATTTGGTAGATGTAGGTGAAACGTTCTGCCCATAGTCAATGTTACAAAAGTTCCAGGGGGCGCTATGGAGCCATTTTTCCAAACATGTACAAGTCCAAATGTGTAAATTGTTGCCAGTTCTGATTTATTTGCAAATTTTCACAGGTTTTGATGCTAGCTCGGTTAGCATTGCTAATTCACATCAAAGACAACATTTACTGGATGCTAACTATGCTCTGGTCAACACATGCAGAAATAAACTGCACACATTATATCTGACACTAAAGTTGCATGTGAAGTCGATTAAAACTGTCACCAATAAGAAAATTAACATTTACTTAGCAAACTATCTAGAGTCAGAAAAAAATCCTGAGCTGTAGAAAAGCAGTCTTTGGTGTTTTAGTTTCTGCTGTGTAGAATTGGAGTCTACTGAGCTTTTTGGAGCCAGAACCTGTCAGACGGAGTGGAACTGCAGGTTTTAGACACTTCTGGGTCGGCTTCATGTTTGGAGCCAGTTGCTACGTCCATCTTTATCTATGTGTGGCAAGACTCCGAGGGTTAGATTTACTTTTGTTATTTAACAAGTGTCCGACAACGGCACCTGGGGGAATTTCACCCCCAGGAATTCTATTAGAGGGGACCATCGCTCTAACACTGACAAAAAGGTCACACAGGTACGAACACCAGAGACTGACATGATTCCAAAGTAAAGTATACAAAATAGAATTCATTAACAGTTAAAATTTACAATCTTTCAATTAAAATCTCTTAGTGGTGATGCCAATCAATAGTCCATTAGTAAGTGGCGCAATACTGCACAATCCTGTAGGGCCCCTTTAAGGCTTAGTTAAGTTTGCTACCAGAATACAGACACTAGGCACAGGGCTGAGGGCTTACCAGGTAGAGATGACGAACTGAAGGGGGAGAGGAAGGGTCCTGATGCTACACACCACACATGAAGAAAACAAAACACCCAAGTGCTCTACTGTACAGGAAGTGAAGGGACCAGCACTGCATGGATCAGTCAGCCACTAGCCACACTGGCCCTCCTGTCCAGAGAGAAGAGGCAAACGGTTAGTCACAGCAAAGGGGCAATAATACATAGATATAAAAAAAAACTGCCCCAACACCACACTATGCTGGGCCCAGGAGGTCACCACCAAGGCCGATTATGCCTTCATATACCACACACTCACCCAATCCACCCAATGAACCAAAAAAACCCCCAAAAAACTAAATCTACAAAACCAAAAAGATGATGACTGGATAACTAAACACACAATCACTAAAAAATGACAATAAATGATGAATGAAAACAATAAATGATCCCAAAATCTGTAAACAATAATATCTAATAACATTAGTAATAATAACAACAACAACAATAATAATTATGATATCTAATCATAATACAAAAAAGAATAAATAAAGATTAACAGGTTAGCTGATGAGAATCAGTCTGCCTGGTGCACATTTAAATCCTACACTGCATTTAATTCCCTTTACAGAGACAGCAGTGCAACCAACACTCAAATCTCGTACAGGAGAATTTACTCCAGGTGTGCCAGGCAGTAGGCATGCGCACACACAAAGATTGTGTTTTTTTTAAAAAAACAAAACAAAAACCAAAATAACAGTAAAACACAGAGGAGCAGAGAGCTTGCCGCAGTGAACCCACAGACAGAACAGCAGTAGCAGCGGCCCGCTTCAGAGGTGAAGGCCCAGCTTCCCAGGTAACAGGTGAGGCAGCCGCAGAAGAATGCAGCTTGATAACTGCCAACAGCAATCACAAACCAGTCCTAATTCATGTGCAGCCCAACAAAAGCGCATAAAAACGCCAGACAGAAGCGAGCCAGCCTACCTCAGGAATCCAACGCACGGCTCCGAGGCCACGCACGCCCGACTCCCAACCTTCGGCCAGGATACAGGCCGACTCTGCTAGACAGCAGAAAGCGCATCAGACACGCCACTAATATAACACAGAGATGCAGCGACCGCGTCGGAACAGACTGAGCCGTCCTACCACATATGGCTGTACAGCCTCAGAACGTATGTGACACGCACACCTTCCTGTGATGTCACTTCCTGCTCAGTCCTCAGCATCCAGTGACAGCAGAGCAGTTAACGACACAAAAAGCCCCAAGAAAAGCCCTAAAAGAAGATTATCTTTGTTCTGTAATTCATCCCTGATGTCTATAAGTTGCTTTTCTATGAGGACACAAGCTGTGGACCGAAAGAGGATAACTTCTGTGGAGTTAAATGATTTTTGAAACTCCGGTGAGATGGCGCTAATGTTGTAAATTAGCATGTAATTTAGCTAGTTCCTGTGAAGAGTTAAATAGACGAGATATGCTGTTTAAGTTCAGATATTTATCTTTAAAAACCAAACTTAGTAATAAGAAAGTTTTACAGTGTTTCCATTATACTTTGATGCTCACTGTATTATTATTTTAATGTTTTAAAAGAAGCTAACGGCTAGCGGCGGATGCTAGCTGATAATCTGTCTGTTCGTAATATGCTGAGTCACTGTGATGCTAAAGGCTAGCTAAAGCTAATCGCTAGGCTGCTAAGGAGCATTTCATCCATTTAACTGACATTGAAGCACTCTGTTTTAGTGGAATTAGCCTCCTTTTATGGATAAGCTGTAAAAAAGTGTCATATATTAATTTTGTTTGTTAAAATGTTAAACATTATGTGAACTTGCAGTAATAAATGTATTCATTTTCATGGTTAAATTGCAAAATCCAAAAGATGTGAAGAGCTAAATGATGAATGTTAATGTTCTATAAATGTTAAGAGTAGCAGAGTGGTTTAAAAAGATAATCCATTCTAAAATAACTTGACATGGTAAAACATGACGTGTAATTCATTTTTGTTGTTAAATAGTAACTGTTATGGTACATTGTAGTTGAATTTATTGCACGTAAGTATTTCCTTGCATTGTGTGAAAATTTATTGAAGAAAGAAGTTAATGAGATCTCATGTTAGAATCCAAACAGAATTAGATAATTTACAACTCTACACTATTTGCATCAGTTGTTTTTTTTGTATATTTAGTCTGAGATAGATGAACTAGTGATGGCTGGACGGTGGTGGATGCAGTGTGGCCAACCGTAGGACCTGCCTCAGAGGACGTTGGATTTGCTTGATCCACTTTTTGAAGCTCAGGTAAGACACACCCATTAACCTGGCCGAGTCATTGAAGGTGTTTACTCTTATAGGACCTAGATGGATGTTAGTGTCTCCATCTACCCCACCCTGGTAGGACCAGAGGTGCTACACTTACATGATGTCACTGTCAGATTGTTAAAATGAAAACAAGACAGAAAATGAAATATTTATTGTATAATTAGTGCTGAGAGTTATTTTTTTGCTGATCACAGTTTATATGCCTCCATATTTATAATAGTAATAATAATAATTAGGGCTGGGCGATAAATCGATTTTATCGATTAATTCGACTTTGACTTAATGTCGATTTGTTTTAATGAAAATCGATTTTCTCATCAACATCCACCGCCAACGCCTTCCCGCTGGGCTCCCGTAGTTCAGAGTGCGCGCCCCCCTCCCCCCCGCGCTTGATACACAAACAACATGGCGGCGAGCGGCTCAGATCTAAAGGCGCGTGTCCACTAGATGCAATTTTCCCACGCGGCAACGCCCCGCATCTGAAAATCACACGGTTGGCGGGCGGTCACTAGCGGACCACAACATGGTCACATGACAGCGCTGAGCAACAGCAGGCCGCTACATGGTGACGTCACCTAGCTTTCAGCTGGACAGTCCTGCAGATGAGTCGGATAAACACAGCGGCTTCGCCGCAAATTTTCCCTTTTATTTCAAAAACACGTAAGCAAAAAGTATTTCTGAAAGCATTTGAGGCGAGAAATAATCTGTGCAGCAGCTGAATCTGTCCTCGTTTTAGGTCACCGACGCCTTGTTTAGAAGTTTGAGGACAGTTTCACGATGCGTGGAATCTCCGCACGCCGCATCCAATTTGTATAAAGTAGAAGTCCAGTCTACTTTATGCAAATGAGCTGCGGCCCTCTCCAGGTCAACACACCGGATCGCAGCTGGAAATGCCCCGCACCGCATGTGGCATGCTGGTCCGGTTGCGGTGCGTTTCCCGTTGCAATCCGGTGTGTTTACCTGGAGAGGGCTGCAGCTCATTTGCATAAAGTAGACTGGACTTCAGCGTGCAGAGATTAGGTAGGGGGTTTAAAAAAAAAATCGGATAAATCGGGATTTTTTGTGAAAAAATCGATGATTTCTTTTTTGAGGCCATATCGCCCAGCCCTAATAATAGTAATAGTAACAACAATAATAATAATACAGAATCCAGGCTCTATTTATTTATTGTCGTTTATTTGTAGATTAACATGAAGCTGAATCACAAGTTTGTCAACAGTTTGGAAGCAAAACAAAACATACCAACAAAATTGTAAAAATCACCAAGTCAGATTATTAAATGATGACTGACTGCAATAAAATATCATTATTTTCCACCAGAAAATCCACAATAAAACACAAACCCAACCCATTCTGTACATATATACCTGTGAAAGAGAAATGAAGTGCACATTTGAATTAAAAGCTGACATTTTCCATCACCTCAGCTGGTCACATAAGTGCATCACTGACATGAGATTGAAGAAACATGAATTCAAATCAAAGGAAAAAAAGAACAACCAGATTCAGCAGGACATTAAAAGTCATTTACTGTTACATTTTCATGAAACCTTTAAGTGTCAAAATAGTTTCTGAGAAGGTAAAATGTTAACACAGGGGAATATTTACAATAAAATGCAAAGAATGAAATGTGAATTTAGTGATTTCATGTGTCAAGCAGATGCACATTTTCTGTTTGTTGTTGATGTTTAAATGCTTCACCTGTATATAAGACACAAGATTACTGAAAAACACAAAATAACTGGAGAAACACAAAATACCGGCAAAACGGCACAAAAATAACTTTGGAAACAAAATAACTGCAATGACAGAATTACTGCAAAAACACATAAAATTACTGCAAAGACACACAAAATAACTGTAGAAACACAAATACCTGTAAAACGACATAAAATTACTACAAAAACACACAGCATTACTGCAAAAGACACAAAATTACTGCAGAAAAGACATAAAATTACTGCAAACGGTATAAATTTACTGCAGAAACACAAAATTACTGCAGAGACACAAAGACTAAAAAAGTCAGTGTCTCTCAGCAATTCTGTGACAAATCGCTGTTTTTTTATTTTTTTACTTTTATGTCATGAAATCTCAGAAAAAATTAAACATTGACTCAAATCCATTCAGACAAACTGGCTGTTCATCAACAATAATCTCAGCTGTCACACAGAAAATATCCAACCGAAATGATGAAACTATGGATTACAGGACTTCAGTTAATGATTATTTCATGCTGATTATTTTCTCTGTCAATCATTTTGAGCGTAAAATGTCAGAAAATACTAAAACAAACAAACATTTTAATCCCCCACAGCTCAACAATTCAACAGTTTGAATCCAAAACCTACAAAACAGTCAGTTTCTTGTCAGATATGGAAAATAAAATCAAGATTTTTTTCAGAAGCTGAAAGCAGATTTAAAAATGACTGTAACATTTAAGAATCAATCAGTTCCATCGTCATGTGACTAATTAATGCTGGAACTACAGAATTAAACTGTAAATCATGAACTTAGATCAGGGCTGAACATGAACCCACCCTCAGACACCGGAGTTACTCTATTTGACTGAATGGAATACTGCAATCTCTCCAGCATTGTAAAGCCAAACTCCAGCATGTATGGGCTCAGTGAATGTGGTCTGGACTCTGTGGAGGAGAGTCATGGTTTCAGAGACGCTGTAGAAAGACAGAATACCTGCTCTGTGATCCAGATAAACTCCGATTCTGGAGGACCGATAACCAGGGATGGGAGTTCCAGTGTTGTTGTACCAAAATATGTAACTGCTGATGTCATAACGTAAAGACCATGATTTATCATTTCTTCCAAACATACATTCATTTGACTTTCCTTTTCTGCAGATATTCTTGTATGCGACTGCTACACCAACTCCACTATACGGGCATTCCACCTCCCAGTAACAACGTCCAGTCAGACTCTCTTTACTCAGGACCTGATGATAATCAGTGAATCTGTCTGGATGATCAGGATGAGACTGTTGGTATGAACGTACTGTTACTTTTCTGTTCTCCTCAGATAATTCCAGATATCTGTTTGCTGTGTTTGGATCCAGAGTGATATCTGTTGAATATTTTAAGAAATCAACTCTGGTCTTTGGTTCTGGTTCTGACAGTGAAACATCCACTTCAGTGATTGCCAGTGAGATGTTTGTCCATGTGTCCCTCAGAATGTCCTGTAGTTGATCTCTGAGCTCTTTCACAGCTGCTGTCACGTCCTCAAAGTGTCTCTGAGGACGGATGTTGATGCTGGATGAGTGTGTGGACTCACTGAGTGCTGACACTGAGGGGTAGTTGTGGAGAAACTGGCTGTGATCTGGTGTATCTGAGAGCTGCTTCAGCTCAGCGTCTTTCTTCTCCAGATCTCTGATCTCCTGCTCCAGCTTCTCCTGAAGCTCTTTGACTCGACTCACTTCAGTCTCCTGCTGGGATCTGATCTGCTGCTCCACATCTCGACCTCTTTTCTGGATGAGATGGATCATCTGGGTGAACATCTTCTCACTGTCCTCCACTGTTTTATGAGCAGAGACATTGATGTCCTCCAGCTCCTGTTGAAGCAGCTTCACATCTTTCTGTCTGTCCTGGATTCTCTGCTGGATGTTTAGTCGACTCACCTTCAGCTCCTTCTGCTTCTTCTTCCTTTCTGCTGCTGCTGGGACTGTTTCATGTCCTTTATGTTCATCCATTATGCAGAGATGACAGATCAACTGCTGATCAGTGAGACAGAAAATCTTCATCACCTCATCATGACGAGAGCAGATGTTCTCCTGGAGGTTCTTGGAGGGTTCCACCAGCTGGTGTTTCTTAAATGGAGGTGAATCATCATGAAGTTGGAGGTGGTTTTCACAATAAGAGGCCAAACAGTCCACACAGGACTTGACAGCCTTCATCTTCCTCCCAGTGCAGACATCACAGGCCACATCTTCAGGTCCAGCATAGCAGTGATCAGCAGCAGCAGCTTGGAGTCCAGTCTTCTTCAGCTCCTCCACTAACTCTGCTAACAGGACGTTTTTCTCCAGGTCAGGCCTCGGTGTGAAAGTCTTCCTGCACTGAGGGCAGCTATAGATTCTCTGACCATCCTCTCCATCCCAGTGTGTTTTAATACAGTCCATGCAGTAGCTGTGTCCACAGGAAGTAGTGACCGGATCCTTCAGTAGATCCAGACAGATGGAACAAGAGAATTTCTTTGAATTCGACTGATTTCTTTGCTGCGCCATTTCTCCTCTTGGTCTCACAGACGGTTTGAGTTTCACTTCCTCGTACCTGAAACTAGTCTGAGCTCTGATCTACAAATCATGTGTTCCTGCAGTGAACGGTTCCTGTCAGCTTCTTCCAGAGTGCAGATCTGAAGGGAGGAACCAGGAAAGGTGTGGAAATATGAGCTGCTGTGTTTGTAGATCAGGAAGAGGAGGAGGGTTATCAGGCTGAGCTTCATTCCAGGAAGAGCAGAGAGACGCTGAGTGTTGAACCTTTTTACAGCAGAGCTCATTTCTCATTCAACCCTCAGACGGCCGTTTAACAAACTTACTTAGATTTCCTCACTGATAGAAATATGAAAATATTACATGTTCACATTATATAGACTTTGGCTGAGTGGCTTTTTTTAACCAACATCGATCTTGATCACAAGTGACAAATTTAACCCTTTAAATGCCAGTTTGTTTATGTAATGTCACTGTTATTTGCTGCGAAAACAAATTGTAAATGAAGTATCTTTCATATAATCAGTTGTAAATTATAAATTCTGTCTTTTGATGATCACAATCAGGACTATATCAAATATTAGTGACGTTGATTCTGATGTTTTATGAACAAACAAACTCAGACTGAGGAACTTAAGGACATCATTATATATTTACATCATTTTTCTACTTTTGCATCCTTCATTATTACATTTTTTTGTCAACCAACATCAGTCCTGACCACGACACATAAATATTCATTAATTTTCACGTTAAAACCATTTAATAGTAGTTTGTTTACATGATGTCAGTGTCAGGCTTTGTAAAAATAAAAAATACAAACGCTGAAATAGTTTTTATACTTTTAGTGCTGAGAGGTATTTTATTCTGATCATAGTCTGGGATACGTCGGTGAAGAAAAACATTTAGTTTGACGCATTGTTGTTACTATTTTGTGCAGCATCAGATTTATTGACAAGAAAATCACTTCAGACCTTAAAGACAGTAGTTGTAGTAATAATAGTACTAATTAAAGCTGCAAGCATCGTTGAATGGACCCTCGCACAGGCATGCAGGGATGTGGTACGCGTGGAGGTGTGACTCCAGACTGTCAATCAAGCAGCCCCGCCCCATGATGTCACGGAAACTTTGACGCTTTACATAAAATTCCATATTGAACTATTTTCAGATCGGACACCTGATCTCTGGTTTTGACCATGAAAACTAACGGGGAAAACATCGTGAACTGTAGAAAAGCAGTCTTTGGTGTTATAGTTTCTGCTGTGTAGAATTGGAGTCTACTGAGCTTTTTGGAGCCAGAACCTGTCAGACGGAGTGGAACTGCAGGTTTTAGACACTTCTGGGTCGGCTTCATGTTTGGAGCCAGTTGCTACGTCCATCTTTATTATCTATGGTTGTAATTACAGCCTGTATGTGAGACTCACACCTTCCTGTGATGTCACTTCCTGCTCAGTCCTCAGCATCCAGCAGAGCAGTTAACGGCAGATATTTATCTTTACAAACCAAACTTAGTAATAAGAAAGTTTTACAGTGTTTCCATTATACTTTAATGCTCACTGTATTATTATTTTAATGTTTTAAAAGAGGCTAACGGCTAGCGCCGGATGCTAGCTGATAATCTGTCAGTAATATGCTGAGTCACTGTGATGCTAAAGGCTAGTTAAAGCTAATCGCTAGGCTGCTAAGGAGCATTTCATCCATTTAACTGACATTGAAGCACTTTATTTTAGTGGAATTAGCCTCCTTTAATGGATAAGCTGTAAATAAGTGTCATATATTAATTTTGTTTGTTAAAATGTTAAGTTAGGTGAACTTGTAGTAATAAATGTATTCATTTTCATGGTTAAATTGCAAAATCCAAAAGATGTGAAGAGCTAAATGATGAATGTTAATGTTCTATAAATGTTAAGAGTAGCAGAGTGGTTTAAAAAGATAATCCATTCTAAAATAACTTGACATGGTAAAACATGACGTGTAATTCATTTTTGTTGTTAAATAGTAACTGTTATGGTACATTGTAGTTGAATTTATTGGACATAAGTATTTCCTTGCATTGTGTGAAAATTTATTGAAGAAAGAAGTTAATGAGATCTCATGTTAGAATCCAAACAGAATTAGATAATTTACAACTCTACACTATTTGCATCAGTTGTTTTTTTTGTATATTTAGTCTGAGATAGATGAACTAGTGATGGCTGGACGGTGGTGGATGCAGTGTGGCCAACCGTAGGACCTGCCTCAGAGGACGTTGGATTTGCTTGATCCACTTTTTGAAGCTCAGGTAAGACACACCCATTAACCTGGCCGAGTCATTGAAGGTGTTTACTCTTATAGGACCTAGATGGATGTTAGTGTCTCCATCTACCCCACCCTGGTAGGACCAGAGGTGCTACACTTACATGATGTCACTGTCAGATTGTTAAAATGAAAACAAGACAGAAAATGAAATATTTATTGTATAATTAGTGCTGAGAGGTGTTTTATTCTGATCATAGTCTAATAATAATTAGCCTAATTCCAAGCTGTGCCATTTCATCTCTCAGCAACTACGAATGTTACTGCAAATGAGAGTCACAAAGGAGGCCAAACCCAACTTTATTGTCTTCAACCTTTGCATGCTGATTTGCAGCAGTTTGGTTTGTCAGCTCTTGATCTGTCAGCATTCTGATTCCACCAATCCCTAAGCTGGTAGATCTATGAAAGGGGAGGAGGCTGGACTGTGGTGGAGAGAAGGGAGGGTTATCAGTCTGGTTCATATCAACTGCAGGAAACGAAGCAGTTTGACCATTGACAGGAATTATGGTCCTCATTTACACGTTTACAGTCAGTTTGAACTTTAGCAGCATGTTTGACCTCCTATAAAACCTATTTGAGCTTTGGTCACATGACGACAGCAAAATCAAAACATACAAAACGGTGTCAGCAGTAGTTAATTCAATACAGAAAATAAATCACAGGCGTTCCTTTTCATAGTCCTATTTACACAGGACTGGTTTGTTCTGAGGACCTTTAGTTATTTATAATGTCCATAGTTTTTAACATTTATCCACAAATTATTCTGTGATAATATTAGTTTCTTCTTCGCACCTTTCTGCTTTTTAAAAAAGGCTGCTTTTG
Organism: Amphiprion clarkii; assembly: GCA_027123335.1. Classification (NCBI taxonomy): domain Eukaryota; kingdom Metazoa; phylum Chordata; class Actinopteri; family Pomacentridae; genus Amphiprion; species Amphiprion clarkii. The sequence continues at coordinate 38,170,760 of CM049571.1, forward strand.
TTTGTAATTTTGAATGAAAGCTTGAAGCATTTTGGATGCAAATTCAGGAGACTCATGTTGCTGCACAGCACGAGAACTGAGTCAGGAAAAGCAGATCCTTTGGAAAAACTGAAATCTCAGAGGATGATTAGATGGATGGCATGCAGGGCAGCAGTCAGGAACATTTTGCTCTCTTTCAACGGTTGGGATCAGATCTGCAGATAATGTCAGTAAAGTCAAGCAAATTGCAGACTTTGCTTGTTCCGTTTGAGTGCACGAAACTTAATAGTTGGCGAGTAATTTCAGAAATCACATGAGGAATCGGTTTCATGCAACACGTGGCTCAAAGATTTGCGTTTTTAATCTGTTCCTATACTTGTCTCCTCATTATTTTGTCTATGCTGCTCATTTAGTTTTTTGTTTTTTTTCAAATTAAAAATGTAGAATAAAAACATTTTGGTGAAATATCAGGATTTTAAGCTTAGAGTTGGTCGTATTGTTGATAGGAAATGGCACATCACAGACGATTAGTTCTAACTGGGTGAATTCCAATCATCGCTTGAAGGATTTTTTTCATTTTTAAAGATGACATGTTTTACGTTTAAAAGGTGTGGATGTGGCCCAATCTGATCCTGCAGCATAGCTTTGCTGTATTTTCAGCTACATGATCCCATCAGTCGTATCTCATAGTTTAGATTTGCAGCTTTTTTTTGTGAGAAAATCCACAACATCCTTCAAACCCAGGCAGACAGATTTGACAGATGGATCAGTTTTTTCCCCCCATCGGAGACGAAAAACGTGCAGAAACACGAATTAAAAAAAGCAAACCAATTTCTAAGAGCAGCAGTTTCTCAATTTGACGTTTGGTTTTACCAGCGAGCAGGCGTGAATCTGAGGAGATAGTTTTATTTAGAGTCGAGTGTTTCTGCTTCGTGACCACATGGAATCCTGCGATAACAGCAAGAACAGTCCCCTGAAAGACTTTATTCTCTGGTTTCTGCTCAGGTTTCTGCTGATGTTCTTCCATTTTGTCATTTGTCTTCATCACAGACATGAAATATTACAAATGACCTTTCCTGGTCGAATCTGCAGACTCCACTTATCGGTTCTCTAACATTTACACTGTTATTTGCAGCACTTTGTTATTATAAGAACATCTGCAGTTACTCACTTTTAATCTTATTATGAGCTTCTAGCAACAAGTGAACGCCAACAAGAGAAATGCTAAATGTTGATGACTGTTTTATCCGCTGAATGTTGGCAGATTTGTTTTGTTAACGTGTGTTTCCTCTAAAATATTTATCATGTTGACATAAATGCAGTGAACGTACAAATAGTTCAGTTCATTGTAGGATAAAGTGTTTTCTCTGCTCGCTGTTTTCGTGCAAAGGAGATTAAAAATGTCTTGAATCTGTCTGCTGGTTGTAGAGGAACCAGTCATTTAAATTCAACATATGTTTAATTGTTGCAGAAAAACTCATCTGAGCATTTTGCACCACATTTAACCACATTCCGGTTGCTTTATGTCTTATTGTGGTTGTTTTTCGACACATTTTGATCTTTTTTTGCAGTCGTTCTGTTTTATTATTATTATTATTTTATTATTGTTATTATGTTATTATTTATTTATCTGTTCTGTTGTGGCGTTTAAAGTGAAAACACGATGTCCCGTGTCTCAAAGAAAAGCAGAATGAACTTTTTCAGACCTGAATTAGTGCTGTCCTGAAGCCTGAGTGTTTGTTGCTGTGGGAATCATTACCGTCTCCTTCAAAAGCTCTGTGATGAGCGACACGTCTTCATCTGTTTGTTTACCACTTAGACAGCCGAATAATTCTGCATGAGAGTCGCCGAATCGAAGCCGTAGAGGTTCCTCATCACACTCTGACACCTTGGCATTGTCACCGTTCGGCTCTTAGTCGTGAGAGAAGCGATGAGCTCGGTCCTTTTACCTTTTAGAAATCCATGCCGGAGCAAATTAAAAGGAGCAAACAGACCCATGGAGGCATTTGTGAGGAGAAAACATAACACTGCTGTTTGAATTCCTGCCAATACGAGACTTAACACATTAAGTGTTTCTGTTTTGCTGCTTTTTATTACTCGGTGGCTCTGGTTTTAACCTCGACATGAACAAAAACAGGGTTTTTATGAAGCACAACAGTTCAGTTTTAGCTCCATTATCAAACCTGTGGCCACATTTCGCCACATTCTGGTCATTTTCCATCCTTTTGTTGTTGTTTTTTGTCTATTTTTGTGGTCGTTTTGCATCAGTTCTTCATCATTTAACATCTCCATAGGTGTTTTCCGTCACATTTCTATTGATTTACATCTTTTTGAGATTGTTTTGTGTCACTTTTTTGTCATGTAGCATCCATATGTGCTGATTTGCATCACATTGAAGTTGTTTTGCGTTTTTTGTGGTCATTTTGCTTTGCATTTTGCTCATTTTACAACATTTAATGGACATATTGCGCCAGATTTTGGTTGTTTTACATCTTTTTGTAGTTGTTTTCATCACATTTTGGTTGTTATACAACATTTAATGAATATTTTGTGTCAGTTTTTGGTTGTTTTGTGTCATTTTTTTAGTCTTGTAACATCTGGGTTTTGATCGTTTTGATTTTTTTAAATCTGTTTTGGTCACTGCATGACATTTTGGTTGTTTTACATTTTTGTGGTCATTTTGCTTCATATTTTGCTCATTTTACAACATTTAATGGTCATTTTGTGTCAGATTTTGGTTGTTTTATGCCTTTTTTTGGTTGTTTTTCATTAAGTTTTAGTCATTATAAATATTTATAGTTGTTTTGCATAACATTTTTGGTATATTTATGTCTTTGTAGTCTCTCTTTTGGATCACTCTTTAGTACTTTAACATCTTTGAGTGTATGAGCACATGTTTATTTTACAACTTTTTTCATTGTTTTGCATCACATTTAGGTTGTTGTACATCTTTTTGTGGTTATTTTGCATCAATTTTTAATCATTCAACATCATTATGGATGTTTTACGTTACATTTTGTCTATTTTCATCTTTTTGTTGCCATTTTGCATCACACATTGGCCGTTTTAAATCTTTTTTTGTGGTTGTCTTGTATCAATTTTGTCCCATTTAACATATTTTTTGATGTTTTGTGTCGTATTTTGATCCTTTTACAAGTTTTTGTCATTTTGCATCATATTTTTAGTTTGTTTTGTGGAACATTTTGATCATTTTAAAACTTTTTATGGTCGTTTTGCATCACATTTTTCATTTGTTTTGCTTCACATTTTCAAAAATCCCGAGCTCCACATGCAGAACTGGCTTGTAGCTTTCAGAGAATGAACCAAGAGGAAACCTGTTAGTCAGCAGAACAAAGAAAAACCACTGCAGCAACGAGCACTTTACCACCAAAGATGCAGAGAACAAATTGAAACGTGGCGTCACACTGATCACCACTTTCATTTCGTCGCGCTGTTTACTTCCGCCGTCGCAGCGGCCTGCAGTCTTTGTGCAGCCGAATCGAAGTCGCTCTGCACTTCGACGCTGCGAGAACTGGGCCAGGCAGCTCCTTAATTACTTCATTAATTTTAATCTGATCCAATTAATTACATTTTTTCTTCCCGAGCTCCTCGACTCTCGCAGGTTGGAAGTTCCCGCGGACGCCGAGCACCACTGCAGGAGACCTTGCATGTCCTCTGGTGCGTTGAAAAAGAAAAACCTTCAGTCTCCCCTCCTCTCCTAAATCAATTATTTCTCTCCCTTGACCAAACAAAGACCCCCTTTTCCCTTGTTATTCTGTAATTATTCAGCCGGCTGCTCCGTCCAGTTTTGTGCCTTGACAGCACTTAAGCAGCTCCGACGGCAACTTGCGACTTTAACCCACAGTTTGCTTCGTGGGCAAAACGTTTGTGGAGGATCGGCAGGAGACGGACTGAAGACTTGTAGCTCGGAGGCGCTCTGCCGAATCACTGCTGTCATTTTCCTAATCAGCTCTGAATTTATCGGCTCTGTGGGCTAATTATCAGCGCTGACAGTTGTCTTTGCATCCATGAGCAGCCTGTTGGTGAACGCCGTGAGCATACTGATCCTGGAGAGCTGTTGGTTATTAGAGCATTAACCGGATCTGTGGCTACTGGAACCGGTGAAGCGGCTCACGTTTTCATCGTTGTGGAACTTTTTGTGGGCATTTTGTGTGCAATTTTGGTCGTTTTGCATCTTTTCATGGTTGTTTTCCATCACATTTTGATCATCGTTTTTATGTGTTAACCATCGTTATGGGTATTTTATGTCACATTTTGATCATTTTGCAACATTTTGTGGGCATTGTGTGTCAAATATTAGTAGTTTTAAAACTTTGTGTTGTTTTGCATCACATTTTCATCATTTTGCAACTTTTGTGGGCATTTTGTATCAAATTTTGGTTGTTGTACATCTTTTCATGGTTGTTTGGCACCACATTTTACTTGTTAACCATCATTATGGGTGTTTTGTGTAACATTTTGCAACTTTTTGTGTTAAATTTTGGTCGTTTTGCAATTTTCTGTGGTTGTGTTGCATCCAATTTTAGTCATTAACCGTCATAATGAGTGTTTTCCATGACATTTTGATCATTTTGCTACTTTTGTGGGCATTTTGTGTCAAATTTTGCTCCTTTTGCATCTTCTGTCTGTTTTTTTTGTCACATTTTGATTATTTTCATCTTATAATGATCAGTATGAATCGTGTTTTGATCATTTTACAACTTTTTGTGATTGTTTTGGTCACATTTGACCATATATTCACATCTCTTTGTGGTCGGTCTGCGTCAAATTTTTATTATTCATCATTTTATCCTCATTTTATGTTTTACATCTTTTCGTGGTTGTTTTGCATCAGTTTTTAATCATTAACCACTGTTATGGGTGTTTTATGTCACATTTTAGTCACTTTGCAACTTTATGTGGCCATTTTGTGTCAAATCTTAGTAGTTTTACATCTTTCTGTGGTTGTTTTTGCATCAGTTTATACTTTTTAAACATTGTTATGGGTGTTTTCCATCACATTTTGTTCATTTTACAACTTTTTGTGGCCTTTTTGTGTTAAATGTTGATCATTTCACATCTTTCTGTGGTTGTTTTGCATCAGTCAAATCTCCAGCCGTGTCAATACCTGATGAACAGTCATCACAACGTACATCTGATGCTGATGGAAATATCTGTATTTTTGTAGATATTTGTTCATAAACTGAATGTAATAAGAGCCTAATCGTGAAGTTACAGCATCACCAGGAGTTAAACTGACAATCAGGACTAATTCTTCAGCAGAAAGTCGTTCCAGTGGAATCAGTACACATTCAGTTCGAGACTTCTTCTGTAAAGCTCAGTTTTCTGAATGTTTGATGAAGACTTGCAGTCATTCATGGAGTTGTGTCAACACGTTTTTCCTTTCATCCTTTGTTGTCGTCTCACTAAACAATGACTCAGCATTAGTTTGTCGGTCGGTTGGCTCCCAGAACAGCAAACGAGTTGGAACATGAGGACGTAATTACGACATCTGGTCCAGACTTTGATCCGATGGAATCTTTGTTAAGTCTCGGGGTGGTTCCTCCGGGAGCCGTAATCATAATTACATGTCAGTATTTACACACAACACGGTTTCTGGTCTCTGCGTCCACACTTTCTACAGGTGTGCAGCGTTTCTGGTTGCATAATTATGAGCTGCAGCGTGATTGTAAACTGTTCCTGCGGTTGGATCATAAGTCGGTTAATGCTAACCGTTATTTAGCTTCACCGTCAACAGCCGTGAGATTGTTCTGGATGTATGATTACAGTGTGTGTTGTCGTCTGCGGTTTTGTTTACCAGAGTCTTTGTGGGATTTGCTTCCTTGTGGGAATTTTGCTAAAGTTACATATTGAATTTTTACATATTGAATTTTTCCTCCCAACAAATTCAGACTTAGACTTTACAATGGTCAAGTCGAAAAATGAGACCAACAAGGGCATAAAATAATGTTGCAGCAATAATAATAAAATATTGTATTTATGTGGAGCCTCTCGAGGGACCCAAGTGTGTTTTAAATGATAGAAGAAGAATAAAATAGCACAATAATAGAGAATAATGACAATAATAAAAGAGACAGCATTAGCTCATTGGAGAGATGGGTTTTTAAGACTCTTAGAAGTTGGAAGTCTCTGTAGAATCTTCCAATGGGTGGAGAAAAGTTCATGAAATTAGTCTTATTTTGAAAATGTATGCTCATGGTCATGTTTAATTGAGCTCAGTCTCACAAAATATGTAATGGTTGCATGTAACAGTGCACAATCGTGTTTTTTTTTTCCAAACAAATAAAACTGAGAAGTTTTTTAACAGTTATTCTTGGACCACAACTCATCAAGCTATCAGATTTAAAAAACACGAACTTTTTGTATATTTTAAGCCAAACTCTGATATTTTCCACACTGAGAAAAAAGTTTTAAGCTTTGGTGCCTAAACAAAACGCCAAAATGACCTAAAATAACTACAGAAATTGGAAGTAAACAGTGAGTGACAACAACTGAAAACAGTGGTATGAAATGAAAGTACAGTGCAACTGAAAACAATGACAGAAAACTAGAATAAACAGCGGTAGACAACAAAAGTAAATGGTGACTGAAAACAGTGGCAGAAAATGAAAGGTAACCAGAAAGCAACTAAAAACTGTGACCGAAAATGAAAGCAAACTGGGACAGAAGATGAAAAATAAGGAGCAAAAAAACCAACTGAAAGCAGTAACAGAAAACAGTAGTGAACAGCAAGTAAAAATGACTAAAAACCGTGAGAGAATATTACACATAAAAAGCCAGTAGAATGAAGGAAAACAGTGGCAGAAAATAAAAGGACACCAAACAAAAACACCGACAGAAAACCAAAAAGCAACTAAAAACTGTGACCGAAAATGAAAATGAAGAGCAAATAAAAAGACTGAAAATAGTAACAGAAAACAAAAGTAAATAAATGTGAAAACAACTAAAAAACAGTGGCAGAAAATGAAAATAAAGAGCAAATACAAATGACTGAAAACAGCGAGGGAAAATTAATGTAAACAGTGAGTGAAAACAACTGAAAACAGCAACAGAATAACTGAAATCTGCAACTGAAGAGGACTGAAAACGTTGACTTAAAAACAACTGAAAATGACAAACAGGTGGTAGATTTGACAATGGACTTATGCCAATAAATATCACATTTTAGATTTATTTAAGTCTTGTGATGAAATGAAACGTGACTTTTAAATCCGTGACACGTGATGCGACGTTAGCTGGAGTAGAACTAAATGACGTTCTGCTGGTAAACCAACATTTTCCAGCCTTGACCTGAAGAACCCGACCTTCAACATGCATCTGAATGAACAGAACCCAAAACACGACACTAATATTTATGTTTCATTACCTCTAATCATACATGTGGACATCCAGTACACGTTATATTTATGTATGTTCTGAACTGATGTTTATTTCATCATTCTATAGCCGTGAAGTTCTCATCAAAGCTCGTATCTGGTTTGACCTCCGGTTTCATCTGTATGCAGCTTCCGTCTGGGAACGCTCAGTGCAGCACACGCATGTAACACAAATGGAACAAAATGGAGTGTTTTGATGAAGTTTTCGCTGCGTTTTTCCTCCTGCATACTGATCCCGGCTCGCTCCGCTCACATTAATCACGGCTCGATATGCAAATGCAGCTGGAGTTGTGCCCGAACGTGGAGTGGTTTCTCAGCAACGTCTGAAATTAAAGCAACTTGGTAAAATAACAGCGAGTCTAACAGCGGAATGGAGAGCAGAGAAACCTGGTTACATGTACATACAGTAAATACATACACTTTAACACAGTTCTTTTTATACTGAATGAACGTGACAAATGAGGGAAAAAAGCGTCCAAAATACAGACGATGGTTTGTGGATTACTGTTTTGGAAGTTTGGAATTTGGCCATGGCTGTCTTTTGAATCTTTTGTAGGTTGAATTCAACTGAGAAATTGCAGATGCACAATGACACCCTGTCCTAAAGCATACCCCTGTTTACTTTTGTTTTCCTGTAAATGGAACCACAGTTTATACAATGAACACCACGCAAAACAACCACCAAAAGTTGCAAAATGGCCAAAATGTGACGCCAAATGACCACAAACAATGGTTAAAATGGTCAAAACATTGACAAAAAAGGAAGCAAAACAACTCAAATGTGGCACAAGTGCCCCCCAAAAGGTCAAACAATTAAAAATTGGCACACAAAGTCTTAAAACCAAAATGTGATGCTAAATTATTTTTGAAAAAGATGTAAAGCAACTACAAAACGGATACAAAAAGTTGTTAAACAACTGAAACGGGACACAAAACACCAAAACAAAGACTAAAGATGTGGATGTGGATATGGAACAGCTTGTTGAATTCTCACCTCTTCTCCATTGTTTCCTCTGTAATCCCTCCATGATCCACTCCACTTTGTCTCAAATGAAACTTCACCTCCTACAGAACCCTCGTTGTGATTCTCCACCAGTCCGACGGAACACGTCCAGTCAACGACGCCAAAAAACAAAAACATAAAAACTGTGTGAGAATCTCAATTAATGGGAAGCGGCTCCGGCCCGAGCAGGAAGAGTGAAACTGGGAATTAGTGGCTCTCGGCGGAGCAGTGGAAGCAAATCAGATTTTATGACCCGACGAGTATCGGAGCAGAGAAGATTAGCCGAGAGGCTGAGTGTGAGACGAATGCTCAACAAGCTGCAATCTGTTTTATTTTTCTAATTTCCTTCTCCTCGCCACGTACCGCGGGATGCTCCTAATAACCTTTATTTATCTGGGGACGGGTTCTGCTCAGCGTTATTGCCTGCTTTTCCCCCGACATCTTTTTTTTTCACGTTCCTGTCGTTATTTATATATCAAATAAATATTACGGCTAAATTTAAAACAACATAGTTACACATGCAGCAGCCAAACCCCTCTGCTGCTCAGACAAAACACCTTCGCCAGCTTGGTTTTTCATGATTTCTGCATTTTGTTAGCGAGGGTGCACAACATTCATAACATTTATCTTTTAAAAAAAAAAAAACAAAACGCAGTTAAACTAAAAACTGACACAAAATGACCACAAAAAGATGTTAAATTATCAAAATATGATGCAAAACACTCACAAAAAGATGTAAAACAACTAAAATATGACAGAAATGTTCACACAAACTTGTAAAATTACCAAACTATGATGTATACGAACCACAAAAAGATTTAAAATTATCAAAATGTGATACAAATGTCTACAAAACATGAATAAAATAAATTGCAACACTACAACAAAAAAAGATGTAGTGGTCAAATGTCACAAAACAAAAAAAACACAAAATGTTGTAACACAACCACAAAAGACCTCAAAAGGTTGGAAAATGGTGAAAATGTGAAGCAAAACACCCACAAAAAGATGTAAAATTATTAAAACGTGTTGCAAAACACCCTCAAAAAGCAGTAAAATGATCAAAATGTGATGCAAACTGTCCACTAAAAGATGTAAAACAACTAAAATGTGAGACAAATATCTACGCAAACTTGTAAAACGATCAAACTATTATATATAACCACCATAAAAAGATGAACAATGATCAGAATGTGATGGAAAATGTCACAAAAAGTTGTGAAATTACTAGAATGCAATGGAAAACACCCACAAAAAGCTGTAAAATTATCACAGTGTTATGCAAAATGTCCACAAAAAGATGTAAAACAATGAAACGTGACACAAAACGCTCACACGTACTTGTAAAACTTACATATACAAAGATTTTAAATTACTTAAATGGGATGGAAAATGTCCACAAAAAAATTAAAATTACTAGAATGTGATGCGAAACACCAACAAAAAATTGTGAAATTATAGAAATGTGATACAACTGACTACGAAAGATGTAAAATTAGTCAAATAAAATGCAACACTACAACAAAAAAGGTATAAACTGGTCAAAAGTCACACAAAACACCCACAAAATGTTGTAAAACAACCAAAAACTTACCTCAAAAGCTTGCAAAATGCCAAAAAATGTGAAGCAAAACACCCTCAAAAAGATGTAAAACTAAAACATGACACAAAATGCTCACACATACTTGTGAGATGACGAAACTAATACTGTTTGAGTCTCCACCTGGTGGCGCAACCAGGTACTACAGCTGATCTAACATCCTTAAAGTGTTTGTTATCTCGGAAAATGATGTCGGGAGATGCTCAACATTTGGGTGGAGCAATGCAAAAAAATCATAATCTTGACATCCCAGCAAGTCTTCTCTTGTACATTATCAGGAATGTAGTGAAAATGAAAGCAGCAGCATTTATTTAAATCTACCGGTTGTCTTTTCTTTATAAATCGTGCACCTTCATCTGGAAGCTGATGCCTTAAAAATAGCTCCTGTTTGGTGTTTTCCAGCCTCCACCTGGCTGCAGACCTCATCCATAACATCCTGTCCAGAGGCAATAAAGACACTAACTCTCCACTAGTCTGGCCACAGCTCCTTTTTCTCCCTTTTTCCTGCCCCGCTGCCTCGGGCTGCCGTCATATTTCAGCAGGACATTCGTGCACGTGTGTGAGAGCGTGAAGACCGGGTTGCAGCTCCGCCAGGCTGCAGCACATACAGCGTGTACAGATGTAGAGGAGGTGGAGATATTCAGCATTCAGACAGGCTGCCTCCTGAGATACAAGACATCCATCCTCAGCTGCAGCCTCCCGACACAAACACACACTTCCATCAATCCAGACTCGTGTTCGTTTCCTGGAGACCGAACCTCGACCGCTGCTTTTCTGAACCCTCACCCTCGCTCCGACCTCGCAGCGACGAGGCCGGACGGTAAAACCTGGTGATTCGCATCAGCTGAGGACCCACAAACCACACCAGTGTCCCCAGAACATGAGAAATGCACAACGCAAAACACAACTCTGCAAGCAGCTCACACAAACACACAAGTGTATGCTCAGTACCTGCAAACTATCTGGCTCATACACACAAACACACTGAAACGTACACTCTGAAACACACACACACTGAAACACACACACCGCCTCTGCCTTTTGGGCAGGGTCATAAAAAAGTGCAAAGTCCTGCTTTTTTAGCAAAGTGATGCTGTAAAAGTTTTGCAGGAAACTTTACACCCGGGTGTATTTCCAGCGTTTTGCTGAATTCAGTGTAAACTGTGTCTCTCTCTCTCTTATTTTTTTCTCCTTTCGTGTTAAGGTTTTTTTTGTCTTGTTTTTCCTAAACACCCAGGTGAGGAAAAAAATGCATCAGGGTTCTGCAAAAATTGGAGGAATCTTTACAGGTCAAAGTGCACCGAGAACAGGGGGTCCTCGGTTTACGATGTCCTCGACCTACAGGCGTTTCATTCTTTCATCGGAACTGGTTATGGGGGGATCCTTGGTTTTCGACATACGGTGTTTTGTTAGAACTGGTTACGTGGGGGTCCTCGGTTTATGACATACCGCCTTACGTCGTTACGTCAGAACTGGTTATGGGGGGATCCTTGGTTTTCGACATACGGTGTTTTGTCAGAACTGGTTATGTGTAACTAGTTGGTGAGCAGAGCGGACGAATACGACGTCGTGCGGCGAATGGAGTTGACAAATTTATTAATATGATATGTTGGTATTCATGACTTTTCTGAAGCGCTGATCGATATCGTGATGCACGTAACGGCTTTGTTTACATTTTTTGCCAGAGTTCTGACTTACGGTGAAAATTGACTTACGTTGCACCGTAGGAATGGAACTCCGACATAAGTTGACGACTCCCTGTATAAGAAATAAATGTCAGTGAAAATACAGAATTGCACACATGGGTGCCAAAATGGCTCATTAGCCCCCCCTGGAAAATTTTGGGGTAACCAGTACTTGTCACCTATAGCTACCAAATTTGTTAGACAGATGTAGCTCATCAGGACGCACAAAAAAGCCACTGACACCCATACCAAAAACTAAACAGGAAGTCAGCCATTTTGAATTATGAATCATATTTACCGAGTAGCACGGGCTTCAACCGTGGAGCCGTAATCTGAATTCATCATGAATTTCTAGTAGCAGAAATACTGTGATGACTTGCCAAGACTATCACAGGAGCAGCTCCCCACTGAAGGGGGCAGTTTCCTCACCGCTGACTCTTTACAGTCCATCCACTTAACAAACAGGCATCAGTGACAGAAACAGCCGTCTATCGATGTTCACCCACCAATGCTGTCACCATTCTTGCTTCCCAACTGGACTTGATCACCGCTGCTTGCAGCTTTAATTATTTTTCTGTTCTTTTGCACCAACAAAAGGGCCCCATAATGCGATCTGTGACCAGCTTTGGATGGAGTTCTGCACAGCAAACGCTGAGTTTTTATGCATTCTATCCATGTTCGGTCCAGCTGAGGTTAAAGTGGCCTCTAATGTCTCACACCTGCACAGAAAGTGTCTGATGTGACGGAAAAATGGCTTCATTGTAGCTCTCACATCTGTACTTCTGTACAAGGGAGAAGGGAAAAGAGCAACGCATCCACTTTTTTCAAATTGCCGACACTTTGTTTTTTTTCTCTCTTAAATGACCGTCGTCGGAGGGGTTGATGGAAAGTGGCCGCCGTGGAAAAAATGCACAGCGCGAGGCGACTGCAGCACGGAGCAATTTTAAAGATGGAGAAGCCTTTAACTAGTCAGGAGTGCTCATGATGTGAACACATTTTGTTCCGTTAAGTGACCAATCACGGTAAAAGCAAAGTGGAGTCCCACGCTGTGCCAAAGCTGACCGCGGTGCCGAGCAACATCGCTGCAATTCTAATGTTTCTGAGGCACGAAACTTCAGCTTTTCAAAGTTGTGGCACAAATGTAAATAATAATCCATAATTCTAAAGGTCATAATGTTCAGTTTTTGGTACCTTGTGGTTTGGTAGATGGAGCCTTCATGGATCCGACTTGTTTTTTCCACAACATCCTAGAGATGCTCGACCGAAGTTAAGATCTGGGGAATTTAACATCCGAGTCGACAACTTAAACCTTCTTAAAATCATTCCTGAGCAATGTTTGCAGTGTGACATGGAGAGAAAGACGTATTTTATAGCGTTGAGACATATTGTATGGAGCTAAGACACATTTTTTATGTTAAGATGCATTTTATGGTGTTGAGGTGTATTTTCTAGTGTTAGAAGATGTATTTTATAGCATATTTTATACTAGTAAGACATTATTTCTAGTGTATTTTATAATATTAAGACATATTTCATAGTATTAAGATGTGTTTTCTAGTGTTAAGATGTGTTTTATAACGTTAGTTGGTATTTTATACTGTTGGGACGTATTTTATTGCATTGAGACATGTTTCATAGTATTAAGACGTATTTTATAGTGTTAAGACATGTTTTCTAGCATTAAGACATTATTTCTAGTGTATTTTATACTATTAAGTCGTATTTTCTCGTGTTAAGACATATTTTCTATTGTATTTTATAGTATTAAGATGTATTTTTTAGAGCTAAGATGTACAGAATTTAGACATACGTTCTGGCGTTAAGACGTATTTTATAGTGTTTAGATTGATTTTATAGTGAATTTTTTAGTACTGAGAGGTATTCTATAGAGTTAAGATGTACTTTATAGAGTTAAGACGTATTTTCTAGCTTTGAGATGTATTTTATAGAGCTAAGAAAGTGTTCATGTTGTTGAGGAGTTTCCTGTGTAGCTCATTAAAGAAGAGTCATAGACAGGAAGTAGGTAATGAGTGGATGATTTCAGGAATTTCTAAGTTCTTTTTGAGTGATCGGACCAAACAGATCAGCCTAAAATGAGTCTTTAGATTCTGTCTCTGGTTCTTCGGTCTTCCTTCTGTGGACTCTTCTGCTCACCGCTACAGACCGGGAACATCTCCAACACCTGCTGCTCACAAAGTCGTCTGAGTTTCTCACATTTTTCCTGCTTTCAACTCGTCATCTTCACCTGCTGGCTGATAAACCACCTGCTGGCAGGAGCTCCTGGAACCCAGTTATTCTCTTCAGCTGTCGACGGTTTTAACGGCCCATCTGATCACGGCGCTGCGTTAAAATGTGGACATGATTCATCCACCAGAACTACGGGAGGAAATATGTCCGTGTCATGAGGAGTCGACGTCATGCTACCTGCTGGCTGCCGTGTTGGAGAGCCGGCGTTCATTTCCTGCCCCTGCTGAGAGCAACCAGGTCATGTCAGCTTCAGCAGGATCCACGGGCAAAGAAGTCATGGAGAAGACTTGAGCGTTGGGTTATTTGTTAGAGTGAAGGTTGGATGTGATTTTTATTTGTGTTTTAGATTCAAATAGGAATATTTATCCAATCAAAGATTGCCTTTTATATCGGCGTCAGATGTGTTAAATTCTTGAAAAAATGTCTCTTTTGGAAGCCACATTTCCCCTCGGGTTCTTTTAAATCAATTACACAATAAGAACCACAAGGTTAGAGATGTTTACTGCTAACATAAGGTCCAATTAAAATACAAATCACAATCGGGTAAATTCTGAGGTTTTGGTCTGCAGCAAAATGATTAAAAAAAACCCCAAAAAAACAAGAATTACATTTTTTAACCAGTTTGGTTAATTATGATGTTTATGCACCAACAAGTCGGGCAAACATATTTTATTTATATATAAAACATAAGGGATTAATCAAGTTTGGGTTTTTGATCAATAATGATAAGAAATGTTTGGATGATTTTAACTTGTTTATGTGATTTTTTTTGTCTCGTTTTTGCAGTTTTGTGTCTCATTTTGATGATTTTTTGTCTCTTGTGATTTTATCACATTTTTGTAATTTTATGTCTCGTTTTGATGATTTTGTGTCCATTTTTTCTGATTTTGTGTCTCGTTTTCATGACTTTCTGTCTTATTGTGATTTCGTGTCTCGTTTTCGTGACTTTCTGTCTTATTGTGATTTTGTGTCTCGTTTTTTCCGTTTTGTTTCTTTTGTGACAGCTTTGTCCATTTGTGGTCATTTTGTCTCCACATTACACAGATATTTATCTATCTCCATGTCTGCAGACCTTTCCTCTCTACTCTGTTCATCATCAGTAGAAAGATGTTTCACCATGCTGGATGTATCTCCAACAACCTGCTCCTCTGTTCCCTGTTTCTGAACCATGCTGACTTTATTTGATTCATCCAGTAGCTTTGATTTTACTCTCAGTCTGTCTGTGGAAACACTGCTTGCAGTTCAACCTAAAAACTATGAATTTTTGATTGTTGGTCACAGTTTAGTCAGTGAATCATTATGCCATGATTTTTTTTTTTTATTTATTTTTTATAAATACATTGTTTACAGGATCTGGTGCAAGCAGTTCATCATTTGGTGAAATTTAAATTGACACATGCAGAATGAAGGAATTTTAATGAATTATCAGGATTTGAAGCTTACATTTGGTTAATATTCTGAATATTAGTAAATAGTTGTCGGGTGAATCTGACCAAGGGATGGACGGTGCATCTGACTACATTTACTGAATGAGCGTCACCCGGGGGGTGTTTTTAATAAGCTATAAATAATTAACTTTCACCTGCATTCACACCTGAGAAGAAGCAGATTCTGTTTCTGTCCGTTTTAATGTGAAAGGACGAGTGTTTGCACAGCTGCAGGACGGAGGAGGAGAAACTCAGCGAAACGCCTCCTACTGTGATTATTAATTACATCCTCCTTCCTGCACCACCTGTCAGCTACAGCTAGCAGCTAAAGCTTCTTTTCTGCATTTCTTCTTCTATTTCCCTCTGATGACCCAGCTTCTCTGCAGGGAAACGAGTGGCGATAATCAAGAACGTAAACGAGGAAAGAAAAAAGACATTTAGCTTGGCTAGATTTTAAAATGGAGATGGGGAGAAAGAAAAATTAGAGAAATGAGGGGAAAGGAGGTATTTTCTGTCCCTGAGGATCACTGCAGTGGTCTGTCTGAATAATTCTGCAGCTCTAACAATCCCGTTATTTCCTCTAAAGCAGGGGAGTCAAACTCATCTTAGTCCAGGTTCCACATTCAGCCCAGTTTGATCTGAAACCAGTAAAATCAGAATATAGTAACCTATAAATAACCACAACTCCTTTGTTTTAGTGCAAAAAAGTCAATTCTGAAAACGTTCACATTTAAGGAATTATCTTTTTACAAAACATCATGAACAACCTGAAATTTATGAAGACAAATAAATTCAATTTCAACATTACGCCTCAGTTTATGATTTACACATTACAAAGACACAAAACACTCAGTCACAGGTATCTGGAATGGAATGATATAGTATTTTACTTTAAAAAGAACAAAAAACAACAAAAGCAAGACAAAATACTACAAAAAACACAAAACAAAAAATAGACAATTTGAAAAAAGTTACAAAGCCACAAAAAATGTACAAAAATGAGGCAAAAAAAGACAAAATCGAGAAACAAAGCGACAAAATGATACACAAAACAAAGTAAAACACAAAATGACAGAAATAAGACAAAAAACACAAGTGAGACAAAAAGGAAATGCAAAATGACAAAAAACATGAGACAAACGACATAAATCAGACAAAGACAAAAAATAAAAACAAGACAAAACATTACAAAAATGAGAAAGAAAGCAACAAAAACAAAACAAATGTCACAAAGCAAAACAAAAGGGACAAAAAATAGACAAAAAAGTTACAAAGCAACAAAAAAATGGACAAATGACAAAAACGATGCTCAAAACAACAAATAAAGTGAAACAAAATGACAAAAATAAGAAAAAACACAAAAAAGCAACAAAAATAAGAAAATATTACAAAAACGAGACAAAACGACTAACAATGAACAATCTAGTATTTTACTTTATGATCACAACAACTTGTCAGAAATTATTTTAAACTTATAGTTTTACTAATTTACAATCTGCATTTAATGTCTTCTCTGGAATTTTTACACTTTGAGGGCCGGATTGGACCCTCTGGAGGACCGCTTTTGGCCCACGGTCCACATGTTGGACACCTTTGCTCTAAACCATCTTTGATATTTACAGAAATAGAGTTGCTTCACGTTTGTTCTTCACAGAAAACTTCATGCTTTTTGAAGAAAAGGAGAATTTGTGTTTGTATTTAGAAGCCGGAGAAGTTTATAAAAATAGTTTCAAGGTTTCAGAGAAATATCTGATTAAAACCAGAGCAGCTTTAAACATTATTTTTTAATAATCTGTCTGTGGTTTTCTCCTGATTTCAGCTGACCATAAAGTGTCCTTGAAGAAGAGTCTCCAGTTGTTGTTGTTTGAATTAATTCGATGACCTCTGTTGGTTTTTCAGTTTTGTTGTTTGACTCCAATATTCCCTCTAATGTGTTTTTTTTTTTTTTATTTTCTAGTTGCCTGCCTTGCCTCGTCCCTTTTCACTTCTTTTGGATTCTACTGGTGAGTTTTCTTTCTGTTTTCTGGTTTTGTGAGTGTTGTAAATTCTTCAGTGGTCCAGTCTAATGTTATTTTAACTTCTGTTAAGAATTATATCAGTTGCTTTGTTTTTTCATACTCAGGTTGTAAAATTTTGTCAATATTGCTGGAAGAGTTTTCTGAGATTTTGTACTTTTTATAATTGAAAACTGTAAAAACAAAACTCCTGAAACCTGGTGGTAACTTTGGAAGACAAGTTATCCTAAATTATCCTTAAAAATCACCAAAATATCACCATTGATTTGCCTTAAACTGTTAAAACAGACTAAATTAACAAAAAGGAGAAACAACACTGCAAAAATGAGACAATAAGTCACAAAAACGAGACATAAAATGGCAAAAAACAGACAATAAATCACTAAAACAGGACATAAAATCAAAACGAGAAACAAAACTGAAAAAATTAGACACATAATCATCAAAACGAGACAAAATCATCAAAACGAGACGAAATTACAAAAATGAGACACAAAATCACTGAAACGAGTAATAAAATCATCAAAACGAGAAACAAAATGGCAAAAATGAGAGAAAAAGACCAACAAGAGACAAATCAGAGATGATAAGAGATACTGAGAGGAAAACCAAAGCTACTGGATGAATAAATTGCTGCAGCTCGGCTCAGAAACCGTGAACAGAGGAGCAGGTTGTTGGAGATACATTCAGCATGGAGAAACATCTTATTTCTTATGTTTATGTCATTTTGGACAAACTTTGAGTTATTTTCAAGATGAATACTTCCATTTTTTTTTAGCCTCTACATACTTTTTCTCTCTACTCTGCAAATGAGCTTCAGAAAGGTGTTTCAAAAATGTAATTATTCATTTTCAGAATGACTCACAATTTGTCAAAAATGACTCAAAAACTGACTGAGATTACATGAAATCTCACCTGAAATAACTCAAATTTGGCATAAAATGGTCCAGAATCATTAAACAAACTCTTCAGAATGCTTCAGAACTGGTCCAAAGGAATCATAGAGTAAAATGAAAGCAAATGGATGAATAAAATAAAGGCAGCATGGCTTGGTGTGATCATCTGGGGAGAGATCAGTCTCTGGAACATTCTGCCGCTACGATAAAACCCGTTAAGCAGAATAAACGACGCCGTAAGGATTGATTCTGGCCGTATCGTTTCTGACCTCAGCTCCCAATAACTGGACCCTGATGAGGCACTTATCTGACTTTTATTAACGATGAAGAAGGAAAAACCTGTTGGCTGCTCAGCTTTGGGCTCCAGAGACGCCTTCAAAGACATGAAGTCTGAAGACGCCGACAGCAGGTCAAACTGACAGGAAATCTGTCAAATCATCTGGAAAATCTGGACCAAGAATTCCATTTTCCAACCAGTTTTATTTAAGTTTTCGTTTAAGGTCAAATTAAAAGAAAATCTGCTAAATTCTGAGTTTTTTTTCTTCACAACAATTTATTTTAGGTTTTAAGAAACACCAAAATGATAAAAATCAAGAAGAGGAAGAAGAATTCCATTTTTGTTAAATAGAACATTATTTATTTTAACATAAAAGACACAGTTTCCCACAATGCACCAGTGTAATTTATTTATGTATGAAATACAATAAATGACATTAATCTTCTATGTGGACACTTTGTGTCTTGTTTGGATGTTTTTCTCTCGTTTTTGCCATTTAGTGTCTTGTTTTTGTGATTTATTGTCTTGTTCTGATTTTGTGTATTTTTGTGACACTATTGTCCGTTTATGGTCATTTTGTCTCCTCATACTATAGATATTTATCTATCTCCGTGTTTCCAGTCTTTTTCTCTCTACTCTGCTCATCAGTAGAAAGATGTTTCTCCATGCTGAATGTATCTCCAACAACCTGCTCCTCTGTTCACTGTTTCTGAGCCATGCTGACTTTATTTATTCATCCAGTAGCTTTGATTTTATTCTTGTGATCATTTCAGATCATTTTTGGGTCATTTCATGTGAGTTTTTAGTAATTTCAGGCAGTTTTTGAGCATATCATCTAAATAACTAGTAAACTAAAATTGAGTTTGGGCCAGACTTAGTGTTTTTATGATGAGACGACAAGGATCTGGAAGAATGCGGTGACAGTTTTAGTATCGGGAGGTGCTTGGGATTAAAGCCTCCAACAAATGTCATAACTGCGTTGTCGTCTCTTTGCGCCTGCAGCTGAAGGATGAGGAGGTTGACACTCGGCTGCTGACTCGGATAGAAAGAAGACGAGCTGACAGCCGTGATGGTTTCCCAACAGTGTTGTCAGAGTCGCTGCATTATGCATGGGAAATCTGATTACAAATTCATAACCGCAGTTATTTTTATACGGACAAAACACTGACCAACACCACAACAAATCTGACTTTAGAAGAGCCCACATTCTGCACATGTACAAGTTCTTGATATAGAGTGCTGAGTTTTAATCTTAGTTTATTGATTTTTTTACAGAATCTTGTGCAAATTTTTCATTTTGTTTTTCATTATACGCTCAAAAACTCACATGAAATTACTCAAAAATGGTCAGAAATGGAGTAAAAATGTCCAGAATCCTTAAAAAAAAATTATAATTCAGAATGCCTCAAAACATTTTCTGGACCTACAGATGACAGATCTCATCTCACAAATCAGAAACTGGTTAGTTAATGATAAAAAACATCATATATGCAGATGCTGAAATGTTTTAGTTTTGCAAAACACCAACTAACTTCATTTCCAGTGTAGCATTGTGTGAAGTAGAAACAAGAAACGTAAGTAAATACCACAATAAAGGAAAGAAGAAACCCAGCAAAGCAGCTAGATATCTCATTAAATGAAAGTAGAACCCGTGTAAGCAGATAAATAATACAATAAAGTAGTGTAGAAACCCAACAAAAACAGCAAAATACCACAATGAATGAAAGTAGAAACCTTTAGGAAGTAGGTAAATAAGACAATTAACGTAGAAACCATAAAAACTAACTATAAAACACAGTTTCTCCCATTTCTCTCCTTGTTTTTCAATGTTTAATTCTTTTAAATACCTCCGTGTGAACACAATCCCAGAAACAGTCATATTTACTCTAAATCATTCTTAAAACACACAGATGCCAAATTAGACCCCCTTGACTCTCATTATCCTATATTATTATTCATTGAGGAACCCAGAAACTGATGAACATCTGAATTCTGACGGGATTATTTTGAAGAAAATCAAAAAGAAACGAGGCAAAAACACAAAAAATCCACTCCTTGCAGCTTCATGGATGTAAATATGCAGCATGTCTGAGCACTACATGGACATTAATTCACTGTTTTCTTTAAAAAACACAGAGTTTAAAGCTGATTGATAATTCTGATTTGAGCGCAGCAGCTTTTAAAGCATTAAAAATGCACCAGGAGCTGTTTAATTCAGGATTCTCTGGGTGTTATTAGCACAATTATGCGGCTGCAGTGATGCCATCAGCTTTAAAAGTGGGACCTGCTCGCTCTCATTCATGTAAATGACGGTAAACAGGGAGGTTTAACCCCCCTGAGCTGCACAGTCGGGGCTTTTTGAACAGGACACATGTTGATTTTAATATGTATGAAGCTCCGTGGATCACCATTAACCCCTCCGTGTTGCTTTTCACATTCGCCTCCCTTTTATATTCGTCCTCTACTTCCTCCACGTCGCCTAGGATGAGGTCAGTAAGAGTCTGTGAAGTGCAATTAGCTGCACATATTTAAAGTGAAGAGCTGATGCCGAGTTTCTGAGAGGCCTCTGAGGATCATAAGGGAGGGAAATAAAGAGGAGATGAGAGGTTTAGGACTCTGAATGGACTGTGACCAACATTTTCACTATTTTCTGACATTTTCTGGACCTACAGACGACATAGTTCATCTCATCAATAAGAAACAGGTAAATTAATACAAAAAAATCATCATATATACAGATGATGAAACCTTTTATTTTGCAGAACACCACAATTTAAACTTCTGAACGCCAGAATCCGCTGGTTAGTTTGAAAAACATGTTATCTTTAAAATCACTGTAGGTCCAGAAAATAGTGAAAATGTTCGTTACAGTTTTCCATAATCCGTTCAGTCTTAAATCTCTCAACTCCAGGCAGTTTATTGGCATTTTTCCTCACTGTAGACGCATTTTTCACTGTGATACGAAGTCCTACACTTCTATGGAAACAGACCAAGAAGACGGAGAAAGATCTAAAAAATGTCAGTTTATTTGTGTATGGAAACACTAAAGATACACAACACTACATGGGAAATGATTTGACTTTTTTTTTTAATCTCTCTGCTAAATCATGCTTGTTCTGTTTCCATTTTGGTAAGTTTTAAAAAAGATAACATGTTTTTCAAACTAACCAGCAGGTTTTGAAGTTCAAAAGTCTAAATTTGTGATTTTTGTCCTCTTTTAAGGTAATTCTAGTGAAACACCGGGAATGTATAACTGTAATTTCTGTTGGGTTTTTTTTTTTCAGTTTCTTGTCCACAGAAAGAAAGTTCTGGTATATTTTTGGAGATTTTTTTAATTTTTTTAAATGCAGAATTTGATGAAATATCATGATTTTAAGCTTTAAACTAGACAAAAGTTTGACAGTTGAAAATGGTTTTGTTTTTACAGTTTCTAGTCGATAAATGATGCTGTTTTAGAAATATTTTTTGAAAATAATGTGTTTTTCAAACTCACCAGCAGCTAATATACTTTAATGTAGCTTGCAGATTTTTGTCCATAGAAGAATCTCTTTTTTTTGGTTATTATTGGTGAATTTTTAAAATAAAATATCTAGAATTTGATAAAACACAATGATTTTAAGCTTAGATTTGGAACTACTTTAAAAGGGAAATTACAGTTTTTGGG
This sequence comes from Amphiprion clarkii, assembly GCA_027123335.1. Lineage (NCBI taxonomy): Eukaryota > Metazoa > Chordata > Actinopteri > Pomacentridae > Amphiprion > Amphiprion clarkii. The sequence continues at coordinate 38,192,950 of CM049571.1, forward strand.
GTTCAGAGGTTTGATTATCTGACTTTCATCCTTTTTTAAGGTAATTCTAGTTAAGTTACACTGATTAAAACAGACGTATAATTGAAATTTCCATTCGGGATTTTTCAGATTTTTGTCCACAGAAAAAGTTTTGCTTTATTTTTGGTGATTTTTAAAAAAAAGAAATATGCAGAATTTGATTGAATATCATGATTTTAAAGTTGAAAATTGTTTAGTTTTTTCAGTTTCTGGCTGATAAATGGTGATTTTAGTGATTTTCTATAAAGCCAACCTGCCGTTTAAACTCTCCAGTGGATTTGGGAGGTCAGAGAGTTAAACGTCATCCGTCCACCTCAGATTCTGAACGTTGGTTCACGTTTGTACCTACACAGTGTGTTGTTTCTGTATTTAAGTCTGCTGCTGCTGTGGTTCTAATTATACCGAAGCAGCAGAGACTTATTAGGGCAGGACTGAGCAGCTCTGATGGACAGCTGCTGCTGCTGCTGGCTTCAGGTTACCGACGGCACCGAGACGTAAAAATAAACCGAGAAAACAAAGAGCGAGGACGACGCTTAAAACAGGAAGAGACAAAGAGACGCTGCGACGAAAATAAGCTTTTACAGTTTGCTAACAGAAGCTTATCAGAGAAAACTAGTGATGGGTTGTTTGTGTGTCTGCAGGCTGTTGTGACGTTTCCCCAAACAACCAAACACCTCGTCTGCCTCAGCATACAAACGTTCTTCACTGCACCATCCACACATCAGAAAAACATTTTGGGCAAATTTCAAGCCATTTGGGCTGGTTTTGAATCATTTTGAACAGATTTTTCGAAGAATTTTAGGCGAGTTTTGACTTAGTTTGGATGGACTTTGAGTCATTTTGGGAAGTTTTGAGTAATTTTGGGCAAATTTGAAGCTACTTTTGACAATTGAGACATATCTTCATTCCTTCTGAAGAGTTTTAGCTCATTTTGGACCAATTTCAAGTCATTTCGGACAAGTTTTAAGTCATTTTGAACAGATTTTTGAATTTTACATGAATATTGAGTTATTTTGGTCACATTTCAAGTCATTTGTACAGGTTTTGAGTTGTTGTTGGTTGTTTGTGTGTCTGCAGGCTGTTGTGACGTTTCCCCAAACAACCAAACACCTCATCTGCCTCAGCATACAAACGTTCTTCACTGCACCATCCACACATCAGAAAAACATTTTGGTCACATTTCAAGTCATTTGTACAGGTTTTGAGTTGTTGTTGGTTGTTTGTGTGTCTGCAGGCTGTTGTGATGTTTCCCAAAATAAGCAGAGACTCTTGGCCTCATCTTCCCCATATGAATGCTCTTCACTGTCACGACCATCCACACACCAGAAAACCGTTTTGGACAAATTTCACAGTAATTTTAGATGAGTTTTTGGTCATTTTTGAACAGATTTTTATAATTCTACACACATTTTCAGTCATTTTGGTCAAATTTGAAACCGCTTTTGGTCAGGTTTTTGTCATTTTACACAAGTGTTGTTTCATTCTGAATCATTTTTGAGTCAATTATGATTCATTTTGGTAAATTTTGAGTAATTTTGGGCAGATTTCAAGAAATTTTGGACAAATTATAAATCATTCTGAGCAGGTTTTGAATAATTTTAGATGAGTTTTGAATAATTTTGGATGCATTTCGAGTCACTTTGGACTACACTGCCTGCAGCTCACCTGAAAAGTCCTTTTTTTAAATGTCCTTTAGCTTGGATTTGGTTAAATTTCCCTTCAGACTGTGGGAAAAGAACTGTTAGCAAGTTCCAAATCTGAAGCTTCTTTTCTGTTTTTACAGTTTCTGCCTGATAAATGATCTCATTTAGTTTTTCTTTAAAGTAAAACATTCCTTTCAAACCCACCAGTGTTTGTTTTTTTAACTCTCCTCTATCCTTTGACATAAATCAGCTCCCCTGCGGTGTTTTTTTAAATAAAGATGATCGTGTTTGGATTCCTCGACATTCCACACATTTTTCTTTCTGTCAGAAGTGCGTCAGTGACCTCAGTAAAACAGGAATCCAGCCTCAGGTTGAGTGTTTCCGTAACGACCAGGTACGACCAGGAAGCAGGAGTTGTGTCAACAAGGATCGGAATGTCGGGAATGTTCAGGTCAGCTGCAGCTCAAAATTCCTGGAAGATGAAGTCTTTTTGGACAAACTTCAAGACATTTTGGACAGGTTTTGACTCATTTTTGGTCAATTTTGGGCAAATTTCAAACAAATTTGGATGGGTTTTGAGTCATTTTTGGCAACTCTTGAGTAATTTTGGACACATTTCAAGTCATTCTGGCCAAATTTGAAGCTACTTTGGACTGCCTTTTGAAAATTTGGACATATTTTAGGTCCTTCTGAATAGTTTTAGCTCATTTTGGACAAACTTCAAGTAATTTTGGATAAACTTTAAATCATTCTGGATACGTTAAGCTCATTTTAGACATATTTCAAGTAATTTGGACAGGTTTTGAGTAATTTTTGGCTGTTTGTGTGTCTGCAGGCTGTTTTGATGTCTCCCAAAACAACCAAACACCTCATCTGCCCCAGCATACAAACGTTCTTCACTGTTAGCTCATTTTGGATCAATTTCAAGTGATTTTGGACAAGTTTTGGATAATATTAGGTTAATTTTCAGTATTATTAGGTGAACTATGAGTCATTTTGGTCAGATTTCAAGTAATTTTGGACATTATAGACACATTTTATGCACATTGGAGGCCACTTTGGCCAGACTGTTGTCATTTTGGACATATTTTGAGTCATTATGATAAATTATTAACTCATCTGGGACCAATTTCAAGTCAATTTGGAGTAATTGTAGAAGCATTTTGAGTCATTTTGGATAAATTCGAAGACACTTTCGACTGCCTTTTGACAATGTGGACACATTTTAGCTCCTTCTGAATAGTTTTAGCTCATTTAGGACCAATTTCAAGTAATTTTGGACAAATCTGAGTAATTTTAGATGAGTCTTTAGTCATTATAGGTAAATTTGATGGCCAAGTTTTTGTCATTTTACATAACTAATGTGCCATTCTGAATAATTATAGCTCGTTTTGGATAATTTAAAGTCATTTGGACAGATTTTGAGAAATTTAGTTATTTCGACAGACATTTCAAGTTATTTGGAGAGATTTTCAGTCATTTTGGACTAATTTTGATCATTCTGGGCAGTTTTTGTCATTTTAGACAAATTTTGAGTCATTATGAATAATTATTAACTCATCTTGGACCAATTTCAAGTCAATTTTGAGTAATTTTAGATGAATTTTGAGTCATTTTCAACTGATTTAGATAATTCTGGGCATATTTTGAGTCATTTTGGACACATTTCAAGTCATTTGGAAAGATTGTCAGTCATTTTCAACTTATTTTGATCATCCTGGACAGGTTCTCAGTCATTTTGGCTGAGTTTTGAGTCATTTTGGTGTAAGAAGTATTTGAGTACTTCAACAAAATGTACTAACACTGCAATAGAAAATTTGTTTAAATTCACCTAAAATTGTTGTAAATGTGTACAAAAGTCAGACATTTAAAAAGAAGGAATTTATTCAACCAGTGCACAAGAATAACATTCAGTGTGGCATCATAAGGAGGGTTTATGTTTAATTCTGGCAAAAGTAGAATTTTAAAATGTTGTAAAGGTTGCACCTTCTGAGCATGCTCAGTGACCCCAGTGAACAGGTGCATGCTGGTCCGGCTGACATGTGGATCCTGCTTTAATGAAGCTTCATTCTTTCTGCAGAAACGGGAAGCAGCAGGTGTTTTATTTTCATGTCTAGTCATTCTTCATTGTTTTGTGTTCGTTTTAAGTCTGTTTATTAGTTGTTTATGATTGAGAAACTTCTTTTCTGCAGTTTCTCACAGTTTAATTCTGTATTATTTAGCTTAAAAGTGTCTGAAAACTGCAACAGAAAAGCTAAACGGACTGATTTTTGTTTGATTTCAGAATGAAGGAGCAGAGAAGAGGATTCTATGAGGACAGACTTCAAACATCAGGTCAGAAAACAGCACCGACAGCCTGATTTACCATCCTCACACTTTTTCACTTTCAGTTTGTACTGCAGCTGCTCACAAAGTCTGTTGTTTCCTGCATATAACTGGGACTCAATACTGCATCTTAATCTAAGCTTCTTCATCTGTCAAAATCTGAAGTAATAAGCAAAATTGTGATTTTGTGTCTCGTTTTTGTGATTTTATGTCTCGTTTTTGCCATTTTGTGGCTTTTTGTGACGGTTTTATCCAATTGTGGTCATTTTGTCTCCACATTATAAATATTGAACCATCTCCTTGTTTCCTCTCCAGACTGTCTCTCTCTGCTCTGCTCATCATCTGTAGAAGGATGTTTCACTGAGCAAACAAGGTTCCTTAAATGCCTCAGAGTTCCTGGAGGATTTCTGAATTATAAGACAGTATCTGTACGTCAACAAGTTCCTTTAACTTCAGTCTGATGTGTGAAAATTTTTCTATTTTCTGTCCAGTAGCTTCTGCATCAGGTTCCTCATTTCCAGTTTTCTGTTTCTCAGGTAAATGTGTTGGATGGTGAGGTGTTTTCTGTCTTTCTCCTTTTCTAAACTTTGATCGGTAAACTCTGCTGTGTGTTTGGAGGTTCTTCCTCATGACAGCTACTGTTTCCTGATTACGTCATTTCTGTCAAAACTGTGCAAACTTTTCTTTTACTAACCAGATAATTCCAATTATTTCTTCTTTTCGGCTTTTAATTGTGTTTACAGATGAAATCGAGCTGCGTGTTTTCATGTTGTAGCGGCATAAAGACGGCAGACTCTCATTAAACCGGCTCAAATCTTTATTCCTCCATAGAACTGGACTAAAGACGGCGGGGCGCCAACGAACAAACGATGATCGGACTTTAAACGCTACGTGGAACGTGTCGGAGAAAACGCAGCCTTTGAAAGCGGAAGCCTCGCCATCCCATCTGCTCCAGACAAAGTAAACAAATATTTCATTCTTTCTTTTGAGATGAGAAGAATTATGGGTGAAAGACAAACAAATTACGAGTGCATATGGCGCGTTTGTGAATCCGTCTCTCGTCCCTCCTGCTCTGCTGCCATATGCTCCGGATTCAAGTCTGATTCTAACAAGTGAGACGTGAGAGAGACTGATTGCTTTCACCAGTATTTCGGTGTTTGAATGCAAATAGTTGGCGCACGGAACGAGAAACTGCAGGAAAAACTAATGAATCTAGTCTCTGACAGATTGCAAAGAGAATAGAGGAAACTGCCAGGTGTGGAAAAAAAAAACATGTTTTACATTTTAGTCAGAGTGTGTCTATGTTTGTGTTGTGGTTCAGCGTCCGAACTTTCAAGCGCCGCAGTCTGGTTGGAGGAGAACTTCTCTGTCGCGACTTTGTTGGTGAAAATGTAAATCTTGAACTCGCCTCTGGTTCCTCTGAGAGTTGGCCTCAGTGGCGGAAAACGACGAGGAACAACCTAAACTGTTGCAAAACTGGTGGTTGTCATGATTTAGTCGTCCTATCAGCAGCAGTCTTGGTGCATCCCTGCTGTTATTTTAGTCATTTTGCACTGCAGGAAGTTTGAGGCCATTTCAGGTCAGGTTGAACCTTTATGTATGATCCAGCTGCAGGAACCTCCCTGGAGAACCTCTTTCAGGCTGTTTATAGGAGAGATAAACTACCTACTGCAGGGTACAAAGATCTGAGTTGCTCTGAAGAACTTCTATATGAGGATCAGTGCTGTTTGGTTAAACTCGGAGAGGACGACAAGTTCTATTTTCTCCATCACCAACAACATTAAATTCACCTTATATTCTAACGTAACAAAACTTCAGTCAAGGTCTTTTCATTAACTTCCTGTTTTAATTTGAAATTGCCCTCTCCCGAGTGTTGTTTGGGTAGTTATTATCTGTTGTTGTCTCTGTTTGCGCCCTTTTTTGATTGTCCTCATTAGTTTCACCAGTTTCTTGTCTCTCCAATCAGTTCTTACTGTATAAATAGTACTTTCCTCATCAGTTGAGTCTGTTTACCTTCCTGATGTTAACCTGCCGGACTCACCTCGTCTATTTCTCACTAGTACATTTTTATTTATTTATTTTTTGCATGGTGTTTGCTTAATTCCTGCTGCTATTTGATGTCTGATTTTTGTACTTTTTTGGATATTCCACCTTTTGTTAATTGGGTTTTGTTTGCTTGAAAAGCTTTTTTGCCACAACCTCGGTGCCATCTCTGTTTTGAGGTCAGTTTTCTGAATCCCCTGTGGCTCCTCTATTGTTCTATTTCCTACATGTTCATAGAACTGCCGTTATGTCCAGTAAAAATGGTATCACTGCTTTCTTCACGTCTTAGAATTGAGTTTCATTTTCTCTGATTGTTTACTTTTGGTTTTCAATGGCTTTTTCTGGATCAGTTTTGGAAAATATCAGGCCTCCTTAGACCCTTTTACATGTTAAAAGTTTGGTTAAGGTTGATTTGATTTTGGAAAAACATCCTGGTTTGGGTTAAAAAACAAATTTCTAATCCATTTTCTGGGTTACCATGGTGACAAATCCGACCCATCTAACACGTGATTGGTTGGATAGGAAGGAGCGACAGTGACGCAGTAAAATAAATGGCAAAGATACTTTAGAAACATATTTTTGAGAAAAGTTTCCCCTTAAAATGTATAGGAATGTAATTTTGTGAGACTCGTTGCAAGACGTCAACCAATAAAAATCAAGAAAATTGGTGACAGTTTTCGTAATTTTGTTAAACTTTTGATCACCAAAGTTTTTGCAGTTCATCCTGATTGAAATGTCGAAGTTTCTACCAAATTTCCCGACCATCCGTCCAACAGTTGGTCAGATATTTTACTCAAAATCACAAATATCAAGAATTATTTTCATTTTCCATCAATCTGTCCATTAATTTGAGATTGCTTGGTCTGTAAAAACATCAGAGAATGGATGAAAAGTGTTCATCGGTGCTTCTCAAATCCCAAAATTCTCACTCCTTTGAACTCTTTTTGAAAATTTCAGCAATCCATAATGAAATAATCTTTTGTTGCAGCTTTGACATTAATAGATGAGAAATAATCCAATGATATAAAACCTATTAGCGTCACAGACTCTACTTTTACTTTTTGTGATGATGCTTAACTTCAGTAACACTTTCAATGCTCGGCTTTTACTTGTAGTGGTATTTTTATGTGGTATTTTTTCTGCTTTTGTTTCAGTGTTGGATGGAAAAACTTCCTGTGATTACCCACAATGCCTTTGTTTGCGAGTATCTTTAAAAATGTCAGGTTTTGAAGCAAACTGTTAATATAAAAACACAGATTATAGTGACTTTAAGTAAAGGCGACGCTCTCACATTGACAAAACTGCATTATTTCATTTCTGTGTGGGTAAATATCGACATTTACAGCATATTAGCGTCTCATGAACTCCTCCGGTTCGTCTGGGGGTGTAAACAAACGTTTAAACCCATTTAAACTCCATCAGCTGCACTCTTTTGGTTTTTATTTATTTATTTCCTGCTGACTGAAACTGTAATAATTAAAGCGTGAGTGGGCAGCGGGGAGTCGAAACAGAAAACCGGAGAAACATAATGACCACTGCTGTTGTTGATGTTGTTGTTGTTGGTTACACAACTGTGAAGCAGGTCTGCAGCTATTTCCATCTCTGGTGGGCTGATGCAAGTATGCAAATGTGTCTCCTCGTTCCCCGCTGAGGCTTAAGAATGCAAATAAAACAGCAGCAGCATATGTCAGGATTTAAATATGCAGCACTAACGAGCCGGAGGAGCTAATCAGCGAGGCGCGAGGGCAGCAACGGCCACAATCCCTGAACCTCGGTGGCCTCCGGTCGCTAGCCAGGTGTAGCTCAGGTAGCTAATGACGATGCAGCTTCACGTGTTTGTTTGAAGCCCGTTTGTGTTGAGTCCACTCCACTGAACAAAGACTCCCAGATGGAGGAAACCTCATCAAAGCTCCCCCGGGTGCTGCAATGAATATACGAGTGTGTGTCAGTGTTTTCTAACATCTGCTGCTCGGCAAACACAAAGTGCAGCTGGGAAACGAGGGTTAACGTCGGAGGATTTACAGCTACAGCCGCGAACAAAGATAACACAAACTGTCACCTGCTGCTGAGAGACCATCGGCCAGGATGGTCAAGAGTCGACCAAGAATCATCAAAGAGCAGGTCTGAGTGAATGATCAGCTGTCAGCATCCACAGGGTTTTACATCAACAAGAGCTGAGAGGATCCATGAAGAAGGAAGTTTTTCCTCTAGAATCAGAACCTTAAAGTTCCACTCAAGTCTGCTGCTGGTCACACTGACAAAGAAAAGGCCTTGTGGAGAAAAGTTCTGTGGTCAGATGGAACAAAAACTGAGCAGAAATATGTTTGGAGGAGAGAAGGTGAGGCCTTTAACCCCAAGAACACCAAACCTACCATTAAGCATGGTGGTGGCAGTATTATGCTCTGGGGCTTTCTAGAAGTGCTTCTGGACTGGTTCCTGACTGTATTCTGTCTGGTTCTGAACATTTTTTTGGACTGGTTTAGGTTTGGTTTTGGTCCTGGTTTTCGACCTTTTTAGGACTGTCTTGGGCGGGTCTTAGACTTTTTCTTTTAATCCCAAGAACACCAAATCTACCATCAAGTCCTTCTGGTTTGGTTTCAGACTGTATGTTGGACTGGTTTTGGACTTTCTTGGAAATGGTTTATGTTTGGTTTCAGTCTTGATTGTCCTGGTTTTGAATGTGATTTAAAGATGATTGAGGATTTAGTTCACATTGGATTTGGTCCTGGATGAGGACTGGTTTTAGATGGTCTTGGACTCTTTTAGGACTGGTTTAGGTTTGATTTTGCTTCTGGTTTCAGACTTTTTCAGTGCTGGTTTCAGACTGTCTTAGGTGGGTCTGAGACTTTTTTTCTTTTACCCCAAAAATACCAACCTACCATCAAGCACGGTAGTGGCAGTATCATGCTCTGAGTGCTTTACATAAAGAAATACCAAAAAGAGGCACAAGACAGTCAAAATGAGGCAGAAAATAACCAAATGAGGCACAAAATAACACAAATTAGGCTCAAAACTACCAAAATTCTCAAAATGAGATACAAAATATGAAACAAAGGAACCAAAATGAGGCACAACACAATTAAATTTTTCATAATTTATCAACCTGAAACTGCAAAACTAGAAAGAATTCACAGATTTTCATCTTTCCAACACTCTTTAATTGTATCGTGTACAGTTTGCTGCTGAGTTTAGGTTTGATTTTGGTCCTGGTTTTAGACCTTTTTAGGAATGGTTTCAGACAGTCTTGGACAGGTCTTGGACTTTTTTAGGAGTAGTTTAGGCTTGGTTTTGGTCCCAATATTGTACTGGTTTTTGACTTTTTTAGGGCTGGCTTTGAACTGTTTATCTCCGTTTATATTCATTTTACATCCCCAAACTGCCATTTATAACATTTAAGCTCAACTTGGTGGAAAAAATGCAGCCACACAGACGACTTCTTTGGTCAAAAAGTTGCATTTTGTTTGTTGGTTTCATGTGCAGAACAACTGCAGAGGAGCAACTGAAACGCTAATTTATTTATTTGAGCTTTTCAGAGTTTTAACCATTAAAATATTGTAAAATCCTGAATCTGTATCGAACGTCTCCTAAAAAAACAACCCTAAAAAGTCAAAAGGTAACAACAATCTACTTCTTAAAACTGCCTGCAAAGTGTTGGGAATTCACTTATCCTCCAAACACAACCCTCATATATTCATTTATTTAATAAAAATACTCACCTCCAGCCTCAGTTTCACAGTTTTCTAATCTTCCCCGAACTTTCCTGAACTCAACTATTAACTAAACTATTGTGTGGCGATGCTTTTAACACCAATTCGGCAGAATCTTTTCTCTGTTTTACTCACATCTGCAGCACAGATCTGCTTTTCTTGGGATTCAGTTCTCTGTTTCGATGGTATCTTTTCTTTTCACTGTTTCAGGGTTACGAACCTTATCCGCCTCCCAGACACCAAACGGTTGAAAAGCCTGGTCTCTTTGCGGTTCCTCCGTCGGTGCATTCAGCCGGCGAGGCGACACATCTGCTCTTATTAAACCAAAACGACACGAGAAAACGCGACGCGTTTCTCCAGCTAATCACATTAATGCACCCTTTTGCTGATGGTACATTCAGTTATTCAGATAAAGTCCAGGCAGGGTGGTTTTATTCTTACTTCTCTTTTTTTTTTGTCTCTCTGGAGCTCATAAATCAAGATGTAAATCAGGATTTTCTGCCTCCGTGTGAGTGGGAATGAATTAGAGGAGCGGGAGGCTCTGAAGGTGGAATTAAATGCACGTTCAAGTGTTGAATGTTGGATTTGAAACACACGTTTGCACTGTAGCTGTTGTTTAAAGCACGCTGAAGTGTCACGGATCTGTGGAATTTTCACTTGTAGAGCTGTGCTTTTTTACATATTCTGCACTGAGTATCCACTGTGCACTTAAATATTAATGATAAAAAAGATCTTACATGTGTTTTTCTCATGAAGCTGCTGAAGAAACTAAATATGATGAATGTTATCTGCTGTTTTGATGTTTTTTTTTCGAAGATTTGTCCGTCTTTTGTTCGTTTATTAGCTTCTGTCTGGCAAACACGAGCAGACAATGAGGAAAAAATGAACATTTTACGCATTCCTGAGCTCTTTTACTGCCTACTTTTACTACAGCTTTCATTTTTCCATCATCAGTTGCTGTTTACTTTCATTTTCAGTCAATGTTTTCTGTTGCTGTTTTCTGCCATTTTCAGTCGCTATTTGCTTTTGTTTACAAAACTACTCGGTCAAGTTGAGGAAAACATCCTGGTTTCCGTCGCTGTTTACTTTTGTTTTTATTCCATCTTTACTTTGATGTTCAGTCACTGTTTTCTGTTGCTGTTTTCTTGGCATTTTTGGTCAGTATTTGCTTTTCTTTGCAATAATACTTCGTTAAATTGAGAAAAAGATCATAGTTTCAGTTCCAACACGTGCGTCCATATATTCACTCACTGTTTACTTTCATTTTCAGTCGCTGTTTACTTCAGTTGTCTGTCACTATATTGTGTTGTTTTTAATCCCTTTTTGCACTGTTGCAAAGATCTTCTATGCATTTCCTTGTGTTTTTGCAGTTTTTTCCAATGATCTGTCCAACTTCTATTAGCTCTGACAGCGTGAAGTTTTTCCAAGAATCCCACATTTCTTCTACTGTCTGGCAAACATGAGCAGACAATAAGGAAAAAAATCCACATTCCTGAGCTCTTCTATGGATTTTACTGCCTGTTTTTAGTAAGAAACTGCAGACAAACATCTGCAGCGTGTCTGGAGACGAATCAATACCCAGTCGATCTGCAGTTAGTTACAGCAGCAAACAGACAGAAAATCTCTCCAACACCACGCAGCATTTTGTCTGCATGAACAGCAACATGAATATTACGTAAGAAGCAGCAGAATCGCTGATTATTATGGGATGTTAGTGACACTGATGCTGCCGCTGCTTCGGTTCACGTTCCAGTAAACGAACACGGAGGAGAAAACATGATGTTCTGAGCTGTTTCTGCTGGAGGCTCCGAGACCAGAGACCAGAAATAGAAACAAATCCACTTCAGATACTGCAAATACAGATTTAAATGCAGATTCAGAATTAATTTAGGCTAACAATATTGCAGTTAGAGTATAGATGTGTAGATTTTTTATTTTCCTGCAACCAATCGATCATTTGAAGATCAGCTAGCATTGGTTTTTGGTCGATTCCTTCCCTTCTAAACGCCTGAAAGCTCCGCATTTCTTCTCTGAAGAGTCGCAAAAACAGCAACAAAAAGAGGCAAACTCTACAATTAGACACAAAAATACCAAAAAGAGACACAAATTCACCATTGAAAGATAGAGCCAAATAAAAAGAGATGTAAAATGAATATAAACGGTGATAAAACCACCTCTTAGATACACAAAATTGCTTCTACTAGATGCAAAACACTAAGTAAGACTAAAACAAATAAAAATATGAAGCAAACTGACCAGGAAGAGATTAAAACTGACTGAAAATGAACATGAAACGATGGAAAACAGACAAAACGACCTCAAAAATGCACAAAATTCTTCAAATTGAATGCCAAGAGTTGCAAAAATAGCAACAGAGGCAAATATCTACAGAGACGCAGCCACAAAGAGACTCAAACCAATAGAAACGAGATGCTAAATGAACATAAATAAACGGTAACAAACAAGAATGAGAATAAAAATGAACACAGACGGATGCAAAGCTAATATAAACAAAGACAAGAGAACCTCAAAGACACATAAAAGTACTCAAAACAAACACAAAGAGCCAGAAAACAGCCACAAAGATGCAAAAAAGACCAGAAATAGAAACAAACCCACCATAGAGAGACAGATCCAAATCAAAAAAGATGCAAAATGAACATAAACAGAAATAAAACCACCTCTTAGACACACAAAAGAACCATGAGTAGATGGGAAACAGCTACCAATAAAAATGAGATGCCAAATGACCAGATAAAGATTAAAAAATAGTCTAAATTAGACACAAAATCTTCACAAACAGATGCAAACAAAGAGGAACCAACCTCAAAGATACACAAAAATACTCAAAATAAATACACATAGTCACAAAACAGCTCAGGGACGACCACAGAGAGGCAGAACCAAAGAAAAACAAGCAAAAACCACCTCTTGGATGAACAAAATGACCGCTAGCAGATACAAAACAGCTGCAAAGACAAACAAACCAGCCACAAAGAGACTAAAGCCAATGAAAACAAGATGCTAAATGAACATAAATGAAAACACAGAATGAGAATTACTAAAACTGATGCAACAACTAATATAAACAAAGACAAAACAACTCAAAGACACACAAAAGTACTCAAAACAAACACCAGGAGCCAGCAAACAGCGACAAAGACACAAAAAATGACCAATAACAGAAACAAATTCACCACAGACACTGCAAATACTTTGGTTTTCACTCACTGTTTACTTTCATTTTTAGTTTACAGTTGTTTTGAATTTTTGTTAATTTCACTCGTTTGCTTCCATTTTCTGTTGCTGTTTTCTGTCACTTTTAGTTGATGTTTACTTTTATTTTCAGCCCTGCTTGCTTTTGTTAAACCCACCAAACTGCTCCCATTAGCTGTTTTCCGTCTTTACGTTTCCTTTAGTTTTGTGTCACTGTTTTTGGTTGTTTTCAGGCATTTTTTTAAGTTGTTTTCGATCAAATCCAACAGTGGAAATGTTAAGAATGAAGCTCTGGCTGTTTTTCCACATCTCTAGCATTTTGCACCACACGGTTCTCATGTTTCCGTCTTTCTGTTGAGGTCTGAGATGCGTTTTAGTTGCGCTAAATCGAAACCAAACACAACGGATCTTCTACAAACCGTCCATCTTTGGTTTTCCTGGCTGTCCTTCTGAGTTTGAGACGTTGGAGAAGTTAAGACTCGAACTCTAATGAGCTGAGCGAGTCTTTGATGTCACTTCGTCCTAATTGGTGCATCTGGAGAGCGAGATCGCTGACAGACTTCCTGCTCTGCATGTCTGACGGTGGAGGAAGAACTGGCCGTAAGGAAGGTGTTTGTCCTGATATTTACGGCTGCTGCTGCCTGCAGTGGAGTTGAGGGCAGATGGAGGAGTTTCACTGCTCGGCTATTTTTAGCAGATGGAGGTGTTTTGCTGCTTTACTACTTTTAGAGAGGAATGCAGCCAACAGCCGAGCAAACAGCCACTTTGAATATCCAGCCATTTAATAAATGTTTAAAGGTGACAAAGCGAACCAAAAAAGACACCTCAAACGTCCATCGATTGCCTTGGAAGCTGCTCTTTCTTTCTTTCTCTTTATATCTGCGTTTCATCTTCATTTTCTCCTCGGCGCCTCGTTGTTTTTCTCTTCATTCCACAGCGAGTGTCGGAGCTCCAACACATTGATTTCTGCTGAAGATATGAGAAATGGATGCTATGGATTTGACCCACATAAATCATCCCCGGCAGCTGATTTATGACTCGGCGTCCGACTGAAACAGGAAACGCCACCAAGGGCACGATCACACTGCAGCGCTGTCGCCTAGAAATAACATTTATATGCGGCTAATTTACAGCAGCAGGTGTGTTTAGAAGGAAATCAATAAAGAGGAAACTGCTGGTAATCAACGCATTTGAAGTGTTTGCATTAAATGTATCAGTAAAAACAACATTATTAGCCATTTGTTCGACCAGCAGTGTTATTAAGACTCTTAACCAAAGTTCTTTTGTAGCCTGAAAACCACTCAAACATTCTGGATGAACTTTGGTCTATGAAGAGTCCAGTGTTTCACACACCCACCATCCACCCCGAGCACCTCCTAACAAATCTGATGTCATTTTATAGGGCAGGGTTACTTTTAAATCAACAACTGAATAAGGAAAGGATGGTTTTACCTTGCTGACATGTTTTGACTGCATCTGCCGTCTTCTTCAGAGCGTCATCTGGTGTGTGCTGACGTGTCCTTTTTAATCACGTGGCCGATCTGACAGATCTGTCAGAATCTGTCAGAACAATGGATTAAGGAGGCCATCGAGATCAGGAAGTAGGCAAGTAGTTCCATGAACTGGGACGAGGGGGGCCTACACCCTCTAATACCTACAAAGAGACTCAAACCAATAAAAACGAGATGCTAAATGAACATAAGTAAGACAAACCAACCTCAAAGACACAGAGAAGTATTCAAAATAAACACCAGGAGCCAGCAAACAGCGACAAAGATGCAAAAAAGACCAGAAACAGAAACTAATCCAATACAGATACTGCAAATATCAGCTTTTAATGTAGATTTATCACTAATTTTGGCTAATAATGCTTCACTTAGAGAGTAGATGTTTAGATGTCTGCTCAGAGGTCATCTGGGTGGAAGGAAGGAAAACCCGCAAATCAGAACAAGAAAAGTGAAGAAAGACTGAAAGACAGCAGATGAAGGGACGATGGGACAGCTGGTGGAGTCCTTTAGATGCAGTAAAACAATAAAGGAAGGCGGAGAGAAGACGAGGGTTTGATAATAAAGGAGGTCTGGACCAGAGGAGGATCCTGAGAGACGTTTATGGTTCCAGATGTTCCAGAGGACAGACCGGAGCTGAGGGGAGGACCGACTCATAAAGAGACCAAAGGAGGAAGATAACGAGAGGAGGGAGAGCTTTAAGGAACCAGCCTTTAGTTTGGCTGTTTGGAGACTCTAAAAGCAAACCAACAATTAAAGAGTGATTAATTAATGAAGAATTAAATAATGATGAATAATAACACAAAGAGTCCGTCTGCAGCTCCACGAAACCACTAAAACTGCATCTCACTTTGAGGAAAAACAGATTTTCTGTTGTTTTGTCAGAAATACGTTTGTGTTTTCCTGCAAACCAGTTACCATGGTAACCCTGAAAATAATGATTATTATTATTTATAGCGCACATTTTGAAAACAGGATTTACACTGATTTTGGATTTAATTTTAGACTGATTTCATTTGAGACTGGTTTTAGACAGTTTTTGGACTTAATTTTATACTGGTCTAGACTAGATTTTATAGTGGTTTGGGGCTTAAATTAACTGGTTTTGGACTTATATTAACTGGTTTTACAATATTTTTATCCTTGATATTAGACCAGCTATGGACTGATTTTAGACTGGTTTTGGACTAGATTTTAGACTGTTTTTGTAGTATTTTTATGCTTGATATTTGACCAGTTATGAACTGGTTTTAAGCTTGATTTGGACTAGTTTTGGATTTCATTTTAGACTGGTTTGGGGCTAAATTATAGATTAGGTTTTGTCCTTGACATTAGACTAGATTGTGGACTTATTGTGAAATGGTTTGGGGATGGTTTTGGACTGGCTTTGGATTTGATTTTGGAGAGGTTTTGGTCTTGGTTTTTTGTTTATTTGATCTTGATTTTTATACTGGTGTTGGTCATGATTTTTAGACTGGTTTTGGACTAGATTGTAGGCTGGTTTTAGGATAGTTTTGGACCAGATTGTAGACTGATTTTAGCATAGTTTTGGACTGGATTGTAGACTGGTTTTAGGATGGTTTTGGACTAGATTGTATACTGGTTTTAGGATGGTTTTGGACTGACTTTGGATTTGATTTCGGACTACCTAGAGAACATGGTTGAAGAAAGGGATGCCTGTAATGCTCTGGAATATCTGACTCTGGATGGAGCTTTTTAGACGATTTTATCAGTTTTTATCCATATTGTCCACATATTCTAGTACATCCATGTTGTTTACCGTCTAATCCTCGGCTGTTTTTTCTTCTGCTCGGTGCTTCACAGGTCGAGGTGAGAGGCTCAGCAGCTCTGGTGGTATTTGGGATGAGAGTTTATTTATTTATGGGCTCAGGCTGCAATAAACCGTTAAATTTCACACCTGAAGACTTCGACAAACAGCACAAGGCTCAAAGCGTTGGCTCGTGTTATGAATAAGGACACGAGAGGCCACGCAAACAGCAACCAGGGAACTTTCTTTTTTTTTTGTTGTTTTGTTTTCTACCAAAAACAAACAAAAAAAAAGCTGCCATTTGAAGCCAAGGACGTTAAATTTTTTTCCTCCAGATTATTGATTTGCAGTCGGCAGAAGCTCGAGCCCAGATACCTGCCAGGCCGAGTTAAAGTCATTTCCAGGTTTACGACTTCGAGCGCGGCGCCTCTAAAGCCGGTTATTTACTCCGACTAAACTGTGCCAGAGGGCATCTTTGCCTCCACCGGCTCTCGGCTCTGACACACTGCTGCTGGGTTGAGTTTAATCAAACAGTTTTTAATTTTAAATTTTAATCTCTGCCTTGTCTTCTGTTTGACCAGGTCAGACCTACAGCCGAGCGCTAATACGAGGGCCAACTTTCAGCTCTTTCAGCCCCCTGAGACAGAAAAATTAATGATTTTAAGACCAGCACATGCTTTTATGAGTCTGAGTTGCTCTCCAATACTTTACTGGTCGACGTGCATGCCTTCCACATGCACTGACCCACTCTCCTTTACAGAAACCCAGACTTTTAGCGTTTATTCTGGAGGCCTTTATTCTAGAGCCTTCTTTTAGAGGCCTTTGTCTCGATTTTGGATTTGATTTTGAGCTCATTTTGAACTTACTTGGTTATGGGTCTTGGACTTGCTTTGGTCTTGATTGTAGACTGGTTTTTGTCTTAATTTTAAACTGGTGTGTGCCTACACCTGGATTGGTTTTAGACTGGTGTTGGGGCTAGTTTAAGACCGGTTTTAGCATTGTTTCTGACTGGTTTTGAACTTGATTATGGACTGGTTCAAAGTAAGTTCAAAGTGGTTGTGACTTGATTTTGAATTAGTTACCTACTGATTTTAAGGTTGTTTTTTTTTTTTTTTAAAAAAAGGCTTTGTCTTGATTTTAGACTCGTTTTGGACTTAATATTTGACTGTTGGTGGGCTGGTCTGAGACAGATTTTGGTCTAATTTCTCGACTTGATTTAAACTACTTTTGAAATGGTTTTGGCCATAGTTTTAGACTGGTTGAAGACAGATTTTAGACTGGTTTTGGATTTGATTTGAATCTAGTTTTGGACTTCCTTGGTTATTGGTCTCGGACTTGCTTTGGTCTTCATATTAGACTGATTTTTGTCTTGATTTTAAGATGGTGTGCGCCTCCTCAAAGATTGGTTTTAGACTGGTTTTGGGGCTAGTTTAAGACTGGTTTTAGTATTTTTTTAAGACTGGTTTTGAAGTTGATTCTGGACTGGTTTCAGGTGAATTCAAACTGGTTGTTGGCTTATTTTGAATTATCGACTGTTTTTTTTTAAAAAGAGGCCTTTCTCTTGATTTTAGACTAATTTAGGACTTGATATCGACTGTTGTTAGGATAGTTTGAGATAATTTTAAGCCTGGTTTTGAACTGGATTTTAGGCTGATTTTGGTCTAATTTCTGGACTTGATTTACTTACTTGGGCTGCACAGTGGCGTAGTGGTTAGCACTTTCGCCTTGCAGCGAGAAGATCCCTGGTTCGCGTCCCGGCTTTCCCGGGATCTTTCTGCATGGAGTTTGCATGTTCTCCCTGTGCATGCGTGGGTTTTCTCCGGGTACTCCGACTTCCTCCCACAGTCCAAAAATATGCTGAGGTTAATTGATTATTCTAAATTGCCCGTAGGTGTGAATGTGAGAGTGCTTGTTTGTCTATATATGTAGCCTTGCGACAGACTGGCGACCTGTCTAGGGTGTCCCCTGCCTTCACCCGAGTCAGCTGGGATAGACTCCAGCCCCCCCCCACGACCCTAATGAGGATCAAGCGGTGTATAGATAATGGATGGATGGATGGATGGATTTACTTACTTATTTGACTGTTTTTGAAATTGTTTTGGCCATAGTTTTAGACTGGTTGAAGACAGGTTATAGACTGGTTTTGCATTTTATTCACGACTCGGTTTAGACTTGATTTTTGACAAATGTAAAACAGGTTTGAGCGGGTTTTAGGATTTGTTTTTGAGTGCTTTTGGTCTCAATTTTACGCTGGTTTTGCTCTTGGTCTTAAACTGATTTTATCTAAATCTTAGATTGGTTTTAGACTGGTTTTGAAGTGCTTTGAGAGCACTTTTAGCCTGATTCTGGACTTGATTTTAGGCTGACTTTGGACAGGTTGTAGACTGGTTTTGGACTTGAATTTATACTGGTCTTGGTCTTGATTTTAGACTGATTTTAAACTTAATTTTTTACTGGTTTGATTTTAAAACTGATTTGGAACTTGATGTTCTCTGGTTAAATGTAGATTTTTAAATTATTTTGAATCTGATTTTAGACTCTTTAGACCCTCTTTTGGCTTTGATTTGAAGTTTTTCAAAGACTTACATTTGCTGCTAAAATGGACATAAAGCTGTGTATTTACAGGTTCTGGTTTTTGAATGTTTTTGGCCTCACGCTTGATTGGTTTTAGATTAATTTGGAGTGATTTTAAAACCAGCACATGCTTTTTTCTTTGCATTTCTTTCATGAGCCGTCTGAATTGCTGTCCGACACTTTATTTGTGCTCTGCCTCTGTTTTGTTGCTCCACTCTCCTTCCCATAAACCCAGTCTTTTCACCTCCGTCCTCCACGGTGGATGTGTCGCGGCTCGGTCTAGACTCCGTCAGGCCTCTCTGAACATGTCTTATTAATGAGCCTCGTGGTCGTGAGGGAAAACCACCTCAGCTGAGGATGAGGAGGAGGTTAAACGAGGACAGGAGGAGGAAAACATGTGGGCAGACTGAGTGTTAAAGCGTCCACAGCATCCTCAGGTGACATCTGAATGATGTTCATTGCAATAAATTGAGAGCAGTGAGGAAGAAGTCAATTATCGTGCAACGTAATGCTCATTTGAATTATGCAAGTGAGTTGTTTTTTTTAGAGAGATTCAGTCTGCAGTGTTTGCTAAATGTCCAGATATCTTAACATAGATGGATGAAAATGATTGTAAAGGTTAAAGTGGAACAGCAGCTGACACCAACAGTTTTAGATCTGTTCTAGATTGGTTTGGAATTGACTTAAACTGGTTTTAGAATATTTTTGGCCTTCATTTTAGACGAGCTATGGACTGGTTTTGGAGTAGATTGTAGACTAGTTGTAGACTGATTTTAGACTTACTTTTAGAATGGTTTTGGCGTTCATTTTAGACTGGTTTATTGGACTTGATATTAGACTGTTTAAGGGTTTTGGTTTTGAACTGGTTTTAGTCTAACCTTGGACTGGATTAGGACTGATTTCACATTTGCTTTTTAGATTGAATTAGTCTTGATTGTAGTCTGGTTTTGGTCTAGCGTTGGACTTGATCTAGACCATTTTTTTTTTGTTTGTTTGTTTGTTTTTTTAACCTAAATTTAGACTTGTGTAGACTGATTTTGCAGTTGATTTCCGTCTAATTTTTTCAAAATTTTGAACTGGTTTTGGATTGGAATTTCAATTGAACTGGTGTTGATTTTAGACTGATTTTAGACTCGATTTTAGACTGGTTTTGGTCTAGTGTTGGACTTGATTTAGACTGATTTTAGATCTAAATTTAGTCTGGTTTGAGACTGGTTTTGGACTTGATTTTTCATTGAATCCGTCTTGATTTTAGACTGGTGGTAGACACCAGTACACAGGTACTAGACTAGTTTTGGATCAGATTTCAGACTCTTCTTCGGCTTTGATTTGAAGTTTCACAAAGGCTAATCTTCGCTGTCTAAACACTCAGACATACAGGTGTGTATTTTCTGATTTGATCCGGATAAAGCAGCTGCAGGTTTGTGTATAAACTGAGCGGTTATCACTGTCAGGTTCACCTTCACTACCTTCAGAGTCATTTAGTCCTGGAAGCAGCACAGAGAGACAAATGGAGGGCAGAGATAGAGATGGCATACGAAGGAGAAAGACAGAAAGCGGCGTGACAGAGTGGAAACCAGACAGCGTGACAGAGGAGGGCGAATCCAAACAACATTTTTCTCAACTACCTGCTACCTGAAGACTCTCCTAGAGGCTCCGACGTCCCACAGGTTGCAGGGTTTTCTCGTCCTTGTATCTCGTCACGCCCCAAAGCGGATTACAACGGCGAAGCCAAACAAAACCCCTGCAGCGAGCACTCGCACACTAACAGGTATGAAAAGGTGTTTTCAGCTCAGCGACTCATCCACTCCGGTTCCACAGCTTTCATATCTGATGGTTTGGAATTCGCCCGTACAGTTGGTCAGAATGAAGAGTTTTTGCATGAGATTGTTTGGCAGGAAGCAAACTAGGAAGAAAAATCCTGTCCAACAAAACAGAAAGGAAGTCTCAGTTGGATTTAAAATGCTTTTATTTGAGATCAGAGGTCAATAGCGTTTGCTCTCTCAGGCGAAGCGATCGACAAATTAAAGCTCCTTAGTTTGGCTCTTTCAAATCAGCAGAACCCACAGCGGATAATTGTGCTGATTTACACTGTAGTTCTGCTGGAAAGTTTGTTTTTCCTGCACTGAGAGCAAAGTGAGGAAGCTTTCAAAGATAAAGTCAAGAAAGGACAAAGTGCAGAAAGTAAAGAAAACTGACTCTGAACTAAAACAGCATCTTTTCTGATTTGCAGTTCTTCAAAGTACCTGTCAGGTTGTTCAGAGTCTTGGAGAAATTTCACAGTTCTGCTGTAGATTCAGTCTCAGTGTCTTCATGAAGGCTGAATCATGTTACTGAGGTAAGGGCTGCTTTGGATTCCTTCAGACTGGGCTTTGGACTGGTTTTAAACTGGTTAGGGAATGCCTTTAGGCTGTTGGTTTCAAACTGGGTTTCCACCTTGGATTCTGGATAAATTTTAGACTGGCATCAGACTGAAAACTGATTTGGTTTTAGACTTGGTTTCAGGATGATTTTAGACTTGTGTTTACTCTGTCTTCAGACTTGGTTTTAGACTGGTTTCACACAACAGTTTGGTCTGGTTTTGGACCTGGTTTTAGACTGGAATTTTTATCCTTTCAGACCCAATATTGGTCTTTGTTTTAGAGTGGTTTCAGATCTGGTTTCTCACTTGGTTCTACACTAGAGATTGGCTTTTAGACTTGTTTTGGACTGGATTTGGTCTGGTTTCAGACTTGGTGTCAGACTTGGTTTCAAACTAGTTTGAGACCGGAGTTTGTTCTGGTTTGAGACTTGGTTTTAGACTGGTTTCAGAATGGATTTGATCTGGTTTCAGATTTGGTTAAGGCCTTGGTTTCAGACTGGGTTTGGTCTGGTTTTGGACTTGGGTTTGAACTAGTTCCTAGCTTTAGGTTTGGACTGGTTGCAGATTTGGTTTCAGACTTAGTTTCAGACTTGATATTAGACTTGTCCCAGACTGGTTTTATGCTTGATTTTAGACTGATGTTTGCTCTGGTTTCAGATTGGTAAAGGACTAGGTTTCAGACTGGTTGATCTGGTTTTGGACTTGGGTTTGAACTAGTTTCAAGCTTCAGACTTGGTTTTAGACTGGTGTTTGCTCTGGTTTCAGATTGACTGATTTCATTTTCATTTTGGACTTGGGTTTGAGCTAGTTTCTGTTTTTGATGTTGGTCTGATTTTAGACTTGGTTTTAGATTGCTGTTTGATTGGTAAAGAACTTTGGTTGCAGACTGGAGATTAATCTGGTTTTAGACTGGTTCTGGGCTTTGTTTCAGACTGGTTTTAGACTGCTGTTTGCTCTGGTTTCAGACTAGTTCCAGACTTCCTGAGAGTATCCTGAATGATAATCTATACATCTAATTGTAAACATGTGTCTATATTTTGCATTCAGCTCATTTTCACTGATGTATTTCTGAACATTTCTATATTTTTCTAACTTCTGAGCAGTCGTCTCTCTTCTCCACGTTTAGCTCGGCAGTTACTTCATCAGAACTTTTGCAGCTCTTCTCCTGGTTAATTGAATTCCCACCTTTCATCGGACTGTAGCTGCTCTCTCTACATGATTGTTTCATGGGCGCAGTAATAATGCAAGGACACCGAGGCCCTAACCTTTGCTCCTCTTACGTGTGGAGTGGAATATCGATCTGTTTTTTAATGACAAGTTTAATGAAGAGTTCACTGGAGGTTAACTGGGATGTGCTCAGTAGCTGAGATTAGGCCTACAGGGGAGAAACTATCTGTCACAGCTGATAAAAGTCTCCAGCATTCATACGCTGCTGAAAGGAGCAACTCTGCCTCTTTCATGGCCACAAAACAAGTTTCAGAACGTCCTGCAGCGGCGTCGCCAGAGAAAGCAAATTGAAAGTGACACTTGAATTTGTCGCTGATTTTATGTAATTACGTCGGTGTGATTCTGTGGTTGAACTCGAACAGACTCGAGTGAAGGACGACAACCTGTGACGGCTGCAGTCTCAGACGAACGAGTCAAACTCAGGTGTTCATTAACCTTCGTCAAACATCACAAACGTCTGGAACTACAGCACCTTTTAGCTCAGTGGTTTAGACTGAACTTGACTTTAGACTGGTTGTTGACTGGTTTTAGACTGGTGAAGGAGTGTCTAGATTCAGTGTTTTCTGTCACTGTACATAATCCAGACTAGTTTTAGACTAGTTTCACACCAGATTTACACTGGAGTCAGATCTGTTTTAGACAGATTTTCAACTTGAATTTGGACTGACTTGAGCCGAATGGATTTTAGACCGGTTTTGAACTGGTTGTAGACTGGTTGTGGACTGATTTTATACTGGTTGTGAACTGTTTGTAGACTGGTTGTGGACTGATTTTAGACTGGTTGTGAACTGTTTGTAGACTGGTTGTGGACCGATTTTAGACTGGTTGTGGACTTGATTTTAGACTGGTTTTGAACTGGTTGTGAACTGGTTGTGGACTTGATTTTAGACTGGTTTTGAACTGGTTGTGGACTTGATTTTAGACTGGTTTTGAACTGTTTGTAGACTGGTTGTGGACTTGATTTTAGACTGGATTTGAACTGGTTGTAGATTGGTTGTGGATTTAATTTTAGACTGGTTGTGAACTGGTTTTAGATTGGTTGTGGATGTGATTTCAGACTGGCTTTGTAGTGTCCTGCCAGAGTTACTACAAAAGATCTGGCTTAGGACTTTATTTTTTGACTTGTACTGAACTAGTTTGGAACTTGATTTTATTTCACTGGCTTTAAATTGAACTTCAGACTGATTTTAGAATGGCTTTGAACTCAAACTTGGACTGGTTTTGGACCCATTTAGGATTTGGTTTTTGGACAGGTTATAGAATAGTTTTGTACTAGTTGTAGACTGGTTTTTGATCAGTTTTAGCCTGTTTTAGGTTGTTTTTGACCAGTTTTAGACTTGTCTTGGACTTAATTTTGAACTGACTCCTCTAAAGTTGATTTTAGATTGTTTTTGGCATTTTATAAATCTGATACTGGACTTTTCATCTGGTTTTTCACTGGTTTTTGAAATAAACCAAAAAAACTCATTACATGGTTTAAGAAAAATAAGTGTACTTTAACAGAGTGCAGTCATGACAAATGGTGCGTTCTAGAAATAGAGCACCTTTATATCAGTAATATTTGTACTTCTGCACTGACCAAAAACCAGAATTGAAACTGCAGTGAGATGAGAAGAAGTGCACCAAATGAACACCGCTGACTGATGCGAGGCGTTTATTGTGATTAGAATAATACAGATTGTGTCTCTGCAGCCTGTTGCACTGTAACATCCAACAAATTGTAAATATCCACACAGAGCAGATTAGTAACAAGAAACCAGTATGAGCTTTGTTTAGTTTCCATTCGTTGCATCATTTCTGCATGAGAGAAAATTAGGTTCCACTTCGGGAGCATAAAATCCCATCTGTGTCTGAATTTCTATTTAATTTTGTCATTTCTTTTCACTTTCGAAGCATTTCAAATCTCAATAAACACCTTGACGTGCAGCGGCGAGGAAATGTCCCTGCTTCATTACACTTTTTTTCTATTTGCGTCGTTTCTTTCTAAATCTATAACAGACTCACTGTTTGATTTATTTTCCTCTTGATCTTTGTCTTACTTTCCCCGTCATCTCTGTTTGTCTCCTCTTAACTTTCTTTTCACAATGTATGACTCACAACAGCTATCCGAGGAAACATTACCACCAGAGTTTAGTTAAAAATAAATTTATTTGCTTTTCTAGTTAAACAATAAAACAGCAGGAGAGACATGCAGCACAGACATCCGGATAAGAAAAAAGATGACAGAAGGAGGGGGAAAGTTTGGGGTGCCGTGATTTACAAAACCTAAAAATTGCCTCTCGCCAAATTAGCGCTCCGAGTCACAATTAGTCACACTTCAAAGGAGGAATTCTGTTTGGAAATTGGATTGGTGAACATGTTGGATTTGATCAAAATGAGATCAGGACCTTGTAAATCTTCAAACCGGTGAAGATAATGTGGTGGAGTGAAGCACATGAAGCCTCCACGTGTGCATATAGAAGAATACATGTACGAGAACATCGAAGTAGTCGACTGTGTTTGCTGTCATCTTCATGAGTCCACTTCATTTACATTTTCACTTCTGGTAGCCACATTTTATATGCAGCTCTGTTAACCAGAATTAGATGGACTGATGATGCTCTTCTCCCTGAATAGCTGTGAACCATTACAGACTTCATAAAAATGGTAAAGAATACAGGAAGATCACCTAAAAATCAGTGAACCACGGTTTCAGCAGTAATCAGGAGGTATAGAAGGAATCATGGTACCATGGTACCACTAATCATGGCTCCTAAAATGACTCCACAGACAGTGAACTACTTTCTCAATCTAGCTGTAAAAACAGACGGCAGCTGCTTCAGACTTGGTTCAGGGGTTCTCCATGGAAACCAGAGTTAGTGTGAAGCTCAGGCAGTGTGAAGGAACCTTCAGAACATCAACCTCTGTGGACAGAGGACAAGAAATACACATGGTTGCTGCTCAGAGCTAAACTTCCAGATGAAACTTTGCTAAAAAACAAAAACATGAGAAGAAGCCTGGTGAATATTGTAGAACATTCTGGGGTCAGATGAAGATATATTAGTTGGGCTCAGATGGAGTCCAGCATGTTTGGTGTGAACCTGACCACCACGGTGAATGGTTAGTCCTGATAGTGAAACACACAGGCATTTTGTATGTCTTGGTGATGATTTTATGTCTCTCCTTTGTCCTTTTGTGCCTCTTTGTGGTACTTTTGTGTCTCTCCAAGTGAGGACTACCACAGTGAATGCATAGTCCTGACAGTGAAACACGGAGGTGGGAGTGTGATGATATAAAGTAGCATGTGTGGAAAATTGTTCTGGAGATGACATTTGTAGATGCACCATGAATGTCTGTAGATAAATCAAAATACTGGCTAACAAGATGACTCTGCAGAACCTGGAAGAAGAGGACCAGAACACAGATCGGATTATAAACTGTCAGGATTTTACAGGCTTGACTAAGCCAGTAACATCACCAGATATTACCCTCTAAAGCTGAAAACCTTGAAACACTTGTTGTCTTAACCAAAAAGTCACCAAAGTGACATTTCTCAACCAAAAATTGTAAAAACAGAAGCCTAAGAATGTAATACTACATCAAAAGTATTTATTTGTACGTCTCACTTAAGAATTCTCAAAAAATAAATGATTAGCACCGGATCCTGTAAAAACTGAAAAATTCTGCACCCCTCGGCGCGAACAACAAGCCATAACCGAATCAACTGTAAGTTTTCAGGTGCACTACTTACAGAGAAAGAACAGGTTGTTGGAGGATACATTGAGCATGGTAAAACATCTGTAGAGCAATGTAAAAAAATGCAGAGTTTCAAGAGCTTGTATCATCCAAATCCTCTGGAAAACTTAAATTTTCAACATGTAGTTTGCTGTCTGGAGGTGATTGTAGACCTGCAACCTTCATCTAGTGGGTTAGACTCACAGAAACTGTCAGTTTAAACAGAAAATGTGAACTATTTAGTTGACCCGTCCATCCACCCTGACCTCCTCTCTGCTGATTTTGTGCCTCTATAAAACCACACGACTTTCTTATGGCAGTGATGTCCACCATCAACACCCACCATGTACCTGACAGTAAACAGGAAGTGGAATCTTCACCTTTTTGACAGCAGAAAGCAGCTGTTTCACTAGATCACATTTGACTTCCCAGGTGTGGATTTACTGCGAGACACCGATGTCTTGTTTCATTGTGGACGATGAAAAACTGGAAAACGTCCGATCACGATGCACAGCTGCTGCCGTGAAGCTGCAATTACTGATTTTCGTGACGTGACTTTGTAATCACGCTATAACAATTGACATCTCGGTGTAGAATTTACCGCAGGTAGCATTTACCAATCAGACGGTTATTTTCTGATTGCTCTGACAACACAAACATCAGGAAATGTAAATGAGAACTACCAAAGTGTGACTTGTGATGCTTGTTAGCAGATGGGGAGGAGGGATTTCTGCTGTTTTCTTCATGTTTCAGGTGATTTATTGGACACAGGTTCGTATTTTCTGTCTGATTATTTCCTGAAGTTCTTCTCGAGCCTCTCAGACATCGTCCTTCAGCTCATTAACTCCCAACATCCACTGTTCTGATGGATAGTTCAGCGTGTGGTCCATTTATCCGTGATGTAAACATGTGTGTGTGTCATCCATGTGCATATTAATGCTAATGCGTCTATCTATAGATTGCTGAGACTCTGTAGCGCTCATTTCCAGGACGTCCTTTCAAGTTCATCGATCTTCATCCCTATTATCAATATTTATAGGCTGCATAAGTCCCTGTATCTCTTGTGTATTAATGGCATCGTCAAGTCCTCTCTCCTCCTTGTGTCTTAGTTTGGATAACAAACATGAAATCCTGCAGATTGGCTCAGCTTTCATGCATCAGCTGCTGGTCTGTGCTTGAGAACACTTAAGTCCAGGTCTGCTCGCAATGAATGAACAGATGGAACGAGGTTTGTAGCAGCTCCATCTTTGTGGATTTGTGTGAGAGTGAAACACAAATTATAGTGAAATATGACATTTGTAGTGCAATTTTACCACCGTTTACCAAAGCACAGATGAACAGTGTGCAGCAAAAGTGAGTGCAACCCTGTGCAATATCACTAATATGTCAAGTAATTCTAAATTTTACCACCTCTCAATAATTTATACGTTAAACACTTAAGTATTTCCTCTCATGGGCAATCAATAGAAAATACTTTAGATAGACCACATTAAAAATGCAACTAACCTGAGTCCACCTGTGGTTCCAACATGAGCTGTGAGCAGCAGACGTTTCTCCGTTCAGGACCGATGGACTGTCTATGTCTGCACCATGGCTCCACATGGAAAAGAACTGGACAGAGGAAGTGAAAAATCTGACTGTGAGACTTGACAAAGATGGGAAAGGATCCAAGAAGATCAACTAAAAATCAGATGCAACAGTAATCAAGAGAAGAAGAAGGAGTCATAGTACCACTAATCAGAGCTGTGGTGACATTGTCCTGACAGTGAGGCATGGGGTGACATACTGACCTAGAAGATGTTGATTAGTACCACTAATCAGAGCTGCACATAGAAAGAAGCCTGATGGATGTTAGAGAACATTTTTTGGTCAGATGAAGGTAAATTATTTGGGCTCAGATGGAGTCCAGCATGTTGGGTATGAACCTGACCAGGACTACCACAGTGAATGCATCATCCTGATAGTGAAGCACGGAGGTGGGAGTGTGATGATATGAGGCTGCATTTGTGCAAAAGGAGTTGATGACATTTATAGATGAATCTATGTGAAAATACTGTCTGACAAGATGACTGTCAGTTTGCAGAAGCTGGAAGAAGATGAATATCCCAGTGTGAAATGAAGGGAAAAAAAAAGAAAAATGCGACGTGGACAAAAATGTGGCCTGACTTGAATCCAATAGAACACATGTGGGGTATTTATTATAGTAGTATTAGTATATTTAGTACATCTCTGCAGTAATTTGATATCCTTAATGCTGAGGAGGATTGATTCCATCATCAAAAATAGAGGTGAACGTGTGAAATATTGAAAAAAGGAAAGCTTTTTCGTCTCAGTAATGAAAGGTGGACTGATTAGTGTTGCGTTCAGTTCCTACTGTGGGGCCTGAATTTGAAATGTGCTCTAATTTTTCACCAGAATGAATGCTCCACTGTTCAGCTTAGAAATGGTCTAATTACTGCGGCCTTCAGATGCACTATTGTGTACCGTGGAAATAACAAAGCACAGACATAAAAAGGGTATCTTAGTCGGAAACCCGTTCAACAAACAAAACCCAAATTTAAATTCCAATTAATCCTCTTGCTTCATTTTCAGATTAAAATAATAAAATATAATTTTCCATTTCTGAAGCAGCTGCTCCCAGAACAGATTTTATTAATTGTCGGGGCAAAAAAAAAAAAAAGACGCGATGCAAATGTGCCATTATCGGTTATGCAGATCGCACTGATTAGCCGCTGAGATGGTGGAGAGAGGGTTAATTGTGTCTGCGTGGTTTAAATGTCAGCACAACTTGGTGTAGATCCGTCGTCTCCGTGGCGACGTGGGCGATGCTAATGAAGCAGACGAGGTCGAGGGCGGGTTAAGAAGGATCGCCGTTTAAACGAGGTTCCTCATCGCCACTCGTTTTTAAAGCCGCGTCCCCGGTTGTAAAAAGTTACCCGTCGTGCCCTGGGCCACCTGAGCTGGCTAATCAATTACAACCAGGTGACCAATCAGGGCGCAGGTACGCCAATTAGGGCGGGACGGGAGTCCTGGGAATTCCAATTAGGAGGAACGATTTGGCTGTAATGTGGAACAGCTGCTGCCGAGCGCTCCGGGTGACGGCGAGTATTCCCCCTCTGTAGGACCGGCGTGGCTGCAGCTCACACGTGCACGCTCACATGCACTCTTCCTTCCACTCGTGCACCAGCATTGTCGTAATTGGTGCACATTGTCGACAATGTTTGAGTCCTTTTGGAAGAAGTTTGACCCATTTTGATCAAAGTTTGGGTCATTCTGGACACACTTTGAATCATTTTGACACCATTTTAGCCATTATAGACAACATCTGAGTCATTCTGGACAACTTTTGAATCATTTTGAATAACGTTTGAGTTATTTTGGGCTAAGTTTGAGTCGTTTCAGAGTTTTGTGTCACTTTAGAGAAGTTTAAGTCATTTTGGATGAAGTTTTAGCCATTTTAGACAACTTGTAATCATATTCAACATCATCTTAGTCATTATGAACAATGTTTGGGCCATTTTGGCAAAGTTTGAGTCATTTTCTACAAAGTTTGGATCATTTTGGACAACCTTTGAGTAATTTTAGAGGACTTTTAATCATTTTTGACATCATTTGATAGACAATAATTCATGTCATGTGCACTTCTGTAGGGTGAACACTCACGTGCACGCTCACATGCACGCTCTGTGGGATAATAATCCAGACTATTTGCTCAGAGTGCTGATGTGGAACCTCTCTGAGCTCCTCTTCAGCGGTCGTTCATCGTCTCTTCTCCGCTTCGCTCTGCAGATTTTCTCTTTTTCAGCGGACCATTAGACCTCCGGACGACTCACCGTGCACAGTCTCGTGCACGTGACGTTTAATATTTAAAGACAGAGCCTGTTTGTGGAGAGGAGAGTCGACTGAAAAAGGTTTTATTTATCACCTCGATGACAAACATCCCTCCACGTCGAACCAGGTTTGGACTCGGCTCAACAAATGGGTTTTATTTCGTACCTTGTTTACTTTAGCGTCGAAAACATGGAGTAAATTAGGTGCCAAAAGATATTTTTATCAATAGCAATAAGAAAACTGGTGGATAAAAAGATTGATTACATGCATCAGATGGAAAAACTCCAAGCGAGCAGCCAGTTGTATCCTTAAAAATGATCAAAAACTACATTTATCGACTGAATAAATGGTTTGAAAAAGGATTAACAACAGTAAAAAAGAAAATGGTGGAATACTAAAATAGTTAAAATAGTGTTGGTTCCATCTTGAAATTGGTGAAAACAGACGTTCACAAGTTTCTTTAATGTTTATTTATTAGTAATTGCATATTTTATTAATATTCATTTACCTCCGAGCTGCTTTAATTATTTAATGTGGATCAAGGTCGAATCTTTGTTTTATTTTTATTCAAGTGCATGAATTATTTTTTAGTGTTTTACATCATTTAGTAAAGTTATTATCTGTGTAGCTTGATAAATATTGACATTAAACTCTTATTTTCTGCTGGTCTTAATTCATAATAGGGCACTAAAATGATCAGCTTTATTGCTCTCATGGATATCTAGTTGATTCTGTTTGAATATCTATGATTATAGGGATAAATAGTCCTGCTGTGAACAACCATAGGGCAAGAATTTGAAATGTAAATACACTTCTTTTTAATAAAGAGTGCATTAGACATTACAAAAGCAACTACATCAATGTAAAAATGCATCATAAAGTGACAGGAGTGTTGCACAAATGTCGACCAAACTGTCAAAAATGAATCCCGTTTTTATTTTTTAAATTGTTTCAATGCAAGTTTCAAATTTAAGTCTGGAAAATGTCTCACAAATGAAAAATTTATGACAAAAATTCATGCACGTATTGAAAATATCGGACTATATTTATCTAAAACTCATTTTTATTTACATTAATATGTGAAAGAAACCCATTTTGGAACTTATTTGTACCTAATTGTTCTGTTCTAAACACAAAGATTTTGTTTTTTCTTCCTGTTCAGACCATTTTTTAGATATTTTATCATCTTATATTCCTTGTTTTTTGTCTAGTTATGCCACTATTTCCTGCATTTGTGGATCGTTTGTAAATCAAAGCTGGACCTCTGATTTCTTGGTAGATCTTGGTAAAACATCTGCAGCCTAAAATTGAGGTTATTTTTGATTCTACCACAAATCAGCTGTTTCTTGAGGCCTTTACAGACTTTATCAGCTGCTCCAGATAACCTCCATCGGTCTGATTCCTATCAGACCGAATCCAGAAACACCGACGACTTCTTGGACGTCAGTCAGCCTGTGTTTGCATCTTTTTGTGGTGATTATTTGTTATTTAGTGGTGATATTTTGGTGTTTGTTGTGTTTTTGTCCTCTTTGAGGCAATTTTGACTGGTGGTTTTACTTCTTTTGAGCTGAGCAGCTGCACATATTCATATGATTTCTGTAAATATATCAGCTTGTACACTATATATGAGT
Organism: Amphiprion clarkii; assembly: GCA_027123335.1. Classification (NCBI taxonomy): domain Eukaryota; kingdom Metazoa; phylum Chordata; class Actinopteri; family Pomacentridae; genus Amphiprion; species Amphiprion clarkii. The sequence goes on from CM049571.1 coordinate 38,224,514, forward strand.
ATATATAATATATAATGTACTATAATACTATAATATAATATACTACTATGAATTAAGGTAAAACTGCCTCCGTATTTGCGGCATAAACCAATAATTTCAGTAAATTAGCATCAAATTCTGTGCTTTAGCTTCAGTAAAATGTCGGTTGCTCTCATATCCAGCTAACTGCATCTACAGACTTCATCTGAAGACGTCTGTTTGGGTTAATAAACGTGTTCACATCATGAGTTAGTCCCCTGTTAACCTCACACCACCGATATGTTCCATCAGGCTGCTTCCTGCTTATCTGCTGCTCTGCTCACCAACACTCAGCGATAAGTCGGCCGGCCGCCTCCAAACACCTCCGATAATCAGAGGACAGATAATCCTGCAGGAGCCTTTATTAGCCGCGACACCAACAATACGACAAACACGTCTCATTTAGAGGCAGCAGCTTTTATATCCGTCCTCACCGTTGTTCTGAGCTGAAGCCGTGTGGGAGGAAACGCTCGGATTTCAGACACAGGAGCCGTTATTACTGCAGAGTTCTTCCAGGTTTCAGCTCTGTGACGGTGGAGCGAGGCGCCGACGCTGCCGAGGCCACAGGTTCGATTCCCAGCGGAGAATCTGAGATGTAAAGATGCTGCAGAAACCTCCAGGAAACAGAGCAGCTCCTCCTTCTTCCTCCTCTTATTACACCTTTAATGCACTCTGTTTGCTAGATAATCTGTTGGAGTTTTAGGATTTGTAGCTCAAATAAGATTCTTTAAAGTGAGTCATTTTTAGAACTTGTTTAAACAACAAGTCGACCCAAGGTGCTTCCATTTGACATAAAGAGGAGGTTTCTTTTGTATCTTTTGCAAGATGTGATCAAAACGTTTGTAGCTACTAAAAACAAAACCACTCTGAAAAAAATGACATAAAATGAGAACAAAGACCTGCAAAATGAACACATGAGACACAAATATGACACATAACGGCAACAAAATGGTGTCAAAGGATCAAAAAGTGATGCAAAACAAACGAGAAAGCATCAACATGACCACGAAAAGACAGAAAGTGGCAACAAAGACCTGCAAAATGAACACAATGAGACACAATGACACAAATTTGACACAAAATGACAACAAAATGGTGTAAACTGATCAAAAAGTGATGCAACAAACACCTAAAACATGACAACATGACCACAAAATAACAAAATAATGACAAAGTCATGCAAAATGAACAATTTTGGATCTTTTTGTGTCTCATTTTGTTCGTTTTGCATGACTTTGTTGTCATTTTTTGTCAGTCTGTGGCCATGTTGTCTTGTTTTGGGTCTTTTTGCGTCACTTTTTGATCATTTTATACCATTTTGCTGTCATTATGTGTCATATTTGCGTGTAATTTTGTTCATTTTGCAGGTCTTTGTTCTTATTTTCTCTCATTTTTTAGTCATGTAAACACTTTCTAGTTGGTTTTGCGTCACTTTTTGACAGTTTTTTGATAAAAACACCTGTGATCAGCGGATAGCCCTGAAATGATTTTATTAGAAGATGTCTGAACTAAAAAGATTCATGCAGACTGTTGGTGGCTTTGAATCTGGAACGTTTCCCAGCAGCTCTGAGGCTCTGAGATGTTTGCATGTAAAGTAGAAGAAAGAAACCAGAAGTGTTGGAGGCCGTTTAGTGAACCTGAAAATCAACTCTGTGTTCGTCGGTTTCCACTCGTCACTCACAGCTGGAACCATCTGACAGAATTCCTGCAGAGAAACACCAAATAAATTCTAAACAAAAGCTCCTGTTGTCGTGTTTCCAGTCGGCAGGCAGGAAGTCAAAGGTCCCACGATGCCGTTCTGCTTCTTCACGGGTCGACGGAGGGCACAAAATGGCCACCTGGGTTGTTTTTTTTTATTTTTGTTTTTAAAGGATTCTCCCACGTTATCCGGTAAACGAGTTCATTATCCGTGAAGGTGACACCGCCGAGGAGATAATCAGCTTCCATTCTCCTCTCCCGTTTCTAATCTGTCGGTTTACGGCGACACCTCCTGAACCCGGCCGACACACAATGGCCGCCTAACGAGGGCCGCTGATTGGAGAGGCTCGACGAGGAGCTGATTAGGCCTCACCTGGACCCGCAATCACAGCAGAGTTCTCCTCACAATTAACCAGTCCAATTAAAGGGGAGGAATAATGAAGGAATGAACTGATTATTATCTTTAAAAAAGCATAAAAAGTGGATTTATTAGGATGTAATTATGAACAGTGAGATTTAAAGTAGCAGCTTGTGAATATTACTGAATAATACAGACACTGTGCAGAGATTTCTATGTAAAATATATATAAAATAAAGTAGTTTTGGTTGTTTTGTGTCACTTTTGTGTTACATTTTGGTCATTTTCCATGCCTTTGTTGTCATTTTATGTCGTTTTGTGGTAATGTTGACACATTTTAGATTATTTTACCTGTTTGTGGTACTGATCTGTCACTTTTGTGTCATATTTGGGTCATTTTGTGTCTCATTTAGTTAATTTTGCATGATTTTGTTGTTACTTTGTCTTTTTTTTTTTTTTTTTTAGTCATGTTGACAATTTCACCATGCTGAATGGATCTCAATTTTTTTTTTCTCCAACAACTTCCTCCTCTGTTCACTGTTTCTGAGCCATGCTGACTTTATTTATTCATCCAGTAGCTTTGATTTTATTTTTTCCATCTCATGATCATTTTCTAAATTTTTTTTTTCCATTTTGGCAAAATTTGAAGCCATTTTTTCTGTCAGTTTTGGCAAGATTAATGCCGTTTTAGACGATTATTACAATTCTTTGTTGAAATCAAGTGATTTTTAATATCTTTTTCAATTACGTTGGACACATTTTTCAGCTTTGAATATGAATATTTAAATTTTTACAGCCTCTACAAATGTTTATGTTTGGATTTTATTACAGTTTTTTTACCTGTCCATATATCAGGTGTTGGTCTTCATACTTTAATCTTCAGCAGTGACGAGTCGAAGGCCCTGGTTTTATTGTCTTGCTGACTTCCTGCTGATTACCTTTCAGTTTTTTTTGGAATTACATTTCATTATTGTCGTCTGCTGTCGTTCTTGATTCAGTCTCAATCCCATTTGGGTTTTGGGGGCGCTCCAGGAAGTGGGATTTGCAAATTAGCAGCATCTGTTAACTCAAATGAAAAAAAACACAAAGTGATTTTTCTGTTGCAAGAAAGTGAGATCAGTAAAAAGTCTGAATCAAAGAGTCGATTCAAGCAGCAGCAGGATTCACGTTGACGTTTGTCCAGATTTCACCTTTAAATCCATCTTTAAATCCTCACTAAAGCAGCATCTTTCAGGTTGTGTTTAAAGTCCTGTTTATGTTTCTGTGATGTGAGATTTAATTAAACACTATTAAGAGGCTACACATGTCTATTTTCTCCCGACATGTGGATCAATATACACCACGTCGAGCTAATATATGCAGATTCCTTTGCTATTCTTAATCAATTGTGTGTGTGTGTGTGTGTGTGTGTGTGTGTGTGTGTGTGTGTGTGTGTGTGTGTGTGTGTGTGTGTGTGTGTGTGTGTGTGTGTGTGTGTTGACGGCAAACAGGCCTCCTACACAGGCAGAATTTAATGAGCATTGATTGATGATTATATAAATATCTGCACCGGTCGGATTTATCATGAGAGGCGACATCTTCGGCGTACGTCGATATCAGAGGAAGATGACGAGAACCGATGCGGCTATTAGCTGATCGCTAACACACAGCTGCTTCTATTTACATGATTCTATTTATTGATCCATCAGTCTGGTGTCATTTATCAATGTTTTGTATTATTATTTATCGAGGCCTCGGCAGGATTACAATCAGGATTTTTTGTTATTTCTACCTTTTAGAGGGCAGAAATTGTCTCCAATTACTTTTTTTGTGGTAATGTTGTCAGGTTTTAGGTCTTTCTGCGTCACTTTTCGATAGTTTTACATATTTTTGTGGTTTTGTGTAATTTTTTTGTCTTGTTTTGTTCACTTTGCAGGTCTTTTTTGCAACTTTTTGTCTGTTCATGATCATGTTGTCACTTATTAGTTTGCATTGTGTCATTTCTTGGTCATTTTACGCTTTTCATTGTCATTTTTTGTCGCTTTTGTGATGAGAACCGATGCGGCTATTAGCTGGTCGCTAACACGCAGCTGCTTCCAATTACATTATTCTATTTACTGATCCATCAGTCTGGTGTCATTCATCAATGTTTTATGTTATTACTATATGAGTCCTCAATAGGATTACAATGAGGACTTTGTGTTGTTTCTACCTTTTAGAAGGCAGAAATTGTCTCCAACGACTTTTGAGGAATCCCACATTTTCAGGCGAATGCAGAGAAATCATTCGGGTTATTGGATTTCGAAACACGTCTTTTTTTTGTAGTTTGTTTGAGAGTAATCTCTGAAGCCTCACGGGAAGCTCCAAGTCTCTCCGGTACATGATCTGCTGGCTAATAGCCGGCGGCCAGCTGCCTCCTCAAAGAAACCCGCGACAGCAGAAGGAAGCTGAACAAACTCTTTTCTGACCTGAACATGTTGAAGCTTTGACCAGCAACAGGAAGGATGTCGCTCGCTGTGAGTATTTTGTTGATAATTTGACAAGAAAACACAGCTGATGTGTTTAAGTTGGATATTCCGGTGTTGTGGAAGACATCGTATCTGCTTTTTGCACCAAAAAAAGAGAAAAGACTGAAGTTTTCCTACCAACCGGATACAGGAGTTGTGGATATCACTGTACAGGGGGTCCTCAACATCGATTTTAGCCGTAAGTAAACAAAGTCGTTACGTGCATGACGATATCCATCAGTTCTTCGGAAAAGTCATGAATGCCAATGACTTTCATGCATGTATGAGTTATTTTACAAGAAGATAACAGAATATGTTGCACTGTTTTTACAATTTGAGCATTTTATTCCATCTAATTTCACTTCCATGGAGATGGCTATCTATTTCTTCGAAGCACTGCCATCAGAAGAGTCCGACTTGCGCTTGGGAGCCATAATGAAGGACAAAACGTTAGTGAATGTAGCACGATCCAAGGTGGTGTACAACCAGAGAATGGAAACAAAGCCGTCTTATAGCGCCACATGACGACGTATTTATCCGCTCTGCTCACCAACTAGTTCCATGTAGCCAGTTCTGATGTAACAATGAAACGCCGTAAGTCGAAGACGTCGTAAACAGAGGACCCCCTGCATACCTACCAACATAGACATGCCAGAAGAAGTCGTCCGATTCATGTACTTTCATTTTCCCAGGTTTTAATCTTCAGGCTTCAGTACAAATCAACTAAACTTCTGTTTTTGGTTCTTGAAGATGTTTCACCTTCATCTCAACAGCTCCGTGTTTAAAAACAAACACGAGATTTAGCAGAAGTCAAATCATGTCCTTGGATTTATTGTTTTTACTGACTTCATTTATTATCTCACACTGACAGACTTTTAGGTTTTGTATTGTTTTCTGTAGTGTATTCATTGCTCTGTGGTTGTTCTCTTTTTCTGTACCTGCTCAGGGACAACAGATGGTAATTAGCCGTAATTAGCTAACTCTATGTTTAATCTTGCACTGTCCCTGCAAAAATACACAAATAAAATAAACTGAAGAGGTTTCCTTAGTTCTAACTGACTCATGGGGAAGTCCACTTTGTTTATTCTCTTTAAAGAGCCAAAACATGGGTGGATGAAGGTGTGAATGGTTTAAAAACTACCTGGTGAGGAACTTCAGGACTGAATTATAAGTACCAGATAAGTGAACTGAACACAGGAGAACTTTGACTCTAGGACTTTTTATCTTGGACATCTTCCACCCTCTACTGAGTGTTCAGGTTCATCATAGGAGTGAAATTTAGTTTTTCAATTACTGATTTTAAGGAACTATGGTATGTTAGATATGCAGCTCCTCTTATTTATATACTGACCGTGTACATATGTTTTCATGCACCTCCAACTTGTACGTAATTTTTGCACAATCCATTACATTTTCATAAATGTTGAGCAATGTGCAATATTGCTACTGTTATAATACCATTCTTAATACACCAAATAATGTTTTTAGGACCGTGCAATGACGGTTAAGGAGACATTCCCAAACAGGTTCCTTGCCAGGATCATTCAAGTTCTTTAAAGTCGACTAGCATTCTTCTTGTCTCTAACGTTTCCATCAGCACCATAAAAGTTGATTTCCACCATAAGAACTTGCAGCAGGAATCAGGTGGGGCAAAAGTTTCTGAGAACGACCACCTACTTAGGCCTTAAAGCCGTTTAGTTTCCATCAATCCAACAGCTTTAGCCACAACATTGACTCTGGATGGACCAAACCAACAACAAATACAAGTTACATCAAGGATCTCCAGTTTTATGAGCATGTAGGTTATTAAACAAAGGAGTTTTACGTTTGCCTCTAAGTTAAATTTGGCATTGTTGATGACGATGTTAGAGAGAAGACGACTACTGCTTAACTTCTTATTGTCCTTTTGATTTTATTGTCATCTGTGAGTTTTTTCCAATCAGTGTTGAGACCAAAACACCGAAGCTCCAAGGATTACCATGACTGACTTAGATGACTGAGAATCTACACAGGTATAATTAAAATTAGAGCTTTTCTGTAGTTTTTTTGTGTGAATCTGGATTTACGTTCTGTGATTGGTTGGAAGAAAACCTCCGAAACTACTCTCAGACTTTGGATCGAAGGCGTCTTTGTTAGTTTTTGTTAAGCTGTTTGTGTAACTGGATCTTTATTTTGGGGACTAAAAGCTGCACAGAGTGAGTTAAAATTTGATAAAATATGAATTGAGCCTGTATGAAGTTTTGTTTCCCAAAACACACAAGAACGAAAGAAATATAAGATTTTTGCACATATTCAGGTTAGCTAATCATGGCTAACGCTAACAACAAAGCTAACAGGAGGCTAACAGTCAGATCTTTTTTGCTGTAGGAAGTATTTATGCAATTTTTTTTTCAGAAGGCCCTGCCCTCAAGTAGGTACTGGAAAAGGTTCTAACATAGCAGTTCCTGTTGTCTAAATACGCAAAAATGTTGCTGAAATGGCTGCAAGTTCCTGCAGTACAAAACAGCCGTTTGGCCAACAAAACAAACCTCCAATGTTCTTTTTTCTAGTAGCGTATGGGCGTGGAGTTGAGTCCAGTGACTATTAGTTGGTATTTTTAGTGCAATTGGAGTTGAATCCAACACCGAAATGGAAACAGGAAGTCAGAAAAGGGTTGTTCCTGTTAATGTTTCTGCAATGGAAAGTTGCCTATTGTTAATCATAGAGGCGTCACGTTTGGTTCATCCAGTCGTTTCCACTGAGCCTGAATCGTATGACTTTGACTGAGTCCAGGTCACCAAATCACCACTCGCTGGCCGCTAATTACATTTTTACGTGTCCAGCGTTAGAATTTCAAGGCCGACAACTGCATTGAGATGCTCCTTTCTTACACCCGTTGATGAATCCTCGTTACGTTTCCGGCCAAATGTCGTATGTCGTCGACTGTGGTTGTAAGAATCTCTGAGAACTGACCTCAGATCGAGGAAAAGAAGCGATTTCATTCCCATGTTTGCACACAGTAATCCCACAGATCACTTTTCCGAGTGCAGTCTGAGGCAGATAAACACTCGCCGGTGCCAGATTACATTCTGAGCGTAACCTTGCCAGCGCTGCTGCCGATGGGAGCTGCGACTCGTCTCTCCTGTAAACAAGAGGACTTAAAAGGGATTGTGGTTATCCAGATTAGCTGTAGCCTCCCTCTCACACGGTGTGCAGCTCAGATTTAGCAACTGGTGGTGTGTTGCACACTCGCTTGATTCAGTTTATTTAATTTATCTGCCACCAAAGACTCTTAACTTTTAAACATCCCACCCTGTGATAAGGCAAACAGTGGCGATGAAGTTTAAAGGCTGAGCTCAGTTGGCTGGATGTCGTTTAGCAGCAGATTATTGAGCTGTTACAGTTGACTTTTTGTTATTTTCACAACAGTCTTGGTTTGGTTTTCATTCACATGTAGCCACCTAGAAATGCCCTTAAAACCAGTCTGATTAGTCCAATGACACCAAAGTGGTTTTTAAATCCAAAAATACTCTGCTGTGGAGATAAGTCCATGCAGAGCTGTGAATGTGCACTGAAACTCAAGGTATTTACTGATGATCCACTCTTTCATCGGCTGTTTGGTCACAAAATGAACAATAGTGTTTACATCAATATATCTTTAAAATATTGCATTAAAAGTTCATGGAAACAACAACATTTAAACGTCCCCAGATTCGCAAAGAGAGATAGATTGTTCCTTTTATGTTTTTACTCTTCGTGGAGGCTGGAAACACTTTTTCTGAAGAGGTTTTAATCTAGCAAAGGTTTAAATCAACACTATTCAGCTGTTTCTACATCTCAAGATGGACAATGTTTGGTTTGTTTTCTTCATCTTCTTCAAGGTTTTTTAGCAGCAGGCAAACAACTGGTTTTGTTTCTGTCTTCTTCTACTTAGACCTAGAGTATTTGCTCCAAAGCAGTTAATAGAAAGAAGCCTAATTCAAATCTTCATTCACTTTTTTGCACCATTTGAAAAATGAATCTCAAATTTGCCTCAAATATGGAATCACAGTCTCCATGGCAACCTTTAATACATCGTTGTGTAATATAACACCGAATCTGACAATTTCCTAATCCTTTTTGGACATATATTCAATTGAAAACATTACAAGGGCAATATATTTCATGTTTTACCTCATCTCTACTTTAATAATCTCTGTATAGATATGCTTATTCTGAATTTGATGCCAGCAACGCCTTTCAAAAAAGCTGGGATAGGTGGAACAAAAGACCTGGAAAGCTGAGGAATGCTCAAAAAACAATAAAGTTGATCAGTTTCAACATTATATATCTTTTTTTTTTTTTAACACTCTACATTTGTATATAGGCCGAAAAGGAATCACAAATCATTGTATTCTTTTAGCGTCCCAACTTTTTAGGAATCAGAGTTTGTATAAAAACCCCAAACTGTACCTGATTTTCTCATTGGCTGGTTTCCCATTAAAACTAGTCATCTAGTGCAGCGATATACAGCTCCGGGTGTTCCAGATATATTAGAAACACTCTATTAAAGTCCTGCTTTGGACAATTTCAGATTCCATGATTTGACCATGGACCTCAAACTGGTGTCAAAGTGCCCTCATGTTGAGGATCAGAGGCTAATCTCTGGACTTAACTCTTTGTCTTCAATTAGCTGTTTTAACAATGGAAAAGGTGAAACCTTTTAGTCTCTAAGTCCAAGACTAAAGAAGGCATGTCAGGTCACTAGGGCACCAGAACTTCTGTCCATTTTCCTCCTTTAGATCACCAAAGCTTGTTTCATCTTTGTGTCTTTTGACGATTAGCAAACTACATTTTCTGGCTTTATCTGCTCGATTTATTACAATAAAATGTAAAGTGTCTGATAGCGCCACCTTCTGATGACATTAATTAACCAAATTCACCTTAGTCGCATTTTCGTTTTTCTCGTAGCATTTTAAAAAATTTGCTTTGAATTTGTTTGACAATTATACATACACCAGGTCTGTAACTTCCTGTCACATTCTTGAAGGTATAGGTGGAGACCTGATGCTTCCTGTTGTGGATTTTACTCTGATCTTTGTTCATTGTTGGGTTTAATTCTGTATAAGTCATAAGGAATATTGCTGCCTTTATTGTGTGATTAAAAAAGGACAATATGAAGTCTTTTGTAGCTTTAAACACAGAAATTTCAAAACTTCCTGTAACTTCCTGTCACTTTCTTGGAGACCTGATACTTCCTGTTGTGGATTTAACTCTGATCTTTGTTCCTATTTGTGTTTAAGTCTGAATAAGTCATAAGTTAATTATACAAAAACAACAGAATACTTATTTATATGTTAAATATGAAGTCTTCTGTAGCTCCAAGGGGAGAAATATGAAAACGTCAACTTCCTGTATGTTGTTCCTTGGTCAAAATCAAACCTAGTACATGTTTACTTTGCTATTGGACTGATGTAGAGTGTTTGGTTGGGTCTTGGCTGCAAAGTGGCATTTAAAGAAACTTCCGTAAAACATGTGAAGTTGATGGTTTTACCCCATAGTGGCTGCTAGAATTAGTTTTTTAGGAGGCTGCAAATATACTTGTAATAACTAGACATCAGGATGTAAAGTAAATATGTTTGACGCCCCCTCTGTTTACCCAAAGTTCTCACCTCTTCACCTTTTACCAACGTTCTGGAGCTCTGAATTTATTACCAGAATGTAAATTTGTGCTTTAGGTGATGGCTAGTGTAATGTGATGCTGAGAATCATTTTTATGGAGTTATATGTTGTATTCTCTCTCGTTATCTCCAGATTGAAAGCAGTTTTTAAAAAAAGATGAAGCCGCAAACCTTCATTTCAAAGTGTTGAAATTAATTTGAACAAAGATGGATTTTCGCTGCTGTTGCCTTTTCACAATTTAATAATTCATATCCTTCCCGGAGCCTTTAGCTGCCGCTGGCCAAAACTGCAGCGTTGGAAGCAATGCAATAAAAAGCAGAGAGATGGATGTGAAACCAAACACCGTAATTAGCCTGTGGACTGAAACAATGGCAGAGGCGATGGTGGCATTGTTCGCTGGGAGGCAGCTTCATGCAGAGCGGTTCAGGCTTAAGCAGTCAAGCTGCTAAATGGGGATTGGAGGGGGGGAGTGTAAGAGGATTGGCTGTAAGTGACCTCCAGATCACTGCCTTTGGTCTGAACTGAGCTGCAGCTACAACAAGCCTTAGTTCACGATGAGAGACCAACACAAGTTGTAATTTTTCTCATTTCAGCAAGTTCGCAAGATGTATGTACACACTGTGCTATAATACTAATGCGCGAAGCTACAATGCTAACATTGTCTATGACTAGAATACATAGATACAGCCTACTGAACATGTATGGAACAGAGTGATCCAAGCGGCCTAGAAAGCAGTAAAACAACAACGTCAACAGGTGTCAACAGCTGTCCATGTGTCTGTATCGGAGTATAATTAAGATTTACCTTATTTAACACTTACTAGATGTTTACTCAGCTTCAAACTGAGAAGTCATCGCATTGTGCGCTTAAAAGTACAGTGCAAACTTTGAAAACAGCAGATACGACCCAAAACGGCCACCAAGTGGTGAAAGATTTGTGTTAAGTCTTCGGGTTGAAGTACTCTTTGTGTGTTTTGGGGTCCACAAGTTGTCCATTTTCTCCGTTTAGCAAGTTCTCATGATGTATGTACATGCTATGCCATAATGCTAATGCGCTATGCTACAATGCTAACAGTGGGCATGACTGGAATACATAGAACAGAGTGGTCCAAACGGGTTAGAAAATAGTAAAATAACAATGTCAACGGTCAAAAAAGTGGAGTTTAAACTTCACTAGCAGCAGTTTGTGAATCAGCAGCTCAACAACCAACATGCAGATCGTCTATAAACAGCAGCTAACTGGTCTGTGTTGTAGTTTTAGTAGTTTTTGTTGTAGATTTCAGTCCACCGGGTGATTCTTTCTCTATTGCCTCCAGTATTAAAGCAAACATGGAGCTATAAAGGAGGATCAGCCGTTTCAAATAGCTGTGTTTCTACTTTAGTATTCAGTCGGCCGTGCACACGTACGTCGTCGAGTCTGAAATAACAATGGAAGCCAACCTGAGTGTGTGTGGGCTCAGATTCCTAACGCTGCGAGGACATAAAGCCATTTATACTCTCACACTGTGGGGATCCACTCAGTTTAAACAAGATCTGCCAACACAAACCGCTGAGTTTCAGGTTGGAGATGGGGTTTGGGTGAGTGGTCGCTATGGTTACGGTCGGTTTAAGTGTCCAGGAAATGAATGTGAGTCAATGCGGTGTCCTCAGAAGTGGAGTAAAGCAAGCGTGTGTGCATTCCTGGTGGCTCGGCGCCAATCACTCCTCACTTCGCAATTACAAGGAGCAGAGGGCTGCAGGTAATCACCATTGATCAGCGCACACACACACACACACACGCACACACACACACACACACACACACACAGCATTGATCCGGTGTGTGTGACAGCGAATGGAGACACAATAGAGACACAAACAGACAGAGAAGCAGCGACGTTCTGAAGAATAGAAGAAACAGACGAGGTGTGGACACTGAAGTTCCAACAGCAGGCTTCTGTTTTTAGAAAATACGGTTCAAAAATGTAAAATCTGAGCTTTTGCTGGAGTTGGAAGGCTGCTGATGGGGGGAACTGAAGGAGAAAATGGACACAAATGACACAAATGAGACACAAAACAACAGAACCTGAGACGAAAAACAACATAAAACTGACACAAAAAGACAAAAAAAATCCAAAAACACGAGACAAAACATCAAACGCAAGGTACAAAAAGGCACGAAACAACACAAACAAGATGCAAAAAGTCAAAAATGAGAGACAAAAATGTAAAACAAAGACACACAAAAGGACACGGACAAACCACTTAACAATGAGGCACAATATGACAGAAAGTGCGACAGATAACGAGACACAATGTGACAAAAAATCTGACAAAACCACACAAGTGAGACGCAAAATGACAAAAACAAGAAACATTACTAAAACACACAAAGCAAATACGAGACACATAAAGTCAGAAATGTGGCACAAAATGTCAAATATGGGCAACTACATTTTTAAAAAGAGACACAAAAGGACCACACAAACCATAGAAGAAAAATGAGACAAAAAAGGACATAAATAAAGACACAAAACAACAGAAAGGAGAAAAAAGAAAAGAAAAATGCAAGACAAAAGAAAAATGAGACACAAAAGAGACAAAAACAAATCATGAAATGACAAAAATGCAACACAAAATGCAGATTGACAAAAAAATGTCAAAAACCAGAAACACAAGAACACAAATGAGACACCAAATGTCAAAAATGAGACTCAAAAGGACAAAAATGACACATAAAACAACACAAACGAGACACAAAATGACACAAAAAGAGAAAAACAAATCAAAAATGAGGTACAAATGAGACAAAGCAACAAAAACAAGACTTAAAATGACACAAAATGTCAACATTGAAACAAAAAACAATAAAATTCATACATAAAATGACAAAAACGTGACACAAAATGCAAACATTGAAACAAAGAAATGTCAAAAACCAGAAACAGAAGAACACAAACGAGACACAAAATGTCAAAAACGAGACAAAAAACTCATTCTGTCGATACACAAAGACAACTTATACGAGTATACGCATCTTTTTATTGGTCGTCCATCAACTTGTGCTTCTATAATCACGTTTAAACGCCAATAAAAAACGTGTCCAAGTGAAGAAACGGCCTCCAGAGAAGCAGCGTGAGAACTTACTTGAGTAATTATAGCCGGTTTAATTAAATCTCTGGAAATCTTACAGATACCATCTCGTGGCAGTGAGTCACAGAAGCTGTTTCTATGTTCTGCAGGTTGAATCACGACCAGGTTTAAGCTCCTGTTTGCTTCTGCGGAGCAACAACGGCTCATTTCGCCTCCTTACAGCAGGAAAGTCCCACTGCTAGTGTGACGGAGCTGCTGTGCAAATAATCCCTTTATTCACTGCATTCTGCCGTGCATTAAATTGAATACTTGGAGCCATCTAAAGGTTTTTCTTGTGCCAATGCATTTCTAGTAAATATTATTTGCATTAGAGAGTCATTCCGCCTCAACAGCTCAATACATCCATCCATCCATTATCTATGCACCACTTAATCCTCACTAGGGTCGTGGGGGGGGTGGAGCCTATCCCAGCTGACTCAGGTGAAGGCAGGGGACACCCTAGACAGGTCACCAGTCTGTCGCAGGGCTACATATATAGACACACAATCACTCTCACATTCACACCTATGGGCAATTTAGAATAATCAATTAACCTCAGCATGTTTTTGGACTGTGGGAGGAAGCCGGAGTACCCGGAGAAAACCCACGCATGCACAGGGAGAACATGCAAACTCCATGCAGAAAGATCCCGGGAAAGCCGGGACGCGAACCAGGGATCTTCTCGCTGCAAGGTGAAAGTGCTAACCACTACGCCACTGTGCAGCCCCCAGCTCAATACATTTGTTCTTATTTCGATGTTTGAAACTGAAACATCGAAGTGTCCCTTAACCCTCGTGTCGTCCTGTGGGTCAAAATTGACCCGTTTTAAAGTTTGAAAATGTGGAAAATTTTCACAGTGAAACCTCTGATGTCCACGTTTTCAACATTTTTGGGAAACAAAACAACAAAAACACAAGACAAATGACAAAAAAAACAAAAAAAACAAGACGAAACATGACAAAAATGAGACAAAAAATGACAAAAAAACAAAAAATAGACAAAAATAAGCAAGACAAAAATGAGACACAAAATGACAAACAATCAGACAAACTACACGAAACAAAACAAAAGAGACACATTTTTGAACATTTTTTGGTGGGAAAAAGTTTTTAAAAAATGTTTCTTTAAGAACATTTACAAAAAAATCAACTAAAATCCAGCGAATTTTGCTGGATATTGGTAGATTTTTTTTGTGAATGTTCTTAAAGAAAATATTACAAGTTTTACTGATATATATGGAATCACTTTAGATATTTTTAGGATTTTTTTGAAAGATTTTTACTCATTTTTTGAAAATATTTACAAGAATTTTCTTGCCAAATTTAGGGGATTTTTTTTTTTTTTTTTAAATAAAACTTTCAAGGGAAACTTTTAAGGAATTATTGGAATTTTCTTCCTGAAAGTTTTGGAAATTTTCAGAAATTTGGGGAATTTTTTGCAGAATTTTTGGATTTTTTTCAGACATGGAACAGTATTTTTTGGTGCCTGTAAATTAGGACAACAGAAGGGTTAAACAGGTGAATGGGTGAGTTGGTTTCATGAAGCTTGCTGTTCTTCTGTGCTTTCGCTGGATATTCTTATCTACAAACACCAGCAGTGTTTAGTGCCTGCAGCGAAGCATCCAGACTGTATTATTGTCTGTCTTCATGGTAACTGGGTCACCAGTTATTAGTTTCTATGTGAACCCGGTGCTTCAGGCTCTACGAGGCCACAAAAGGTTTTCCAAGACTTCGACCGCAGAGTCCAGTTGTAGACCGGTGGACTGGCTGGTCAATAATCTACGAATTTATCATCTACAATGAAAATAATGACTCATGAAGTGAGTTTACCAGATTATTTTGGTTCCACAAAACCAATTTATGCAGGAATTTTGTGCTATGGAACTAACCCAAGGCCTGTTCCACTAAGAAAAGTTCAATATCTTCAATAAGTTTAATATCTGACTTGAATGAAGCTAACAGGTGCTAAACCAGTTCATAAAAGTGCATAAAATAAAGAAAAGTTCATGTTATCAGGCTAATTTCAGACATGAGTTAACCGACTAATCCAGGCTTATTTCAGTTAGTCTGACTTCCTGTCAGGTCATTTTGGCTCCATAGAGCCAATTCTTACTGGAAATGCAATCTAGATACAACTAACCTGGGGTCTGTTGTATAAAATGTGCGAAGAAAAGTGGAGTTTAAACTCCAATATCTGACTTAAATTAACGAAACAAACCAGTCGGGGCTAAACTGGTTCCATAGAGTTCAGACTGACTTGATAGAGGTCAAAGCAGTTGAGATAATTGCATGTTATTCTTAAGTTGATTTGGTTGGTTAATGTTTTCTAATCTGAGCACATTCTCAACAATTACACAAAAAATAAAGTACGTTTCCCAACTAATCCAAGTTTATTTAGTTAGTCTGACTTCCTGTCAGGTCATTTTGGTCCCATAAAACTAAAACATCCAGTAATTAGTTAAAACCGGCATCCAGAGAACTTCTCTTTCCACTTGGTTCCTTTCTCTGTTTCTGCAGATCTGAGAAAGTTTTCTGTGTTTAGAAAGTTGCAGCACCACACCCTCACCCCTCGGGGCTTCACCTAATTAACTTTAAACGCTAAAAGACAACACTAAATTGCAAACATTCGGCTTCATTACTGAACCCTTTCTGCCTTTTTTTTAGTTGTTGTTATTAAAGCGCATCCTGTTGACTCGGTTTCAGACATTAAAAATGCAAAGTCTGTCGAATTGGCCGCCTCTTAGTTCCCATTTTCTCACATTTGGCGAATCGTTTCTGCTGCCAGTTTGTCTCGAGCTTTTTCATTTTCTCACAAACACGGAGAGAGTTTGGTGTCTTCAAAGCCTGAAAAGATGGAGATAAAATCAGATCTCTGCTCGACGCCACACCCCGTCAAGAATCTCACCTCATTAACTTCAGCACTTAATGACGGAGTTAAGATCAGTGACGTTATTTTCCCACAGAACTGATCAATGAGCCGCCGACTGCCGAAGCAGACATCTTCTGTTTTCACATTCCTGCAGCCGACGGCGCCTCCAGGGCCCGATTCCAGATAGGACGCTCCTCAGCTGCAGGTAAACGATGAAAGGAATCACTTCAGAAAGAGAGTTTATCAAATAATCTGGTTTTATTTCAGGTAGTTTGACTTATTGTCTGGTTATGTTGGCTGCAAACTTGTGCTATGAAACTATTCTAGGGTCTGTTCCTCAAAGAAAAGTGGGAATTAAAGTCTAATATCTGTTTTGAATGAAGGTAACACCTCCGTAGGGGCTAAACCGGTTCATAAAGTGCATAAAATAAAGAGCAGTTCATTTAATCAGGTTAATTTGATGCAGGTCTATGCGGTCTAGAGAATATTCTTCAGTTTATTTTCTGTAAATTTCAGTTTTTAAACTGTGGTTTCTGACAAAATTCCCAACAATTAAGCAAAACAATAGTTAACATTGAAGGTAATCTCTCCATAAAGTGAGTTTATCAAATAATCCAGGCTTATTTCACTTAGTCTGACTTCCTGTCAGATTGTTTTGACTTCATTAAGCCAGTTATTACTGGAAATATAATCTAGACAGAACTAAGCTGAATTAAAGGCTAATATCTGACTTGGATGAGGCTAACACCTCAGTAGAAGATCCAGATGTGGACGCTCCACAGATCGATGACATGTCTTCCCATGTTCCTCAGCGACTCATTGATACCCGCAGACCCAGTATAGATCCTCACATGTGTGCGTTCATTATGTGCACAAATACAGAACGAGGATGAAGCAGCTTCTCTGCAGGCTGTAATTAGGTTGGGGATCTGGGAGCCTGTAGCATCTACAAATGGTTATTGATCAAGCAACAGGTGGTGAAAAACACCAGAGTGAGTTCAGGAATGCTTCTGTTGTGTCTGGTGGGGCTTTAACCGGCGACATTTACAGCTATTGTCTCATCCGTCAAACCTCCGCTTGATCTCCGGCTCTTTAATTTGCTAATTAGACTCCCATTTGTTTCCACAGGCCGCTATCGAGATGCTTATCTGTTTTTACAAGATGATTCCCTGGCAGGGTGTAAACACTGGAAAAAATGCCCCTATAAAAACAAGAAAAAAAAACTTATTTCAAAGAACTTTTACCTTGAAATAAGTGAAAAAAAATCTGCCAATAGAACAAGTGAAAAATGTCTTGGTAAGATTTCTTGAAATAAGATGTGATATTTAGAATATTGAGATCTTAAAATTAGCTGGAAAACTTATTTTAAGCTCTATTTTACCAGGATTGTCAAGCTTAGGTGTCTTAAAATAAGCCAGATATGCTAAAAAAAAATTTTAAAAAAAAGATAGTAGTTTTTCACTCAGAAATAGATTTTTGCTTTCATGTAACCTCCTAATTTGAGATGCATAAAACTTATTTTGGGTTTTCTTATAAAATTCAACTCAAAACAAGATAATTTCAAGATTGTTTGACTTAACAAGATATTTTAGATGCATTGTTTTAACCCTCCTGCTGTCTTCATTTACAGGCACCAAAAAATATTGTTTCCTTGTCTGAAAAAAATCCAAAAAATCTGCATTAAAAATTCCCCAAATTTGTGAAAATATGCAAAACCTTCAGGAAGAAAATTCCAGTAATTCCTTAAAAGTTTCCCTAAAAAGTTTTTTTTTTTTTTTTAAATCCCCCAAATTTGGCCAGAAAATTCTTGTAAATATTTTCAAAAAACGAGTAAAAATCTTCCCAAAAATCCTAAAAATATCTAAAGTAATTACATGTATATCAGTAAAACTTCTAATATTCTCTTTAAAATCCAGCGAATTTCACTGGATTTTGGTTGATTTTTTTTGTGAATGTTCATAAGAAACTTTTTTTAAACATTCTTTTTTCCATCAAAAATGTTCAAAGATTTCCCAAAAATGTTGAAAATGTGGACATCAGAAGTTTCACTGTGAAAATATTTTCCCCCCACATTTTCAAACTTTAAAACCGGTCAGTTTTGACCTGCAGGACGACATGAGGGTTAAAACAAGTCCCTCCATCTGCTGAAATGTCTCTTGTTTAGTGAATTTATCTTGAATCAAGTGGGATGAGACATTTGGACTGAAAATAAGACAGAAAGACTTGGTAGGATTTAGAGTTTTTGCAGTGAAGTCGTGCGTCAGCGTGTTTTTCTTTTCTTTTTTTTTTTTTTTTTTTACAGGTCTGAGTGGTTTATTTTCAGTCTCAGAGCATTTTCAGCTGCTTTTACTTGTAAAAATACACTAAAGATACTCCCACATGCAGGTATTTGTGCTGCTGGCATCAGTGTAAGGACACAAACTGGAATATTACAGATTCACTCAGCTGCCAACAAGCGAGGACAAGTTTACTGTTTACCGCCGTGACTCACCTGCTTCTAGGAATCCCACCTGGAAAATATGACAAGAACACCGAGTGCTGCAGTTGTAGTAACCTTTAGAGCCCATGTGGATTTTAAAGTCCTCCATTAGTGTTGTTCCACAATAACTTTATAGTCTTTGATTCATTCATAGAAATCAATGGAAGCTGAGTTTAGCGGAAGGAAATGGGCGTGAATCATTTAGTGTTTTCAGTCAAAGGAAAAAGAAAAATTAGCCGTCTGCAAAGGACATTTTGAAAGGACATATATATATATATATATATATATATATACAGATTTGTCCTCTTTTGGTAAACTCCAGATAACTGCAGTAATCAGGGAAAACACCTTTGTTAGAATCACAGGAATAAAAATAAAACCAACAACTTAAAACATCTGGTTCGTCTTGTATAAAAGGATAAAAGAGATTGGAGGCGTTTTTTCTGCCACGGCGACCCGACAGCATTACCATGTAAGAGAGCAGCTTGAGAGTGAAATAAGAGGAATGAAAGGACAGAAAGGACTCACTAAGTTCCAGATAAGAGCGTATTATAGCCGGTCGGAGGCAGATATGAGGGGAAGTGGTTCAGGAGGGACGCCGGCTCTCCAGGAGGAGATGAGTTTCCAGCCGGTGGTAGAAGATAAGTCTGACGTTCAGCCCGGAGGTATCGGCCTCTGAAATACCGCCGCCGTCTCTCAGGTCATTAAACTCATCGACAGTCCTGCAGGGCGGCGGAGGCATCATCATCACGGCCCGCCATTAGCTCGTCACGCAAAAAGACGTGACGGAAGGAAGTTAAATTCATTATTTTAGCTTGATGGAGACCACTAACGAGCGGCGGAGCCCAGACTTCAGAGGGAATCGGCTCCGTTTTATAGCTGCGATACGATTATTCTCTGGAAACTAATAGTCCTGAGCAGCCGTCACGCTGAAAATTACACTCAGATACTCGAAAAGTCTTTAAAACGTAGCAGCGAGCAGCATTTTTTCATGTTTTTTAAAGCTTATAGCACACATATTTAAAAAACAAACATCTATGGTTCATTTTGAGCTACAAATTTCTAATAAACTCCTAAATTTAAATGAAGTATTTGTAATATAAAGTGGTATTTGATAGCAGCTTAACAATTTACTGTGTTTTTGTTACATTACAGAACATAAGTAAAATCACAGAAAAAAGTATTCATTTATGTATATTGATTCATTATTCTTTATATTTATATAATGTCCACATCAAAAATCTGTATTCTTATTTTTAACAGTGATTGGACCACTTGTTACACTAACAGCAATTTGTTGTTTTACAATTTGAGTGTTTTTAAAAATATATATCAAAATGTTTTTAAAATACAATTTTTTAACAGATATTTTCAGATATTTTCAGCGCGATTTTCTATTTTTTTGTACATTACTGTAATTAAACAAAACTGGGGAAATGTGTCTTTTTTTTAATTATTTACAATTTTTCAACCTTTATTTACAGAATTTTTCTTTCAAATAAATGCATTTTTATTATTTAATTTTTTTACATTTTATAAATTTTCCAGCAGATAAGAACAGTAGACATGCTCGTTAATTTTATTACTTTAATGTTTGTTCTTAGAGACGCCACAGACTAAATAAATGTTTGAAATGCTGCTTTCTGCTCCGGTTTCAGAGACTTTTAGAGGCTCAGACTGAACCTTAGACCTTGAAAATGTAGAACTAGTGATTTATTAATCTGGTTTTCATCTAAATAACTTCAGAATTCCCTCCTGCGGTGGAAACGGTTCATCGATTCATCAGATCACAGTTAACTGTTCACATTCCCAGACAGCGGCCGGTCACCGGGGTCGTCGCCATGGAAACTGTTGTCAGTGACCTAAATGTGGTCCTGAAGCCGAAGACGATCTTCTGTTGATTCTGGAGGATTTTAAATCGATCCTGAATGAATCCTGAATCTGTAAATATCCCTTAAATCATTGTAATCTGGAGATTTTCTACTGGAATAATAAAAACTAGCTGAGACCAGAGCAGCTGCAGACACTCACAGGATTTATTCCAGATGTTCACTTTTTCACCAACAGCTTCTATGACATGATTTCACACATTTTGGTTGGTGATTTGTGCCTTTTTATGATGATTTTGCATCGTGAGTTTTGTGGTGATATTGCATCGTTTGTGGTAATTTTGTATCATTTTGTTTCTTTTTATGGTGATTTTATATCCGTGTGGCGATTTTGCTTCTTTTTGTGATGATTTTGCTTCTTTTTGTTGTGATTTTGTCTGTTTATGTGAAAATTCCTTGTGGTGATTTTGTTGTGATGAACGCTGTGGTTTTTATCCCTGGTGCGATTGGTCAGCGTTCAGCTGGTGGGTTGGCGTCCATCACATGTTCAGTAACTTTAATATAACCCAGTCAGAGCCTGAAGCGTCTATAAATATCTTTACTGTACATGTGCAGAGCGACTGACGGCGTCGAACGTTTATTATCCAGCAGCAACACGACCAGCAAAGAACAGACGTTCTGCACACAAACACAAATCAATAAAAATAACCAGCCCCCAACATAAAGATCCTCACGTCCTTAGAGTCTTACATTAGCCTCCTCTACCCCACTTCTTCCTGCCAGCGCCGACATGAAATATTAACGAGGAGGACGACACCCTAACCCACATACTGGATGCTCCCATCTAACCGGCAGGAAGCAGCAAAAAGAAGAAAAACCCCACTTTGGTTTGGTTTGGATGCAACACAACCCACACAGAACACACTCCTCGTCCATATATCCCCCCAAAAAGACAAAATAAATCAAAACACATGAAGGAAACCAGAAGGAGCGACAACAAGCAAACCTCAGGGACGCATTTAGAAATAAAAAATGACAACAACAACCGGGAGGAGACCGGATTTAACATGATCATGCAGTCATTCTGCTTCTTTTTGTGGTGATTTTGTGTGTTTTTGTGATGATTTAGTTTCATTTTGTTGTGATTTTGAGTCTTTCTGTGCTGATTTGGTAACTTTTTCTGGTGATTTTGCTTTGTTATGTGGTGATTTTAAATCATTTTTGTGGTGATTTTAAATAATTTTGTGGTGATTTTGCACCTTTTGAGGTAATTTTGTGTTATTTTGTGGTAATTTTGTCTTTGTATGGTGATTCTGCATCTTTTTGTGATAATTTTGTGTCTTACTGTGGTGATTCTGTATCATTTTGTGCTGATTTTGTGCGTTTTTGTGGTGACTTATCATCCATTTTGTCGTGATTTTGCACCGTTTAGTGACTGAGATCAGACCAGCTGCACATGTTCATATAATGTCTGAAAACAGAATCATATCATCTGATGATTTTGTGTGTTTTAAAACATAAAAATCTTCCCTAAATGCTCCTGCTGCTCTCAATCAAAGCAGAAGCTATTTCGCTCCATCGACTTCCAAAAGCCAGAGAGTCGCCTTATCGGAGCGGCGCTTTTATCTCCCTTGTTAGATTGATTGAGTACAGTGTGAAGTTTTCCTATCACACACTCATCAGCTAATCTGACGCGCTCCGAATACCTGCCATTCAATAATCAATTTATCTCTGCAGCGATCAGCACCCGGCTTTCTCCTCCACTCCCAACAGCTGCCATTCAGCCGCATTATTACGCATTTAAAACTCCATCTTCTCTGCTCTCCCTGGGGCACAATTACAATATTTAAAATATAATAAGGCTACGTTGGCAGCACATTTTCCCAGAGAGTGGGGAGCTTCTCATTAGAGGAGTGAGAGCAGAGAGCGGTGGCGGCGGTGGTGGTGATGTGGTGGTGGTGGGGCAAGCAAATAGGATTTGAAGCCTAGCAAAACAGGAAGGCTCTCCGGGAGAAGGGAGTTGTCACTTTTCATTAGATACAGTTGCAGGGATGAGGCCCGGCTCGCCTGACGCCTTCCCCTGCATTCACACTGTGCAGCTGCACAGATTTACCTCCTTTTTTTCCCCCCTCCTCTGCTCTGTGTTGGTGTTTTTTGCATCTGTATGCCTGTGTTATTTTAACGCCACATGTCCTACATCTGTCTGCAGCGCCGCACAACCTGCCTTTGGTCTTTCAATCTGCAGAGATGCACCAGGAGCAGCGCTTGTTTGGGGGAAAATAAGTCGTTTTGTGGTGACGTTTGGAGCATCAAGGTACGAGCACACGAGTTAATTGGTAAATATCTGATTAGTGGGCTTGAAATTCAGTTTTTTTAAGCCGTTTTGCTGCAAATGATGCATCCTGTATGTCGTGAGGTCGCGGTTCTGCTGCAGAGTTCAACCATGTCTGAAGGCAAAAAAGTGTTTAGCTTCTCTGAAAGGAAGTGGAGTGAAAAGAGAGAAGGAAGAGGCGGCAGCAGCTTAAATATATAGAAAACACCACATGTTTATACCAGATTTTTACTGGAACGCATTCAGGTGTTCTAATTTTTAAAAGAGGTAGGTGAAGTAGGTACGATTTTCCAAATATTAAAGAAATTGCAATGCAGAAAAACAAGCAACTGCAATGAAGTAACTGGCAAGTTTAGGGTGTGGATGTTGGGATGGTGGCCAGGCGTATCGAACTCACATGGAAAATACCAGTCGACAAGAAAAAAGTGTAGAAAACACCTAAAAGGCATTTAAATTTTACACAGAATAAGAAAAGATTGCACAGCTAACTAATCATATTTTGAAGTAGGTAGAATTTTCCAAATATTACAGAAATTACAATGAATAAACAGGCACTAAAGTGACTGTTATTAAGCGTGTGGATGTTGGGGTGGTGGACGGGTGTTTTTAGTTTCTCTGAAAGGCTGAACTTGAAGGTGGAATGAAAAGAGAGACAGGAGAAGTGGTACTAGCATAAATATGTGGAAAACATTGCACATTTTCGGACTGTTTTTTACTGGAAGGCAGTAAAGTGACTGTAATTAGCAAAATAAGCGCGTGGATGTTGGGGTGGTAGATGGGCATATCAAACTCACATCGAAAACACCAGTCAACAAGTCAAAAAGTTTAGAAATCTTACCACATTTTTAGACTTCTTGGACTGGAAGGTATTTAAAAATTTTTGTAAAGAATAAGAAAAGATGCCACAGCTAAACAATCGCTGCTTGAAATAGGTGCGATTAGGATGACGTGGATGGCAGAAAATCCAGATTGGACATCCGGACAATCAGAAGGAACCAGTTGAGGTGGTCCAGCATCTGATCAGGATGCCTTCAGCATTGTAAGGAACAAAAATTGGATTCCTCCTTAGGGTTTCAGGGCTCAGTTTTAGAGACTAGCTTGAACGTCCAGAGAGTTGCTGCTCCTTTGCATCGAAAGAAGCTAGCTAAGGTGGTTCAACATCTGATTAGGATGCCCCCAAGTTTCCTCCTTGGGGTTTCAGGGTTCAAACTTAGTGATTATGGTGAGGCACTTGGACATCCGAAGAGTTGCCGATCTTTGGAATTGAAATAAGCCACCTGACCTGGTCGAAACTCTGATTAGGATTCCTTGAGGGTTGTAAGGAGCCAAAATGGGTTTTCTCCTTAAGGTTGAAGGGGTTAGTCTTATAGGTAGGGTGACATCCAGATCAGATATCTGGATTACCAAAAGGAAAGGAAAAGTTGAGGTGGTCCAACGTCTGATCAGGTTACCTTCAGGACTCCTCTTAGAGACAGGGTGAGGAATTTGGACATCCAAAGAGTCGCTGCTCCCTTGCATCTTAATGAGCCAGCTGAGGTGGTCCAACATCTGATTAGGATGCTGTCTGGCCGTCGTCCGTTAGAGGTTTTCCTGACAACTGGGAGGAGACCCTGGGGTTGACCCTCAACTCTCTGGAGGGATTATAAATTGAATCTCATCTAGGAATGCCTCAAGATCTCCTAGGAGGAACAGGAAAGTGTTGTGGAACCATGAACCAACTGTGGATAAGCAAAAAAAAGGGATGGATGTATTTTTAACTGTACCCCAAACTCTAACCACGTATTAGTTTCCCATCCCTAGCCATACCTTATTTTACCAAGATTTTTCCCCAACCATGCTGTATTCCTGAAGCTAGAGGGGCAGTACAAACAGAAAAAGACTATTTACACTGAGGACTGCAAAGAACACCATCTAAACAAAGATGAAACTGGACTTGTGTGGGTAAAATCTGTTGTTTGATGCTCTGTACATGTAGGAGTAATACAGTTTATCCCCGTCTCCTCTGGCAGGTCACAGTATTATCCTCCCTTCCTTCTTGGCTTGCATTCTTTTCCCTGTTTGTCAGCCTCGATATCCACTTCTGCAGTCTCCCTCCGCGGCGTCGGTTTACTCCAGCTTCCCGTCTCATCGACGCCGCTGTCATGTACCGTCATGAATATTGAAACGCCACCCCCCTCGGTAAGGCCCGGCCTGTCTCAAGACGTTAGCGGGAACGAATGCCTCCTCCGGCAGCCGGGCTTTCTGCTCTGACGCCTGAGTGGAGCAGTGAGCGTGGAATGGGCTGGTAGTCCATTATGTTAGGTACAGCTGGAGTTCACAGGCAATCTGCTGACCCTCCTGTCAAAGCCTATAAAGCCTGAGAGCTGCAGAGGGAGGCCAGCAGATACTGGACGTCCACTTTTATCTGTGTGACCACCGCTGCTGCTGCTACAATGCTCATCCTTTACTCTAGAGTCTTTGGGTTTTTTGTCTTTTTTTTTTTTTTTTTCAAATTTCAGTCGAGAGTTCAAAGGTAAAAACTGTCAAACGCCTTGTACAGATGTGGCATGATGGATACACAAACTCCAGGACGCATGGTGTGTAGGATTGTACATGAAAGTTATAAAGATGTCATGGACCAATGAGTTAAGACAAGTGATCCGTCTCTGGAGAACATCGCAAAAAAGGACAAAAACAAATAAAATAACATTAATAATAGATTGTGTACACTTATCACGTGTATAGATAAGCCATAATGGATGTTGCACCAAGATTGTTGTGCATAATTGTACATAAATGTTATTAAAATGAAGATGATGAATGAATAAACAACTTACAAATGTACCAAAATGTGAGAAGTTTGCACCGTTTTCACAATAATAAATATTAAAAGCCAAAATATTTAAATCTTTGAGCCCCAAAACCTGGTGGGTGGGTTTGTGAGACATGATACCTTATAAAAATCACCCATATTACACCATTTATCAGCAAGAAACTGTAAAAAACGAAAAAATCTGAATATTTTCATCTTTGTGACAGCACTTGAATCCTCTATGACGTGATGTACTGTTCTATCAAAAAAGAGCCAAATCTGAGCTTAAAACTGTGATATTTCATCAAAATCTGTTCAAAATTTGCCAAAAAAAAGCTTTCAGTTGAACTAATTATGTGGGACTTCCAGTTTCATTGGCAAAAAGAGCCAAATCTAACCTAAAGAATTGTGGTATTTCATCAAAAACACTTTGTCTCGTTTGAGAATGTGCCAAAAATACACCGCTTGAAGTAGATCCTGCCATTGGGTCAAATTTAAAATTGCATTGAAAGTCCTCAAAAATTCACCAAAAATAAACAGTTTAGTCTTATCCAGATTCTGTAAAAAACTAAAAATTCTGCACTCTTCAATACAACCAGGAAACCATTAGAGACTCAAATCTTACTAAGAGTCACAAGACAAAAACTTAGAGAGTTCAGTTGAATTAATTATGTGGGGCTTTCAGTTTTATCAGCAAAAACAACCAAATCCAAGCTAAAAATCACAGTATTTCATCGAAAACACTTTGTCTCATTTGAAAATTTACCGAAAATAAACTGCTTGAACTGGATCTTGTCATTCTGTCAAAGCCCTAAAAAATTCACCAAAAATAAAAGTTTAGTTTATCCAGATTCTGTAAAAAAATTCTGCGTTCCTCACCAAAACTGTGAAGCCATTAGTATCTTAACTGCCACTAAGAGTCACAAGTCAAGAATTCTGAGAGTTTTCACCTGAAAGAATTGAGTGTTCAGGATGTATTTCAGTGTTAAAACCTATTTACCTGAATTCCTGCTCACTAGATTTAACCCTTGACGGTTTGTTCTCCTCACTTTTGCCTTTGAGAAAGTTTAGAGGAGACACTGTTCAGCTTTCACTGCGAATGCTAACAATCCAAGTCATCCTCTATTTTTATCCATGCTAGCAGCGTGACTGTATTGATAGCTATGCGGCTCAGTCTGACTGTCTGTCTGACTGTCTGCTGGTCGGAAAACCTCATTGGTCCAGACCAAAATATCTCAGCAGTTATTGGATAAACTGCCAGGAAATAAGATACAGACATTTATAGCGTCCAGACGATGAAGTGTGAAGACTTTGGTGTTTCATCATCATCTGCGTTTAGCACGAATTAACAAATGTTAGCATGCTAACATGCTAAACTAAGCACAGTTCATATCTTATCTACCCTTACTTGACCCACCGCAGTAGACTTTGGATGCCTTTTCTACACATTTCATGTAGATTTCGCTTCCACTTTCATCATCTGCATGTAACTGTGGGTTTAGATGGTGCAATAAGGCATTCCTGCTTGGTTGTTTCGGTGATAAATTAGACATTTTCTGACAGTGCTCACACCCATCACTATTTTGTAGGGGTGCCGTCCCTACATCCTGGGCTGAACACCGTCCAAGACCATTGTGATTGGTTTCACGAAATTAAATCAAAACAGAACTTTTTTCACAGTAGTACATTGATAATGAGGTGCAGTCAGACCATTCTTCAGGACTCTCAGCGCTGTGGAGCTTGATCTGGCCATGCAAGACTGGATCTACCTAAAAAATACCAGCGTGTTTTTATAGTGTGAGCCCTGTAGTGGACATAAAAGACTTACATGCTGACTTAGACTACTAGTTTTGTCTTCCTGTTTTCTTTGTTGTTGTATGTAGGCTGCTGAACATTTGAATTTCCCTCAGGATTAATAAAGTCCCAACCGACCGACCAACCAACCTACCAACCAAACTACCAACCTAATAACCTACCAACCAACCAACCAACCAACCTACCAACCAACCGACCTGTGACATCAACAATTGGTTTGTGGATTAAGATTTTGAAGCCTCAAGTTTGAAATTCGGTGGCTATCATTTTGTTTTTTAGAACCCAGTGATGGATCTGACTGAGAACTTAAAGACAAACCAGCATTCACGAGGTTGTGTCAACGAAATCAGATAAATGGACATTTATGTCAGATACAAGGGACCTTTGACAGACCTTTTGACTCTCAGGAAACCACATTTAGATAAACTTATGGACCTAAAGAATGAAGAACTCTCTAACATTGTGAAATTGAACATACAGGCAGCGTAACATTTGATTCTGTACTCAGTTATTGTTGACTATTGTGAATAAATTTACCACTGTTGAATCTTAGAAAGAAGCCACAACTCAACGGTGTATGTGCTTCAAAGGTGAGCTCTGGTATTTAAACGAACAGCACAGCATTTTAATTCTCATTAAAATCCTGTTTATTATGTGCAGGAAGAAGCAGAAGAAGTGTTTGTATCTTTGAAGGAGGGCTTATTTTGACCAGTGAAAATGGAGCAGATGTCGACCCAGATGTGCAGACTTAAGCTAGTTGTGGATGAATACTTTGCATATTTGTTGCAGTAAAGTCCAGATCATTTCCACTTTATCAGTAACAAGCGGAAACTTTGCCCTCCTGTTAGATTTGCTTTGCTTTCAGCTTGTTTATCTTTGTAGCGTCATTTGTCGACTCATTCCTTCTGGTTGTGCTGAATTCTGGGACCCGCAATTTACTTTTTCCAACCTGCAGCAAAGTTAAAACTGCTCTTGATCCCAATTTCAATACAGTCGTCTGCAGGAGACTTTTCAATATCATGTTAGAAATGTCAGCGTTTGCATGTTAGCATCCGGAAGTTAGCATTTAGCTCAAGGCGTCACTGTGCAACCATGTAGTCACTAGTTTTTACAGGGTAAAGTTAGCATTTAGTTCCAAGCACTACTGTGCAGCCACGCAGAGTCGCTAGCTGTAAAGCTAAATGCTAACTTTATTGATTGCTAGCAGCTAAAGTGTCACTCATTTCTGGCATTTTTTCACCTGCACAGTTAATGTGCAGGAACATATATCTCTAGTTTTGATTTATTTTTCATAAATTACATGTTTTATTGATGTGCTCCATGAAATATCAGCCTCTTTGCATGTTGGTTTATTAATTTCAAGAGCATCTTTCATCTGTTTTTGCTAATAAATTGCACATATTCCTGCACATCCAGCCTTATGCAGCTCCACCTGCAGCATCACTCCACCTCAGCACGTTCCACCTCCTTCCTCCCTCATCATCTCACCAACCTGAGCTGCCATCACACTCTAAACTAACCCTCAGTCCTTCGCTCCGCCTCCCTCCAGATGATCCAGACTCCCTGCGGCGGCGTCCGGCTCAGACTCCCTCCTGCAGAGCGTTTTTTCTCCCAGGATCGGCTCCGGAGTCGGACCGCATGAAGTGAGACCAACCGCCAAGTCAGAACACTCGATAGAACAGATTTACACCTTAGTCACGGCCGCTGCACCGTCTTCTTCTAGACTGTACACTTCTAGGATAAAAAGTATATTCAGCCGACCGTGATGGAGTATTACGCCAGCTCGAGAACTTTTATTTGTGGCCCAGAACATTCCAAAAAAGCACAAATAGACACACAAACACAGTAAAGATGATAAAATAAGACGAGACGAGGCAGACTTTATTGATCCCTCAGCATGAAAAATTCACACGTTATAGCAGCAACATACAAATGAAGCATTTGTATGTAGCAAACAACGAGCAAAGCACAACAGAGATCCAAATAAGGCTAATAATAGACTGTGTAGACCTTTCACATGTACAGATACAACATGAATGATTGTACCCAAACATGTTGTTCATGGTTGTACATCCAACCAATTCATTGTCTGTGCAGGTTCTTCAGTAGAAATTCCTCTTGTAGGTTCTTGAAGACGTTTCACCTCCCATCCAGTTAACGTTACAATTAGTGTCGTTTAAGATGTGACTTTACCTGAGAAATTTCCACAGTAATGACTTAAACAACAAAAATATAGTGAAGGTATTATTAAAAGTCACTTTTCCACCAATATGTGGGCCCATTAAAATGAGGCGTATAAATTCCATAAAGAAGCGCATGCGTGTGGACAATATTAAAGGTACTTTATGAACATCTGGGCTGGATTTGTTTGTGACCAGTTGAAACTTGAAACCCATTTTAAATTTTCAAGAAATAATGAAATTTATCTGCCATCTATCCACTACAGTCCCACACAAATTTGGCTTTTTTTATTCTCTAAAGTTGCTGATTAAGTGGTTAGTTATTATTGACCACAAAGAGTCCATCATGTTTGGTGTGAACCTGACCAGGAAATCTTTGAACATTTTTTGGTGGAAAAAAATAAATGTTAAAAAGGTTTCTTTAAGAACATTCAGAAAAAAATATACCAAAATCCAGCAAATTTCACTGGATTTTGGTTTTTTTTCTGAATGTTCTTAAAGAAAATATTACAAGTTTTACTGATATATATGGAATCACTTTAGATATTTTTAGGATTTTTTTGGAAGATTTTTACAAATTTTTTTGAAAATATTTACAAGAATTTTCTTGCCAAATTTGGGGGATTTATTTATTTATTTTTTTTAAAAAATAAAACTTTTAAGAGAAACTTTTAAGGAATTATTGGAATTTTCTTCCTGAAGGTTTTGCAAATTTTCTGAAATTTGGGGGATTTTTTTGCAGAAATTTTTGGATTTTTTTCAGACAAGGAAACTCTTTTTTGGTGCCTGTAAATGAAGACAGCAGGAGGGTTAAAGCTCATCTATAACAATCATAAGAAGTGTTACACAATCTCGCTTTTACTTATAATTCGCACCAAACTGCACATAAATATGTGTAATTTGCACTTGAACACCTGCTAATTTTTAGAAAACTGTGAAGCAAACTGCCTTGAAATTAGCTGGAACACATTGGCTTTGTAGGATGAAGTGTTTGCGGTTTGGTTTTCAGGGAACGTTCAGCTGCTGATGAGCAGGTCGGTGCCTCTTCGCCTCCACTAAATCGCTGTTTGTGTTCTGGGTAAATGCGAGACACCGTAAAGTACTTTGAAGAGCTCTTGTCCAAATGCAGTCCATTTAGCGTTGATCGTCAGCTGGCTTCACGTCGCCACATATTGCGTGTTCACACGTCTCTGCCCTCACAACAATCGCATGTTAAGTGCTCTGCTCGCCGGGTGTTTTTCATTCACTGTTCGGGATCGAGTCTGAGATTTGGGCCACCGATTCCAGTCAGAACTCTGATTTCACACGGTTTTATTGTGAAGAAGTGGTTTTAAAAAAAACACTCCTGGTCACAAATCAAAGGTCTGTTTGTTTTCATCTGGAGGCCTGCAGCGGGAGGTTATAACCTCTTCACTGGAGACTTTCACCACACATAGAAAAACACTATTTTATGAATTCTTAGAGCTTTTAAACCCAATCAGGCCTTTATTTCACATTGAACACATTTAAAACCACTGCAGGCGCCGTCATTGTGTCCGAACAGTCAGTACGAGCTTTTAACCCAACAAAGATCCATATCTGAAAGGTTCTCTGTGCTGATAAAAAATAGTAAATTGCTTTTTAAAAAATGAGCTGAATAACTTGGAATTTGGTCAAAGTTAAATGTCTGATGTTATGTTGGTATTACTGAAGGCAGGATCATACTCCCACCTCCGTGCTTCACTGTCAGGACTATGCATTCACTGTGATAGTCCTGGACAGGAGACACACAAAACCGACCACAAAGACACATAAAATTACCACAAAGAGACAAGAAACTACCAAAAAGAGACCAGATACTACCACCCAAACCCACAAAACACCTCTGTGCTTCACTGTCAGGACTATGCCTTCACTGTGGTTAGTCCTGGCCTGGTTCATACCAAACATGTTGGACTCATGGTGGTCATTAACAACTAACCGTTTAATCCGGAAGTTTCGAGAATAAAAATAATCATACTCCCGCCTCCATGCTTTACTTTAAGGACTATGTCTTCACTGTGGTAGTCCTGGTCAAGTTTACATCAAACACGTTGGACTCTTTACCCTCATTTTATGTTGTTTTGTGATCTTTTTGTTTTTGTTCTTGTGTGCTTGTTTGTTTTTGGTCTTTGAGGTCATTTTGCGTAATTTGGGGGGATTTTGTGCTTTTTTGTGGTCATTTTGTGTTGTGTAGATTTACAATAGCGTCATCACAGAAATGCAGTAAATTATTTTGTTCTTGTTCATGTTTTGTGTACATGTGCTGTTTTTCACAGCTAGATTGTGGAAGTAGTTCACTGTCCGGGTAGTCATTTTAGCAGGACGACCACTCCAGCCATGATTAGTGGTACTATGACTCCTTCTATACTTGCAGCCATAATTAGTGGTACTATGACTCCTTCTATACCTGCAGCCATAATTAGTGGTACTATGACTCCTTCTGTACTTCCTGATTAGTGGTACTATGACTCCTTCTATACCTGCAGCCATAATTAGTGGTACTATGACTCCTTCTGTACTTCCTGATTAGTGGTACTATGACTCCTTCTATACCTGCAGCCATAATTAGTGGTACTATGACTCCTTCTGTACTTCCTGATTAGTGGTACTATGACTCCTTCTATACCTGCAGCCATAATTAGTGGTACTATGACTCCTTCTGTAGTTCCTGATTAGTGGTACTATGACTCCTTCTATACCTGCAGCCATAATTAGTGGTACTATGACTCCTTCTATATCTCCTGATTAGTGGTACTATGACTCCTTCTATACCTGCAGCCATAATTAGTGGTACTATGACTCCTTCTATACCTGCAGCCATAATTAGTGGTACTATGACTCCTTCTATATCTCCTAATTAGTGGTACTATGACTCCTTCTATATCTCCTGATTAGTGGTACTATGACTCCTTCTGTACCTCCTGATTAGTGGTACTATGACTCCTTCTGTACCTGCAGCCATAATTAGTGGGACTATGACTCCTTCTATACCTGCAGCCATAATTAGTGGTACTATGGCTTATTGTCTATGTCATTTTTGTCAAGTTTCACAGTCAGATTTTTCAGCTCCTCTGTTCGATTCTTTTCCATGTGGAGCCATGATGCAGACATAGACAGTCCATAGGTCCTGAACTGACCAATAGAATCATTTTCATGCAGCTTGAGTGTTTCTCGAGACAATTTTCGGTTAAATTATAAACTGAACAAGAACAAATGTAAATGTCAGACATGATGTTATCCCTGATGAATGCACGATTCCCTCGGAGCCAATCAGATCTCACTTCACCACCTATGAGAATCACGGCAGTGCTCAGGTATGGATGTCAGCCGCTCGGATCGATGGCATCATCATAACTCCATCTGAGCGAACGCGATCGATTAATCGGTGGGTGATCGGGGAGCGTGGCTGCGGGAACAGGAGAGGTGCGGGTGGGAGATAAGAAGAAGCGAGGATCCAGGAGAGTGAATGAAAGCGGCGGAGGTGGAGGGAGTGTAGGGGGAGGCGGTTTGGGGGAGGAGTAATTCAGAGAATGCAAGGCTGCTCCCTCCTCCTCCCTCCTCCTCCTCCGGCTGGAGATTCATCCTTCAGCTCGGCAGCGGACATTTGCGTGGAGGACCTCGGCCGAGCGGGACGTGTGGAGCCGCGGAGGTCCGACAGCAGCAGCCTGAGAGCGGCTGCAGAGCTCCGATTATCCTCCTTTTCTATTTTCACCGCCGCACATCCGCTTTTTTACGCACCGGGATTCTCCACTCGCTGCTTCTTCTAATTCTTCTTCTGGTGTTTTTCCTCATAAAACATTTTCCAGCGGAGAGTTCCACCCTCCTCTGGCTCTAACTTTGGAGGAGATCCGACACCGAGCCTATATTTGGGAGAAGGAAAGCAGGAAAACCGATCCGCCGCCACCGAGGATTTACCGACAGGATATAAACCGGAGGAGCTGACGGTCAGTTTGCTCTCTTTAAATCTCGCCTCTGTTGTTTGTGCTTTTGTTTGCTGGATCCGCGGCTTCATTTTCCGCCGCAGCTGCTGTGGAAACGCGCATTCCAACTGTCGGTCCGCGGATTGTTGTGCTTCTCAGCCCCGGCGTGAAATCCGGTGCGTTCGGTGACGCATCGCCGGGTTTTGGAGACGCCGCGGCGGCGCAGCTCTCCGCGGTGACTCGGGGATATTTTTAGGTGTTATTAGCTGCTCGCTGCGTGGCTGCTCGCCCCGGCGTCCTGCCTCCTTCCCTCCTCGCCTCCTCGCCTCCTTCCTACTCTCCTCTCCGTTCTCCGGACAGCTGGAGCAGCACCGGGGCTCGTTCCTCCGGCCCCGACACCGAACAGGTGCATTTTACAGCCCAAACTCTCCCCCGGGGACCTCCTTAGAAAGAGTGTTTATTTTTGGCACCCCGGAGCCCCGGTGTGCTGCTGCGTCCTCTGCCCGGCCAGCGGAGCTCTCTGCTCGGCTGGAAGTTGGTTAAAGTGCCGCTGGAGGGGAACGGGACCGGGGTCGGACCCGGGGCTCGTTAGGGGCTCCTCCGGGCGGTGATGAGCCGCAGGAGGTTTGGAGGTGACGGAGGTGAAGCTCCGGAGGCTCCGCGTCGTGATTCCGCTCACGTCCGCGGTGCCATGGAGACGTTTGACGGCTGCCGCGGTGCGTCTCCTCCGGCCGGGAAGAGTTGATCCGAGCCCCGGTGAGGAGCTCCAGAAGGAGGCAGGAGCAGCAGGAGGCAGGGTTCCAGAGAGATGGAAACATTTACAGGCTAATAAATGAGGTGATCCGAGGATTTCCATGAATATTTAGTGGGTTTTTAGAGTAAAACAAGCTTGAATCATCAGCTGGTGTTTTGGGTCATTATAGTGGCGGAATTTACTATTTTCAAGCAAAGATGAAACATTTACAGGTTAAATCAGATTAAATGTGATGATTCGATGCTTTTCTTTGTCATATCTAACTAAAAGGTTAGTATTTAGGGTGTTTTGGACTGTTCCATCTGGTTTTTTGGGCAGTTATAGTGACTGATTTCACTATTTTATTGGCACATTTTCAAGCTTGTCTTCATCATATCTGACAGAAAACTGTATTTTGGAGTTTTGGTCCATTACAGTGGCTAGTTTTACTATATTTAGTCATTTTGTTGAGGAATTTTCAAGCAAAGATGGAACATTTACAGGTTGAAGCTCCTCAGATGTGATGATTTCACCATTATCTGCCATTAAATTGGGAGATTTTCAGTCAAACTAAATATTTGGTGCTTGTCTTGGTCATATCCAAATTAAAATGGATTATTTTGTAGTTTTGGATGGTAAAACAAGCTCTTTGATGGATAATCATGTAGTTTGGGAAGTTATTGTGGCAGTTTTTACTATTTTCTGTCGTTTTATTGACGTATTTACAAGCATAGATTGGGCATTTGTAGGTTATCAGGTCAAATCTCTTCAAACGTGATGATTTGATGCTTTTCTTTGTCATATTTTACTCAAAACTGAATACTTAGTGTGTTTTTGACTGTTATATCTTGTATTTTGGCCTATTAAAGAGCCTGATTTCACTATTTTCTGCCATTTTATTGGCATATTTTCAATTAAAAACTAAATATTTGGTGCTTGTCTTGGTCATATGCAACTTACAGCTGATTATTGTGTAGTTTTGGATGGTAAAACAAACTCTTCGATGCTTTTGTCTTGTATTTTGGGCAGTTATTGTGGCTCTTTTCACTATTTTGTTGGCACATTTTCAAACAAAGATTGCATATTTACAGGTTAAAGCTCCTCAAACGAGATGATTTGATGCTTTTCTTTGTCACATCTGATTGAAAACTGAATATTTGGGTGTTTTGAACTTTAAAACAAGCTATTTGATGCATCATCTTGTAATTTGGTGAAGAATACTGGACTATTTTCATGATTTTCTTACTGAAAACTGGATTTTTTGGCTTCTGAGGTGTAAAACAATCTTTCTGATTCTGTCATCTTGTAATTTGTGGCTGTTTTCACTATTTTGGAACCTTTTATGGCCCAATTATTTAATTAGAGACTAAACATTTACAAGCTGAAGCTCACAACAGGCTACTTGAACATGCCACGCTGTAATATGAGGAATTACAGCGACTCTTTTAGCATTTTATTGACGTTTTCAATCAGTAACTGAACATTTTGAGGTTGAAGCTGCTCAGAAGTCATGATTTGATGCTTTTCTTGGTCATATTTGACTTAAAACTGAATATTTTTGCCTCCTGAACTGTTAAACAAGCAATTTAAATGCATCATCTTGTACTCTTGGGGGGGGAAACAAGACATTTTCACAGTTTTCTTATATTTTATTGACAGATTTTCAATCAGAAACTAAACATTTACAGGTTAAAGCTCTTCAGATGTGCTGATTTGATGCTTGTCTTTGTCGTATTTGACTTAAAAATGGAATTTTTTAGGGTTTTTGACTGATTCGTTTTGTAATTTTAGCAGTTATAGCAGCTGTTTTCACTTTTTCTGGCAATTTATTGTCAACTTTTCAAGCAGAGACTGGACAAAACAATTATTTTGAGCTTTAGAGGACCTTTTTTACACCATTTACACCAGAATAGTCATGTCATCTTGGTTTTCTCTGTTAAATGTGACTCAGAATTGGATGTTTTCCTGTCCTGAACTGTTAAAGAAGCCATTTGAATGCAGCATCTTGACATTTTTAAGCAGCAGCAAGAACTTTCTGCTATTTTCTGTTTATTGACACATTTTCGATCAAAAACTCATCATTTTCAAGTCAAAGCTCCACAGATGTGATGACTTCGATGCTTTTCTTTGTCACAAACTGAATATTTTGGAGTTCTCGCCTGTAATTGAAGCTATTTTAATGCCTCATCTTGTTATTTGGGGATTTTAGTGGCTGTTTTCTGCTAATTTAGAACACAAGCGTTGGTCTCCTCCAATAAAACCCTAAAAGCTGGTGTAAAATTACTCCTATAGATGCAGAAATACAGGAGCTGCAACAAATAGTTGATTAGTTAGCACAGAGTTTGATGATCAGTCAGTTTGAATGCTTAAATGTGAATATTTTTCTGTCATTTTTGGCCTTTAGAGGACCTTTATTCACCATTTTGTGACAAAACAGCTAATCCATTAACCCAGAAAATAATGAAAATAGTTATTTGCTGTGTTTTTTTGCAGAAAAGGCATAAATTGGTACAAAGCAATTCCAGTAATTGTCACCTGTTTCGATAACCAGTGCAAATTCTGTGATTTCAGCTTCTTAAATGTGAATATTTTCTGTTTTCTTTCCTCCTCTGTGACAGTAAACTTACGTCTTTGGACAAAACAACACATTTTGAGCTTTTTACACCATTTTTTAAAACATTTTCACACCAAACAACTCATTGATTAACCAAGAAAATACTGAAAGTGGTCATTATTTGCAGCTTTTTTTTTTGCATAAAAGGCACAAAGTAGTACATAAAACCCACCAGAATGCAGAAACGAGGCCAGATTTTGCTGGATTTTTCAGGTTCTGGTGATGTTTGAAAGTGTTTTCTATCTCTGTACGTTTAAACCGAGCCTCTTTAATGCGACTTTGTCGTGCTGCTGGAGCTTTTCCAAGCTTCTCGTGGCGTTTCTCAGCCGAAGCCGAGCTGGAAGCTTGGGGTCACGGTTCTTCAGGTTCCAGAGGTGTTTTCTGTAAATGTCATGGGCCCCACAGATAAATTAAAGGACTGTGCCGCTGGGTAATGGGCTATTTGGAGGTTCGGAGTGGTCCCATGGGTGCTATTATTCTCTGTCTGAGGCCCGGAGAGCAGCCGGTCTCCAGCTCCACCTGCTTTCCCATCAGATCGATGCCTCCTCAGACCTCCACCGTGGATCAGCCGACATGTAGACGACTTTAATGTGAGCACAGAACGCAATTAGTTTCCGTCCAATCAGGACGCCGTGTTTCTGCTCCTCGCTGTTCTTTCATTCCCTGTGAATCAGGCGTTAAAACGTGTTCGAGATGCTCAGAAATCACTGATTACTGTAGAAACCAGCTGCAGCTGCTGATTGTTTTCATTATTTGTGGCTTTAAAAGTTTCAAACAAAGTCGTACAAACTGGAAAAACTGCATTTATATGGAACGTTTCAATGCAAGATGAGACTTTTTCAAATATTCCTCCTCTGCTTTTGGTGGTTTTGTGTCTCATTTTTGTATTATGTTTTTGCAGAGTTGTGTCTCGATTTGCTGATTTTGTGCCTCATTTTTATGATTTTGTCTCGTTTTTGTGATTTTGTGTCTTTTTTGTGATTTTGTGTCTCTTTTTTGTGCTTTAGTGTCTCATTTTTGTGATTTTTCTGTCTTGTTTTTGCAGTTTTGTGTCTTGTTTTGCTGATTTTGTTCCTAGTTTTTGTCATTGTCTGTTTTTTGTGACAGTTTTGTCTGTTTGTGGTCATGTTATCTCCACATACTGTAGATATTTATCTATCTCCATGTTTCCAGTCTTTTCCTCTCTCCTCTGCTCATCATCAGTAGAAAGATGTTTCTCCATGCTGAATGTATCTCCAACAACCTGCTCCTCTGTTCCCTGTTTCTGAGCCATGCTGCATCTGTTTGATTCATCCAGTAGGCTGGATTTTATTCCGTCTAAAGTTGACCAAAATTATTTAAAAATTTACCAAAGTAACATTAAATTGTCAAAAATTACCTTTAAAAAAACCCAAAATGACTCAGAACTCATCTAAAATAATTTGAAACATCCAAAGTTGCCAAAAAATGTCCTAATTAACTTGAAAACCATCCAAAATGACTTGAAACTAGTTAAAAATGACAGCTGTAGAAAGATGTTTCACCATGCTGAATGTATCTTTAAGCTGTTTGACTCCATCTTGCAGTCTTTTGGGGAATTAAAGTGGCTGATTTCACTATTTTCTGACATTTTATTGACAAATTTCCAATCAGAGACTAAACATTTTGAGGTTCAACCTCCTCAGATGTTATAATTTGATGCTTTTCTTTGTCATATGTGACAAAAAAAAAAAATCTATATTTTGGACTTTTGGAGTGTTGAATAAGATATTTGATGACATAGTTTTCCTATTTTGAGACATTGAAGTAGCTGTTTTTGATGTTTTCTGACATTTTATTGACAGTTTCTGAACATTTTCAGGCTAAACCTCCTTGGATGTGATGATCTGATGTTTTTCTTGGCCAGATCTGACTAAACTGATGCGTCTTCTTTGTTGGTATTTGGGGACAGTTGCCTGTTTTGGACACGAGTTGCTGTTTTAATGCGTCAGTTTTGCTTCTGCACGAGTTAAAATCGTGTGGAGTGGATTTAAAAGCAGATGGGTGCAGCTGCAGTATATAACTCGTCTGTTTGAGGTTTTAACTGGACGTTCTGCATCGTTTCTACAGAACTGGTCCTTTTAGGGTTCCAGAAACGCCGGTAGTTTGTCTGTTTCCGTCTCTGAAAGCCTCCTCGGCCTGACTAAAAGGTGCGTTTGGAGGCTGGAGAGGTTTTAAATTCCCTTCCAGTCGTGAGTCAACGTTCTGCGGTTCCTGGAGGAAACCCTGGAATCCTACGGTGGTTTTTGTCTCGTAGTTTTACGTAATGCAGGAAGTGCTGAACAACCGCCTGAAAACTAAACTGTAAAACAAGCTATTTGAATGCAGTTTTCACTATTTTCTGTCAATTTATTGACAAATTGTCAAGCAAGGACTAAACATTTGCAGGATAAACCTCCTCAGATGTTGTGATTTGATGCTTTTCTTTGTCATATTATGACATATTATTATGTCGAATATTTTGGAGTTTAGAACCATAAAACGAGCAATTTGAATGGATCATCTTGTAATTTGTGGAATTAAAGTGGCTGTTTTTATTATTTTCTGGCGATTTATTGACAAATTTCCAATCAGAGACAAAACATTTAAATGTTAAAGCGCTTTAGATGAAATGATTTGATGCTTTTCTTTGTCAAATTTAATTGAAAAATGAATATTTTGGAGTTTTGAACTATAAAACGAGCTATTTGACTACATCTTATAGTGCTTTGCAGAGTTATAGCAGCTGTTTGTCACCATTTTCTAGCCATTTATTGACACATTTTGAATCAAAAACTGACCATTTGTCGGCTAAATGTGATGATTTGATGCTTTTCTCTGTCACATCTGACTGAAAACTGAATATTCTTGGGTTAAGAACCAAAAAACAAGCAATTTGAATGGATCATCTCCTAGTTTGTGGAATTAAAGTGGCTGTTTTTATTATTTTATGGCAATTTATTGACAAATTTCCAATCAGAGACGAAGCATTTACAGGGTAGAGCTCTTTAGATGATACGATTTGGCGACTTTTTTGTCAAATTTTAATGAAAATTTAGTATTTTTGAATTTTGACCCATAAAACAAGGTTTGGGGACCTACGGTGGCTGTTTGTCACCATTTTCGGGCAGTTGACACATTTTGAACCAAAAACTGACCATTTGAAAGATAAATGTGATGGTTTGATGCTTTTCTTTGTCATTTTTGACTGAAAACAGAATATTTTGAAATTCTGCACCATAAAAATACGCAGTTTGAATGGATATTCTCCTAATTTGGGGAATTATAGTGGCTGTTTTTTCTCTGTAAATCCAACGAGGCTTTCAGTTTCATCATGGATTTCCATGGAAACCCAGCAGCAGATTGTAGACCCTCATGTTCTCCTCTTCCTCTCTGAGCTTCTCCTAAATCGACATCGTCCTAAACAGGATGGAGTCTTCGTGTCGTAGAAACTCCTTCTCGCTGCTCTGACGTCAGGACAGATAAATATATTTTCTTTAGTCTTTGAGAGGAGTCGTGCAGTGAAATCCTGCTCTACGTCTCTGGTAGGTGAGTTTAGATCCGTCTCCTGGAGGGTTTGTGGGCTCAAACTGGGCTGAAGCGTCTCCAGCGTTGGCTCTGCTTCCGTCTCCGTGAGTCACCCAACGGTCGGCTCTTCAGAAGGTGTGGGACGGCGGCTATTCTTAGTCCGGCTTCAGCTCTGGCTGCTGACGGGAAGCAGGAGGTCTGAGAGCGTTTTGGGATGGAGAGCTGCTCAAGTTTTTGTTGCCGTTGTCATGGTTTCAGCGTGCTTTAAAATAGAGGCCAATAGGAACGTAGAATTGAACACTGAACCCCGCAGGGCCTCCAAGCTGCACAACTTCCACGTTTTGGTCCGGTTGAAACCTCCGTACGGTTTCCTGCTGTTCCTCCAGAGTTCGGTTTGGAGTCAAACATTTGTAATTTAACACTTTGGGTTGGTTGTTAACTCTCGACTGGAGCCACGTCAACACCTGTCCACTGAAAATAAGCACCACATCCTAAAAAATATACAGGATTTTGGAGTTCTGAACCGTAAAACAGGCTGTTTGAACACGTCTTCTTGTAATTTGGTGGATTATAGGGGCTGTTTTTGATCTTTTCCGGCGTTTTCTTGACAAATTTGTGATTCTAAATGAAACATTTGCAAGCTAAATCCCCTTTAGATGTGGTGATTTGATGCTTTTCTTTAATACTTTGGACTTTTGGAGTGTTAAATAAGATATTTGACTGGAATTAATGCGGCTGTTTTCACTATTTTCTGACATTTTGTTGGCATATTTTCTATTCTAAACTAAACATTTGCATCCTAAACCTCCTCAGATGTAATGATGTGTTGGTTTTCTTTGTCATATCTGAGTAAAACTTGAATATTTTGAACTGTAAAACACTATTTGAAGATGACTTCTTGTAATTTGGTGGATTATAGTGGCTGTTTTTAATGTTTTCTGACATTTACTTGACAAAATTTCAATCAGACATAAACATTTTTAAGTTAAAGCTTCTCTGATGTGATCATTTGTTGGTTTTCTTTATCATATCTGACTGAAAATTGAGTATTTTACAGAGAAAGGCTGTAAAACACGCTATTAGACTACATCGTGTAGAGCTTTGGGAGATTAAAGTGGCTGTTGTCACTATTTTCTGACATTCATTGACAATTTCTCAACATAAACTATTTACAAGCTTTTCTTTGTTATATGTGACAGAAAACGGAATATTTTTGGCTTTTTGAACTGTAAAACATGATTTGACTTCATCATTTTGCACTTTGGGGAGTTATAGCGGCTGTTTTCACTATTTTCTGACTTTTATTGACAAATTTCCAATCAGAGACTAAACATTTGCAGGCTAAACCTCCTCAAATGTTATCATTTGATGCATTTCTTTGTCATATGTGACTGAAAACTGAATATTCTTGACTTTTGGACTGTAAAACCAACAAATGTTGAAGTATAAACTAAACATTTCCAAGTTAAAGCTCCTTAGATAAGATTAATTGATGCTTTTCTTTGTCATATCTGACTGAAAACTGAATATTTTAGAGATTTAAACAGTAAAACCAGCTGTCTGGATGCATCATCTTGTCATATTTTGAAGAATTTTGGGCCATTTTCACTATTTTCTGATGTTTTATTGATAGATTTTAAGTTCAGAGACGCTGAGGATCCTTTCAGAGCAGAAGCTTCGTCTTGCTCGGCTTGAGTTCCTCGTCCTACCAGCTGCAGTAAACACCGGCGTGTGAAGGAACTCTGGCTGGACATGTGTTTTCTCTTCCACTGCGAGCTCAGCTGTTCTCGCTGACAAATGTGAAGCGTGATCCGAGCCGTGGGTGGATTCTTACGGTGACTCACTGCGCCGCCCGGCAACAGGAATAACCCTCCTGAATTTATATCTCTCATATCTGCTTCCATTTTTCACCTGACAAGCTGTTACCCCGCTGCGTCTGGCCTTTCCTTTGGATTTTATAATAATAGGTTTACGTACGTCGCTCTGTGTTTTGACTGATGAAGCAAAAACAAGGTTCCTCAACGACGGCGTAGCGACAAGAAGCCAGACAGGAAGGCGAAATGGTGAAATGATGGTAGCGTTAAAATAAGAAAACAAAAGGCACAAAAACAGAAAAGACAACATACACTATATTGCCAAAAGTATTCACTCACCTGCCTTGACTGGCATATGAACATAAGTGACATCCCATTCCTAATCCATAGGGTTCAATATGATGTCGGTCCACCCTTTGCAGCTAGAACAGCTTCAACTCTTCTGGGAAGGCTGTCCACAAGGTTTAGGAGTGTGTTTATGGGAATTTTTGACCATTCTTCCAGAAGCGCATTTGTGAGGTCACACACTGATGTTGGACCAGAAGGTCTGGCTCTCAGTCTCCGCTCTAATTCATCCCAAAGGTGTTCTATGGGGTTGAGGTCAGGACTCTGTGCAGGCCAGTCAAGTTCATCCACACCAGACTCTGTCATCCATGTCTTTATGGACCTTGCTTTGTGCTCTGGTGCACAGTCATGTTGGAAGAGGAAGGACCAGCTCCAAACTGTTCCCACAAAGTTGGGAGCATGGAATTGTCCAAAATGTCTTGGTATGCTGAAGCATTCAGAGTTCCTTTCACTGGAACTAAGGGTTCAAGCCCAGCTCCTGAAAACCAACCCCACACCATAATCCCCCCTCCACCAAACTTTACACTTGGCACAATGCAGTCCCACAAGTATGGTTCTCCTGGCAACCACCAAACCCAGACTGGTCCATCAGATTGCCAGATGGAGAAGCGTGATTGGTCACTCCAGAGAACACGTCTCCACTGCTCTAGAGTCCAGTGGTGGCTGCTTTACACCACTGCATCCCACGCTTTGCATTGCACTTGGTGATGTATGGCTTGGATGCAGCTGCTGGGCCATGGAAACCCATTCCATGAAGCTCTCTGCTGAAGCACTGTTCTTGAGCTAATCTGAAGGCCACATGAAGTCTGAAGGTCTGTAGTGATTGACTCTGCAGAAAGTTGTCCACCTCTTGGCACTATGCTCCTCAGCATCCTCTGATCCCGCTCCATCAGTTTACGTGTCCTACCACTTGGTGGCTGAGTTGCTGTCGTTCCCACACACTTCCACTTTCTGATAATACAGCTGACAGTTGACTGTGGAATATTTAGGAGCCAGGAAATGTCACGACTGGATTTGTTGCACAGGTGGCATCCTATCACAGTTCCACGCTGGAATTCACTGAGCTCCTGAGAGCGAGCCATTCTTTCACAAATGTTTGTAAAAGCAGTCTGCAGCCTAGGTGCTGGATTTTATACACCTGTGGCCATGGAAGTGATTGGAACACCTGGTTCTGGTTATTTGGATGGGTGAGCCAATACTTTTGGCAATATAGTGTAGATACCATAATTAAAAACAACATGAACGTAATGAAGCAATGGGGTTGTTAATGATTAACTGATTAAAAAAAGAAGAAGGTCGTGCATGTTGGAAAACATCCTGTAGATCAGCTGTGGTATCTTTGGTGCTCAAAGGAGGCATGAATGGGAAAAGACACAAAACTACTGCAAGAACACACCAAACTAATGCAAAAATACTGCAAAATAACACAAAATGACTGCAACCACTGTGGCTAAAGTGTTGCTCTGGGAGACAGAGGAGGAATCCGGCCAGCCCATAATGAGCGATCAGCGCTGCTAACCGCCCAGGCCTGCATGTCGCTGATAGGAATGTTCTACGCTCTCACCTCCACCTGCGGACTGGAGGACGATGCTTCTGAAGCAGCTGTTAGCCGAACCGTCTGCTGTTCATGACCAGATGAAGCTCATATCTCCACCCGGCGTGTGTGAGAGTGTGTGTCGGTGCAGTAATTAGTTCTGGGGCATTAGCTGCTTATCAGCGGACGGTTTTATTAGCCCCCTTGTTTTGACTGGTTAGCCTCCTGGACACGGAGCCAAACGGCGCTCCGGGTCGCCCGGTCGACCGTGGAGGAATTTCCACCGCCGCGGCAGAACCTCGACTCCGGGAGAACGGCTGGTTGTATGATGTGGCTTTATTAGCCCTCAAATGCT
The DNA here is from genome assembly GCA_027123335.1 of Amphiprion clarkii. Classification (NCBI taxonomy): domain Eukaryota; kingdom Metazoa; phylum Chordata; class Actinopteri; family Pomacentridae; genus Amphiprion; species Amphiprion clarkii. The sequence goes on from CM049571.1 coordinate 38,268,980, forward strand.
CCACTTTATGCCCCCGAACGTTGCAGAAACGTGGAGGAATTTCACCCGGTTGGCTGCAGTTTGCAGCACATTTTTCTGCTTGTGTTTATTCTGCTGGTAGTCCTGTGGTTTTCCATTCCCAGCAGCAGCAACGACGTTAAAAGAAAAGAAGAAAAAAGCCTGGACACATGCTGAAAGCGAGTTTCCTTCCTCAAATATTTGCAGGCTAAACCTCCTCAGATGTGATGATTCGATGCTTTTCTGTGTCATTTCTGACTGAAAGCTCAATATGTTTGAGTTTTAAACTGTCAAATAAGCGATTTGAATGCTTGGTTTTGAGATTTGGGGAATTATAGCGGCTGTTCACACTATTTTCTGACGATTTACTGACAAGATTTCAATCAGAAATTAAATATTTACCGGTTAAAAGCCCTTCAGATGTGAGGATTCGATGCTTTTCTTTGTCATGTGTCTTTAAACTGAAAATAGTAGAGATTCGAAAAGTAAAAAAAGCTATTTGAATATGTTTTCTTGTAATTTGGGGAATTATAACGGCTGTTTTCCTTGTTTTCTGACATTTTGTTGACAAGTTTTCTATCAGACTAAACATTTACAGGCTAAACCTCCTTAAATGTGATGATTTGATGCTTTTCTTTGTCTTATGTGTCTGAAAACTGTATGTTTTCAAGTTTTGAGCTGTTAAACATCAATTTGTTTGCGTCATTTTTTCATTTTTAATGTAGCAGCAGGACGTTTTTGCTGTTTTCCAATGATTTATTGACACATTTCCAGCTGGAGACTAAATATTTACAAGTAAAACCTCCTGAAATGTTATAGTTTGCTTCACATCTAACGGAAAACCAAATATATTTGAGTTTTCAACACTAAAACATGCAATTTGAAGGCCTCATTTTGAAATTTGGGGAATTATAGCAGCTGTTTTCACTGTTTTCTGACATTTTAATACCAAATTTCCAATCAGAGACTAAATATTTACAGGTTAAACCTCCTTAAATGTTATGATTTGACGCTTTTCTTTTTCACTTCTAATGGAAAAACGAACACTTCTGAGTTTTCAACTCTAAAACAAGCCGTTTCAATGCCTCATTTTATAATTTAGGGGAATTATAGCGACAGTTTTCACTATTTTATGAACAAATTTCCAATCGGAGACTAAATATTTCCAGTTTGAAGCCTTCATATGTGATGATTTGATGCTTTTCTTTGCCGGATCTGACTGAAAACTGAATATTTTAGAGATTTTCAATGCGTCGTCTTGTAATTCGGTGAACAATAACGAACCTCTTTTCACTCGTTTCAAAGAAAGAAGGAAAAAAAAAACCTTGACACATGCTGAAAGCGAATTTCCATCCTCAAATTTCCGTTTCATGATGTTCCCTTTTGAAGCGCTGGAGACGCATGTGGAGGCGAGTTGAAGGAATTCAGCTTCACTACAAACAATGTGAAGGCATGCTGCCGCCGTAACCATGGAGACGGGCCTGGCTTCGCCTCCTCGCCCAGCGGCTTTAGAGGCTCACAAAAGAGGACATTTAGATGATGTTTGTTATAGAAGTAAAATACTGGATTGTTCATCGCTCTTTTGTCTCTTTTTTTGTTTTGTTTCGTGTCATTTGTCTGATTTTTTTGGTCATTTTTTCTTGCTTTTGTCATTTTATGTTTCCTTTTTGTCTCGCTTGTGTTTTTTGTCGTTTTGCATTATTCCTTGTTTTGAGGATCGTTTTTGTCTCGTTTGTTTTTTGTCTTATTTTTGTCATTTTTTGTCCTTTTTTGTCATTTTTGTCTTGTTTGTGTGATTTGTGTAATTTTTTGTCTCGTTTTTATCAATTTTTTGTCGCTTTGTACATTTTTGTCTCATTTTTTCATTTTGTTTCTCGCTTTTGTCATTTTGTGTCTCATTTTCAGAATATTTTGTCTTGTTTTTGTTGTTTTTTGTCTTTTTTGTCTGACTTGTTGTTTTTGTGGTTCTGTTTCTTGTTTTTGTCGTTTTGCTTCTCGTTTTTGTCGTTTTGTGTCTCATTTTTGTAATATTTTGTCTTATTTTTGTTGTATCTGTAAGTTGTAATGTGTAAATGATAAACTGAGGCTGAATGTTGTTGAAATTGAATTTATTTTTCTTCATAAATTTCAGATTGTTAATGGTATTTTGTAAAAAGATAATTCCTTAAATGTGAACTTCTTTGCACTAAAACAGAGGAACCATTAGTAGTTGTGGTTATTTCCAGGCTATTATGCTGTGATTTTATTGGTCTGAATGTGGAACCTGATCTAAAATGAGTTTGACGTCGCTGGTTTACAGTGTTTCGTGCCACTTTTCTCCTCTGCTGCGTTACAAATATTCCTCTTTTACCTCACTGTGTTCATCTGACAGCTTTATAAATGAATATCTGCCACAAAATAGGTGGTAATTCTGTTAAAATCTCACCATCTGAGCTGAAAAAAGAACCAGGCTGCCAAACATTTCATGCTTCCAGCCATTTTCTGCTTTTTCCTTTCAAATGTTTTTAATTTCTCGCATTATTTTGTGGTCGTTCTGAAGTTTGGACTGTTGGTTGGATTGTGTGTAGGCGTCACACTGGAGAGATTATCGAACAAATACTTACAGCTCCACAAAATGTTTACAAATGATCCACTTCAGCCAGTTTCAGCAGCAAAATCTATTACATCAGTCCTGATTTTTAAGCTTTTATACTTTAAATGTCCAATATTGTGCCTCTTTTACAGCAAATTACTGAAAGTCTTGCACATGTCAGCATGTTTCACCTGAAAACATCACAGAGATGATTGATTTCACCATTAATAAAGAACTCCTGGTTTAGTGTCTGTAGCTTTAATTTCAGGAAGGAGACTCTCTCTGCATCTGCAATTGACAGATGAGAGCAAAGCAGTCGATCTTTGGACACATTTTGAATCCTGTTGGACTAATTTTCAAGTTGTTTTAGGCAAATTTGAGTGCATGAAGACTCAGCAGCTTGTTTTAGTCATTTTCAACTCATTTTTGACCATTTTGACAATTTTTGAGTTATTTTGTACACATTTTAATGGATTTAGGACCAGTTTTGAGTTCTTCTGGACAGTTGTCAAGTCATTTTGGACCATTTTCACTTTGGTTTTTGTCATTGTGGACAAATTTTGAGTCATTTTGTACACATTTTAATTAATATTAGAATAGTTTCAACAGGCTTGAGTGCATGAAGGCTCTTGTGTTCACTCTTACAGAACATTTGGTGAGTTTTGTTCATGTTTCAGGCATTTTAGAGTTAGCAGAAGCAGCTGTAGAAGGTAAATTGACCTGCTGAACTGATAGATCTGCTCGTTCTGACTGGTTCACCTGGAAGTAGCGAGGAGGCGGGGCTATACAGAGCTGGCCTGCTATTGGTTCCCCAGTTTCTAGATTGAAAATGATAAAAAATCTTACTGGCTTGTAAAGCTGGGAATATTCTCAGTGTTTTTATTTTACACCAACGAGTTTGTAGCGCCAACAAACACAATAAAAGTGTATTTTCTCCTTTAAATATGAGGCCTTTACTGCTGTTTTCATGGCAGGAGTGTTTTTCCGGCAAGGTTTTCGTCCTTCTGTTTGACTTCAGGACCTCAAACTGTTTGTCTCCATTTCAAAAGGCCACAGTGTGTGTCGGTGTGTGTCGGTGTGTGATGTTGACTCAGGCAAACAGCCCAACCTCCACCTGGTCAGCAGCTTTTCACAAATACAACAGCCGGCTGAGGAAACGAGACCTGAGAGAGGCCGACGTGTTAAATCTAACAGTCAAACGCCAGTGTGTGTGTCTGTGTGTTATAGTATGTGTGTTATAGTGTGTGTGTGTGTGTGTGTGTGTGTGTGTGTGTGTTATTTGCGTTTTCTCAATGGGCGACATTGTTCAGAGGACCGTACATCAGTCAAGTCACCTTTATTTATACATAACACGTTTAAGAAAACACAAGTGCTTCCATTTGAGGCGTTGACACACAACCACACACACAAACACACACTACACAACTCAGCAGTGAATGCTTCACACTCTGCAGGTCCGGACTGGCAAACAGCGACACATTCCAGCAGCAGGATGGAGTCAGAATCAGAAGGTTTTACTGCAGTTTAGCAGCTTTCCACAGACGAGGAATAAGACTTGGTGTGTTACGAACCCAAGCAGCAGCAAAATATAGAAGCCTTTTGATGCATTAGCGCAAATAAAATCCCAAAAATGATTAGCAATACCACATTTTAGCTGTTTTTTTTGTCATGTCCTCATACAGTCTGTACCAAATCTTTGGTTTAGGACCATTGGTTGGACTTTACAAAGCATTAATGTAAAGTTATTGTTATTCATTGCCATGTATTGAGTCAATTTGTTGAGCTAATCAAATATTTTTCTGTTTTCTGATCTACAGTCCAGCATGTCTAGTTCACAGTGACAGAAAACAAAGAAAAGCTGCAGTTTATTCCCATTAGAGAAGCTGAAACTGGTGATTTATGGCCTTCTTTAAGTTGATTTTACTTCTTTTTTTGTCTTAAATCTTTGGTTTTGGACCATTGGTTGGGTTTTATGAAGTACTAATGTTATTTTTTCTGCCATGTACTTATTTAATTTGTTTAAATAATTGAATATTTTTCTTTTTTTCTGACCTACAATCTAACAAATCTAGCTTACAGTGACAGAAAACAGGGAAAAGTTGCAATTTTTCCCCAAAAGAGCAGCTGAAACCAGTGAATTATGGCCTTCTTTTCTTGATAATTGGCCATTTAAGTTGATTTACTTCTTTTCTGTCTTCTCTGGTAGCAAATCTTTGATTTTGGCTCATCAGTTGAACTTTACGAAGCATTAATGTGAAGTTATTGTTGTGCTTTGCCATGTATTGAGTCAATTTGTTTAGATAATGAAGTATTCTGAGCTACAGTTCAACATATTCAGTTGACAGTGACAGAAAACAGAGAAAAGCTGCAGTTTTTCCCACCAGAGCAGCTGAAACCAGTGAATTATGGCCTTCTTTTCTTGATAATTACCTCAATGATTTTTCCTTTATCAGTAATATTGACCGCTCTAATTGCTTTAGCGTTAAAATGAATTGCTTTCTCCGTCGGCTCCAGCGTGTATGGATTATTTATCCTGCACATCTTTATCTTCCCACATGAGTGAAATTTCACTGGTTGTAATGGAACCAGATGTTCTCCTGTTGGGTTTAAAAAAAACAACAACTTTGCAGCGAAATAAACCGACGAATCCTCCATAGGAAGTAAACACTCGGGGCGGGGGAGGGCATGAATGCTCATCTCCGAGCCTATTTGCAGATTTGTGTAACGGATCAGGATGTCGTGAGTCACCCATTCATCCGGTTATTCACCCAGCCATTTATCCCCCTATTCATCCACCCACCGCACTCTCATCCAGCCATCAGGATGGTTATTCACCCCGCCCATTCATCCGTCAATCTGCCTTTTATGACGGCCAGTCATTCAGGGGGACGAGCTGATGATTCACGTCCTGGAGACGCCGTCGGTGTGTTCGAGTCGATGTGCAGCAAAATACAGAAGACTTTTGATACATTAGCTCAAATAAAACTCAAAAAATGATTAGAAATGGCACATTTTAGCTGTTTTATTTGCTCATACAATCTGTGCAATGAGACTTTATAAAAAGAATAACTCTTTAAAAACAGCAGAAAAATTACAGATTTTCATGGTAAAGTGTTGGAGGTAAATTTAGCTTCCTGCAAATCAATGACTGGAGTGAAAGTTTTGGAAATTTGCATCAATTTTGACAATTAAATAGTCGATTTTTGTTCTTTTTGTCTTCTCAAAGTCACCAAATCTTTGGTTTTGGACCATCAGTTGGATTTAATTAAGCATTAATGTCAAGTTATTGTTATTCTTTGCCATATAATGAGTCAGTTTGTTTCAATAATTAAGTATATCTGCTTTTGTTTTGCCTTCTTTTCTTGATATTTAGTCATTTAAGTTGATTTTGCTTCTTTTTTGTCTTAAATCTTTGGTTTGGACCATTTGTTGGACTTTATAAAGCATTAGTATCAAGTTATTGTTGTTTTCTTCCAATTAATTTACCATTTTGCTGAGATAATCGAATGTATCTAACACTGATATGTTATATTTTTCTTTGTCTTTGACCTACAGTTCAACATATTCAGGTCACAGTGACAGAAAACAGAGAAAAGCTGCAGTTTCTTCCCACTAGAGCAGCTGAAACCGACTAATTAAGGTGTTCTTTTCTTGATAATTAGTCAATCTTAAATCTTTGGGTTTGGACCATTTGTTGGACTATACAATAATGTGAAGTTATTGTTATTCCTTTGCCGTGTAATGAGTCAATTTGTTTAGATAATCAAATCTCAATCAATGTGTTGGTGTCGGTGTGTTGGTGGTCATTGTGTTGGTGTCAGTGTGTTCATGGTCGGTGTGTTGTCAGGCCGCCGAGGACTGAGCAGGGATCCAGGAGTGACGGTGGATGTAGTAATGGGATGTGGTGATTGATAGGACTGCAGAAATACGGTGGAAAGGGAATAACGGCAGCAGCAGGAGATAGAGAGAAACAGGGCTAATGGAAAGCAGGGGAGTGAAAGCTGCAGAGAAAATGAGGATGGCTGAGGAGGAAGGACAGGTGAGGACGTCCTGCAGACCTCAGGAGGAGCGTCAGGGTTGTTTGTTACACAGTCCTGAACTAAAGTTTACATCCACTAATAAAGACTGAGTTTATCATGACAGTCTTGGTTTCCAAAGACTCATAGAAATCTGAGTTTGCTATGACGGAACACATGAATCTTTACCATAAAAAACAATCATGCATTTTAGATCTTTCATAGATTTATTAAATGTCTTCTAGAACTATGACAAAATCTGTTGGGTCATAAATATCCACACAGAAACGATAATATTTGGTTAAATTTGTCCATTTTTGTTTCCATCCACAATCTTCTGGTTTGTCTTTGACTCCTCTGGACAGAATTGGTTCAGTTCAACTACATTTGTCATCTTTCTGGCTCAGACTTGTTTCTTCATCATTCTACAGGTTCTAGATGGGTTTATGTCAGAACTTTGGGGAGACCCGTCTAGAACCTTCATTCTAGCCTCATGGAACCATTTCTTTACCTTGTTGAAACATCCAACTGTGTCCAAGATCAACCTTCTGCTGATGGTTTTAGGTTTTCCTGAGGAATGTGGAGGTGATCCTCCTTCTCCATTATTCCATTTACTTTGTGTAAAGCTCCAGCTCCACAGAGCATGATACTGCCACCACCATGCTTGATGGTAGGTTTGGTGTTCTTGGGGTTAGAAAAAGACAGTCTGAAACCAGTCCTAAGCCAGTCCTTAACCAGGACCAACATCAAACCTAAACCAGTCCAAAAAGACTGTACCAGTCAGAAAACAGCCTGAAACCAGTCCACAATCCAAAACAAACTTCAAATCACATCCAAAACCAGGCGAACCAAGACTGAAACCAAGCACAAACAAGTCCCAAGAAAGTCCAAAACCAGTTCAACATACAGTCTGAAACCGGTCCAGAAGCTCTTCTAGAAAGCCCCAGAGCATGATACTGCCACCACCATGCTGGATGGTAGGTTTGGTGTTCTTGGGGTTAAAGGCCTCACCTTCAGTTTTTGTTCCATCTGACCACAGAACTTTCCTCCAGAAGGACTTTTCTTTGTCCATGTGATCAGCAGTAGATTTGAGTGGAGCTTTAAGGTTCTGATTCTTTAGAAAAACATGCATTTCATCCTTAATTTTGATGATTTTGGGATCTGAAGCTGCTTTGAAATGGCTCCAAGTGACTTTCTTGACCTGTTCAAGTCAATGATTTGCTTTTTCAGATCTTTGCTGAGCTCCTCAGACTTCCCCACTGTAGTGTTTGAGTCTAATGAGTGCATCTAATGGGTTCTATTTAAACTGGATCAGAGGAGTCAGCAGCTGTAGTCAACTGTAATCACTCAGGATAAGTTAAGAGACCATCTAATTAAGAACATTTGCTTAACACAGCTTCCTACATCATTAAAACTGATAATTCAATAACTGCATGTTTATTTTTGACCCAGGAGATTTTGTCATATTTCCAGAAGACCTTTAATAAATCTGTAAAAGAACCAAAATGCAGATTGTTTTTTGTGATGTGTGTTTCCATGATTCCTTCATGGAAAATTCAGAGTTAAAGGAGTCATTGGAAGCTGCAGAACTGCCCTGATAAATATAGCCTTTACAAGTGGATGGAAACTTTAGCTCATGAGTATAGATGGTTAGATGGTGCTTTAGAGAGTGTTGAGAGTTTTTAAAGGCGATAATGTTGAAGGGCAAATGAACTGTGATGCGGCAAAACACCCGAATCCCCGCTGCTCATATCTCAGAGCGGCTGCAGCTTGTTTCCACAGTTTCAAGCTGTTTATCACAACCAGGAATCATCTGAAGTTAAAATTAGACCGCTTTAAAAATAGCTCCATTCTGTTGTTCTTATCAGGCTCCAGCATGTTCGATGGTCTCCAGCAGCTGGACGGACACATTACAGTCACAGTTTTACTGATCTGACGTCACGTTTGGGTGTTTTTCAAGCTTGTGTTGTAGCTTCAATCATTGAGAGGTTTGAATTCTCTGAAATGTGTTGTGACAGCAGATTGAGGGAAAACTGACAGCCTTTACGCCTCTTATTGAAAGTTTTTTGAAGATGTAATTGCAAGATTACCAATAATGGAGTCATTTACAACTCATTAGCGATTGACTTTTTAACCCTCTGAGCTCTGAGCTGAATGATTCTTTGCTCCAGCCACATTTTTGACACAGTTACAGTGACATAAATCAGAAAAAAATGATTTTTTAAATTATTTATTTCACAGAAATTGCACAAACTTGGATGTAGAACCTTTATTTTACGTATTATAGATATTTTAGTTCTACCAGGTCACTGGATTTTAGTGATGTAACTGTTGGTTGCAGCTGAGTCACTGATGGATTCACGTTTCTGCTGAGGAATGCAGAATTTTTTATTTTTTACAGAATCCAGTTTGAGCAAGCTGCTTATTTTTAACAATGAGACGTATAGAATCATGCGATTTTGATGAAATATCACAATTTGAAGCTTAGATTTGGTTCATTTTCTCAAGGACCATCAGTTTACAGCTTGAGTGATAAATGGTGAAATTTTGCCTTTTAAAGAAAAAAACAGGTTAATATGGTTTTCACAGCTGCTGGTTGTGTAAAAACAGCAGCTAAACATATAAACAATACAGATGTTCATGAGTTCAGTAGATTTCTGTCTTGTTTCTTTTATTTTTGTGCGTTATCAGATATAATAAAGCGGCTACCTCATCCTTGTAAATCCCCATGTGGGTCACCCACTACTGCTGTGACTTCTTTAATACCATTAATGTGTTTTAGTTTGGCTGTACGATAAAATTAAATTTGATTTGATGAGTGTAGCGTCTCTGCAGGACGATAAATGTTCTCCACGCTGCTGGATTTCACCTCGTGTGCTTCACCTCCTTCATAAATGTATTTTTAGATTGCTTCTCCGTGTGTTTAAATCAGTAGTTTATGTGTATTTGTGTTTGTAAATTGCCCCTCGAGGCTTGGATGAAGCCGTTTGAATGGAGCGGAGCTGAGAACAGTCGGAGTCCCTTTATTAAAAGGATAAAACCTCATTTCTTAACTGTAGGTGACGGCTGCCTGCAGTCTGGAGAAAACAGGCGATGAAACGACGTCGTACAACAACAGCGTCGGTGCAGGTTTCATTCACAGTGTTACTGAGCTGCAAACTAAAGAGACAAAACTACAACAAAGACACGCAAAACAACTACAGTGAGAAACAAAGGGACGAAAACAAGACACAAAATGGCAAAAGATACAGAGTGACCCAAACAAGACACAAAAAGGGACATGTAAAATCACCAAAATGAGACAGAAAAGGACCAACATTTGAGACAACGGGACCAAATTTAGAAAACGAGATGCAAAACCACTACAATGCTGAACAGAAGGATGCAAACAGCAACACAAAATCACCAAACTAAGAGAGAAAACAACCTAAATGTGACACAATATAACAGACACCAGTGACCAAAAAACATGCAAAAAGACCAAGAAAATCACCAAACATTTTGGACTTTGGGAATCACTAATGGACATTTTTCACCATTTTTCCAATCTCCAGTTAGCTCTGATGCTAACATGCTAACCTTTGGCTGGACTTTTCTCCTCATCTTCCTCCATCCTTCGCTCCATCTGCTTCTCTAATGACTGACAGTGGGACTAACGAGTCTTTCTTCCTGTTTGAGGACTCTGAGGCGCGATTTAAATTACGTTAAACAATCATTTACTTTCCTTATTTAGCCCCAGTTTGTACAAACACGCTGCCTGTGACTCCCAGTGAAAAGACAACATGCTTCAGGTGGATTTAGTGCAGAAATGTGTCCAATAAACCTCCAAAAACAGCAGCGGCGGCCTCACAGGAGAACGTTTTCTTAACCTCCGGAGTGAGTTATGCGTCGGCATGTTGGGAGAAATGAAAGAGCGTCTCGGCCTGAAGGCGTTCTGCTCCGGAGACGTGTCTTGAAGTTTCACCTCGAACCAGGTGTTCTCCGCTCGGCCTGTAATCAGCTGTACTCGGCTGGAATCATCTGAATGCCGTCCCACGCTACAGAACATCTGATGTTGTTGTTGCATCAAAACAGACATGGAAGATGTTTAAGAACTCCTCGTGGATGTGAAGTGAGTTTCTTATTCTGACCTGAAGACTCTCTGAGGTCTTTAGTAGAGGAAAGCTGTTGGAGATTTCATTACAGCTGCTTTCAATTGCTCACCAGCACATGATTGCAGGTTTGTTGTTGCTCATTTTGTTTCATTTTATAAAAATGCACTGTTTGAATGAAAACTGAAAGAACAGAATTGAATTTAGTGAATTTTACAGCAGAAATGTTGCCAAAAATAACTGCAATAATGCAGGAGGAGATGGTCATAAGACACAAAAGAACCAAACTGAGATGCCAAGGATGACAATGACAGACAAAATGACAAGAAAGCCAAGCAAAATTAACAAATTCAGGCTTGAAAGAACTAAATGGAGACAAAACCACCACCAAAAAATGGAAAATGACCAAAATGACACACACCTCACCCTAGCGCTGCAGATCTGATGTTATTCCTGAATTTTTTAATGCGGAATTGTCAGATGAAAGAGGAAAAACAAGCAGATCATTGTTTTTTTCCCTCTTAATTCCGTAGACAAAAGACGAGCTGCCGTTTGAAGCCCAGTAAGTCTTGGTTGTCATTCTGCAGACCTGGTCAGCTGTTAGCTAACTGCTATCAGACGTTCAGGATGCTCTTCTACCTGCTGGTGGATATCTCTGGCTACAGTGTTCAGGTGATGCTAACGTTATCCGGAGGCCTGCAGGACGTCTGTCCACGCTTTCAGTCCCTTCAGGTTCCCTCCTGCTGCTGCAGATTAACGCCGTCACGTTTCCTTCCCTCAGAGCTGCTCTTTCCTCCGTTATCAGCGGCTCGATTGTGTTTCTGCCTCCAACACTGAAACCATTACAGTCCGGACGTTTCTTCACGGTTTGGGTCCATCGCGGGCCGGTTAATACGAGGTGTCGCCTCCCGCTAATCAGACAGACAAGAAAGGATTCTGAAATGGGAATATTTTCTGCTTTCTGTCCTCCTATGTGACAGTAAACTGAATATTTCTACACAAAACAAGACAAAGAAAAGCAACAAAATAAGACAAAATGCCAACACAGGGATGTAGAATGATAACTAAGACATACTAAAGGACCAAAATGAACACAAAATAACCAAAATAAAGAAATAAAAATGACAACAGAGAGAGAAAATGACTAAAGGCGGAGAAAGACCAAAATGAAACACAGAGGGATGCAGCAAGACGACAAACAGTGGCAAAATGAGATGAAAAGGACAAAGCAAAATGACAATAAAGACTTGCAATGACCAACAAGAGGCACAAAATGACCAGAATCAAACAAAAAATGACAAGAGGGATGCAAAAGAGCAAGAAAGATGTAAAATAGCCAAAAGGAGATACAAAGTGAACAAAAAACCCACAAAATGACCAAAATATAACAGAAAAGCACCAGAAAGCAACACAAATTAGCAACAAACAGATGGAAAATGGACAAGTAAGACTAAAAGAACGAAAAAAACCACAAATGGCAATTATTAGCTGCAAACTGACCAAAATGAGACTTAAATGACCAGAATCAAACACAACTTAGCCAAAAAGACTCAACGTGACCAAAATAAACACAAAACGACAATAAAGAGTGCAGAAAAAAACCCAAAATGAGACATGAAGACATGACATGACGTAAACAGACAACAAATGATGAAACTGGGACACAAAACGATAAAAATTAGACAAAATAGATGCAAACAACCAAAAAAACGACCGAAAAGTCAACTTTTTTTTCACTATTTTCTTCCATTTTATCGACCAAACAGCTGATTTATTAACCCAGATAATAACCCATAATCAAATCCCTCCTCAGTTTGCTCCAATGCTAACATGCTAATTGCTTGTTTTGGCTGCACTCCTCCCGTATTTTCACATCTTTTCCCACCTCAGACTGTTAATTTAACTCTAAAATCCTTGTTTTCTGACTTTTCCAGCCTCTAATGTCTGATTCCGGTTCGGTTTGTTGCTCAGATTCTTCCCTCTTATCGTCTTCTGCTGTGTTTTTCTCACATTATTTCATCTGTTTTCTAGCTTCCCTTTGACTCGTGCTCTGAAATAAAAGCAGCTCCGTGAATGAAATCAGGCTTTAATTGACTGATTAGCATCAAAGCGTCTCTGTGCTCCTCACAAACCCAGAAACGTGTGACGGCTGAAGGAAATCGGCTTCTTTTTGTGTCAAACTTCGCTCATTAAAGGTTCCTCTGCTTTTGTGTTCAATCATTTCTTTTTATTTCCTCCGGTAATAACAGACGTTTTATTCCGCTTATTCGTCCGTAACACCGACTCTCTCATGTTTTCATTTGCAACACTTTGGAGGTTTGATTCGTCGTGACATTTCTCTCGCTCTGCTGGACGCTGATAGATTCAGCAGATCAGAGGAATCTTCAGGTCACTTTGGTTGTTTATTATCTTCTAGAGGCTGGATTCTGGTTTAAACACTGAGTGGACGACAGGAGATGAGATTTACCGTCTGGATCAGAGACGCTAGAACCTGCTGGACTCAGGAGTCTCTCTGATTGGCTGATTGATTGATTGATTGATTGAGTTAATAAGCTGCTGACAAACTAGATCAATGGTTAAAGACATTGGCAGCTGATTTAAGGACCTTAAAGACTAAAATGGCACGAAAACATCCTAGATTATTATTATTGTTAGTATTATTATTCTTGGTATTTTTTTCATTTATTTTCAGGATTTTACTCTTTAAATGTCAGTTTTCTTCCACGATGCAGCTGTTGTTTTAAACTAAAAGTGTTTTTTTCTCCACATACTAAATGCTAACAGGATTTTCATTGATTTCAGACCTTAAAGACAAAAATATCTGCACCAAAAACACATCCATAAAAATATTTTAAAAGCTGTGATCGACAATATTTAAGGACAAAAATATTGGTGTCAGAACGAACTGCCATTAAAATATTATTAATATTACATATTGTTTCTTTTATTTTTAGGATTGTAAACCTTTAAATACCAGTTTGTTTACATGGTGCCACTGTGTTTTTGTTTTCTTTTAAATTAAATTAGATTTCCTTATGCTAAATTCTAACAAGTGTTTTTCTTGATTTTCACAACAAAGCAATTTCACCCTTTTAAATATGTGCATTTTTACATTATTGTCCAAAAAACTTGGTAAATTTGACACGTAAATGTGTATTTTGGATGTTTTCTTTGTCATCTAGTCAGAAAAAAGACGTGTCATTCAAGTAAAATATCTCAAATTTATTTATATTCATTAATGTATATTCCCCATTGTGAAAATTTAAAAAACAAGCCTTTTAGCATTTGTATGTGGAAAACATTTTCAAAATAAAAACAACAGTGATATCATGTTGGCAAAATAGCATTTAAAGGGTTAATATGTTGAAAATTAATAAATACTTGATAGTCATGATTAGAACTGATGTTGTTTTAAAAATTTACTCAGTGAAAATGGAAAATAATAGTCATATATATTATATATTTATAATATTTTTGTCCTTAAGGTTCTTGGGGACTATTTATATTGAAAAATCAACTCAAAAATTAATAATACATCGCCTTAAATGGTGTAATCCTCTAATTAGAAGAGCAATGATTAGTGGATTATTGATTAGTTTTCCACTATTAAATTAATCTCTGGCTGTTTTGTTAGTTTGCTAATTAGTTGTGAGTAATTTTTAAAATGAAAACTGTGTAAATTCTCTGGTTGCAGCTTCTTAAATGTGAATATTTTCTGATTTCTTTGCAGTAAACTGAATATATTTGGACTAATCAGTTAATCGAGACAGTAATTAGCAGAATAACTGTAATGAGATTAACTTTTACATTCAGTTTCATGACACGACTGACTGGAACAGCTTTTATTGGAAATACTATTTGACACCGTCGGTTAATCACGTATGCAGCTGAATGTAAATAAATAAAATATAAGAACTGAATAAAACCAGACGCAGGTATCTTGTCGGTTGGTGTATTTATAACTCGGCGGTGGAGGCCGGACAGGACGGAGATGAGAATTGATGACCTGCATCACTGTGGGACGGCAGGAGATGTCTATCACCGCAACACAACACACTGATGCATGCAGACAAACCCGTGATGCGAACATCCGTGGTGAGGACGGCGTGCTGCAGCCTCGTATCCAGGTCACTGCGGTACGACGGAGCTATATTATCGGTGTACCTGCACACAGCTGACCCAGATTAGGTCTGTTTATCTTAGAGGAGGTGAGGAGCTAAATGAAGCCGGCAGGGAGCTGAATCAAACTCCGGAGGCCTCGCGGACCAGATTTCAGCTGCTGTCCTGGGCTTTGCAGCTCCTCAGTGGACCAGAAAGTCTCTTTTTTTACTGTTAAATGTGTTGCTACAGCTGATGACAACTACGCGACATGTCATATGATGGTTGTTTGCAAATGAACCTACAGTAAATATTGCTTTTTTCTGAAGGATTTCGATGACTGAAAGCAGTTTTTGGTCGTTTTTCTTCACTGTCGGCTCATTTTTCAATCCTGTACCTCTATAGAAACAGCACAACCATGATTAGAAGTAGACTGAAATAAAAGAATGTCTGTTTATTTGTTAATAGAAGGGACACAACACGTCATAAGAAACTAAGTTGTTTTTTTTGTTGTTGTAAAATAAATGTTTACATCATCTGCATATAGAGTGATTTTTATTATCAGCTCATTTTTCAGTCCTGCACCTCTATAGAAACAACACAACCGTTAGTAGAAGTAGTGAGAAATCAGAAACGATAGTCTATTTGTGTATGGAAACACTGAAGGTACCCAACACTACACAGGAAAGGAATTTAGTTGTTATTTTGCAAAGTAAATGCTTATATCATCTGCATATAGAAGGATTTTTACTATTAATAAACCCGTCTTATTATTTAGATAAAATATGTCAGCTGTAGGTGGAGTATACAGACTTTTGGTGTTGATGTTTCTCCATGCTAAATGTATATCCAACCACTCCTCTGTTCTCTGTTTCTGAGCCATGCTGCATTTATTTTCTTCATCCAGTAGCTTTGATTTTCCTCTCAGTTCAACCTGAAAACTCAGAATTTTTCACTGTTGGTCACAACTGAGTCAGTTATGAAGGATATGTTTGTTTTTAACAGGATCTTATTTGAGCAAACAGTTTGTTTTTCCTAAATATTCAAATGAAACATGTAGAATTGCCTGATTGAGTTTAGATTTGATTGATTTTCCCGACTATATGTGGAATGGCATGTGGAAGAACTGTCTTAAAGTTTAAAAACTGCAGATTTATTGTGTTTTTGCAGTTTCTTTTGCTGATAAATAATATCATTTTGGCCTTTTTGAAAAATGAAAACGTACCTTTTTCAATGCAGTGCTGAATTTTGGGGTTCGGAAGTTTATCGGTTGCAGCTTTATAGTGTTTTAAATGTGTTAATCTGTCAAATACGAGGCAGGACAAAAAAAAAAACTGCCACCCAGTAGCAGCAGAAGAAGAATAAAAAGTGTTTAATCTATAACGAGACGCTGGTAAACTCCCACTCCGACACCTACCGCTGCTGTAAACTGATTCACAGCCCAGAAATAAACCGGAGCTTCACTCATGCACTAAAATAACTGAGCAGTCGATTGTGTTTCCAAACAGGAGAGCGAAGGTCAGACAGGTTGTCCTCAATATGGCTGCGTTTTTTTTCTAAATGTTGGCACTGAGAGGACCTCTAAAAATAGTGACTGCGGGGTTGTTTGCTGCCGCCGGAGGGAGAGAAAGTCGACACATTCAGGAGGAATTTGGAGGGAAAGTTGAGGGACCGAAGCTTCGGATTAAAGAGCTCCGATTGGCTGAAGGTTGAGGGTTAAGAAGGAGGTTCTGGAGGTTCAGGAGGCCATGTGTTGGGCCCGGCTGTCGCGTTCCGTCTCGGCGGTAACCGAAGCAGCTGTCAGCCCATTAACCAGCTGCCCCCAGCTGTCAGTGGTTCTCAAGTCTTGGCTGGTGGTCCCTGGAGGGGCCGGGGTCACCGCCGTCCTGACAGACCCTGAACTCAGCTCCTCTCCGCTGGTGTTAGAATGAGATCTTCAGACAGCTGAGATCAGTCAAAGTTCAAACGAAGAAGCTCAGTTTCTGTGATTCTGGAGGAACGTTTAGCTTCAACAGGAAACTAAGTTCTGTTTCTATAGAACTGAAGTTTATTCTCAGAGGTTCCTGTCCTGTGATGGATGATGGATCGTCAGTCTGAGACTTGACTTTCTGTCCATGTTTAGTTTCAGTTTTTAGTCATTTTTTGGTTTAATCCTTAAAATGCCAGTTGTAAAACTAAATTCAAAAGACCATTGTTGTTGGTTCTCACAGTCTGGGAAAAATCAGTCATTAGCAACAACATTCTTCTACTTTGTATTTTCTCTCTTCTTGTCCACCTTCTTCTAATTTCTCTCCAACTTTTTCTTTTTGTTCTTCTCAAACTTCTTCTTGTCCTTTTTCATCTCCAACTTCTATCTTCTTCTTCTCCTTCCTCTCCATCTTATTCTTTTCCAACCTTTACTTCTTCTTCTTTGTCTTCTCCAAGTCCTCCTCCTTCTCCAAATTCTTCTTCTTCCTTCCAACTTTTTCTTCTACTTCTCCTTAAACTTCTTCTTCTTCCTCTCAACTTCTTCCTTCCAATTTCTTCTTCTTTTTCTTCTTCCTCTTCTCCTCCTCTCTTGTTCTTCTTCTCCCCCAAGTCCTCTTTCTTTTTCTTTTTTTGTCTTTCCTTCTTCTGGTTCTCCTCTTCCTTCTTCTTGTCCAACTTCTTCTTCTTCCTCTCCAAATTTTTCTTGTTGTTGTTCTTCTCAAACTTCTTCTCGTCCTTTTTCTTCTGCAACTTCTTTCTTCTTCTTTTTCTTCTCCTTCCTCTCCACCTTCTTCTTCTCCAACCTTTACCTCGTCTTCTTAAAGTCTTCCTCTTTCTTCTTCTCCAACTTCTTCTCCTTCTTCCTTCCAACTTTTTCTTTTTCTTCTACCTCTCCTTCTTCTCAAACTTCTTCTTCCTTTTTTCTTCTTTTTTCTTCCTCTTCCCCTTCAGCTGCTCCTCCTTCTTGTTCTTCTTCTCCTCCAAGTCCTCCTTCTTCTTCTTCAATTTCTTCTTCATTTTTTCCTTCTTCTGTTTCTCCTCCTCCTCTTCCTTTTTCTTGTCCAACTATTTCTTCTTCCTCTCCAACTTTTTCTTCTTCTTTTCATGACTGACGAGGCACCGTTAGTCGTCCGGTTCAGTTTCAGGAATATTTTTTGGTCGACACTTTTACGTGTCAGAAGTTTGTTTGGTCTCCTCCATTTCCTGGGTTACCACGGCGACATGTCCATCTCTTATCTGATTGGTTGGCTGAAGAGAAGCGACAGATAAATGGAAAATAGACATTGATTAGAAGCTGAAAATGCAGCTGAGTTGTTGACTGAGTTGTCAAGTTATTGTCGATCAGTCTGAGCAACTTTCTTTGTTTCTCTTTGACAGATTCGGAGTTCCATCACCAGGATTTCTTTTCCCAGACGGACGCCAGCAGAGCATGAGGTGAGCAGACGTTCAGCGACTCTGACAGGAAGTGTGTTGGATTAGAATGTGTCCCTTTAAGTAGCTCTGAGGTTGTTAAAATCAGCTTAATTCTGCTGCTGAGGCCGGATCAGCTGCTTTATGTTCATTAAGTCTGGATGCTGCAGGATTCAGGTCTTAGATGAATTAGATAGAAGACGACTTTTCTGTTTTCTCGAGTTTTAGGAAACAAACTTCATGCTGCAACTTTTACAGATTCTGTTTTTAGCTTTTCCTTTGTTATTTGAAACATTTAAATTTGAAGTTCAACAACCGACCGTCATTAAAGATCAGCACCTCGTCAGATTTTCAAGCAATTTTTATTTTTATTTTTAAGCAATTTACTGCAGTTTTACAGATTTTCCCTGTTTTGTGAAATTACTCATATCTGGTGAAAAAAATTATTTATTTACATGTTAACTATAAACAAAAGGTCCACACCAAACCTCTATATTTATATATTTAAAAAAAAATTTTTTTTAATGTTTTAATGATGCTGCACATATTTGCAGTTATTTGAAAGAAAAAGAAATCTGTATATTACATACTGAAAAGTTCAAATTTATTTTTACAGATTTTTCTTGTCCTGTTCAATTTAAAATAAAATCTCATAAATCAGAGAAAAAAGGTTTAATTTTTGTTTTAAAAAAGCAAACAAAACCCCACAACAATCGACCAAAATTGAAAATAATGTCCACATCAAAAATCTGTATTGCTATTAATAGTATTTAGTTTTTTCTAGAACATTTGACTGTAAAATTACACAATTTTTACTGTAATAAGTCACAAAAAAATCATTATTTTACAAATATTTGCCGTAATTTGACAGATTTATGTACATTAACTGTGAATTATTTTCTGAATGTTATTTTACAGATCTTTCCAGTTTTGACAAATTTAAGATATTATTATTATTATTATTGTTATTATTATTATTATTATTAATTATTATAATAATAACATAAAAACATACTACAATTATTTATTACATTTTTCTGTATTATTATATTGATTATTACTTACAATAATAATAATAATAATAATAATAATAATAATAATAATAATAATAATAATAATAATGCTATTTCTTTTTTTTTGTTTTTAACAGACTACCATAAATGTAAATTAATACTTTTATTCTGTGATTTTAATCTGTAAAATCTGTAAAATAATCCCTAAAAAAAAATTTACCATTTTCCAATCCCTAATTTATGTTGTTTTTATCTCTGAAATAGAATTTAAATCATGTAATTTTTGCTACTGTAATTATATCTTTACAGTCAACTGTTGAAAAAGAACAAATTACCAATTTTTAACATTTTTTTCTGTTTGTTTTTCATCATATTCCTCTAAGCTATACATTTTTCAGTGATTTTTGAGTACTTCTTTTATTTAATCTGACAAAGCAGCCAAAAAACTGTCAACAACAGTTAAAGAAAACTAAACTAAACTCTCCAGAACAGAGTCGACCTTGAAGCGCTGCTCTGTGAATGTTTGACTGCAGTTAATTAAAAAAAAAAAAAAAGTTCAGTAGTGAAATGAAACCTGAGTTTCTTTAGCGGTAATAATCACACCATGTTGTTTCTGCTGCATCCACTCCGACTCTTCCTTCTTTCATGTTCTATTTGTGCCGCCGCTGCACCGTTCTAATTATCCTCCGACACACACTTCCTGCTAAAAGCTCCAGAAACGCTGACGCCTGAACGCAGCTTTAATCAAAGCGGACCTGCCGTGTTTGGCTGCATCTGCAAAAGAACCTCGACTCCCACCATCCCGCCCCGCCGCTTTCATTCTCGCTTTACTTATTTATCACTTTTTTAAGAGCCTCGCCTCAAATTAAATCCTCGTTCTGAGGAGCTTAAAGCCCTGCAGGAAACAGAAACCTTCCACCTGAACTGGAGGCAGCGGAGTGTTTTCAGACGGCAGGATGTTCTGTTTTTATCTCCGAAGGTCACAACGTGCTTTGATTTACTCCCTAAAGTCACAGCAGAAAACAGGACGAGGCTCATGTTTGGGTGGAACGCTGACTGGGTGGATGATTAAAGGATTATCTGCAGTTTTTTGGAAGAAAATGTCTCAATAATAAGGATGAAAAATGGTGTTATTTTAAAGATTTTCTCTGGTTTGTTAAATTACCAATAATATCTGGTAAAATCACAGAAAAATGTCTTCATATACATGTTGATTGTTGGAGAAAAATAGATTATTTTTTAAAGATACACAATTTTTTTAAAGCAGTTATTTATTTTCATTTTGTTTATCTTACAGATTTTCAGTTGTTTTTAATTCGACATCAAATATAGCAAAATAAACGAATAAATATATATATAATTTTAGAGTGTAGCTATAAGTGTTTCAGAAATGTTTCATCATCTGCATATATGATGATTTTATTATGATTGATTGATTATCATTGTCATATATAAAAAAATTCTTTCAAAAATGGCAAATATCCATTCGATAATAACATTTTATGCTAATGTAAATACTTCTTTTTTTAATAAAGTATTTTTTGGTCAATTGTCATTAAAAAAACTTTAACAGATGTGTAAAAACAGATTTTTAGCGTATTTCACTAAAGCATGGATCTGAACGGTGTTTTCAGACGGCGGGAGGCTGATGTTTCTGCTTTTATCTCTGAAGGTCACATTGTGCTTTGATTTATTCCTCTAAAGCCACAGTTGAAACAACAGAAAACAGGACGAGTCTAAAGTTCGTGTTTTCTCCTCAGGATTATTTGATAGATGAAAATCTTGTTTTTGGATAATAAATGTCGCTGCGGGTCGTCCGTCTGTTGAACTTCACAACACAAACCTTCCCGTCGGTGTGTTTTTGGAAAAGCTGGGCGGTCCGGAAGAGCAAATCCAGAACATTTCTTCTGTTTTCTGCTCTTTAGGTGTGGCAGCAGCAGGAACAAGGCAGGAAAAGTGATCGGGTTTGATGCGTTTTGGAGTTAAAAGCCACGAACGCAGTGCTACTTTTAGCTCTTTTTACCGGCTCAGGTTTCTGAAACATCTGTGCAGCGACCTCTGATGTTCCTCGTGGACGGTATTTACTCCGACTCTGATGTTTCCCCTCAGAACTCTTTGTTTTATGAGGCAGGTTCACATCTGCTTCCAGCCGTCCATCACAGTTTTTCAGAAACTCTGATATCAAAAGCGAGGAGCGGCCGGAAGTTTCCGCCGGGAGCTGTTATTCCTGCCAGCTGGATCCGTGGTTGTTGTTCACGGAACTTCTCAGAAATCTGTTTTTATTTGATCAGTCGTGTCTGTTGTTGGAGCTCCGACTCCCACAGATCTGCTCTGTGAACGACCTGTCGTCACGGCCCAGGACTTTATTTGTCTTTTTTAGTCGAAATAATGAGCAAATGAAGGAGTGTACTGTACTTATAACCTCAAAAGTTGAAGAAAAACAACATGTATCCTTACAAATCTGCTCAGATGCAACAAATGTGCAGCAGCAAATAGAATTAAATGGAAATTAGATCAATAATCGGCAAAAAAACGCAGGAATCGATACAACACATTGGAACATTTCGTGGTTTTTCTTGTCTTCTGTCACAATAAACTGAAAAATTAAGGTTTGAGATATTTATTAAACAAAACAAGATGTAATAAAAGACTTGTGAGAGATTTTCAAGCGATTAATTGATTAGTCAAGGACGATTGAGGAGAAAATAGAGTTCCATTGTTTATTTAAACCACTTCTTTTTGCAGTTTCCCTCATATATAACTAATATGCAACAGCAAACACATTTTAATGGAGACAAAACTGCAAAAAAAATGTAGGAATTGTTCCAACAAATAGGAATATGATCCATTTTTGTTTATTTTTTTGAAATAAACAAAAAAATTTAGAAAATAAGATGTATCACAGGACTAGGAACTTTCATTGAGCGTTTAATGTTTTCTGCAATTAGTTGATTAATCGAGGAAAAAGATGCGCAAATAATCAGTTGTTAATCACACAAACGTGATCAGCTGTGTCCATGTAGATGAAATTAAATGAAATCACTAAATTAAGTGAAAAGGGAAATGATTTTGCACCAAAATATGAACATATGATCTTCATTCCCACAATTGGGATTAAAATTGTGACTTATTTGCCCCAAAACATCATATCTCTACTCCTTTGAATGCAAATTTAACACCGTCCATCAACCCCAACCTCCTCCCGATGGGTTCTGTGAATAAAACTTCCTATAAATCCACATTAGATGCCAAGAAACATCCCCAGTGCACCATAAGTGGTGAAAGAACTCAGTAAATTCCCTCCTGCTCCTCATAACTCAGTGATTTCCAGGCCGGCTGCTCGGTTCGGCGTTGGCAGGCCTCCGTTCTCGCCTCGTCGCCTTATGTTCCCAGCATATGGCCCCTCGCTCGCCTTAGCAGCAGCTAACGGAGTTGCAGCCGGATGGTGGATTTGCATGGTGATTGATTGCATTTCTGGGCCTGTATTGTATTACGGGAGGAGCTAATTCCAAATGTAATTATGAGTGGGGAAATGCAGATTAATTCCAACGGAGGTGGCGCAGATTGCTGAGGTCACAGTTCTGCTCTTGATGCTGCCGCGTCTGAAATTCGTCCATAAGTATCCAGTAATGAGGTCTAAATTAGACTCTGTTGTTTATTTTTCCCTCTTTCTTTCTCCCACATAGACGCTGTAAAAGACAATGCTCTTCCATCCTCCACCGGAAAAGTAAATCTCTGTTTACAGGCTGCAGATCAGCACCAGCTAAACACCTAAAATGTGCCTAATCTCCGTGTTAAATATCTAAATCTTATTGTAAAGGTAAATCGCGGTGTAATCCGGAGTTTTGCTGCAGCTTCTGGTCGGGAGGGGAAACCTGCTGCTGCTTCGGGTTTGAATAGTGCTAATATTTGTGCTAATTTTTGTGCCCTGCTCGGCGTCGGTGTCACCTGTCAGTCTGGAGCTTCCATTCTTAGAAACCTTCCCCCTTCCTGCCGTTTCTGGGGCCAATAATAGAGCCTCGGCCGGGACTGGAAGGCGACTCGGTGGAGGACGGAGGGAGGAGCTGCCACTGAAGTGCTAATGTTTGGAGATGCTATCTGTGTGATTAGCTGCCTTTTTTGGGGGGGATTTCTTTGCTTTAATTGGCCCCTGAGCTGCGTTTTCCGGGTCCTCGTTGGTCGCTGAGGGGAATTCCAGCGGAGGAATTTCCTCACAGGTTCAGACAGGATCTTCTAGACTCTGCTGCTTGTTTATGTGGAAACACTGAAGGGACACGGAGCTGCAGGAAATCAAGTTAGTTCTTGTACAAGTGGGATAATAAGTGAAGAAAAGTTTTAATCATATGAAAATATGTTTTTTAGTATTAAATAACCTGTCTTCAATGTTCTAGATTAACAGTTTTGCACAGTTCAGTCCTTAAATGTCCAGTTTTAAAGGACAGCTTCACAGTTTTTTAGTTTGTTGTAACCATGCAGTTAATTAGTTGGTGGGAAGATGTCACTTTTGGAATTAGTTCTTTATATTTGAGTTTAAATTATGTACAATATTAAGCCGGCGCAACGTAATTATGCCAATGCAACTCATCGTAAATCAAAATTAGAGTTTTTTGAGGAACAAGTCCTATAAAATTAGTTTTTACAGTGTACAGAACAATTTGCTGCCACAACATTTTTAATTCAGAGGTGAAAAAAAACATCTGCAGGAACGCAGACTAAACGTTTTGACTCTTGGTAATGTAGAAAGAAAACTCCAGATTCTGTGCTTTTCTGAGCGTTTTTTTAATTCCAGGACACGATCAACGTGTTAAAGTCGTCCATCCTCTGGCAGTAAATCCAGTCAGGTCAGTAACTGCAGGAACTTAACAAAGGTGTCGCCATGACGACCGGTCAGCTGGTTCCAGACAACCCCAGTAAATCCAAACTGGGAATCTGTTGGCTGGAGCCGGACACAAACAAACCTCTTCATCTAGTGTGTCTCGGTGAGATTATTGTCCTTATTCCAAGCCGGGGCGTTTTTCTTTCCTCCTGTCTCACTTTTCCTCACTGTGGTTCATTTTTAACTACAATATAAAGTCCTGCAGCTACAACCACGACTAGATGGAGAGAGAGCTCAAAAAAACTGTAGTTTATTAATGTATGGAAACACTGACGGGACACAATGCTACACAGGAAATTAAGTTAGTTGTGAATAAAACATTTTATCATCTGCATATATAATGATTTTTAGGATTATTTAACCTGTCTCTTACTTTGTAAAACAAATATGCCATCTGTAGGTTGATAAAAGGACAGAAAAGATAAGTTTTACACAGTTCAATCCTGAAATGTTCTGTTATGCCGACAGTTTTACTGGACAGATTCACAGTTTTTTAAAATTCTATCTAAAGTCCAAGTACTTTCCGGGCGTTTTTCACATTTTTCTTCACTGTAGTTCATTTTTCACTGAAATAAAAAGTCCTGCACCTCTGTGGAAACCGAACAACTATAATGGCATAGCGACAGATCGGGAAAAAAAGTCAGTCTTCCTTTTTTAACATGCACCTATAGATATTTTGTTTGAATTATTTTTTTCTCAGATTAGTGGAAACAAAAACGTCAAAAAATGTAATTCAGATCCTGAAAATGAATAAATCTTTGGTAATTCTGATCAGAAAGGATGGAGGGCTAAAAATATACTCGGTAAAAGTCAAAAATGATAATTTTTTTTTAGTTTATGGTGCAGATATTTTTTTCTTAATGAGGATTTTTAAAAATGTGTCTTTTATTTTACAAAAAATATGCATCAGAATAACCAATTAATAATTAACATTTCTCAGACTGTGACAGTAATAAAAAAAAGTAAATGGAAAATATCTATTTTTATCTTTTTTTCCATGCAGTTTCGTGCAATTTAGAGATATTTTGCAGTAAAAGTGGCAAATGATCTCTTTTTACTGCAGTGTTTGAGGGGCAATATTTCTGTCTTTAAGGTCCTGATTGATGATCCTTTAAAAAAAATAATCTTACACTTAAAAAGATGCATCAGCATCAATATTTGTGTTAATCATTGACATTTCCCAGACGGCAAACATCCAAAAATAAAGTTTAAATCCAGAAAAAGAATGACTATTTGGTATAAAATAATAAAAAGGAATGTTTTTATGGCGTTTCGTGTTGGGTGTTTGTTAACTCTGGGACTAATCAAATATCAAAACAGTCGCCTAGTTTCCACTTTATTTATATCTTTTATCTTTCAGGTTTTATTTGGAGACGCTTGAAGCAGAAATTGCCGGCTTCTTCTGGTGTCTGTTTCCGTGGTGGGCGGAGCTTGTGTTTCGGTAATAACGGCTCTCTGAGTGGGAGGTTGTTCACCTCTTCATCTGATCGCGTTGCTTCTTTCAGCAGCTTTGACAGCGTCTCTTTATCCTTCATTCCTCCTCCGTCCTCTCATTGTCCCGCCGTGAATAGACGAGCCGAACTTCTGGTAGGTGAGGCTGAAAAAAAACAAAACAAAAAAAAACAAACGGCCTTGAAGGAGGGGGAAGGTGTTCGAAGCTCAAACCTCTGGAGAAGAAAGCCAGCAGTGAAAGAAAAGAGAAGCTCGTGGCAGATGGAACAACAGAGGAGGGAAAGAGGAGGAATGTTGCCGCGGGCGACGCCGTTGAAGGTATCCGACATGAAAGCAGGGAGTTTTATCCACGTTGGACTAGTTTTAAAAGTTTCCATTCGGAAATGATCTCAAAGTGACTTCAATGGAGACGACTTGACTTTCAGGAAAACAAAAAGGTTCCAATGAAACTTTGTTAGTTTTTGTAAAACTACTATAAATTGCTATTAAAGTGTAGTTAAGCCTATAAAATGTTTCATCGTCTGCATATATGATGACTTTTATTATTAGTGAACTAATTTTTTTCACTAAAAGTTTCCACACAGAAATGATCTCAAAGCGGCTTCGATGGAGACGTTTTTACTTTCATGAAAACAAAAAAGCTCCAACAAAACTTCTATAAAAGATCGACTTTAATTGGAAATTTGCCCGTGACAGGTTAACCCTCGCGTCGTCCTGCGGCCAAAACTGATCCGTTTTAAAGTTTGAAAATGTGGAAAAAATATGTATTTTTTTGGTGGAAAAAAAGAAATGTTAAAAATGTTACTTAAGAACATTCACCTAAAGTTTTTTATGTGAATGTTCTTAAAGAAAATATTAGAAGTTTTACTGATATACATGGAATCACTTTAGATGTTTTTAGGATTTTTTTGGAAGATTTTTACTCATTTTTTGAACATATTTACAAGAATTTTCTTGCCAAATTTGGGGGCTTTTTTTTTTCTTTAAAAAAAAATAAAAAATTTTCAGGAATTATTGGAATTTTCTTCCTGAAGGTTTTGCAAATTTTCAGAAATTTGGGGAATTTTTTTGCAGATTTTTTGGATTTTTTTCAGACAAGGAAACAATATTTTTTGGTGCCTGTAAATGTGGACAACAGGACGGTTAAAAATAAAGACAACAAAGGAAAGGATGAGTTTACATTGAAACATGATCTGCAAACCTGTTTTTGGTCAAAAGCATCCTTTGCATAGCTGAAATAATTCCAGAAAACATTTTTTTGTTTATTTTTCTACAACCAAATCTTGCTTTTTCAGTGTTTTTCTGCAGTTCTTGACTCATTTTGCTGAAGAAAACTCTCGAAAAACCCTAAAATTGGAGTAAATGAGTGGTTAGTGTTAAGACATCTTTTCTTTTGCAAAGAATCTGTCCAAAATGACTAAAATTAGTTCAAAGTAAACATTTTGACTTGTTTTGGACATGTTTTTGTTATTTTGGACAATTTTTGAGTCATTTTTTACCCTTTTTTTGTAATTTTCGACAAGTTTTGAGTAATTTCTGATCAATTTTCATTTTGTATACATTTTTTTCAGTTTGGGCAAGTTTTGTGTCATTTCATTTGGATTTTTGTCATTTTAAACAATTTATAAGTGATTTTAATCATTAGAGTACAGAATAATTCCATAAAACACATTTTTTTTGTAGTTATTTTTTGCATCCAAATTCTCCTTTTTCAATGTTTCTCTGCAGTTCTTGACTCATTTTGCTGCAGATGTGAAGCCAAACTGAGCCTGAAAGCCGTTTATAGGTGTTTTTTTTCTTTTTGCTGAACATGAAAACATTTCTCTCGTCCTCCTGAAGTCGACTCCGGTGATAAAAGCTTCGCCAGCGGGAAACTCCGGCGTGATTAAAAACAGAGTTGTGTCCAAAAGGTGAGGCGAGCGGCTGAACGCTACCTGGGAGGCCGGCTGCTGCTGTTGCCGGGAGAGTCCTGCCGTGATTCCACTTTCTCCGACGGCCTTCTGCTCCGGGGCCTCGGCGGGGGGCCTCGGTTCGGTTCCCCTCCTCTCCTTTCTTTCTTTCTGCTCGAAAAGCCCCAGAGGGGGGAAATGGTTTGTGCTGTCTCAGGAGGGGATCCTCTCCTCCATGAAAGAGCCGCATGAATAACAAACGGAGGTTCATCCGTCCAGCTTCAGCCTCGGGTTGACCTCGTCCACAAAGGCGGAGGCTGCATTCATCAGCGGCTCCCAGCAGCTATTGTTGGAAAATCCAGGGTCCCACCGTGGATCACCTCCTCTTTCCATCTCTGAAAACAGTCACTATCTACAGTCTAAATAACTAACACGTTATATTTTATATTTCCTATTCCCTGAGCTGCAGCTTCTCCTGATTATTTTGTTGTTTTTTCCACGGTTCTATTGGTGGTTCTGGTTGCTGTTGGTTTCCAGATCTTAACCCTCGAGTCGTCCTGTGGGTCAAAATTGACCCGTTTTAAAGTTTGAAAATGTGGAGAGAAAAAAATTCACAGTGAAACTTCTAATGTCCACATTTTCAATATTTTTGGGAAACAAAACAACAAAAACACGAGACAAATAACAAAAAAAGATAAAAAAAAACAAGACAAAACATGATAAAAATCAGACAAAATGACAATAAGAAGACAAAAAATGACAAAAACACAAAAAACTGACAAAAAACAAGCAAGACAAAAATGAAACAAAATGACAAAAACATGAGAGAAATGACATGAGACAAAAAAACAACAAAAATGAGACACAAAATTACAAAAATCAGACAAACGACACGAAACAAAACTAAAGAGACATTTTTGAACATTTTTTCACTTATTTCTGGCTCATTTATAGAGTTACAACATATTTCATAGTGACTCAAATTGGCCAAAATGACTAAAAATAAGTCTGACATGACGCAAAAATTGTTCAAAATAACAGAAACTTTTTCCTAAATGACTCAAATCTTGTCCAATTGATAAAAAGACTTAAAGCATATCCAAAACTGACTCAAAACATGTTTTTAATGACTAAAATTTGTTCAAAATTACAAAAAAGTTGTCAAAAATCACTTAAAAATGGTCTAAAATGACAAAAAAACCCAAATGAAATGACACAAAGCTTGCCCAAAGCGACTAAAATCTTTCCAAAATGACTCCAAACATGTTCAAAATGGGGGGAAAATGTCAGAAATGACTCAAAACTTGTCTGAAATAACAAAAAATGTGTCCAAAAGCACTCAATTTGTGTTCAACAGGACTCAAAAAACGGTCCAAAGATGAACTCAGTAGAGGGCTGGTTGCATTTCCACAGATTTTTTACAACTGTTTTCTACTGTGAAGTTATTTTCATGTATTATTTTTAGTAAAACCCTCAGTATTAGATGAATTTACCTCGATGAGTGAGTTTAAAGCAGCAGAGAGCCAGAAGTGTAAGATCTAATCAGATTACTGCTGCTTCCTGAACCGTCGGAGGATTGACTCGAGTGTTTTAACTTCTTCTGTCTCCTGCAGATCACAATGAGGCTCTGAGCACAAAAGGCCGTGAGGAAGGAGGACAAAGACGAAGGATTCCTGAGGAGGAGGAGGAGGAGGCGGCTTCAAAGGAGGGATTTGTATGCTCCCCTCCACCACTCGGACATCCTCCTTTTTTATTTTCCACCGCTGACAGAAGAATGCCGGGTGAAGTGAGGCTGCCCAGGACTAGAGCGCTGCTGCTGGGGCTGCTGCTGGCGGTGGCGGCCTGTGGCGGCGTGGAGGTGGACCTGCTGGGCGACATGGTGTTCGTGGAGGCCGACGACCGGCTGGGCGGAGAGCTGGAGGCCTCCATGACCTCCTCGTTGCTCGGGGAGTTCCAGGAGGCGTCCGACGGGATCCGGCCGATGGAGGCGGCCGACGTGGCAGCGGCCCGGCAGAACCCGTCGACGCCGACCACCTTCCCGGACTCCTCGGCGATGGTGGGGAGGATCTTCCAGATGAAGGTGCCCAACAAGATGGAGGACATTCTGCTGGGCGATATTGTCAAGGTGAGTTGGCTGTTGGAGTTGTTTGAAACTTGGAAATATTCACTTTTTTTGTTTATAAACTATCTTCTCAACTTAGGGAACTTTGGATAATTGAGGTGGTTTGTTGGCAAGAACCAAAGCTGGAACCTCTGTTTACATCCGTCACCAAACTGCTTGGCAATATGAGCTACTTGGAGGTCATTAAGCATCACAGAAGTCTATGTCATGGTGTCTGTTGCTAACTAAACTCCCAAAATGCTCTTTGGTGGCCATCGTGGCCTAGTTGGACGTCTTTAATCACCATAGAAGTCTTTGTCATGGTGCCCATTGCTATCTAAACCCTGACAATGCTCTCTGTTTGCCCTCATGAACTAGCTGGAGGTCTTTAATCGCCACAGAAGTCTTTGTCATGGTGCCCCTTTACCAGCTAAACCCCTACAATGCTCTCTCAATCAGTTATTATTATGAATCAATATTTGTCTATTATTTCATCCTACATATAATCTTGGTAATATTGGAGTCAAGAACTTTTTTGTTCCATCAGTTTTGAGGAAACGTCTCTGTTGTGAAGCTGAAATCTGGACAGTTCTTTGTGTTTTTTACAGTTTGTGGCTGATAAACATCATTTTGCTGATTTTGAAAGTCGTATTCTGTCGGTTTAAAGATGTCCGTCCTCCAGGAAGAACCAGAGAGGAGCCATTTTCCTTAAAAATCCGTCGGTTTAAATGATTCCAGTCAGAAGTTTCCCCGAGGCGATGATCTCTCCGAGCCGCCGCTGAAATCTGACCTTTTTTAATTGCAGCGCATTTTCCACAGCTGCCAATTTACTGTAATATACAGGTGTTATATATGGATGTGATGTATGGATGTGAGATACGTGGCCTCCTGGAGCTTCTTCCACCTCCATGTTTCAGATTTCCTTCTCCATCTTCTGATGAAACTCTCTTCATATTTCCTCCTTCTTCCTTCGTCTTAATTCAACTTTTAAACGTCTTGTCTCGCTGCAGCTTTTATTAGGGGCAACAGTTTGAACAAAATAAACCTAAAAACTGGGCGAAGGCGGCGTCACTATATCAAAGGTCACAGATTAGATCTCTGATTGGTCGACCTCGTTCTCCTCCTGGTTTCTGATTCCAGACTTCGTCCCCTCAGGTGCAGCGAAGGTCGACCTCAAGGTTTCTTGGAGAAAAGAAAAGGCCAAATCAATTTGTTGCTCCGCCGTCGCCTCGCTAACGCCGCCTCCTTATGAAAATCTGCCAGCAGCTCTGACAGACGCTCACCTTTCAGCCCTTTATCCATTCAGACGACGTCCAGAAGCAGCTCCTCGGCATTTAGAGAGACGAGGAAGTAGACGGAGGATACAGTAGGAGGACTCACAGGTCCAACATCCAACATCTGTAGGACGATCTTATACAGGAGGGCAGGAAAAGTTCATGTTTTATCAAAAATAATGCTGGAATATTAGATTTTTAGGTTAGATTTGCTGCACTTCTTTACATCTTTCTTTAAAAATGTTCTACTTGTCAGTGTTTAATGTGATACTAAGTCAAATTCCTCGTACGTAAAAACCTATTTAGCAAAGAATATTTACTCACTTTAGTCTGTTCCAAACTAACAACACATCAAAAAGCGATAAACAACAACAGTAAAAAGTCTTAAAACGGCTCAACAGAGATACCAAGAGCCACAACATGGTGACAAAGACACAGAGCGAGGCCAGAAAGAAGCAAATGAACCACGGAGAGACAGAACCAAAGACAAAGAGATGCTAAATGAACCCAAACAGTTGCTATCAGTGCAAACAGAGATAAAAAACACCTCTTTGACACGCAGAAGAACGACTAGTAGAAGCAAAGTGGTTTCAAAGACGAACGAAATGACCGGAAAGGGATTAAA
Organism: Amphiprion clarkii; assembly: GCA_027123335.1. NCBI lineage: Eukaryota > Metazoa > Chordata > Actinopteri > Pomacentridae > Amphiprion > Amphiprion clarkii. Next base: position 38,300,362 of record CM049571.1, read on the forward strand.
AATAACTAAAAAGATACAAAACAAAGATAAATGGGTCGACGATGCAAACAAAGAGAAAATGGCCATAAAGACACACAAAGTGACCAAAATGACATTAAAACCGACTAAAAGCGAGGCAAAATAAACACAAACATGTTATTTAGATAAGATAAAAATGGCTTGTAAACTACCCAAAAAATATTGTCTAATTACAGTATTTTTTACTTTTTCTAAAGAAAATCAACATTTTAAGTCATTAGCTGCAGCTTTAGCATTATGCTAGCGACAAAGAGAGAGAATTTTGTGGTACAAATCTCTAGCTGGAGTGGAAAATGAGGCGACAGTGATTTAAAAACGTGTGATTTTAGAGGAGATGCGTCTCCATCTTGTTGCTGAAGGAGGTTTTTCGTCGTTCCTGATGCGTTTTCTGGACGTTTTTTTGGTTTTCCTGCAGCAGAATGAATCTGATGGAACAGAAAAACGTTGTTCTCTGACTGTGCTGCATGTTTGTGTCGGAGTTACAGTCGCTGAAAGCAGACAGAGGCTGGCGTTGTAAAGGCCTGATTCCCCCTCGGGGGCGTTTTGGTGGGAAAAGTAACTTTCTTCTGCTCCCCGCTGAGTCTTTCCTCTCAGCTCTTTATCAGCTGAAGCCTTTTCTCTGCTTTCAGCTGCACCAACAACTATTCTTCTGTCTTTCTCTGGAAGTCGGACACTTTCCTTCCGGGTTTTCTGTCCGACGGCCTCTAAAACCATCAGCCATCATTCCGTTATTTCTTTCCATTTGCTTCGTCTAAATGTTTCGTTTTAACCGTCTGTAAGCGAAGAAGTTTCTGGACGTTTTTTGTCACATTTTTACTCAGCGGTCGAACATTTCTGACGCAGAAAACAGAAAAATCTCATTTTTAGGCTTAAATTTGGTTAATTTTCATGAAGGAAGCAAGAATCACGCATGCTGAGCTTACAGACCACTAAATAGCTGAAAATCTGATCATTTTTTTTGTTTTTTTCAGTTTGAGGCTCTGATAAAAGATGTCATTTTGGTGATTTTTAAAAAATAGATAACATCTGGTTAATGACTTTACAAAATAAATCATGCAGAATTATGCCATTTTGTGGAAAAGTCTTGTTTTTTAAGTTTAAATTTGGTTAATTTTCCCAAAGAAACCAATAATCTTACATCCTCAGCCCTCAAACCCCCAGATAGCTAAAAGCCTGATTAATTGTTTAGTTTTTGCAGTTTCTGGCTCTGATAAATGGTGTCATTTTGGTGATTTTTAAAATATATATAACATCTGGTTAGTGAATTTGTATAATGAAGCTTGCAGAATGAAGCAATTTTGTTGAAAAGTCTTATTTTTAAGCTTATATTTGCAAACTTTTTCTGAGGAAACCAAAAATCACTGATGATAAGCTGACAGACTGACAAAATAGCTGAAAATCTGATTAATTTTTCAGTTTTTTCAGTTTCTGTCTCTAATCAAAGGTCATTTTGGTAATTTAAAAAAAAACTGTCTGGTTAGTGAATTTATAAAATGAAAGCTGTAGAATGAAGCGGTTTTGTTGACAGATCTTGATTTTAGGCTTAAATTTGTTTAGTTTTCCCGACAGAAGTGAAAATCTCTCATGCTAAGCTCGCAGACCACCACATAGCTGAAAATCAGATTTTTCAGTTTTTTCAGTTTCTTGTTCTGGTAAAAGATGATATTTTGATGATTTTAAAAAACAAAACAACCCGCTGACTGGGTTTGGGGTCCAAATCAGTTAAAGCTGCAGCCGTCATCCTGTTATTAGAGCCTCTTGTCTCTCCATTTATTTCTATACTTTCATTTAAAAAATTACTTTTCATCTTTATCCTCAGTTGTGCAAATATGCGCAGAATTCTTTTTATTTTTTACAGAATCAGGTTCAAGCAAATGCTTAATTTTGGGGTAAATTTGTCAAATGAATCGGCAATTTTTGGTGAAAAATCTTATATTTAGGCTTAAATTTGGTTAATTTTTGCCTATGGAAGGAAAAATCTCTCATAATAAGCTCAAAGACCAACAGATCGCTGAAAACCTGATAAATTTTTCAGTTTTTTCCATTTCTGTCTCTGATAAAAGGTGTCATTTTTTTCTACCAGCATTCTTTTAAAACCTGCTGGCTGGTTGAACTCCTGTCATTAGAGCCTCTTCTCTCTAAATTTAAATAAAAAACAAACTTTTCCTGCTGCTTCTCGAGGCTCTTCTTTCTTAACGTCTCTCTGAGTCGCGTCCTGCATGTTAGAGCTTCTGGAGCTGCTGGCAGCGACTCTGTGGAAACCTGGAAGATGAAACCTCCAGAACATATGAGTCACGCTGGTGCTGCTGTGTAATTAAACGTAGAGCGGGCGAGGCTTTTGGCTTCCAGATCAGATTCATTCATACTCTGCTGCTGAGAACAAGTTAAAAAAAAAGATTTCAGGGCGTAATTTCCATCTGACCTCCATAATTACAGCCTCACAGAGACGAGAGGAGATCCTTCGGCTTCCACAACTTTTGGTGGAGTGTTGTTGTCCTCTGGTTGCCTAGCAACCCGTTTGTCATCCAGGTTTATATTTAGACGCTGCGGTTTTAAATCGGACTCGTAAAGAAGCGCCGCAGAACGACGTTTCTGCTCCTATAAACTCCATTTTCAGGTTTATTTTTAAAGGAAAATGTGATTTTGTCTTGCTTTTGTTGTTTTTTGTCTTTTTGTCTGACTTTTGTACTTTCTCACATTTTTGTCATTTTTTTTCTCACTTTTGTCATTTTGTGTCTCATTTTTGTCGTTTTGTGTCTCATTTTTGTCGTTTTGTGTTGTGTATCTCATTTTGGTAGTGTTTTGTCTTGTTTTTGTTTTTTTTTTGTCTTTTTTAAATTAAAATACTGCATTGTAAAGTTCCAGATATCTGTGACTAAAAGTTTCGTGCCGTTTTGTAGATAAACTGTAACGTGTAAATTTATCTTTCTGCAGGTTTAGTTACTGTGAATCACGACTAACTGAGCGACAGGAGACTTTATGAAGTTATTTTCTTGTTTTTAGTCATCATAAATTGCGATAGAGGAGCCTGGAGGAGTTAATCTGAGTTTTTAGTCTCGACTGACTGAATAAAAACACTCAATTAATGCTGCAAACATCCCATAATGCATCACTTCCTGCAGCAGGTTGTTACTCAGAGACTCTCCCCAACTTAAGTCCCAAATATCTACTTTTTCAAGCTTAATTCCATGAACAAAAAGCTAAATATTGGTCTGTTTGTCACTGGTTCGTCCTCAGATCTTCCTGTTTTTTGTTTTTTCTTTCCTCGAGTGTCCGTCTCGTCTTCAGGCCACTTCCAACGGCCTCTCGTTCTCCTCGTCTCTCATTATCCCCCAGCGATGTGTTTAAGATTTAATGGTTTGTGTCGCCGCTGCAGCTCGTTAGAGGATAAAGATAGCTGATGTTTTATTCACGCCGCATCAGAGGAGAGGGAGGGAAAAAAAGAGAAAGTGGATAATTGCTGACCTGGGGACAGCGGAGGGCTTCGGTTGTTCATCAGGAGGACGGATGATCCTTTAAAGAGAAGCAGCGAGTCCCAACAGGAAGAAAATACACTGCATTCAAAGTCAAAATGCAGTTTAGTTGTCCACGAATGTGATCCGTTTCATGTAAACAGTTTATTTTTAGTGAATTTTTAAATGAGACATGCAGAATTAAGAGATTTTATAGGGGAAAAAAAGCTTAAATCTGGTTAATTTTTCAAAAGAAACCAAAAATCTCTCATGCTTAAATCTCACATTGTTTGAAAGCTAAAAATAAGAGGATTTTTTTCTGCTTCTAGGTTTGTTTTTTCGCACAATCTGGTTCATGCAAACTGTTTTTTGGAGCAAATTTGTGAACTTAAACATGTAGAATGGAGTGATTTCGTTGACAAATCTTGTTTTTATGCTTAAATTTTGCTTAATTTTCCAGATGAATCCAAAAATCACACATGCTAAGCTCACAGACCATCAAATGCAGAATGTTTGCTGTTTGTTTATTTTAAATCTCAGACATATTTCCTCGTGTTGGTGGATGGAGAGACTCCTGGATGCTTAGACTCAAATAGTTTAGCAGAAATTGTTGTTAAATTTGTCCTAAACGCCTCTGGTGCACAGAGAAGCTTCTAGTCTCCACCAGCAGCTCAGACAGATTTATGGACTAAAATTACTCTGGAAAAAAGCTTAGAAAATGGTAAAAAGATGTATTTTAGTCACACAGACAGACCAGGCCGATGGAAATGTTTAAATGCGGCTGACAGATCGGAACCCTGTGCAATATTTAGGAGACATTTTGCAAAGAAATCACAGCGTTGGAAGCAGAAAAGAGAATCCTAACTTTGCTTCTCGCTTTTAGAGGACGCCTTCAGAGAGATGAGGCGGGAAATTTAGGGCAGCGTTTATTCTGACGAAACTGTATTTGTGTGGCAACGCCGGCTCTGCTGCTGCAAATTTTTTAAAAAGGTGTGGGTCTGTAGGTACACACCAGAGTAAAGACGTAGTAGAACATTTTCTGCTGTGAGCAGTGAGTAATTCTGGTGGGGCTGCAGCATTAGTCAGAGTCTGCAAAAAACCCTGAGATAATACAGCAGCAGCAGAGATACACAGCAGCAGAGATACACAGCAGCAGCAGCAGAGATACACAGCAGCAGAGATACACAGCAGCAGAGATACACAGCAGCAGCAGCAGAGATACACAGCAGCAGCAGCAGAGATACACAGCAGCAGCAGAGATACACAGCAGCAGCAGCAGAGATACACAGCAGCAGCAGCAGAGATACACAGCAGCAGAGATACACAGCAGCAGAGATACACAGCAGCAGCAGAGATACACAGCAGCAGCAGGTAGGGATGGATATCTAACATGGAGTGTGTGTGTGTGTGTGTGTGTGTGTGTGTGTGTGTGTGCGGTCGTTCACTTTATTGTTTGCCCTTGCAGCTCAAACACACATCTGTCTCAGTGGGACTTTGTTTACACTCGGCTTTATTTTCCCCGCTGCCGCTGTCCAGCGTGGCGCGGCGGGAAGCGAAGCGAAGCGGCGGGAAGCGAAGCGCCGTCGCGTTTGCCGAGTCCGGACGAACTCGCCGGCCGCTCGGCCGCCAGCTGTGCGCTCATCTCCTCGCTCGCCTTCCAGTCGTCCTTGTCGTAGCAAAACACACACATGTGCGGCTTCTTGCTTCACGCTTTCTCAGCTGGAATCAAGCGGCTTCTGTTCGCTGGGCTCGTGGTTGAAACCTGCAGCAGGAAAAAGAGAGGCGCTTTATGGGTTTGCTGCAGGCCTTGGCAGCCGTCTCTGCCGTGGGGTTTGTGTTTGTTCGCTTCAGCGCAGGTTTTTACGGCTAACAGGCCTCTCCATCATCGGGCTTTAATGACTGCATAATAGGGGTTGTGTTTGCGGTTACGAGCGTGCACGTGAATTAATGCGCGCGCGTCATTCGGCTTCCCCTGCAAACTTCTGCAGTCGCAAACATTTTTTACTTAATGACTTTTTTCAAACTCCCGCAGCCCGTAATGTCTTCCTGATGCCGTCCTGCAGCAGAACCTATTAATAGAAAGAGAAATATGTTTTTTCTGGAACGTTTTTCATCTCTGGGAACCTTTTATTGCGATCTAATGGAAATCTCGGGTTCCACCGCTGTGCTCTTTATTTCTGGGCTTGAACTGGAAGCGTGCGGAGCTTTGGATCTGCGTTGTTGGTTTAATGTTTAAGGATCCATTAATGCGGAATTACAGCGATGCTTTACAGTGTCGGTATTTTATAAGTGCAGGTTTTATTGAAGATTAAGGATCATGTCAGATTCCTTAAAGCTTCAGTAGAAGGACTTTTTTTGGTTCTTGAAAGTGTTTCATCCAAGAGGCTTCCTCAGTTTTAACCTGAATGTAGAAAGTCCAAATGACACAAGAATACAACCCCTACACACAAGCTGAGTAACGCACAGTCTGATATATAGAGGACACTAAACGACCAGCAAGACTCAGGAGTCCACCTGCACCTTCAAAAAGAAGGACAGATATGAACCTGGAACAGCATCTCCTCCAAAGATAACTTCAAAATGGATAAAATAAGACACGTAAAAAAATTTTTAAAAAAACTCAAAATGACCAAAGATACACTCAGAATGACTAAAATAAGGCACAAAATATCCAAACAGAACTGTAAAACGCCCAAACTAGACACAAAATGTCAAAAATGAAATGCAGAATGACCAAATCTAGACACAAAATTACCAAAGATACACTTAAAATAACTCAAATAAAGTACTAAATGCCCAAAAAGACATGCAAAATTGGAAAAGCAAGATGCAAACTGGCCAAAAAGACACCCAAAAAATTAACCGTAACAAAATCGTTGTCATGGTGCCCGTTTGCTCTCTAAACTCCCTCAGTGCTCTCTGCCTCCTCTGGTCACTGTAGGATTGAAAACTAAGAGGTACGACCGCTAATTTATGGTACTTTAGGCGTGTATTATCTAAATAAATTATTTTAGATGTTAAATAACAAAGGACTGATTGGATCTTGATGTGAACTTCTCTGATTTTAAAGCAACGTTCCAGTTTTCCTGCCTTTTATTCTTGGAGCTGCACTCAGATAGGAGGAGTTTTCCACTTCCAAACAAAAAGCTGCTTGTTTTTCTTTGCGAACACGGTGACATTTCAGATCCTGCAGCTCGTATATTTCCCCTCCTGGATCGCCGCGAGGCCGTGGACCGCCGCCGCCAATAAATTTTTTAACGGCAGAAAATAGGCTGTGAGATGGATTTCCCCTCGTAAACGTCCACCTGTAAATAGTCCCCTTCAGCTCTCAGTCTATAGCCATCCATCCTTTCATCCATCCATCCTTTCATCCATCCATTCTGTCATCCATCCATCCATCTTTTCATCCATCCATCCTGTCATCCATTCATCCATCCATCCATCTTTTCATCCATCCATCCTGTCATCCATTCACCCATCCATCCATTATCATCCATCCATCCTGTCATCCATCCATCTATCCATCTTTTCATCCATCCATCCATTATCATCCATCCATCCATCTATTCATCCTTTCATCCATCCATCCATCCTTCCATCCATTCAACCATCCATCCATTCATCCATCCATCCATTATCAACCATCCATCGTTCCTCCATCCATCCATTGTCAACCATCCATCTGTCCATCCATCCTTTCCTCCATCCATCCATCCATCCATTATCAAGCATCCATCCATCATCCATCCATCCATCATTCCTTCCTTCTTTCCTTCCTTCTTTACTTCCTCCTTTCCTTCCTTCCTTCCTTCCTTCCTTCCTTCCTTCCTTCCTTCCTTCCTTCCATCCATCCATCCATCCATCCATCCATCCATCCATCCATCCATCCTTCCTTCCTTCCTTCCTTCCTTCCTTCCTTCCTTCCTTCCTTCCTTCCTTCCTTCCTTCCTTCCATCCATCCTTTCCTCCCATTTGGCCTCAGATTTTCCACTGGAAACACCAGAGGACTCCAGCAGCTCCTCCTCTCTTTCTGCAGGACTTTTTCTCACCTCATGCTGGCTTTCTCTTCTCATTTTTCTGTTCACCTCTGTGTCATTTCACCCCAAGTCATCATATCTGAGCGCTGAGCACCTCCTCCTCATCCTCCTCCTCGTCCTTCCTCTAGAATATGAGTGTTATCGGAGGCTGTCTGTCGAGTCATCGTCAACAATGGCCTCCTTTCTCCATGTTCTCCTCTCGCCGCCACGAGACGCTTTATTTCTGCCGACGCCTCCTCCTAATATATATCTCATTCTGTTTTTCCCTCTCATTCTTCTTGCTTGACCTCCCTCTTTCTTTTCCTTCCATCTCGCTCTCCATGGATCTAAATCCCACTCTTTGAACTCTGTGATTGCACGCCTCTCCGGATAATAAAGGAATGGGTTTTTTTTCCTGCTGATAAAGCCAACACTGTACAGAAACAGGAAATAAAAGCAAAGACAGCATCGGGTGGAACAGATTCTCGCCATGCAGGATCCTCTCCAGGTTGCATTTTACTTCCAGCTGCTCTTCACTCATTTGTTTTAATAAGCAGATGCTCTAATTGTTGCTATCTGGGTTTGTTATTTGTGTGCCGACGTCCTTTATTGTCCTGCTTGGTTGCATTGCAAACGAGGCCATCAAGTCTCGATGTACTCAGAGTTTAAATGAAGGTTGAACAAGTGAATCATTGCTGCAAATGTTCAAAAAGAAATGAAATATGGCCAAAGCAATGAAAAATGGATTAAAAGGCGCTAAGAATGTCCAAAAATAAAGCACAAAATGACCAAAACCAGACACAAAATTAATAAAGATACAATCAAAATGACTAAAACAAGACACAAAATGTCCAAAAGGCAATGTAAAGTGGTCAAAACCAGATGCAAAATGACTAAAAACGCAATGAGTATGACCAAAACCAGACACAAAATGTAAGGATATGCAAAATGACTGCAACAAACACAATGACAAAAAAAGGGGCCCAGAATGTTCAAATGAATGCACAAAATGAGTGAAACCAGACACAACATGTCCAAAAACCAGTGCAAAGTGGACACGAGATGCAAAATGCCTAAAAATGCAATGAGAATGTCCAAAATAATGCACACAATGACCAAAAAGAACTGCAAAATGACTGAAACGAGGAAAAATGTCTCCAAGAAACTCATCCTGTGCCATGTCTACTACTTTTGGTGGTGATTATCTATTTTTTATGCTCATGAAGAGTATAATTGTTGTTTTTCACTTCTGGAATTCAGTGAGGTCAATGTACTTCATAAACTGCACTGACAGTATCCTTCAAAAAGCTTTCAAATGGGATTTTACAGGATGAAAAACGCTTCTTCCACTCATCCCAGACCCTGAACTCACCGTCTATAACGTGACCCATCGGCACTGCGGCTGCTTTTCTGGACTTTTTCTGACTTCAAGCTCTAAACAAAGCAGCCGAAGAGGAAGCGATGCAGGAAATAAGGATGATGCCGGCGATACGCGATAACGTCTGGCAGCGTTTCATGCCCGTCGCTCATGTTGGCTTCAAATGCGTTTGTCGCCGTGGCTCACGGAGCTGATAGTCACGGTGGCTTTATGTGTCAGTGGAGGAAAAAAAGAAGATGAAACAAGCCCTAACTTTGATGAGATTATCGTTTATTTGGTTTTAATTAGCAGCCTTTTGAGTCGAGGTTCGGCGCTGGAGACGCTTCTGACAGCCAGAACTCTAAAGACAAGACTTCCTCTTACAGGCTCCCATAATGCCGCCGTCTCAGAGTGGCCGTTTGAAGTCGCCGTGTTCATCCTTGAAAGTTTGTTTTCAGAGGTGAATAAGGCACGGTTCCCGCTTCGCTGTGAAGTCCTTGAGCAAGGCATTTAACTGCTGCTCTGGGAGCTCATCAAACCGCTCAGAGGAAATTAACTTTGATTGTTGCGTCTGAACGTTATGTCTTCACCCTGAGTCGCCCTTGCCAATAGATAACCTCAAAATGACTAAAGCGAGACACAACATTCCCACAAAGAAATGCAAAATGGTCAAAACAAGATGCAAAATGACTAAAAAGGCACTCAAATGACGAAAACAAGACACAAAATGCCTAAAATTACATGTAAAATCGCTCAAACAAGATGCAAAAATGACCAAAACTAGAGACAAAATAACTATGGATACACTAAAATAAGGTACAAAATGTCCAAAATTAAATGCAAAATGACTAAAACCGGACAAAAAATTACACAAAGAAATGTAAAATGACCAAAACTAGACACAAAATGACTAAGATGAAATGTTAAATGGCCCAAGCAAGATGTAAAATGGCTAAAAGGCACTCAAAATGTCTAAAAAAAAAAAAAAAAGCTAAATAACCAAAACTAGGCACAAAGTGACCAAAGATACACTTAAATGACTAAAATAAGATACAAAATGTCCAAAAAGAACTGCAAAATGGTCCACACAAGATGCAACATGACTAAAAAGGCACTCAGAATTTCCAAAATTAGCTATAAAGTCCTTGAGCAAGACATTTAAGTGCTGCTCTGGGAGGAGATTAACTTTGATTGTTGCGTCTGAATGTTATGTCCTCGTCCTGAGTCGCCCCGAGTCGTCCCGAGTCGCCCCGAGTCGCCTCGAGTCGTCCCGAGTCGTCCCGAGTCGCCCTGAGTCACCCTGAGTCGTCCCGAGTCGCCCTGAGTCGTCCTCAGTCGCCCTGAGTTGTCCCGAGTCGTCCTGAGTCGTCCCGAGTCGCCCTGAGTCACTCTGAGTCGTCCCGAGTCGCCCTGAGTTGTCCTGAGTCGCCCTGAGTTGTCCTGAGTCGTCCTCAGTCGCTCTGAGTCGTCCTGAGTCGCCCTGAGTCGTCCTCAGTCGCCCTGAGTTGTCCTGAGTTGTCCTGAGTCGTCCTGAGTCGCCCTGAGTCGTCCTCAGTCGCCCTGAGTTGTCCTGAGTTGTCCTGAGTCGTCCTGAGTCGCCCTGAGTCGTCCTCAGTCGCCCTGAGTCGCCCCGAGTCGTCCTCAGTCGCCCTCAGTCGCCCTGAGTCGTCCTGAGTCGCCCTGAGTCGTCCTCAGTTGCCCTGAGTTGTCCTGAGTCGCCCCGAGTCGTCCTCAGTTGTCCTGAGTCGCCCTGAGTTGCCCCGAGTCGTCCTCAGTCGCCCTGAGTCGCCCTGAGTCGCCCTGAGTCGCCCCGAGTCGTCCTGAGTCGCACTGAGTCGTCCTGAGTCATCCTGAGTTGCCCTGAGTTGTCCTCAGTCGCCCTGAGTCGCCCTGAGTCGCCCCGAGTCGTCCTGAGTCGCCCTGAGTCGTGCTGAGTCGCCCTGAGTCGTCCCGAGTCGTCCTGAGTCGTCCTCAGTCGCCCTGAGTCGTCCTCAGTCGCCCCGAGTCGTCCTGAGTCACCCTGAGTCGTCCTGAGTCGTCCTGAGTTGCCCTGAGTCGTCCTGAGTTGCCCCGAGTCGTCCTGAGTCGCCCCGAGTTGTCCTGAGTCGTCCTTGCTGCCGCCGCCTCTAATGGCTTCCCGGGAAAGCAGTGGGTTCTCAATAAATCCTCCAAAAGGCGGCGTTTCCCGGCTGTTTTCGGAGGGCTCCGAGGCCGTAACCTTGCCAGCGGTGTGCGGAGGCGAATGGAAGCTGGAGGAGTCTGTGAGAACACTCGATAACCTTTAGGGCCAAACATCAAGCTCAGGGAGGAGATATGAAATGTTTTCCTTGACATTTTGGGGGGATTTGATGTATTTTCATGTTTTTTTTAGGGAGGCAGGAAGCTCGACTGAGGACTCGTGCTTTTAACTCTTTCTCAGCCGCCAGCGTCGAGGCTTCAGGGAAAGGCATCGCGGCTGGAAACTGAGCCGTTGTTTTCTTGTTCGTTGTGTCTGCATACATTTCCTTGCTTGTTTTTCTGTTCTCACAGCTTTTACAACTCGTGTATGCGGTGTAATCCAGAGGCGTTTTTTGTTCAACTTGTCAGCGATCAATAAAGTAAATACGCTGCAATCAGTAAAAAGACTAAAACAAGACACAAAATGACTGAAGATACATTCGAAACGACTAATACCAGACTCAAAATGTCCAAAAAGAAATGCAAAATGACCCAAACAAGATGAAACATGACTAAAAACACACTTAAAGTCCAAAATAAGGCACAAAATATCCAAAAAGGACTGCCAAATGACTAAAACAAGACACAACATGACCAAAGATGCACTTAAAATGACTAAAACAAGATACAAAATGTCCAAAAAGAAATGGAAAATGACTAAAATGAGACATACAATGACTGAAGATACACTTAAAATGACCAAAATAAGGTACACAATTTCCAAAAAGAAATACAAAATGACTACAACCAGACACAAAATGTCTAAAAGATCTAATCAAATTGCCCAAATTTCAGACAAAAAAGACTTTCTAATCTAAAACCAGACACAATTTGACTAAAGATGCGATCGGAACAACTAAAACAAGACACAAAATGTCCCAAAAGAACTGTAAAATGGCTGAATGACTCTTTCTATACTTGCAGCCATGATTAGTGGTACTACGGCTCCTTCTATACCTCCCGATTCCTGCTGCTTTAACTGATTTTTAGTTGATCTTCCTGGATCCTTTTCCGTTTTTTGACGCCCTTAAATTAGACTTTTGATTCCTGTGGCAACACTTTTCCACATGGAGCCATGATGCAGACATAGAGACAATCCATAGGTCCAAAACTGAGAAATGTTTGTACTTCTGATTGGAAATCACAGGTGGACTTTGTTAAATTTCCATTTTGGGGCCTGATTTTTCAATCTAGTCTTTCTAAAGTTTCAGTTTTTGATTGTTCGTGGGGGGAAAAACTCGACTGTTCAGTTCAGAAATAACCTAATTTTGGCTCAGTGAACTTTTTATCATTTGACGGTTTATTTGCTCCTCATCTGACCTGATAAATGTAATCGTCATGTATTTTTTCCCTCCATATTTAATCTGCAGCTCCGAGCGCTCCGGACACAAATTCACTAATTTGCAGACCAATTATGACAGCGATGACGATGATTACTGCCTGACAGATCGCTCGTCCTTCATTGTCTCTCCGTGATGTAATTTGTCACGAGGCGCTCGGTTTGAAGTTCGGACGCTGGCCGACAAAATAAATGAAACTCAGCTGGAGGAGCCTCCATGTGCACATCGTTGTTGTTGCTGTTGAAGGTGTGATTATCCAGGTGGGCCGACGTGTAAATAATTCCTTCTGCAGCAGGTTTGAGATCGTGACATCTCGCCCCAGAAATGAGCTTTTATCTGGCAGTGAAAAGAGACTGTCGGCTTCTGATGATGACATTTTGGAAATAACGACAGCAGAGAGAGAAGGGGAGGAAACAGAGGTGTCGGGAGAAGAAAAGGGGACACAGAGTTTTGCAGGTTTTGAGGAGGTTTCTGAGGCCGTGTGATTGTTGTGATCCTCGTGTTGTCGGTTTTTGTTGCCTGGTTGTCTGTTTATGAGTGTGTGTTTTCCCCCAGCGCTGCCTGTGTGCTGGTTAGAGCATTAATGATGTGTCTGGGGAGCGCTGCCTCTACATAATTTATCAACCACAGAATTAAGTTGTAGGGGGCCGGAGAGCGCCAAGCATTTGTTCTTGTTTTTGGATTTATTTCTTTCCATCAGCTTCCCGCCACCGTGGGGACGTCCCCGGCACGATAACTGGCCGAGACATGAGACAAACGACAAAGTTCTGACAGAAAAGACGAAGAACGGCAAAAACTACACAAAATATTACAAAAATTAGACCAAAAATGCTGGAAAAGAAAAACAAAACGACAAAAAAGAGACAAACGACACAAAACAAAAGACAAAAAATTAGTAAAAGAAGTTACAAAGCAACAAAAAAATCGAGAAACGACAAAAGCAAGACAAAATATTACAAAAATAAGGCACAAAGCGACAAAAACGAGAAACAAAACGACAAAAGACACAAATCAAAACAAAAGAGACAAAAAATTTGACAAAAACTTTTCAAAGCAACAAAAAAATGGACAAACGACAAAAACGAGACAAAAACTGACAAAAGCGAGAAAAAACAATGAAAAACAAGACAAAAAACACAAGCAAGACAATAAGGAAACACAAAACGACAAAAACATGAGACAAAAGACAGACAACAAAAGACAGAAGCAACGAAAAGAAGTCACAATATTACAAAAATGAAACACAAAACAACAAAAGAACAATCTAGTATTTTACTTTTTAGTATTTTAAAAAGCTGAAAAAAGCAGTTTTCTAATCTGATGACATTCAGATCTGGGTTTGCATTTGTTGTACGCAGATTACATTTTTCTGCAATATGGAAAATAAAGAGGGATTTAAAGATGTTTAGAAAACGTTAATCATTCTGCAAACATCAAGGTGACTTCACAGTCTACGTAGAAAATAATGCAAATATGTATTTTTTTTTGCTTGAGGTGACGTTCAGATCTGATCTTTGTGGTGTAACTATTGAACATTTCTGCCATACAGAAAATAATGCTGTAATTTAAATTGTACAAGCTAATCATTCTAGAAAGATGGGGATGTTTGTAGCGAAGTGCATCTGCTTAAAAAAATACAAATATATTTTAAAAAGCAGTTTGGACCCTTGCTAATCTGGTATAATGTTGAAAATGACATTCAAAATGTTCTTTTTGTTTTTCTTCTTCAGTTGAAATTGTGTTTCAGTCTGGCTTTTCACTTGTCCTACGAGCACTTTGGTGCACGATTTCATTTTTTGCTAAATGGAAAAAAATACAGGAATTTGAAACGGTTTTTAGGGGGAAGAAGATGAAAAATCACAGTTAATCACTGTAGAAACATTACAGTGATTTTTCAGAGTGCATCTGTGTAAAAACTAAAAACAATGCAATAGCAGTTTAGAACCTTTCTCATCTGGTTTAATAAATGAATTCTTTTTTGTTTTTTGGTTTATATAACATTCAGATCTGGTTTTTCATTTGTCATATAGTGTAGTATTTATTTTTTTGCCATATACAGGAATTTAAAACTTAAAGATTTGGGTGATTTTGTGTGTGTGTGTTTAGCACCTACATAGAAGATGAAAATGTATTTCAAAAGCTGAATAATAGCAGTTTGGGGTGTTTTTAATGTGGTGTAACTCTGGCAAAGTAATCAGAAATTCAGATCCTACTTTGCATTTGTCATACAGAGCTTTGTGGTGCAATATTTAAAATTTCTGCAATATGAGAAGAAATACAGGAATTTGAAACTATAAATCTTTGTAAAAAAAAATATGCCAAAAAGCAGTTTAGAACTTTTCTCATCCAGTGTAGCTCTGAGAAACTCATCACAGCAGGACAAAAACAGCACCGCTAACAGCTATTTGGTTGGTGTAAACTGTGAGAATAAATGCTAACAAAGGAGCAGATTTAATGCAGACCAGCTCTAATGTGTTCCCAGGTGTGTTTCATGGCCAGAGTTTCCCTCAAATCTGCGCTTGAATCCCTTAAATTGTTGTGTTCTGGATAAAAGTTGTAGTTTCTTAAAATATTGATTTGTGCATTTCGGCATCAATCAGCTGTTCTGCTTCTGAGACCTTCTACATCTCTCAGCGTTGCTTAATTGCCTCCATGTCTGTGCTGTTTGTGTTCCAGATCACGGAGATGGGGAAGGACTCCCTCCCCTCCTGGCTCCACTGGGACGCCGGCAGCCGGATCCTTCAGGGCCTCCCCCTGGACGAGGACAAGGGCGTCCACTACATCTCCGTCTCCATCTCCAACCACACCAAGTCCTCGTCCTCCTCGGAGGTCTTCTCCATCGAGGTGCACCCCGAGGACCACCCGGACGTGGACTCGGCCCAGACGGCGTCCAACCAGGCGTCGGCCGAGGACGACGTCCAGCCCTTCATGTGCGCCAACGAGGAGCCGGTGACGGTGCTGACGGTGATCCTGGACGCCGACCTGACCAAGATGAGCTCCGAGCAGCGAGTGGAGCTGCTGGACAACATGAGGAGCTTCTCCGGCGTCGAGCTGCAGCACATGAAGATCCTCCCGGTGGTCAACAACCGGCTGTTCGACATGTCTGCCTTCATGGCCGGGCCTGGGAACGCCAAGAAGGTGGGCGACGGGACTGAATACCAATGAGGGCCTTTGGCATTTAATCAGTGGAGCTGAGCAGTAATTTAATTAACCCTTTGATGCACAACAAGGGTCAAGAGATACACATTCTCCATTGAATAAGGGTCACTTTTGACCCACGTTGTGCATCAAAGGGTTAAGGACGGCGAGTATACACACCAACAGCTGCTCCTTGGTGTGTCCATAATGTCACTTTGACTGGTAGGAAGTCCAAATAAAGATATGTACAATTAATTTCTCACTAGTTTAAATTTAATTTCTGCAAATCAACAATTAATTTCTTGCTAGTAAAACTGTTCCATGCCAATATCTGTAATTTAATTAGATCTTTTACCATTTACTTCCATTCAAATTCAGTTACATCTCCTTATGGTTCAATCTCAGTTCTAACAACTCAATTTTTACCACCGCTGTAGCTAGTTAATATTATATTCCCTCTATTAACTAAGTTATATTTAATATATATGTACATTTTTATTTGTTTTTAGTCAGAACTAACATTTTGGAATCAAAAACAGCAATTTCTCGTGAGTCAGAATATTAATTCTTAACATCAACAATTAATTCCTTGCTAATAAAAATGCTTGTTGTTGATATCTGTAATTTAAATCGAGCTAGTCAGCTGTTACCATTGACTTCTACTCAAATTTAGTTTCATATATCTGTAATTCAATTTGAAGTCGACATGTCCATAACGTCATTTTGACTACTTCTAATAACTTTTTTTTCACTAAAGCTGTAACTAGTAAGAATTTAGTTTCAGATCTCTGAAATCTAACAGCATCTAGTTCAAAATTACATTTGCAGTAGTAACAGTTACATTGAAGATTTATTTGAAGCTTTTATTGAAGCTTTATTGTTTGTTTTATTTAGTCCGACCTAACATTTTGGCATCAAAAACAGGAATTTCCCAGTATTCAAAGTGTTCATTGCTGACATCCCTAATAAGAACCAGTCAAAATGAACAATTCCTCTTATTAAAATAGTATCTACAACTCAATTAATGACAGCTCAAAATTTAATTATGTATGTAAGTTCAGATATCAGAATGAGTGAAAAATGCAATTGTGATGGAAATATCTCCATTTTTGATGTCTATAAATCAGTTCTGACTGATTAAAACAGGAATTGTAGTTTCCAATAAGTCAGATGTCCTTGTAGATATCTTCAGTTACATATCTGAAATTAATATGGTAATTAGGCTGAGATTCAGAATGGTTTGTTTATACATTTTATTGTGTATGACATTACAATATTAATGATCTATAATGGCGTAATGTAGATTTAAGATGTCTGTAAAACAATTTTGACACATTTCAAAGTAGACATTGATCACAAAACTGAGTTATGGACACCTTTAATTTCATTACAAATATCAGTAATTTCCTTTCACACTAGTAAAATTACAGATATCTGCAGCTGAATTTCCACACGTTGCATTTCTGATACGTCTGACACATTAATGTAATTTCTTCTTTGTTTCATGTGATTGTAATTAGTTTTCATCTGTCACTTTTTAGTCTCATTTCTTTAAATTTTTTATTATATTCACACTTGAGGCCACAGATGTGCACGTTTGTATACGGTTGCCATGGTGACAGGTGTTTTTCTGGTCCGTGGTGGGGTTAGAAAACATTAATACAGTTATGCAAAGTGATTCTGCTATCCAGGAGCTGCAGCTCGTTAAAAAAAACAAAACTATTATACACATTAAGACACTCGTTAGTTCATGAAAAAATGTTTAGTTTTACTTCATTGATTAATGAATCATCAGTTTAATTTTTGTTTTGTCTTCGTCGTAAAAAATGGGTCGTCAGCTGATACTTTTCAATATAGTTTTTCACTGATGAAGTTAACTCTGTGACATATTTACATTTGGGATATGTCGGTCTAATTACTGTATTATTTTCAGATATGTCACTGAAGATATTTTAAGGCTTTTGTCTGATAAAAATTACAGTTCATATAAATAAATAGGCTGCATTGATGTGTAGTTATCAGAATAGAGATATCTGAAATAGTTTGAATAGAAGTCCGTGGCAAAAGTTGGCGAGTTATAATTAAACTGCAGACATGAATAATAACATTTATACTTGCAAGGAATTAATTGTTGATATCAAGAATTAACATTAACATTTTGAGATAGTGAAAACTAATTAGTTGCTTTCATTAGTTAGAATTGCAGGTAGTCAAAATTACATTGTGAATGTGTTGACTTCAAATTCTAATACGTCACAAATTGATTTAAAGGAATTTGAGTCGACAGTAAAAGCTTTAGTTCTAGTACTAGTTTTTTGATTTGGTAATTTATTGTTGATATCAAGAGTTCATGTTTGGACTAGTGAGAAATTAATTGTAAATACCTTTAGTTAGAATTCCAACTATTAAAAAAGCAGTAGTTGATATCTACAATCACTTATTAGATATTAAAGAGGATCACCATAGTACCTGTTTTTGTGGACAATTATTGGCTGTATAATCAAATTAATGATGTCCGTGGTCTGTCCAGGTGGTGGAGAACGGCGCTCTGTTGTCCTGGAAGCTCGGCTGCTCGCTGGACCAAAGCACAGTCCCAAACATCAACAGCGTCCAGGGTCCTGCGAAGGAAGGCGCCATGTCGGCCATGCTGGGATACCCGGTGGTGGGCTGGCACATCGCTAACAAGAAACCCCATGTCCCGAAGCGGGTCAGACGGCAGTTAAACAACACCCCGACGCCTGTTCTGGCGGTGCTTCCTCCGACAACCGTGGTGGAGCCGCCAGTGAGGATTATTCCGACCCTCTCCTCACCTTCTATTGCTGCACCCACCGAAAGCTCCGCTCCCCCTGTACGAGGCCCGGTACCTCTTCCAGGCAAGCCTACCATCAGAGTCCGGGACCCGATTGCCCACACCCCAACCCTGGGACCTCCTCAGCCAACAAGGGTGTTGGAGAGCACCAGCACCCTTCCCATCCAGCCCACCATGACCAGGCCAACGTATGTGGAAGCCACCGCCACGCCACCCTCACCGACCAGAAGGCCCACCAAGAAACCCAAGAGGCCCAAAACTACACCGGTGTCCAGAGAACCAAAGACCTCCACAGCCAAGCCGCCGAGGCGCACAACACCAGCACCTGGTGTGGTACCAGATCCGTACAACGAGAAGCCTGTCCTGAGGAACCCCATTGATCAGGTCAACGCGCTGGTGGGAACTTATTTCGAAGTCAAGATCCCATCGGATACCTTCTTTGATAAGGAGGATGGAACTACAGATAAGTTGCGTCTGACTCTGAGACAGAACCACAATGAGGTGGTTGGAGAGAGCTCGTGGATCCAGTTCAACACCACCAGCCAGCTCCTCTACGGCCTGCCTGATGTCCAGCATGTTGGGAAACATGAATACTTCATGCAGGCGACCGACAAAGGTGGCCTGAATGTATTTGATGCTATCGAGGTCCATGTGAACCGCTGGCCAGCAAATGACAAAACCCCTGTGATATTCACAGCCCGGTTTGACGGCGAGCCACGTTCGGTTACAAACGACATCCACAAGAAGATCCTCCTGGTGAAGAAGCTGGCGTACGCTCTGGGCGACCGCAACAGCAGCACGGTGAGCCTACGCAACATCACCAAAGGGTCTATTGTGGTTGAGTGGACCAACACCAGCCTCCCGCAGCATCCGTGTCCGAAGGAACAGCTGCAAATTATGAGCAGGACACTCGCAGATGCTGATGGAAGACCTTCTCAGACCTTCAGATACTCCATGGAGCCTGAGTTCAGGCCACTGGATGTCAATGTGAAGGGTCGGGCGAGCTGCAGAGCATATTCCTTCGTCCCACCACGGGAGATCGACATACCAGAACCTCCGGCGGTCACTCCGGGTCTGGGATCGAGCCGACACAGCACTGACGATGTCTACCTCCACACGGTGATACCTGCCGTGGTGGTGGCAGCGATCCTGTTAATAGCAGGAATCATTGCAATGATCTGCTACAGAAAGAAGCGAAAGGGCAAGCTGACCATCGAGGACCAGGCCACCTTCATCAAGAAGGGCGTGCCAATTATCTTTGCAGACGAACTTGATGACTCGAAGCCGCCTCCTTCCAGCAGCATGCCCCTGATTCTGCAGGAAGAGAAACCCCCTCTTCCACCTCCAGAGTACCCCAACATGGCCACGCCGGAGACCACCCCCCTCAACCAGGAGCTGCTGGGGGAGTACACGGCCCTACGAGACGAGGATCCTAACGCGCCTCCCTACCAGCCGCCGCCTCCCTTCACGACTCCCATGGAGGGCAAAGGCTCCCGCCCCAAGAACATGACTCCCTACAGATCTCCACCCCCCTACGTGCCACCCTAAGACTTGTTTACCCCTCTGCTGGTCGGGCGGAGGGTGAGGACGCCTGAGGAACTGTTTCCATTCTGGTGTTTTGTCTGTCTGGACATTTAAAGGGAGCGATGACAAGAGGTGCTAAAGTACAACACAGTTACAGGGGACTTTGGTTTGGGATGGGGAGTCATGAGTTGGGATGGGATGATTGATCGACAGCTGGGAGGGACTACTGTTTCAACGGTAGCCCAGCGACTACAGTGGCCTAAGACAAACAAATTCTCGTCACATTGGCTTTCGGTTCGGCCGGTTAGTCAGAAGCGACAGTTGGGAGACAAGCTCTCCCTTCCCAGCATTTCATTTTTCTCGCAGTTGATTTGGATTTTTTTGTTTCGTCTTTTCCGTCTTTACCCCGAGATTTTTTAGGTTTTTTTTCCATTTTTCTCTGGACTGAAGCCTAACAACTCTTCTTCTGTCTTGCTTTTGAATAATCCAGTGAACTGTCATCAGACCACTGCAGGCAGCAGTTTTTAAAAGTGAGATCCCTTCGAATACAAGAAAAAGCTACTATCTCCAATCACCCCTGCAGACGACACAAGAGAATGGGCAGTGGAGTTGTGTGAATGAGTGAGTGTGTTTATTCAGATTCAATACGGTTTGCCTTTTAACACTAGTTGTCTGTTTCTATCCTTATTCACAATGTCTAGTAAAGCTGAGAATAACAAGGTAGCCTAAAAAAAGATTTAGAGATGAATAATAAATAATTTGTTTGTTTCATTGGTTTTAAAATTCACTGTATATCTGGATGACGTTCTGATAGATTGTTATATTTTTTTGGTGGTGGAAGAAATCGGGGGGAGAAAGGGACTGCCTCGCTAAAATAACCTGCGGGAGGTTTTTATTCCTGTTTTAAATAAACATTAAATCACAGCACGTAGGATGGATCTTCTGTTACATCACTAGACACAAGCAGCAAGAAAACTACTGTTTTTATTACCAGACAATGTTTGATTTGGATGCAAAATGTATAGTTTAGATGAAATTCAGTTCATTTGATTTGACTTCGGTGTGGATGGTTGCTTGCGGTTCACACAGCTACAGTAAAAAACCAGGTTTCTACATGCACATGGCAAGAAGAACTCTCCTGCAGTTTATTTTGGACCAGGGATAATTATTTTTTTATGTAACGAGGCAGTTCGTCTCTCCAGTCTGAAACATTGTGTGCCATGGAGACTGTATGTACAGATGTTCACATTTTAGAGGTCACAGAGGGAGAGGATTGCGGCTGAGATGGCGGCAGAGATTCGGATGGAAAAAATGAATTTCCAATAATTACACTGTACGACAGAATTCAGGAGATCTCTGTGCAATATCACTGAAGTGTCAAATGATCCAAAATCCTCAGTTGTTTCACTGTCAGGACTATACCTTCACTGTGGTAGTCCTGGTCCGGTTAATGGTGGGCTCCGTCTGAGTCCAACAAATTTATCTTCATCTGACCAACTAGTGTACTTCTAATCTTCATCAGGGATTTTCTTGTTCTTTAGCAAAGTTTCATTTTGCAGTTTTGTGCCAAAGGAGAAGCAAAGGTTTTGTTTCTTGTCCTCCGTCCACAGAGGTTGATGTTCTGAAATGTCCTGAGCTTCACACTAACTCTGGTTTCCATTGATATCTCCTGAACCAAGTCTGAAGCAGCTGCTGTCTGCTTTTACAGCTGGATGGAGAAAGTAGTTCACTGTCTGTGGAGTCATTTTAGGAGGACGACCACTGCAGCCCTGATTAGTGGAACTATGGTTCCTTCTGTACCTCCTGATTACTGCTGTAACTCTGGTTCATCACTGTTTTGTAGTTCCTGGATCCTTTCCCATCTTTGTGAAGTCTTGCAGAGGTTTAACTTCCTCTATTCAATTCTTTTCCACATGGAGCCATGATGTAGGCATAGACAGTCCATAGGTCCAAAACTAAGAAGTTCTGCTGTTCAGAACTCATTTTAGAACCATGTTCATGTAGTTATTCATGCAGGTGAACTCACTTTTGTTGCATAAAATTTCCATTTTGGGGTCTGATTTTCAATATAGTCTTTCTAAAGTTTTTGTTTTGATTGTTTATGAGAGCAAATAATCTACTCTTCAAATGCAAAATCATGCAGTTGTTTTACAGATGATACATGTTTGAATCATTAAATATTAAAGTGACATTGCACCGGGATGTTCTCACTTCTGCTGTATATTGTAGCTCAATGAAAATCTCCTAATTTTTTTACAAAGTTTTTGATACAGCCTCAAACTGTTTGATTATTACAATAAAACACGATTAATGATTAGTCTTCTGTGATTTGTAAAATTTTAGCCTAGATTATGATTCAATTATGTATTCTTTTTGGTTTTCTTCTGTTTGTCATGGGTCACATATTTCCAGTGTTTTATTTTACTGTGTGTGTGTTTGCATTTACAAATGTATCTCCCACTATACAAAGATGGAACGACCCATACTTTATGTAATCACAAATTTTATTTTCATGTCCTTTTACGTTTGCTGATGAGTTTCAACTTGGAAGTGACCCTTTGCAATAATAATGTAACGGCGCGGTCCGCTCAGCGACCGGCCAATGCAGGCTCAAGCGAGTGACTCGTATTGTCATAATATTGTTGGTTTTTGCAGGTTGCCAAGGCTTTTTTTGCTTATCGAGTGTGCATTGTAATAATAAAACCAACTGGTACCTTAAAACGGAAGAACCCCCATCCCGTCTTCATTCATGTCTGATTTGACTTCCTGGTTCCGCTGGGAGTTCCCTCATCCTGTCATAGTCGCCGATCAAACCCTGGCTGATGTTTATGGATGAGGGTTTTGGTCACTGTCACTTTTCTACTGCTCCCACTTAGCCTTCAATTGATAAATCAATCTGTCTGAGGTCCACGAGAGGTTTTACCTCCGCTGACGGCTCGCTGCCTAGCAACCGTCTCCAGTCTCCTTTGGAACGGTTGCACTGCTGTCCTTTCTGTACTAAATTATTCTGCTATTGAATGACTAGTTGGACGATTCAGTTTGAAAGCTCTGCCCATTAAAAAGGCTACGCTGTGAAAACACTCTCTCAGCTCGGTCTGTCTTTCCGCACCATGCATGCAGATAATTTGCATTGATTGCTTAGCCTATTGATTAGATGTAAACAATTTGCCGGCTCTGTTGCACCTCCATGATAATTCACGACAGGGTTTAATTTGGAGGCAGGGGAGCCGATGATGGATGCTTTCCCGGGACGTCGCCGGTTGCTAAAACGGATAAGCGGATCACGGCGATGACGAAGATTAATAGAGGATTGATCTGGGTTTGACTGAGGCGACTTGCCGACTTGACACGACTCTCTGCTTCCAAATGAAAACCAGCAGCACACTGAGAGGGGTTGAACCAACACGTTGAAAACCAACGGCAGGTTTAACAAATAAGAAACATAAAAGGGGACCGAATTCTTTTCATCTGGGCCTTCAGAATAACTTGGTGATGGAAAGCAGCAGACAAACTAAATGAAATCATTCAAGGTGCCTGTTTATGCAGATCCCCTGTGGATTAACCTGAACATGCAGCAAATATTTGTTCATGTGGATCTTTAAACCTCTGAACTCTGAGCGGTTTCTGGGCACTTTTGCTGCGATCACATTTCTCCTCACTGTAGCTCATGTTTTACTGCATATATGAGATCCTGAACCTCTATGGAAACAGAACAACCATGAACAGAAGGAAAGAGAACCCAGAAATGTCTTCAGGGCAGAATGAAGCAGCACAAAGTCAGAAACAAACAAAACAGAATAACATAAGGGTTGCAGTCCTTGTCAAAATTTGGGGAAAAAATGGAATCAACATGCACAATATTGTTCATATCATAGTTTGAACAACAAAACTAAGTCATAGAAACAGTCATTGGTATCCTGGATATTTTGTTCTGTTGTGTTTGTCCAAAATGAGTCAAAAATTGTCTAAAATACCTCTAACTTATCCAGATTGTCTTTAAAGTTTCCAAAAAGGAAAAAAAATTGCCCAGAATGATGACAAAATTGGCCAAAACATATAAAGTTTTCTCAAAATGACTTAAAATGTTTTAAAATGGCTCCATTTGTTCAAAATGACTCAAAAATAATCCCAAACAAGTTCAAGATTAACCAAAATCACAATCAAACCGTCAAAAACACATTTGAAAACAACAAGATCCTCAGAGGGCGGAGCTAGAGAGCAGTGATTGGTCAGACCATAGATACTATAGAAGACAGCTTGCTAGCGGATCTAGTCTATGTATATCTATGGTCGCCACGTCTGCTAGCATCTCTGGCTGCTGTTGACCTGGTTTTTGGAGTAAAACACGGTAAGAAGATAAATGCTTCTAACCAGTAGCGTTGTTTTGTTGTACGTTGTCAGCGACTTGTGAAG
Source organism: Amphiprion clarkii (assembly GCA_027123335.1). Lineage (NCBI taxonomy): Eukaryota > Metazoa > Chordata > Actinopteri > Pomacentridae > Amphiprion > Amphiprion clarkii. The sequence goes on from CM049571.1 coordinate 38,324,646, forward strand.
AGTTGTGTTTTGTTGTGTTTGAGCAGTTGGTCCGGACGCGTTAGCTAGCTAAGCGGCTAAGTTAGCTAGCGGGCTAACACAGGTGGCTAACACCGCTGAACACCTGTTAGTTGCTGCAGCAGCTACCTGTCATCTCTGACTGAGGGTTTAGTTTTTGTTGAGCCGATTTACACGTAGAAACTTTGTTCAGGAAGATTTCTCAGTAGCTCAGAGGACAGGCTGCTTTTTACACAACCTTGGAAGAGAATGTCTGTCAATGCTTTCAGCAGAATTTAGAAACACAACACTTCCTAAACAGATATTCTGAGGCTGTGAGGTTGAACGTTTGAGAGTCTATCAGTGTGTTTGTTTGTGGTCTTTCTGTTTCTAGGTGGAAGCTGAATTAGTGAGGATGACTCCTGCTCCTGTCATCTCTAAGCTCCTCCCACATCTTTACCTGCACATGAGGAAAATCACTCCTGTAGAATGCAGGTATGTTTGTCATTATTATAAAAAGATGTTGCCTGGTGACCTGTCAGAAACCCATCATACAGAGTCAGCCAAAATAATGTTTACACACATCAGGAAAAGAAAAACTAGCATAAATATTTCAATACCAAATTTATTCAGACATCAGGAGATTAATAAAAGTTATCTTTGGCCTCTACAATTACAAGAGGTGCTCAAAGTGGAGGCCACTGGCTTCCAGACATTTCTGTTGTTGTAGACGTCACTTGTTGATGCTCCATTCATGAGGGTAGCGCCATCTGTTGGGAAAACATCGTACAACAGGACACAGAGTTACCGTGATTTGATCAAACTTAGAAAGAGGAATCTATATGTGTAGAAGTACTGATACAAATGAAATATTTATAAAAGTTTTTCTTTTCCTGATGTGTGTTTACATTATTTTGGTTGACTCTGACTCTGTGAACTTAATGAGAACAAAACTGTCATTTAATTGTTGCTCTGAAAGCTTCTTTAGTGAAAACCAGCTGGTGTTCTGCTTTGAAACAAACTGCTGTTGAGGTCTGTGTTTTTAGGTTTAACCCCACAGTTTCTGAATGAACTGATAGTTTGTTTTTTCCTGATCAATGTGGACGTTCTAATTGATGGTAACATTTACTGATCATATAATCAGCATGACAATATAACAGTAGAACATTCTGACCACCTGACTAATACTGTGTTGGTCCCTTTATGCTGCTAAAACTCCTCTGACCCAGTGGTTCATCAGAACCTCTGGGGATCCTGTGGATCCTGTGGATCCTGTGGTTGCAGGGTGGGTCCTACCTAGACCAGGCTGATCCTGGACCATCCCACAGATGCTCCATCAGATCTGGATGTGGGGAGTGTGGAACCCAGGTGAACAGCTGAGCTCTGTCGTGTTCCTCGGACCACTCCTGAGCAGTTTTAGTTTGTCCTGCTGAGGGTGGCAGCTGGCATCAAGGACTGCTGTTGCCATGGAGACTAGGGGGTTGTTTGTCCTGCAGTGTTTAGGTGGTGGTACATGTCAAACATCCACATGAACGTCAAGGTTTCCCAGCAGAACGTTGCATTAGAACAAGATGATGGATGTTGTTGTCTTCAGCTGTCAGTGGTCAGAATGTTGTGGCTGATCGGTGGATCTGTCTGCCTTTACTCTGACATCCAGAGTTATACAAAAGTGGAGTATGTGTGCAGTGCAGAAGAGATTTACTTTATTGGATGCAGTTTTAGTGGTTCCATCAGAGAAAATCATATCCATATACAGATTTTTATTAATTCCAGGGCTGGTTCAGTAAAGATTATAATAATAACTACATCAGATAATTCTTTGTTGCAGTTGGAATTTTGCAGACTGAGAGATGGTTGAGAAGGTTTCAGTTCTTGTTTCAGCAAAATATGTTATAATAGAAGATTTTTATTGTCATTGTACATGAAATTATCTGCAAACCAGCAAAGTGCATCAGTCTGAGGTATCTAAAAATAAATAAGTAAAGAAAAATGCTTCTAAAGCCAATAATAAACAGAATATTTTGAGGGAATATTCTAAAAAGGAAAGAAAAGCTCCATTCTCACTCCTCTCAGGATAAACTGTCATTAAAATTGACTTTAAATTTAGCTTCAACACGAGATAAAAACATTTACTTTCATTACTGATGTTGTCAAGTTTTAATAAAGTTCATGCTACTTTTATGAAATGATGAAAGTGAATAAATTGTATTTGTGTGATCTGTGTTTGATTTCTGTCTTTTCTCCTGTCATCCAGATGTTCAGAGGGAGATGATGCCACATCTGGTCCAGCTGATGGAAGGTCTTGAAGTTCTCTGACTGGCCTGGACTGAAGATGGTCGTCTCACTGGATTTAAGGTTCAGATGCTCAGTAACAAACTCCACCAATGAGCCAACAGGGAAGCTTTAGGTTTATTAAATGTTGCTATGAAGGTTTCACTGTTTTTCTTTGTGAATGCAATGAGCTCCAACTGAAACTTGAATTAGAACTAAGTAAATAAATCCTTCCATCTGAAAGCATTTAGTTGCATTAATAACCTCATAACATTCTAATTTTTATTCCAGTCTTGGTTGGAAATAGAATCTCTGTATTGATTCAGGTAAAAACTGAACTTCACAGCATGTTGGAGCAAAACAACCAGATGAAAACTGTGATGGTGTTGGATTGTCAGACCGTAATGTTGCAGCTCAAAGCAGCTTTTCTAGCTCAGTTCATTCTGACATTCAGCTATGAATCAACACAGCAGATGGTGATCCATGCTGTGGAAGTCTCACATCTCCTGATTTAATGGAGCTGCTTTGCACTTTTTACACTGTTTATTCACCAACACTTTATTTAATAAGTCCCATCTAGTTTTTATGAGGAATGTGATGTTTTAATTTCTCTGTGAATAACTGCAGTCTAATGGAACAGCTGGAATTGTAACATCTGTCCTGATCTTGATCATGAAGTATTGATCACAATACTGATGGTCAGCAGTCATCCCTGAAGTTTTACATTCAAATCTTTACTTGTGTTGTGAACTTTGGTAAGAAGCAGAAACTTTAGCGTTGCCATGGATACATGAGTGTTAAATTCTGTCCATGTTTCCATTTAGGGAAATGCAGTCCAGCAGATGAGTTTGTTTTTACTGCCAGCTACCATTCAGTCTGAGATATTAAGAATAAATAAATGTGCATAATGTGGAAATGAACAGATTTTATTTTTATTTATTCCTACAGCTGCTGTATGTAAAGTTCCAGAATGTGGAGGAATTTAGTCTCACAATCACAGACAATAAATATCTAAAAGTCGGATTATTGTTGTTTATCAGAACAACACAAAAAGATTAATGTTAGAAATATTCCAGTTAAGACTCTAGAATATCAGGATTTATGTAAATTTACCTCAATAATATGAATGTTCAGGTTAAGATTGTGCAGTGATATTTATTATGTAAGTTTAGCTGAATAAAGTTTATTATTTATTATTTAAATTGACATCATTATTATAATATTTAGGGTCAGACCCTACAGTATTGAGATTAAGAAATCAAATATTCTATAAAATGTAAATACACTGAACTCATCTGGATATATTTAGGTGAGACTCTACAATATTATCTGACACAAATCTATCTAAATCAGAATTTTAATCATTTTTACTCCAAACATTTACTGGACTGGTTTAAATATTAAAATCACTCCTTTCTAATCCTCTGCTGTACGTTCAAACCTGAGGCCTTAAATAGAAACACACAAGTATCTGATTGAAGGAACTTCTGCAGAGTCCTGGTTCCAGAACATGATGATAGAATTATAGACAAACTTTAACAAAAGCTGCCTGAGAGTTTACAGGTTTTTATGTTGGATTTCTTCAGTAATTTCATGAGAATTATCAGCAATAATCAAGTGTTCATTTGATGAACTTCATTTCCTAAAACATCCAGAATTGGAGCTCATATCTTTGGCAGCTGTAAAGTTTCTGCTCCTTCAAAGTTCACAACACAATGAATGAGTTCCTAAAACACTCTCAATGCTGGAGAGCGTTTGATGCTGAAGCAGTGACCAGTTTTTCTGTTTCTTCTCTGGAGATGCACAATGAGGGACGTCTGCAGAGACTGAGAAAGAGTCTCACCACATCCTGACATGAGGAAAAAGACTTTATTGAAGACTACAATGAGAAAAACTATCAGACAGCAGACGGCTGCATTCAAGGTGAGATCTGAACATTTGATCTGGAACAGGAATTCAATAACGGCAGCATGAGCTTCATTTCAGTCTGTAGCTGCTGAATTCATGGATGAATCATCTGGCACTAGAGAGGAAGACCATCAAACATCCACGTCAGCTGATGGAGGTCCAAGAGTCTCACCCAACAACCAACCTACAGAGTGAAGACCTCCAATCTGATTGGACGGCCTCCTATTCAGCCACATGTGTGAACAAATGCCTCTGAGCTGATTTGTTTTCTAAAATAAATCTAGTTTGAGTCCTAATCTCTGCCTGTGTTTGCTTCTTTACGCTGCTGTTAACAGTTTAGGCTGTTAGATTGTTCCAGACAAGTACAAGATTCTTCAGAGCCGTTTTACCACGAGCCTGACAGGAAGAACTCCAACAGCTACTGAATGTTCCTGTGGTTCCCTCAAGGCTACAGGAGGAGTCCTACGAGGACGAGCCGGTCCACCTGATGGCGGCCAGTCGCTGCGGTTCAAAGCCAACACCGACTACGTGGACTTCTACTGGACCACACGGAGGCCTTCAAACCGGACCAACAAGTTCAGCGACTCCCCGACTCGTGGGTCTGAGGACGCCGCCGAGCCTCGGTCCAGCCGGCCATCTGTCTGTGGGTGTTTGAGTGCTGAGAGGTTTGTGGATGCATGTGAACGTTCTGTGTTGAAACAGCAGCTTTGGACTCAGTAACGCCGGGAAAAACCAAGAGCTCCTTTATTTGTGACTTCCACTAAAAAAACTGAAGAAAATATGTTTGCCAGGGTTCTGACTGATAACAGATTATTAAATAATGAAAATAATCCTTTAAATATTCCTTTGAACAATCCTTTTAGGTCTACATTTCCTTTACACTGACTTCTTGGTAAATGTACAAGTATTTTGGGTGGAATATACCATTAAGCCCAGTGTTCAATGGTTCTTCTGGGAATATACCATTAAACCAACCTTTTAGGTAAATGTTCCAGGATGTTGGGTAGAATATACCATCAGATCAACCTTTTAGGTCTACATTGGAAGATTTTAGAGTAGAATATTACTCCAAACCATCCTTTAGGTCTACATTTAAGGTGGAATACTCCTTTAAACCAAGATTTTTTGGTCTACATCGAAGGATTTTAGGTGGAATATTCCTTTGAATGAACTTTTTAAGTTTATGTTCAAGGATGTTGGGTGGAATATACCATCAGACCAACCTCCAAGGTCGACAGTAGTGAATTTTAGGTGGAATATACCATTAAACTCACCTTTTAGGTCTACATTGGAGGATTTTTAGGTGGAATGTTCTTCCAAACTGTCTTTTAGTCTACATTTAAGGATGTTTAGGATGGTGTATTCTTCCAAACCAACTTCTCAGGTCTACATTTCAGGTGGAATATTCCTTTAAACCAACCTAAACTTCATGTTTTCATCATTATCAAGTGAGAAACCTCAATCCAGACTCCTCATAATGACGTTTGAGATTTATGCTGCTGTTATTTGTTTAGTCCAGACTAAATGACAGAAATCCACAACTGTAATTTTATTTCAGGACTCGGTTATTAAATGTTAAAACAATCCATGTGACTCTAAAAACTCAACAGCTTTACAAACTCTCAGATTAAACTCTCCACAAGGATCCAAAATAAGTTGGACTTCTACATGAGAGCTTTAATTATTCTTCATCTACTTCCTGAAAAGTTTGGTCAATAAAAAAGACAAAAACTAATATTTTCAGCTGAACTAAAGACAGACTTTGTGATGTTTCTGCTGACATGTTGTGTTGTTGTAAACTTCCTCTTTCAAATAAATATCCTCCTAACCCCCTGGAAACCAGCGTTTGTCCTGTTTTTGTGTTGCTCCTCTGTGACCCTAGACAGCCGGGTCCTAATGTTTTTGGAGCAACACACCATACTATGACGTTTTTACAATGATGGTTCTACTATGGAACCAGTTTGACATGTTCAGGTGTTCTTTGTGTGAAAACTCAGAGATTTCAGGGATCAGAAGGTGGTTTTCAACTTTCTTTGTTTACTTTCTGCTTCAACTTTAAATTTCCTTCACTAACCCCGCCCTCTGGACTTCCAGGAAGCTGTGTTCCTATTGGCTGTCCAGGTGGCTGCTTGGTGTTATCAGGAACACCTGAGCAGCTCAGTGTCTTCCTGCTTTGTTTAGCTGCAGACAAACATTTCCTCTGTTTCTCTTCACCAGTGAACTGGGTTTGGCTCCGTTGCTTTAGTTTGTTCTTTAGGCGTTGGCTTGCAGCTTCCAGCAGTAAAATCATCTTTAATGTGTTTCTTGGTGTGTTTTAGGGCTTTGTACTGGATAGTTGTCTTGGTAAATGAGGTTCTTTAGCCACAGTTGGCACATGGTGTTAATGTGTGCAGTGATTAGTGGATTTGCTGCAGCTGAGTTGTGTCTTTATCTTGGCTGTAGTGAGTCTTCAGAGGTTTTTGGTCAGACACATTCTGTATTCTTGTTTGTGAACCAGCGTTGGTTGTCCAGAAGGTAAGAGTTCCTGTCCTGATTCTGTTTAAAGAGGTTCTCTGGTAGGCTGCAGGAGACTTTAGTGTTTGGGTTGTGCTAGTTTGGTTTTTGTATGGTTTCATTTGGACGACTATCTTGAGGCCCCTCCATGTGGTTTAGTGAGGTTTTCTGGAACAGTTCTACAAAGCAACCTGCAGCAGAAGAGACTTTGAGAGTTTTTAGGAAGTTCTGGAGACCAGACTTTAGAGCAGCAGAAACATTTGTCAGCAGTTTGAGCAGGAGAAGGTGAGCTTCAGAGTAGAAATGAGACGGAAACCTTCTTGACCCGTGTGGTGAGGTCCTGTACCAAGAGTTTGAGCAGGTTGTGAAGAGTCTGTAGTTCATTGGTCTGAAAGCACAAGAAGAGTCGACTCATTAAAGGAGAAAACAGGAGATATTGTTGGTTCTTCTGTCGCTCTGCAGTTTCCAGTTTCCTTAGACTGAATATCAAGTTTATATTTTAAATGATTTCCCATGTGAGCCCAAGAAGACTTCAATAAACTCCCTCCATCCCCTGAACACAACATATTTTATTACCATGTTAAATCTTTTGTAAAATATGTTTTTGAGTTTTAATCATAGTTTTAGCATAGTTTTTCCTCTTTGCTTGTTTAGTTTTGTCATCTGTGTGAAAGGTGCTAAACAAATAAAGTTGAATTGATAAAGTGAATAATTGACTAACTCATGATTGTGACAACAGAAGTATTTTCATTGTGATTTAAGGGTTTGTTTCATTTTTAAGGTTGGGGTTAAAATCTTGACAGAAAAAAAGATTAAAGAAATAAACTACATTAAAAAAGCAACTAAATCAAAGGAAAAAAGCATTTAATACAATAAAACTTTTATGAAGATAAACATTAAAAACAATTAAATTATATTAAACAGACAAAACATTTAATTAGATAATTAAAGAGAAGATACAAAACATGTAATTCTGAAAAAAATTCAAACAAAAATATTAAACATTAAAGATGAAATATTTTAGAAAATTAAACATTTAAAAAAATACAATTAAACAAGAGGATTATTACACATTTAAAAAAATACAAAACATTTAATTAGATTATTAAACCTTTAAAATGACAAAACATTTAATTAAAAATTTAAATGTTTAATTAGAAAATTAAATCTTAAAGACCATAAAACTTTAAATAGGAATTAAACAGAAAATAAAATGAAGCATTTAAAAAGAAAATTAAACATTAAAAGGTGGTAAAATGTTTAAAATGAAAAACCTTAAAGATTTAATCGAAAAATTAAACATTGGGAAAGAAAAGGACATTTTTCAAACAAGCCGATAAAACATTTGAAAAAACAACAATTAAACATTAAAAAGACAAAACATTTTGAAATCAAATCAGACATTAGAAAAGAATAAAAGGTGAGAAAAGAGCAAAACTAAACATTTAGGAAGAATCAAACTAAAGACAAAACATTTGAAAAGACACCAGTTAGACTTTATAAGATCAAATTAAACAGAAGAGACAATAAAACAATCAAAAAGAGCAAAAACAGATAAAGAGCTTAAAGCATTTTCTAGTCTGAAATGAAAACATCAAGTTGTTTCTTCAAACATTTCCTCTTTCTATGTTCTTGGTTTGATTGTGGACAGATTTACTAAGAACTCATTTCAGAAAACTGCTTTCCAGATAAAGTCTACTAGTAGTTGAAGGCATTTATCAAACTAATGTTACCTTCTGATCTCCACAAACTTTACTGTTCAGTGAAGAGAATCAAAGTTTGTTGAGGATTTCTAAAAAACCCACAGGTGAAGGTCTGAGAAGAACTCAGATGGATGGTCTAAATGTGAAATCAAGACTCATGGTCACAAGTTTTAAGGCTTCTGTTAACCATAAAGTTCAAACTAACAGAGAAGTACTGAGAAACTTTTAAAATTTCAGTCCTCAGACTGTCTGAAGGTTCAAACTAACAGGGAACTACTCAAGAACTTTAAGGTTTTCAGTCCTCAGACTGTCTGAAGGTTCAAACTAACAGAGAAGTACTGAGAAACTTTTAAAATTTCAGCCCTCAGACTTTCTGAAGGTTCACTCTAACAGAGAACTACTCAGGAACTTAGAAGATATCAGTCCTTGGACTGTCTGAAAGTTAAATCTACCAGAGAACTACTGTGGGACTTAGAAGAATTCAGCCCTCAGACTGTGTGAAAGCTCAGGTCCTGAGGACTCGGGAGGTGTGGAGGCTTTGGAAAGTCTTGGAACTGAGGGTTCCACCCTCCAGCACAGGCTGAAGTCCCACCTCCTGAGAAAAACGGGCGAGAAAAGAGAAAGTTAAAAAAAAAAACTCGAAAACGACAAAAAATAGATGATAAATGCGCAAAAAAAACTAAAATTAGTATCTGAGCGAGTAGCTCAGGAGGATAAGAGGATAGACTAGTAACTGGAAGGTCGCCGGTTCAAGACCGGCCAGCGGCAGTTTTCTTTCTTTGTCTTTGTCAGAATTTTGAGAAAATTTAAGAAGTGTCTGGTCTTGAACCCGGACCTGCAGCTCCATAGGCAAATCCTTAACTCACTGAGCTACAGATCATATAAAAAGAAATAAATTCGTCCTCCCTTTGACATCGTAGTTGCTGATGTCACCACATGGGCGGAGCCAAGGCGGAGTCTGGGTGGAGTCAGGGCGGAGAGTAGGCGGGGAGGTGGGTGGAGTAGAGGGGCGGGAGGCCGCTACCCACCTCCCCGCCTACTCTCCGCCCTGACTCCACCCAGACTCCCCCACCACACCTTCCCCCGCCCGACGAGTTTTTCGAGTCTCCACGAGTTCTTCGAGTCTCCACAGGTTTTCCCGAGTTTCTGGACTTTCCACCAGGTCAGAGGCAGAACAACTTGTCATGAAGAGGTGTTGAAGTCAGCCAGGATGGAGTGACTTTTTACAGCGACTAGAAGGAAGACGACTAGAAGAGCAGGTCTTTAACCACCATCCATAAAATCCATGGGGTCGCTCCAGAGAAATGAAGGAAGGTCAACTTTTATCAACCTCCATCCAGATGTTCAACTTGATATCTTTACTTTGAGATTTTTAGCACCACAAACCTTTAGTATCACACTTTATTATCATTTATTAGGACTTTAATGGAATCAACCAGCACATTTAGTTTTTCTTGACAAATTTTATTCTTGTCGTCGTGGGACTGCAGTATTTAAAATTCTTCCTTCTATTTGACCTCATGTTTATTAGTTTTAGTGGAGAAACTTATTTTAATTGTCCATTAGTCTCTTAAAAACCAAATAATAAATTGGATGAGTCAAGAGCTTTAAATTTCTTACTTTGTCATATTTTTAAAAAGTACAAAAAGTATAAAAATAAAGCGTCTTGAGACAATTTGACCTGTAACTGGTGTTATATGAATAAAATTGAATCAAACTGTATGTATCTTAAAACGCCTTACTATACTATGTCGAAAAAAAATTCGATTTTTCAAACATGTTGCAAAAACGTGCCATATGATGAAATAATGCAAAGGAGGCCGTGAAAAACACTCCAGAAAGGTTTTCTTTGAAAAAAAAATCATCATGAATTTTGGCGCGAAAAAAACGCCTTACTATACTATGTCGAAAAAAAATTCGATTTTTCAAACATGTTGCAAAAACGTGCCATATGATGAAATAATGCAAAGGAGGCCGTGAAAAACACTCCAGAAAGGTTTTCTTTGAAAAAAAAATCATCATGAATTTTGGCGCGAAAAAAACGCCTTACTATACTATGTCGAAAAAAAATTCGATTTTTCAAACATGTTGCAAAAACGTGCCATATGATGAAATAATGCAAAGGAGGCCGTGAAAAACACTCCAGAAAGGTTTTCTTTGAAAAAAAAATCATCATGAATTTTGGCGCGAAAAAAACGCCTTACTATACTATGTCGAAAAAAAATTTGATTTTTCAAACATGTTGCAAAAACGTGCCATATGATGAAATAATGTAAAGGAGGCCGTGAAAAACACTCCAGAAAGGTTTTCTTTGAAAAAAAAATCATCATGAATTTTGGCGCGAAAAAAACGCCTTACTATACTATGTCGAAAAAAAATTTGATTTTTCAAACATGTTGCAAAAACGTGCCATATGATGAAATAATGTAAAGGAGGCCGTGAAAAACACTCCAGAAAGGTTTTCTTTGAAAAAAAAATCATCATGAATTTTGGCGCGAAAAAAACGCCTTACTATACTATGTCGAAAAAAAATTCGACTTTTCAAACATGTTGCAAAAACGTGCCATATGATGAAATAATGCAAAGGAGGCCGTGAAAAACACTCCAGAAAGGTTTTCTTTGAAAAAAAAATCATCATGAATTTTGGCGCGAAAAAAACGCCTTACTATACTATGTCGAAAAAAAATTCGATTTTTCAAACATGTTGCAAAAACGTGCCATATGATGAAATAATGTAAAGGAGGCCGTGAAAAACACTCCAGAAAGGTTTTCTTTGAAAAAAAAATCATCATGAATTTTGGCGCGAAAAAAACGCCTTACTATACTATGTCGAAAAAAAATTCGACTTTTCAAACATGTTGCAAAAACGTGCCATATGATGAAATAATGCAAAGGAGGCCGTGAAAAACACTCCAGAAAGGTTTTCTTTGAAAAAAAAATCATCATGAATTTTGGCGCGAAAAAAACGCCTTACTATACTATGTCGAAAAAAAATTCGATTTTTCAAACATGTTGCAGAAACGTGCCATATGATGAAATAATGTAAAGGAGGCCGTGAAAAACACTCCAGAAAGGTTTTCTTTGAAAAAAAAATCATCATGAATTTTGGCGCGAAAAAAACGCCTTACTATACTATGTCGAAAAAAAATTCGATTTTTCAAACATGTTGCAAAAGCGTGCCATATGATGAAATAATGTAAAGGAGGCCGTGAAAAACACTCCAGAAAGGTTTTCTTTGAAAAAAAAATCATCATGAATTTTGGCGCGAAAAAAACGCCTTACTATACTATGTCGAAAAAAAATTTGATTTTTCAAACATGTTGCAAAAACGTGCCATATGATGAAATAATGTAAAGGAGGCCGTGAAAAACACTCCAGAAAGGTTTTCTTTGAAAAAAAAATCATCATGAATTTTGGCGCGAAAAAAACGCCTTACTATACTATGTCGAAAAAAAATTCGATTTTTCAAACATGTTGCAAAAACGTGCCATATGATGAAATAATGTAAAGGAGGCCGTGAAAAACACTCCAGAAAGGTTTTCTTTGAAAAAAAAATCATCATGAATTTTGGCGCGAAAAAAACGCCTTACTATACTATGTCGAAAAAAAATTCGATTTTTCAAACATGTTGCAAAAACGTGCCATATGATGAAATAATGTAAAGGAGGCCGTGAAAAACACTCCAGAAAGGTTTTCTTTGAAAAAAAAATCATCATGAATTTTGGCGCGAAAAAAACGCCTTACTATACTATGTCGAAAAAAAATTCGATTTTTCAAACATGTTGCAAAAACGTGCCATATGATGAAATAATGTAAAGGAGGCCGTGAAAAACACTCCAGAAAGGTTTTCTTTGAAAAAAAAAATCATCATGAATTTTGGCGCGAAAAAAAACGCCTTACTATACTATGTCGAAAAAAAATTCGATTTTTCAAACATGTTGCAAAAACGTGCCATATGATGAAATAATGCAAAGGAGGCCGTGAAAAACACTCCAGAAAGGTTTTCTTTGAAAAAAAAATCATCATGAATTTTGGCGCGAAAAAAACGCCTTACTATACTATGTCGAAAAAAAATTCGATTTTTCAAACATGTTGCAAAAACATGCCATATGATGAAATAATGTAAAGGAGGCCGTGAAAAACACTCCAGAAAGGTTTTCTTTGAAAAAAAAATCATCATGAATTTTGGCGCGAAAAAAACGCCTTACTATACTATGTCGAAAAAAAATTTGACTTTTCAAACATGTTGCAAAAACGTGCCATATCATGAAATAATGCAAAGGAGGCCGTGAAAAACACTCCAGAAAGGTTTTCTTTGAAAAAAAAATCATCATGAATTTTGGCGCGAAAAAAACGCCTTACTATACTATGTCGAAAAAAAATTCGATTTTTCAAACATGTTGCAAAAACGTGCCATATGATGAAATAATGCAAAGGAGGCCGTGAAAAACACTCCAGAAAGGTTTTCTTTGAAAAAAAAATCATCATGAATTTTGGCGCCAAAAAAACGCCTTACTATACTGTGTCGAAAAAAAATTCGATTTTTCAAACATGTTGCAAAAACGTGCCATATGATGAAATAATGTAAAGGAGGCCGTGAAAAACACTCCAGAAAGGTTTTCTTTGAAAAAAAAATCATCATGAATTTTGGCGCGAAAAAAACGCCTTACTATACTATGTCGAAAAAAAATTCGATTTTTCAAACATGTTGCAAAAACGTGCCATATGATGAAATAATGCAAAGGAGGCCGTGAAAAACACTCCAGAAAGGTTTTCTTTGAAAAAAAAATCATCATGAATTTTGGCGCGAAAAAAACGCCTTACTATACTATGTCGAAAAAAAATTCGACTTTTCAAACATGTTGCAAAAACGTGCCATATGATGAAATAATGCAAAGGAGGCCGTGAAAAACACTCCAGAAAGGTTTTCTTTGAAAAAAAAATCATCATGAATTTTGGCGCGAAAAAAACGCCTTACTATACTATGTCGACAAAAAATTTGATTTTTCAAACATGTTGCAAAAACGTGCCATATGATGAAATAATGTAAAGGAGGCCGTGAAAAACACTCCAGAAAGGTTTTCTTTGAAAAAAAAATCATCATGAATTTTGGCGCGAAAAAAACGCCTTACTATACTATGTCGAAAAAAAATTCGATTTTTCAAACATGTTGCAAAAACGTGCCATATGATGAAATAATGCAAAGGAGGCCGTGAAAAACACTCCAGAAAGGTTTTCTTTGAAAAAAAAATCATCATGAATTTTGGCGCGAAAAAAACGCCTTACTATACTATGTCGAAAAAAAATTCGATTTTTCAAACATGTTGCAAAAACGTGCCATATGATGAAATAATGCAAAGGAGGCCGTGAAAAACACTCCAGAAAGGTTTTCTTTGAAAAAAAAATCATCATGAATTTTGGCGCGAAAAAAACGCCTTACTATACTATGTCGAAAAAAAATTCGATTTTTCAAACATGTTGCAAAAACGTGCCATATGATGAAATAATGTAAAGGAGGCCGTGAAAAACACTCCAGAAAGGTTTTCTTTGAAAAAAAAATCATCATGAATTTTGGCGCGAAAAAAACGCCTTACTATACTATGTCGAAAAAAAATTCGATTTTTCAAACATGTTGCAAAAACGTGCCATATGATGAAATAATGCAAAGGAGGCCGTGAAAAACACTCCAGAAAGGTTTTCTTTGAAAAAAAAATCATCATGAATTTTGGCGCGAAAAAAACGCCTTACTATACTATGTCGAAAAAAAATTGATTTTTCAAACATGTTGCAAAAACGTGCCATATGATGAAATAATGTAAAGGAGGCCGTGAAAAACACTCCAGAAAGGTTTTCTTTGAAAAAAAAATCATCATGAATTTTGGCGCGAAAAAAACGCCTTACTATACTATGTCGAAAAAAAATTCGATTTTTCAAACATGTTGCAAAAACGTGCCATATGATGAAATAATGCAAAGGAGGCCGTGAAAAACACTCCAGAAAGGTTTTCTTTGAAAAAAAAATCATCATGAATTTTGGCGCGAAAAAAACGCCTTACTATACTATGTCGAAAAAAAATTCGATTTTTCAAACATGTTGCAAAAACGTGCCATATGATGAAATAATGCAAAGGAGGCCGTGAAAAACACTCCAGAAAGGTTTTCTTTGAAAAAAAAATCATCATGAATTTTGGCGCGAAAAAAACGCCTTACTATACTATGTCGAAAAAAAATTCGACTTTTCAAACATGTTGCAAAAACGTGCCATATGATGAAATAATGCAAAGGAGGCCGTGAAAAACACTCCAGAAAGGTTTTCTTTGAAAAAAAAATCATCATGAATTTTGGCGCGAAAAAAACGCCTTACTATACTATGTCGAAAAAAAATTCGATTTTTCAAACATGTTGCAAAAACGTGCCATATGATGAAATAATGCAAAGGAGGCCGTGAAAAACACTCCAGAAAGGTTTTCTTTGAAAAAAAAATCATCATGAATTTTGGCGCGAAAAAAACGCCTTACTATACTATGTCGAAAAAAAATTCGATTTTTCAAACATGTTGCAAAAACGTGCCATATGATGAAATAATGCAAAGGAGGCCGTGAAAAACACTCCAGAAAGGTTTTCTTTGAAAAAAAAATCATCATGAATTTTGGCGCGAAAAAAACGCCTTACTATACTATGTCGAAAAAAAATTCGATTTTTCAAACATGTTGCAAAAACGTGCCATATGATGAAATAATGCAAAGGAGGCCGTGAAAAACACTCCAGAAAGGTTTTCTTTGAAAAAAAAATCATCATGAATTTTGGCGCGAAAAAAACGCCTTACTATACTATGTCGAAAAAAAATTCGATTTTTCAAACATGTTGCAAAAACGTGCCATATGATGAAATAATGCAAAGGAGGCCGTGAAAAACACTCCAGAAAGGTTTTCTTTGAAAAAAAAATCATCATGAATTTTGGCGCGAAAAAAACGCCTTACTATACTATGTCGAAAAAAAATTCGATTTTTCAAACATGTTGCAAAAACGTGCCATATGATGAAATAATGCAAAGGAGGCCATGAAAAACACTCCAGAAAGGTTTTCTTTGAAAAAAAAATCATCATGAATTTTGGCGCGAAAAAAACGCCTTACTATACTATGTCGAAAAAAAATTCGACTTTTCAAACATGTTGCAAAAACGTGCCATATGATGAAATAATGCAAAGGAGGCCGTGAAAAACACTCCAGAAAGGTTTTCTTTGAAAAAAAAATCATCATGAATTTTGGCGCGAAAAAAACGCCTTACTATACTATGTCGAAAAAAAATTCGATTTTTCAAACATGTTGCAAAAACGTGCCATATGATGAAATAATGCAAAGGAGGCCGTGAAAAACACTCCAGAAAGGTTTTCTTTGAAAAAAAAATCATCATGAATTTTGGCGCGAAAAAAACGCCTTACTATACTATGTCGAAAAAAAATTCGATTTTTCAAACATGTTGCAAAAACGTGCCATATGATGAAATAATGCAAAGGAGGCCGTGAAAAACACTCCAGAAAGGTTTTCTTTGAAAAAAAAATCATCATGAATTTTGGCGCGAAAAAAACGCCTTACTATACTATGTCGAAAAAAAATTCGATTTTTCAAACATGTTGCAAAAACGTGCCATATGATGAAATAATGCAAAGGAGGCCGTGAAAAACACTCCAGAAAGGTTTTCTTTGAAAAAAAAATCATCATGAATTTTGGCGCGAAAAAAACGCCTTACTATACTATGTCGAAAAAAAATTCGATTTTTCAAACATGTTGCAAAAACGTGCCATATGATGAAATAATGCAAAGGAGGCCGTGAAAAACACTCCAGAAAGGTTTTCTTTGAAAAAAAAATCATCATGAATTTTGGCGCGAAAAAAACGCCTTACTATACTATGTCGAAAAAAAATTCGATTTTTCAAACATGTTGCAAAAACGTGCCATATGATGAAATAATGTAAAGGAGGCCGTGAAAAACACTCCAGAAAGGTTTTCTTTGAAAAAAAAATCATCATGAATTTTGGCGCGAAAAAAACGCCTTACTATACTATGTCGAAAAAAAATTCGATTTTTCAAACATGTTGCAAAAACGTGCCATATGATGAAATAATGCAAAGGAGGCCGTGAAAAACACTCCAGAAAGGTTTTCTTTGAAAAAAAAATCATCATGAATTTTGGCGCGAAAAAAACGCCTTACTATACTATGTCGAAAAAAAATTCGATTTTTCAAACATGTTGCAAAAACGTGCCATATGATGAAATAATGCAAAGGAGGCCGTGAAAAACACTCCAGAAAGGTTTTCTTTGAAAAAAAAATCATCATGAATTTTGGCGCGAAAAAAACGCCTTACTATACTATGTCGAAAAAAAATTCGATTTTTCAAACATGTTGCAAAAACGTGCCATATGATGAAATAATGCAAAGGAGGCCGTGAAAAACACTCCAGAAAGGTTTTCTTTGAAAAAAAAATCATCATGAATTTTGGCGCGAAAAAAACGCCTTACTATACTATGTCGAAAAAAAATTCGATTTTTCAAACATGTTGCAAAAACGTGCCATATGATGAAATAATGCAAAGGAGGCCGTGAAAAACACTCCAGAAAGGTTTTCTTTGAAAAAAAAATCATCATGAATTTTGGCGCGAAAAAAACGCCTTACTATACTATGTCGAAAAAAAATTCGATTTTTCAAACATGTTGCAAAAACGTGCCATATGATGAAATAATGTAAAGGAGGCCGTGAAAAACACTCCAGAAAGGTTTTCTTTGAAAAAAAAATCATCATGAATTTTGGCGCGAAAAAAACGCCTTACTATACTATGTCGAAAAAAAATTCGATTTTTCAAACATGTTGCAAAAACGTGCCATATGATGAAATAATGCAAAGGAGGCCGTGAAAAACACTCCAGAAAGGTTTTCTTTGAAAAAAAAATCATCATGAATTTTGGCGCGAAAAAAACGCCTTACTATACTATGTCGAAAAAAAATTCGATTTTTCAAACATGTTGCAAAAACGTGCCATATGATGAAATAATGCAAAGGAGGCCGTGAAAAACACTCCAGAAAGGTTTTCTTTGAAAAAAAAATCATCATGAATTTTGGCGCGAAAAAAACGCCTTACTATACTATGTCGAAAAAAAATTCGATTTTTCAAACATGTTGCAAAAACGTGCCATATGATGAAATAATGCAAAGGAGGCCGTGAAAAACACTCCAGAAAGGTTTTCTTTGAAAAAAAAATCATCATGAATTTTGGCGCGAAAAAAACGCCTTACTATACTATGTCGAAAAAAAATTCGATTTTTCAAACATGTTGCAAAAACGTGCCATATGATGAAATAATGCAAAGGAGGCCGTGAAAAACACTCCAGAAAGGTTTTCTTTGAAAAAAAAATCATCATGAATTTTGGCGCGAAAAAAACGCCTTACTATACTATGTCGAAAAAAAATTCGATTTTTCAAACATGTTGCAAAAACGTGCCATATGATGAAATAATGCAAAGGAGGCCGTGAAAAACACTCCAGAAAGGTTTTCTTTGAAAAAAAAATCATCATGAATTTTGGCGCGAAAAAAACGCCTTACTATACTATGTCGAAAAAAAATTCGATTTTTCAAACATGTTGCAAAAACGTGCCATATGATGAAATAATGTAAAGGAGGCCGTGAAAAACACTCCAGAAAGGTTTTCTTTGAAAAAAAAATCATCATGAATTTTGGCGCGAAAAAAACGCCTTACTATACTATGTCGAAAAAAAATTTGATTTTTCAAACATGTTGCAAAAACGTGCCATATGATGAAATAATGTAAAGGAGGCCGTGAAAAACACTCCAGAAAGGTTTTCTTTGAAAAAAAAATCATCATGAATTTTGGCGCGAAAAAAACGCCTTACTATACTATGTCGAAAAAAAATTCGACTTTTCAAACATGTTGCAAAAACGTGCCATATGATGAAATAATGCAAAGGAGGCCGTGAAAAACACTCCAGAAAGGTTTTCTTTGAAAAAAAAATCATCATGAATTTTGGCGCGAAAAAAACGCCTTACTATACTATGTCGAAAAAAAATTCGATTTTTCAAACATGTTGCAAAAACGTGCCATATGATGAAATAATGTAAAGGAGGCCGTGAAAAACACTCCAGAAAGGTTTTCTTTGAAAAAAAAATCATCATGAATTTTGGCGCGAAAAAAACGCCTTACTACTATGTCGAAAAAAAATTCGATTTTTCAAACATGTTGCAAAAACGTGCCATATGATGAAATAATGTAAAGGAGGCCGTGAAAAACACTCCAGAAAGGTTTTCTTTGAAAAAAAAATCATCATGAATTTTGGCGCGAAAAAAACGCCTTACTATACTATGTCGAAAAAAAATTCGACTTTTCAAACATGTTGCAAAAACGTGCCATATGATGAAATAATGCAAAGGAGGCCGTGAAAAACACTCCAGAAAGGTTTTCTTTGAAAAAAAAATCATCATGAATTTTGGCGCGAAAAAAACGCCTTACTATACTATGTCGAAAAAAAATTCGACTTTTCAAACATGTTGCAAAAACGTGCCATATGATGAAATAATGCAAAGGAGGCCGTGAAAAACACTCCAGAAAGGTTTTGTTTGAAAAAAAAATCATCATGAATTTTGGCGCGAAAAAAACGCCTTACTATACTGTCGAAAAAAAATTCGATTTTTCAAACATGTTGCAAAAACGTGCCATATGATGAAATAATGCAAAGGAGGCCGTGAAAAACACTCCAGAAAGGTTTTCTTTGAAAAAAAAATCATCATGAATTTTGGCGCGAAAAAAACGCCTTACTATACTATGTCGAAAAAAAATTCGATTTTTCAAACATGTTGCAAAAACATGCCATATGATGAAATAATGTAAAGGAGGCCGTGAAAAACACTCCAGAAAGGTTTTCTTTGAAAAAAAAATCATCATGAATTTTGGCGCGAAAAAAACGCCTTACTATACTATGTCGAAAAAAAATTTGACTTTTCAAACATGTTGCAAAAACGTGCCATATGATGAAATAATGCAAAGGAGGCCGTGAAAAACACTCCAGAAAGGTTTTCTTTGAAAAAAAAATCATCATGAATTTTGGCGCGAAAAAAACGCCTGACTATACTATGTCGAAAAAAAATTCGATTTTTCAAACATGTTGCAAAAACGTGCCATATGATGAAATAATGCAAAGGAGGCCGTGAAAAACACTCCAGAAAGGTTTTCTTTGAAAAAAAAATCATCATGAATTTTGGCGCCAAAAAAACGCCTTACTATACTGTGTCGAAAAAAAATTCGATTTTTCAAACATGTTGCAAAAACGTGCCATATGATGAAATAATGCAAAGGAGGCCGTGAAAAACACTCCAGAAAGGTTTTCTTTGAAAAAAAAATCATCATGAATTTTGGCGCGAAAAAAACGCCTTACTATACTATGTCGAAAAAAAATTCGATTTTTCAAACATGTTGCAAAAACGTGCCATATGATGAAATAATGCAAAGGAGGCCATGAAAAACACTCCAGAAAGGTTTTCTTTGAAAAAAAAATCATCATGAATTTTGGCGCGAAAAAAATGCCTTACTATACTATGTCGAAAAAAAATTTGATTTTTCAAACATGTTGCAAAAACGTGCCATATGATGAAATAATGCAAAGGAGGCCATGAAAAACACTCCAGAAAGGTTTTCTTTGAAAAAAAAATCATCATGAATTTTGGCGCGAAAAAAACGCCTTACTATACTATGTCGAAAAAAAATTCGACTTTTCAAACATGTTGCAAAAACGTGCCATATGATGAAATAATGCAAAGGAGGCCGTGAAAAACACTCCAGAAAGGTTTTCTTTGAAAAAAAAATCATCATGAATTTTGGCGCGAAAAAAACGCCTTACTATACTATGTCGAAAAAAAATTCGATTTTTCAAACATGTTGCAAAAACGTGCCATATGATGAAATAATGCAAAGGAGGCCGTGAAAAACACTCCAGAAAGGTTTTCTTTGAAAAAAAAATCATCATGAATTTTGGCGCGAAAAAAACGCCTTACTATACTGTCGAAAAAAAATTCGATTTTTCAAACATGTTGCAAAAACGTGCCATATGATGAAATAATGCAAAGGAGGCCGTGAAAAACACTCCAGAAAGGTTTTCTTTGAAAAAAAAATCATCATGAATTTTGGCGCGAAAAAAACGCCTTACTATACTATGTCGAAAAAAAATTCGATTTTTCAAACATGTTGCAAAAACGTGCCATATGATGAAATAATGTAAAGGAGGCCGTGAAAAACACTCCAGAAAGGTTTTCTTTGAAAAAAAAATCATCATGAATTTTGGCGCGAAAAAAACGCCTTACTATACTATGTCGAAAAAAAATTCGATTTTTCAAACATGTTGCAAAAACGTGCCATATGATGAAATAATGTAAAGGAGGCCGTGAAAAACACTCCAGAAAGGTTTTCTTTGAAAAAAAAATCATCATGAATTTTGGCGCCAAAAAAACGCCTTACTATACTATGTCGAAAAAAAATTCGATTTTTCAAACATGTTGCAAAAACGTGCCATATGATGAAATAATGTAAAGGAGGCCGTGAAAAACACTCCAGAAAGGTTTTCTTTGAAAAAAAAATCATCATGAATTTTGGCGCGAAAAAAACGCCTTACTATACTATGTCGAAAAAAAATTCGATTTTTCAAACATGTTGCAAAAACGTGCCATATGATGAAATAATGCAAAGGAGGCCGTGAAAAACACTCCAGAAAGGTTTTCTTTGAAAAAAAAATCATCATGAATTTTGGCGCGAAAAAAACGCCTTACTATACTATGTCGAAAAAAAATTCGACTTTTCAAACATGTTGCAAAAACGTGCCATATGATGAAATAATGCAAAGGAGGCCGTGAAAAACACTCCAGAAAGGTTTTCTTTGAAAAAAAAATCATCATGAATTTTGGCGCGAAAAAAACGCCTTACTATACTATGTCGAAAAAAAATTCGACTTTTCAAACATGTTGCAAAAACGTGCCATATGATGAAATAATGCAAAGGAGGCCGTGAAAAACACTCCAGAAAGGTTTTGTTTGAAAAAAAAATCATCATGAATTTTGGCGCGAAAAAAACGCCTTACTATACTATGTCGAAAAAAAATTCGATTTTTCAAACATGTTGCAAAAACGTGCCATATGATGAAATAATGCAAAGGAGGCCGTGAAAAACACTCCAGAAAGGTTTTCTTTGAAAAAAAAATCATCATGAATTTTGGCGCGAAAAAAACGCCTTACTATACTATGTCGAAAAAAAATTTGATTTTTCAAACATGTTGCAAAAACGTGCCATATGATGAAATAATGCAAAGGAGGCCGTGAAAAACACTCCAGAAAGGTTTTCTTTGAAAAAAAAATCATCATGAATTTTGGCGCAAAAAAACACCATAGGGTCCATACTAAACTGTGACATTTTTCTCACATTTTGGACGACATATTAACCCCCTGGAAACCAGCATTTGTCCTGTTTTTGTGTTGCTCCTCGGCGACCCTAGACAGCCGGGTCCTAATGTGTTTGGAGCAACACACCATACTATGACGTTTTTACAATGAGGGTTCTACTATGGAACCAGTTTGACATGTTCAGGTGTTCTTTGTGTGAAAACACAGAGATTTCAGGGATCAGAAGGTGGTTTTCAACTTTCTTTGTTAACTTTTTGCTTCAACTTTAAACTAAATTTCCTTCACTTACCCCGCCCTCTGGACTTCCAGGAAGCTGTGTTCCTATTGGCTGTCCAGGTGGCTGCTTGGTGTTATCAGGAACACCTGAGCAGTGTTTTCCTGCTTTGTTTAGCTGCAGACAAACATTTCCTCTGCTTCTGTTCACCAGTGAACCGGGTTTGACTCTGTTGCTTTAGTTTGTTCTTTAGGCGTTGGCTTGCAGCTTCCAGCAGTAAAATCATCTTTAATGTGTGTCTTGGTGTGTTTTAGGGCTTTGTACTGGATAGTTGTCTTGGTAAATGTGGTTCTTTAGCCACAGTTACCACATGGTGTTAATGTGTGCAGTGATTAGTGGATTTGCTGCAGCTGAGTTGTGTCTTTACCTTGGCTGTAGTGAGTCTTCAGAGGTTTCTGGTCAGACACATTCTGTATTCTTGTTTGAGAACCAGCGTTGGTTGTCCAGAAGGTCAGAGTTCCTGTCCTGATTCTCTGTTCTCAGAGCTTCTCTGGTAGGCTGCAGGAGACTTTAGTGTTTGGCTTGTGCTAGTTTGGTTTTTGTACGGTTTCATCTGGACGACTATCTTGAGGCCCCTCCATGTGGTTTAGTGAGGTTTTCTGGAACAGTTCTACAAAGCAACCTGCAGCAGAAGAGACTTTGAGAGTTTTTAGGAAGTTCTGGAGACCAGACTTTAGAGCAGCAGAAACATTTGTCAGCAGTTTGAGCAGGAGAAGGTGAGCTTCAGAGTAGAAATGAGATGGAAACCTTCTTGACCCGTGTGGTGAGGTCCTGTACCAAGAGTTTGAGCAGGTTGTGAAGAGTCTGTAGTTCTTTGGTCTGAAAGCACAAGAAGAGTCGACTCATTAAAGGAGAAAACAGGAGATATTGTTGGTTCTTCTGTCACTCTGCAGTTTCCAGTTTCCTTAGACTGAATATAAAGTTTCTATTTTAAATGATTTCCCATGTGAGCCCAAGAAGACTTCAATAAACTCCCTCCATCCCCTGAACACAACACATTTTATTACCATGTTAAATCTTTTTGTAAAAAATGTTCTTGAGTTTTAATCATAGTTTTAGCATATTATATTTTTTCTCGTTGCTTATTTAGTTTTGTCATCTGTGTGAAAGGTGCTAAACAAATAAAGTTGAATTGATAAACTGAATAATTGACTAACTCATGATTGTGACAACAGAAGTATTTTCATTGTGATTTAAGGATTTGTTTCATTTTTAAGGTTGGGTTAAGATCTTGACAGAAAAACCGATTAAAGAAATAAACTACATTAAAAAAGCAATTAAATCAAAGGGAAAAAGCATTTAATACAATATAACTTTTATAAAGAAAATTAAACATTAAAAAGGATTAAATTATATTAAACAGACAAAATATTTAATTAGATAATTAAAGAGAAGATACAAAATGTAATTCTGAAAATAAAATTTTTCAAACAAAAATATTAAACATTAAAGATGAAATATTTTAGAAAATTAAACATTTAAAAATTACAATTAAACAAGAATATTACACATTTAAAAAAATGCAAAACATTTAATTAGATTATTAAACCTTTAAAATGACAAAACATTTAATTAAAAAATTAAATGTTTAATTAGAAAATTAAATCTTAAAGACCATAAAACTTTAAATAGGAATTAAACAGAAAATAAAATGAAGCATTTAAAAAGAAAATTAAACATTAAAAGGTGGTAAAGCGTTTAAAAAGAAAAACCTTAAAGATTTAATCGAAAAATTAAACATTGGGAAAGAAAAGGACGTTTTTCAAACAAGCCGATAAAACATTTGAAAAAAACAACAATTAAACATTAAAAAGACAAAACATTTTGAAATCAAATCAGACATTAGAAAAGAATAAAAGGTGAGAAAAGAGAAAAACTAAACATTTAAGAAGAATCAAACTAAAGACAAAACATTTGAAAAGACACCAGTTAGACTTTAGAAGATCAAATTAAACAGAAGAGACAATAAAACGATTAAAAAGAGCAAAAACAGATAAAGGTCTGAAAGCGTTTTCTAGTGTGAAATGAAAACATCAAGTTGTTTCTTCAAACATTTCCTCTTTCTATGTTCTTGGTTTGATTGTGGACAGATTTACTAAGAACTCATTTCAGAAAACTGCTTTCCAGATAAAGTCTACTAGTAGTTGAAGGCATGGATCAAACTAATGTTACCTTCTGATCTCCACAAACTTTACTGTTCAGTGAAGAGAATCAAAGTTTGTTGAGGATTTCTAAAAAACCCACAGGTGAAGGTCTGAGAAGAACTCAGATGGATGGTCTAAATGTGAAATCAAGACTCATGGTCACAAGTTTTAAGGCTTCTGTTAACCATAAAGTTGAAAGTAACAGAGAAGTACTGAGAAACTTTTAAAACTTCAGTCCGCAGACTGTCTGAAGGTTCAAACTAACAGAGAAGTACTGAGAAACTTTTAAAATTTCAGCCCTCAGACTGTCTGAAGGTTCAAACTAACAGAGAACTACTCAGGAACTTCGAAGATATCAGTCCTTGGACTGTGTGAAAGTTAAATCTAACAGAGATCTACTGTGGGACTTAGAAAATTTCAGCCCTCAGACTGTGTGAAAGCTCAGGTCCTGAGGACTCGGGAGGTGTGGAGGCTTTGGAAAGTCTTGGAAGTGAGGGTTCCACCCTCCAGCACAAAGGCTGAAGTCCCACCTCCTGAGAAAAAGGGTCGAGTCGAGACTTGAGTTTAAAAAAAAAACTCAAAAATGAGAAAAAATAGATGACAAATGCGCAAAAAAAAGAACAATTTGTATCTGAGCGAGTAGCTCAGGGGGTTAAGAAGATAAACTACCAAGTGGAAGGTTGCAGGTTCAAGACCCGCCACCGGCCTTTTTCATTTTCGTCTTTGTCAGGATTTTCAAAAAACTTAAGAAGTGTCTGGTCTTGAATCAGCGACCTGCAGCTCCACAGGCAAATCCTTAACTCACTGAGCTACAGATCAGATCAAAAAATATAATTTTGTCGTCCCTTTGTCATCGTAGTTTCTGAAGTGACCCCATGGGTCATATTTTTTTAAAAATTCAAAAAAATATAAAAATAAAGCGTCTTGAGACAATTTGACCTGTAACTGGCGTTATATAAATAAAATTGAATCAAACTGTATGTATCTTGTAATGCTGGAGTAATTCAGCCATATATGTTGGAAAACACATTTTCATTTTCTTTGTCCATTAATCTGTTGATTGTTTTCTCCACTAATTCATTTCTTGTTTTGCTTTATAAAATGTCAAACCCAAAGATATTCAGTTTACTAGCATAAAAACCAAAAAGATTTACATTCATGATGCAGGAATCAGGCAGTTTTTTACTTTTTATCTTAGTTTAGTCAGAAAGATAGTTGATAATGTGTGAATTGTTGCAACTTGTGAGCCGTAAAATGTTTTAATCTTTGGGGCCGAGTGTCAGAAAACTTTTAGAAACAAACATCAACAAAACACAACAAAGATTTGAACATCATTAAAAGGAAATCCAACTTTTGCATGACAATGTCTAATTAAAGGACATTTATTTCCAACGTAAATGTGTGATATTCATCCTCTGGAGCTTTCTTTTCACATCGTCTTCCACCTGGACTGCTTTGGTCAGGAGCATGTGCAACAAACATTTGAAGAACTGCACTTTAACATCAATGAATGACACTGAAGTTTAATCTCCACATAAATGAGACTGAGTCTGGATGTGCTGCTCTGTCATTAACTCCTAAGTTTAGGGAAAGTTCAAACAAAAGAGGACAGTTCAGATCAGACTTGAGAATGAGCTTATTTTGAACAAACATCTCAGACTTTCTGAGCTTCAGCACCTCTAGCAAGATATTTTAACAACAAGCAACTCAAGAGATGCAGAAGTTGGAGAGAGTTAGCTTTAGCTGAGCCAAAGAACATGTGGGACGCTAACCTAGCAAACATTTCAGACTTTTCTCTGTGAATTCTGAGAAATAATTTCCTATTTAATGACAGAGCTACACATCTGAACTCAGTCTCATTAAAACAGACTCTAATTCAGTGTCATCCATCCATATTAAAGTGCACTTACCCAAAATGTTTGTTGCATGAGCTCCAACAAAACCTGTCCAGGTAGAAGGCCACTTTGACAAACAGGAAGTGGAAGATTCCAAGCAGATTTATAGAAGGGGGAACCGGACTGTACTAAGTGTGGTCCAGTATAGAGGGGTGTTTTGTGGGTTTTTAAGGCTGATAATGATTATTAGTGAGACATTTGGAGTAGATATTCATTTGCAGTAAATGAAAGTATTTAAAATCTTGGAGTTCAACTTAGAAGAACACAAACTCTAACAGAAAACTTTGTTGATACGTTTTTGTTTTGTTTACAGATGTTAAGTTGAAGGAGTTTTATTCGTGACGTATAACCAATCAAATCACTCCAGAAGGCAGAGCGATCACAGGTAGATAAAGGTTCAGAGCCAAAGTAGCGCCATTTTTAAATGCATTTATTACCGTAAATCAGTAAAAAATAAAATACTGATAATCAGTAAATCAGTCAGCCCACAATTACTACAATTCTACAGTGTATGTCTCTTTGCTTTGACTTGTTATTTGTACAATATACGATGTATATGATGGTGTTTTTTCATACCAAAGGCTGTACTATGATGTTTTCTAAGAGACATACCATGCTACTCTGGTTGTTCTGGCTCTGGGCTGCTGCACTCCTCTGTTGTTTTCTGGATTGTACTCAGCTGCATGCCTTCGTCCACCCGGCCTCCGTTGACTCGTCCCGCCTGCCGTCTCTGGAGCTGAAGCTGGATTGGAACAGACCAAAGTACAGTCCAATCACGATGCCAGCTGCCTCTCAAAAGGCTCCTTCATCTGGCAGGTGGCGCACTTCTTCTGAGGGGAAGCTGAGCTGGCCCGGCAGAACTTTGGAGATGTGTTCCAGTGGTTGGTGGATGTGTGGGGAGATAGAGAGGGACCTTTGAATTGTTCAGAAAGGAAAACAGGGAACCCATTGGTAGTTTTAGTTTAGGGTGCTACTGCAGTGTGTTTTTGGGTTTTAAGAGGTGAACAGGAAGAGTTTTTTTTCGTATTGATTATCTTTTACTTTGTTCCTGGTTGGAATGCCCATCAATGTCAACATGAAGTTCACTTTTAGTTCTGTTTATTTTTATTTTACTAACACCCATTTGCTTTTACCCCCCTCACATGTTGTGTTGTTGTAAACTTCCTCTTTCAAATAAATACTCGTCTAACCCTCTGGAAACCAGCTTTTGGACTGTTTTTGTGTTGCTCCTCACCTACTGACAGCTGTGGACGAAAGGCTATACTGTGACGTTTTTAGAGTGACATGCTATTTAGCATCTTTTTTTGGTTGTTTTGTGTCACATCGTAGAGAATAAGCTGCAAAGACAGACAGACATCCAAAATGAAATGAAAATGTCCTCAGTTTGTTTTTAAAAGAATTTTCCAGGTCGGGCTTTGTGGTTTTTGATTGAACTTTTGGATGTTGGAGATACTAACCGTCCTGTAACCTGAGAGATGTTTGATAAACTGTCAAATATAAAAAAATTCGACCTTCGGTGCTTTAAAGTGGGTCCAGTAATGAACAGACAGCCTGGAGAATTGTTTGAGAATCGGGTTGATGTGGTTCTATTATTATTTTATTTTTGTGGTCCCACTCAGGCTGCTGTATTCTGAATGAACTGAAGCTGTTGGAGGGTTTTTACAGATACAAATGGTGCTGCAGAAGCCTGGATGAGTATTTCTGAGTCTGGCTGAGATAATGTGCGATTCATTTTACAGATATTTTCTGATCTTCAGTGACAGAAATTCAGGTTGGCTTCCCAAATAACTTGCTTTTGACAAGGTTTTGGTTTTTTAAACTATGAACTTCAGCTCAGATTAACACACCGCAGTACAGAAAAGACGTGTACACACAAAAATATTTGTGCTGTCACGCAAGAAGACAATTCAATCAAACCTAAAGCATGTGTAAGAGCGTCCTGCTGCTTTGTCGAATAAAAAACCTTTTCTTTCTTCTTCATTTGACATCTTGTTGAGGTTGTTATGTGTTACATAACTGAAGAAGCAAGTTAAAATTAGGAGTAAAAACATCATGGTTTGGTTTAGTTTTGGTTGATTGCATTTAATTTTGGTTGTTTGACATGTGGTTGTTTTGTGTCACATTTTGGTCATTAGACATCTTATTGTGGTTGTTTTGTGTCTCATGTTGGTCATTTAACATCTTTTTGTGATTGTTGTGTGTCTAGTTTTAGTCATTAGACATCTTTTTATGGTAGTTTTGTGTCTCATGCTGGTCATTTGACATCTTTTTGTGGTTGTTTTGTGTCTAGTTTCAAACCTAAAGCAGGTGTAGGTGTGTTCTGAGACACAGCAACTTGTGTGTTTTCATTCATGAAGTCACTCAATTGAATCAGTATCTCTGTTTGTCGTGTTTGTTCCAGCAGCTGTGGAGAAAGAAGGTGAACTGATTGATTTGTTCTGTTGGTTGAAGTGCATCCTGCTGCTTCGTCAGATCAAAAACTTTTCCTTTCTTCGGCTGGTTTCACCTTGAACGTTATTCATAAAGAAAATCTGGTTATTCCTAACCCGAGCAACAAATGTATGTATCTCCCCTTCAATCTCAAATAATACTTGAAATAAACTTTTTATCTGTGGCTGGAGAGTTTTTATCTGCTCATCGGCTTTTTATTGTCTCTACCGACGGTGAGTTTAGTTTTTCTGCTGAATAGATAAACTGTACGCTCTCTCTCCTGAAACTCTTGTCTCTGATAGCTGAAAAAATTACCACAAAAGAGTTGTCGTGTGTTCGATGTGCGCCGCTGATTATTATGGGATGTCTGCAGACGCCTCACGCTGCAGAGTTGTGAATGAGCTGCTGTTAAAAACACATCTGCCGGATGATTATGATTATGATGATGCTGATGGTGGTGAGATGATGTATGCGTCATTTTATTGGATGCTGGAATATTTCACTTTATCTGTAGCATAACTGGCCCATTATAGGGGACAGCTGATCAGTGCAGTGAAATCTGAATTGTTGAATTTTCAAAAAACATCCGAGGTTTCACTTTCAGTTTAGGAAGAATCTACTACAGAGAAACAAACAGGACTTTTAATGTGTTTTTATTTAATTAACTGTCTTGTTTTTCTGCGTACTGACCATCCCAGCAGACAGATACCTCCTCAGTTCCTCAGATTTCTTCCATTTTTTTCCTATTAAAAGTGTATTTTTGTGAATGTTTCCTCATCTTATGCTCTAATGTCGAACCATGTTGTATGCTGAACAGATATAAAAGATATAAAATTTACGACATGACTGAAGAAGCAAGTTATAATTAGGAGTAAAAACATCATGGTTTGGTTTAGTTTTGTTTGATTGCATTTAATTTTGGTTGTTTGACATGTGGTTGTTTTGTGTCACATTTTGGTAATTTTTCATCTTTTTGTGGTTGTTTTGTGTCACATTTTGGTAATTTTTCATCTTTTTGTGGTTGTTTTGTGTCACATTTTGGTAATTTTTCATCTTTATGTGGTTGTTTTGTACTTTTTTTCCCAACTTCCCAAGGTTGTTTGGTTTACTTGTGGTTGGTTGCAATTAATTTTGGTTGTTTTTTGTATCACATTTTGGTCATTTGACATCTTTTCGTGGTTGTTTTGTGTCTAGTTTTAGTCATTTGACATGTTTATGAGGTTGTTTTGAGGTGTATTTTGGTTGTTTTACAACTTCTCAAGATTGTTTGGTTTGAATGTTGGTCTTTTGACGTCTTTTTGTGGTTGTTTTGTGCAACATTTTGGTTGTTTTACAATTTCTCAAGGCAGTTTGGTTTAGTTTTGGTTGGTTCCATTTAATTTTGGTTGTTTGACGTGGTATTGTGGTTGTTTTATGTCTAGTTTTAGTTAACTTAGGTCATTTGACTTCTCTTGGTGGAGTTGTGCATTTAATTTTGGTCACTTGGTGTCTCATTTTCTTTGTTTCACACTTAAATGTCATCATTAACCCTCTAGATCAGTTTTATTTCGCCGGTGACTCAGATCTTTTACTGTATTACAACAATGCATAAACTCATTAACAATCTGGCACTACATTGAAACATTGGAACTTAATTTGAATTTAAGACATTTTTCAACACAGTCGCCATGTTTAGCTCTGTTAGAATCAGATCTCACTGGCTGAAGTGGCAGAAGAACTAAAGGAGAGCAGCTGATTAACATTCAGGATCTTAGTTGAGCTGCTTCTTGGGGACTGCGTGGATGAATCTGCTTCATTCTGATTCAACCATCAAAGTCGGTGTTGTCAGGACGGACCCCGAGATGATTGAGGAACTCAGTATTCAGCTCAGCAGAGTCGTTGTCATGGAAGAGAAACTCTTGCTGGAAAACAAAGTCGTGCTTCTTCCCTCCCCAGAATCCAGATCAGTGGCGGCTCATCTTGATTAGGATGTTTGTAAATGTTATCACACGGCAGCCGACTGAGTCCAAGCCAGCTGAGCCCATTAGCCTTTCAGAAACAGGAGCGTGAAGTTCTGCCAGAAGCAGCCGGCCAACAAACACCAGATGCAGACTGATGTCTAAAACTGGATCTCAGCACCGAGAATATTCTCCAACGTTTAACCCTCCCAACCCCAGGCAGCGTTTCTGTTCTGTTTTTTACTTCCTGACATGTTTTTCTGCACTCTAAAATAAAAAGTCCTGCACCTCTATTTAGATGTTTTTAGGTTATGTGCTTGTAAATTAGGTTTGGTGGCATCTTTTTGTGGTTGTTTTGTGTCTAATGTTGGTCATTTGACTTATGTTTTTGGGTTGTTTTGTTGCTCGGTCAGTAGTTTTACATTTTTTTGTGGTTTTGTGTCTAGTTTCAGATCTAAAGCAGGTGTAGGTGTGTTCTGAGATGCAGCAACTTGTGTGTTTTCATTCATGAAGTCACTCAATTGAATCAGTATCTCTGTTTGTCGTGTTTGTTCCAGCAGCTGCGGAGAAAGAAGGTGAACTGATTGATTTGTTTTGTTGGTTGAAGTGCATCCTGCTGCTTCGTCGCAAAAAACTTTTTCTGTCTTCTTCATTTGACATCTTTTTGTGTTTGTTTTGTGTCAAATTTTAGGTATTTTACATCTTTTTGTGGTTGTTTTGTGCTACATTTTGGTCATTTTACAACTTGCCAAGGTTATTAGGTTTGGTTTTAGTGCTTCAGAAGAACATGGCAGCATTCTGTCTGTTATTATGAATACTGTGTTCCTATTAAAGAGCAGCAGCATTGAGAGGGTCACTGGAACATTAAGAAGCTTCCTGAGCTCTGCTGCTGCTGCTGCTGCTGCTGCTGCTGCTGCTGCTGGAAGCTGCTGCAGCTGCTGCTGCTGCTGCTGCTGGAAGCTGCTGCTGCTGCTGCTGCTGCTGCTGCTGCTGCTGCTGCTGCTGCTGCTGCTGCTGCTGCTGCTGCTGCTGCTGCTGGAAGCTGCTGCTGCTGCTGCTGCTGCTGCTGCTGCTGCTGCTGCTGCTGCTGCTGCTGCTGCTGCTGCTGCTGATGCTGCTGCTGCTGCTGCTGCTGCTGCTGCTGCTGCTGCTGCTGCTGTGGCCGTTCTCCTCGTCTATTAAAGTATTTCTGTAATTTTGACCTTCATCAGATAAAAAGCGAAGCGTATCGGTGTTTTCCATCGCTCCCGTTTAATCCTGCTGGCCTTTAATTCCGAGCACAGTGCTTGTAGATAAAGGCCCCGGTGGTAAACACCTTTTTAACTGGATGTGAAAAAGGAAACGCTCCTTGCCGTTTGTGATTATGCAGCTCTGGCCTTTCTGTTAACAGCTGTAGTTCGTGTAAAGACGTGTTGAATCCACGACACTTTAAACACACGTTACGGACTTCAGTGTGGGTCTGTAAAGGCTGGATGTTGTTCAGGAGATGCTTTGTAATGCTCAGCAGCTCCATCGGCTTTAAAAGATTTTCTGCTCCGTCTTTTTTTATTTTAACCCCTTTTGAATCAGTGGATGTCGTGGCTCAGAGATATTTTGTCGACAAACACGCAAGATGCAAAATCACCACAAAAAGAAGTAAAATCAACACAAAACACAGAAGGTGTGAAGAGAGCGATGGGCAGAAAAAGAAAACGTCTAAGAAGTCGGAAGGCAGGAAGGATGTTTTTTTATTGTGTTCACAACAAATAACTGCAAAAAACTGAAAGGAAAACGACAGACGTGTCTTCTGTTGCTGGCATCATTTGTGTTATCTGGGGTTTTTTGTCTAATTTTTGTTTTTTTGTGTCTTATTCTTTCATTTTTTGTCTAATTTTTCTCCTTTTTTTGCTTATTTCCCCCTTTTTGTGTCTCATTTCTGTTATTTTGTGTCTTATTCTGTCATTTTTTGTCTCATTTTTCTAGTTTTTTGTCTCATTTCCCCCTTTTCTGTGTCATTTCTGTCATTTTGTGTCTCATTTGTGTTGTTTTATACCTATTTTTTTCATTCTGTGTCCCATTTGTGTTGTTTTATTTTAATTAATTAATCTGTCATTTTCTTTCTCCAATAGCCAGTTTGTCTTTAAAATGTCAGAAAATGGAGACATGATGACAAATGTCTTGTTTTGTCTCAAGATGTTCAGTTTACTGCCACAGAGGACAGAAACCAGAAAATATTCACATTTAAGAAGCTGCAAATAGAGAATTTAAATAATTTTACTATTTAAATAACTGGTAAATAATTCAGTAGTTGACAATCAGTTAATTATTTATTTCAGTCAGCTTTCAGCCAAAACAAATATTGAAGAAAAATCCAAATATCAGCAGATTTACTGCTTTTCTTTGTCATGTGTCGCTGTATTACTCTGCAAATTACCAACAAAAACTGACTAAAGTTGAAGCTGAATGTTTTTTCATATCGACTTTTCATATCTTTCTGGATGAAAACAGACATTATCTTTTATCTATTATAGGTCTGGGATGCAAGCATTAAAACCACTGAGAGTAAAATGATTTATTAAATGTTATATCTGAAGCTGATTAAGGGACGTTGGTGTTTTTGTTCCTGGAAATTAAAAGAGACGTCAGGCAGCGGTTTTCTGATCATTTTTAGTGTCAGATCTTAATCTTCAACCTCAGAGATAACATTTAATCCAGAAGCTGTTGTTGGCCTCAAAGAAACGTTTCTACAAAGAACGAACAGAACAAACCCCAGAGGCTCCGAGTACGTTGACAGAATGACGCAGACTGGAATGTGAAAACACACGGCTTCTGCTTTATTCTGCTTTAAAAAATAAAAGTTAAAAAAAGCTGTTTTAAAGACCCACATTCTGCACATTTATAGATCAATTTTTGTGGCATACTAGAACATGTTTACCTGCTTTAGTGTTCAACAACACAACATTTCTCTCTACTGCCAGTTTTACATGGACAGGAATAATCCATTAGTTGTTGGTAGCAGGAGGAACAAACTACCAAAGAACACCCCCGTGTTATCACAACTTTGGACTGGCCCGACCTAATGGTGACTGCCGGCTCTGACTAATTAATGAATATTTAATAACAGAAAGATGCAAATTCAACACAAAGACTCAAACCCCCCCCCCCCCCCCCCCCAAAGAAAAAGGAGAGAAAAAAACACCACAAAAAATTAACAAAAACAGGAAATCACAACAAAAAGATGCAAAAACACCATCAAGAATCAAAATAACCTAAAAGCAACACCAAGCAGACCCCAAATTGTCACAAAAAGATGCTAAATCAACACAAAAAGATGTAAAATCAACACAACAAATGCAAAATCAACAAAGTCAAACTCACTTCAAGACCAAAAAATCACAGCAACGACTCACTTTGAGACAAAAAAAGCCACTAAAAACATGACAGAACAATGCAAATACACCACAAAGACGCAACATCACCAGATGATTTCAGAAATCATGAATATGTGCAGCTGTTCTGCTCCCATTCTGTTCATATCTTTTTAATGCTGCAAATACTAACTTTTCATGGAATCATTTCTGCCCATAAAGCTGCAGGTAGAACCTCTCAGTGCTAATCTTGTTTCCTCCAGAGGCAGAGCGTTTTAAACGTCACATTTCTCCCTAAACAAACTCAGATTAGTGGTTACCGGCCAATCAGAGCAGAGGACGGCAGCCTGCAGGGCCCAGAAACATGCCAGCATGGTGTGAATAGTGGCAGCTTTAATCAGCCTACAGCTGGACGTGGAGCCGAGCAGTCCTGGAGATTTCACACCCACTGGGTTTTAC
This sequence comes from Amphiprion clarkii, assembly GCA_027123335.1. Lineage (NCBI taxonomy): Eukaryota > Metazoa > Chordata > Actinopteri > Pomacentridae > Amphiprion > Amphiprion clarkii. Next base: position 38,358,935 of record CM049571.1, read on the forward strand.
TTCCCACCGCACCATTACGCTCAAGTGCAATAACAAGAAACAGGTTCAAACTGATTTCTCCAAATTGCTTTTTTTCTCCTCTTGACCACTCAAGTGGATGGTGAGTTGTCGAGGCGAACATATGGGCCTGAGTTTTACAGCCTGTCGGCGGCGGAAAGATCACTTAAATATCAACTGAGACAGGGGAAAAAGATCCAGCTGTTCCCGTTAAATGCCACAGCAGCAGCTCCCAACGCAAACACGAGATCTACACAAACCCAGCTGATTGATTTCTGATGATTAATTTGTGTATCGATATTTCAAAAGAGTCGAAAAGCAAAATCAACACAAAAAAACAGAATCACCACATAAAGATGTAAAATCACCAAAAAAAGATGTAAATCACCACAAAAGGCATAGAATCAACGCTAAAAGAACCAAAATTGACACAAAAAGATGTAAAATCACCACAAAGATGTAAAATCAACACAAAAAGATGTAAAATTAACACAGAAAGATGTAAAGTCAAAACAAAAAGAGGCTAAATTATACCAAAAAGATGTAAAATTAACACGAAAGTTGGAAAATTAACACAAAAAGACCCAAAATTGACACAAAAAGACGGAAAGTCACCACAAAGATGTAAAATCAACATTGAAAGATGTAAAATCACCACAAAAGGATGTAAAATGACGAGCTAATTGATTTGTGGTAATTAATCTGTGCATGGATATTTCCGTCTCGTGCTGCTCCGCTAAGCCGCTCATTTCCTCGCCTCCGCTAACGAGCAGCGCTGCATGTGTGGGCGTGTGCATAATTAGTTTGGTATATGGGTTATCAAACGGGCGCCTCCCACCACAGATGTTTGGTCAAATTAAACTCACGAGGCTCGGCGGCACTAAATTCTCTCTGCCGCTTCACTACAGCGACACTGAACCCACTCGGACCGACACTGTGCAGTAATCACGCCTGATTAGGCCGACTGACGAGGAATAACGATGTGTTGTTGATCAGGAACCGATGCAAATATAGGCTCCAAAGCTGCAGGTTTCACCCACAGAAGACAGGAACAGCAAAATCACCACAAAAAGGTGTAATGTGATGCTTAACCCTCAAGCTATTTTAAAGACATAACATATTCTGAAGGCACTTCCAGCAGACGATCATGAAAAGTAAAATAAAGCACATAAGACATGTTACTAGCGGTGTCTAACCAATCAGATTGAGCTAGCTGTTCATTTAAATTTACTTTATCGAGAATCATTTAATAAAAATAAGGCAGACATTCTGAATACTAGCCCCAATATGTAACCTGAAGTTCCCCACTGAGTCAGAACACCTTTAAGTATCCGATCTGTCTTCCACTGACGCACTCAGGAAGGTGAATACGAGATAAAAACAAACACAGGAAACTCAGGTAGAAGCTTTAAACATGCAGCTCCGTCTCTAACCTCCAGCAGAGACGCACTAATTCTGCTGCCAGAAACCAAAGCTGAAGAGGAAAGACTGTGGAGATCTGGCCGCGGTGGTTCCTGCTGTGGATCCGTCATGGAAACATGTCGTCACGGCTCGGCTCAGCATGGCACGGATAAAACACGGAACAACCAACACGCCTACATTTACAGAACACACGTCAGCAGTGTATTTATCTGAAAAAAAAAACTACTGCTTTGGGTCAACAAGAAATGAAGGAATGTTTTTAACTACAGCTGCAACTGTTAATGGATCAGTTGTCAAGCATGAATTAATCACTGATAAATAGTTTTATTTACTAAATTCTCTGATTGCAGCTTTTTCAATGTGAATATTTTCTGCTGTCTTTCCTCCTCTTTGACAGTGAACTGAACAAAATGACCAAAACAAGACGCAAAATAACAAAAACAAAATGCAAAATGACCAAAATAAGGCACAGAAAGCCAAAAACAGGATGCAAAATGACCGATGTAAGACAAAAAATTACCGAAATGCTATTCTGCTTTTACGCAAAAGCTTTTACTGCTTTTGCGTAAAAGCAGAATATTAATGGATTAACGTGCGAAAGCCGTCACTTTGACAGATTATTGGACCCGGCTGTGTCCTTCGTCTGAGAGGCTGTTTAGTCTGTGAGCCGTGGCGTCGACACCCAGAGACACCAAACAAAGGCAGCGACTGACTCTTCCCGCTCTGTTCAGGGAGCAGCGAAGTCGACGAGGGTTTGGAGGCTGACCAAGCAAAAAACCAGCAATATATCTGCTCTGCAACAGCTGCTCAACATCTGCTCGGTGCCAGTCAGAGCCCTGGGAAAACACGAGCGCCGAAGAGTCGACGAGGAGAAAGCGGGAGAAGAAGAATGCTTGAAGCGGCCTGATGGGAACATGAGTGGGATGGAGAGAATAGGAGTGAAGGAGGAGTGATATCGTCAATGAGGAGAGAGACGAGGACGGCATGATGGAGAGGACTGCAAAGAGGGAGAGGGAGATGAGAGAGGGTAAGTCTCCAGAGCAGTAAACTTAATTAAAGAGGGCTTTTTTCTTCTTCTCCGGCAGACTGACGTTGAACGCTGGAGATGAGAGGAGGAGGGAAATGGGCAGGAGGCCTAGAAAGATTTAAAAAGTACCAAAAAACAGACGTAGAGCCAAAAAAGTTTCCCAGACTGAGAAAAGTACGGGTGGAAAACGGTCATTAAAGAAATGACATCTGTGACCATTTTATATCTCTTCATACACTCCTGAATTCTCAAATATGTTTTGAAGGGAAAGTAAATTTGTAGTTTTAACTTCATTTGCAGCCAGTTTGAAAAGTGTAAAACTGCAAACGGACTTTCACTGAAAGGACCAGAGTTTGTGATTGTCACGAAAAAACATCAGAGTCCTGCCTCATCAGCCTCAGAATGACCAGAAAAAGATGCTAAATGACCAGAAAAAGATGCAAAATGACCAAAATAAGATGCAAAATGACCAAAATGAGTCACAAAATGACTAAAACAAGATGCAAAATGACCAAAACAAGATGCAAAATGACCAAAATAAGATGCGAAGTAACCAAAACACAACACAAAATGACCAAAATAAGGCACATAATGACCAAAATAATGTGAGACGACCAAATGGCTATAAAAGGGGACAAAAAGGTCCTCAGAATGACCAAAGCAAAACACAAAATGACCAAAATAGATTTCAAAGTCCTAGTCTAGCCTTTACTTCATGACACTATGTTCAAGAAGAAAAATAGGTTTCAAAAACTCCAAATAAGACAGATTTTATGTGACTTACACCGATTTTATCGTGTTGAAATTGTCCAACTGTTCTGGCATCTCACTACTCCAAGTATAAAAACTAGATGAATCAACTGAGCTGAAAACTTACAGTAGTAGATCGATCTTATCTCTAATTGTACAGTGATCAAAAAACCAAACCCAAACTAAAAATAAGGTAAAAGTTGAGGACAGAGCCATAAACACCCATAAATATCCATAAATAGCATATTAGTGTAGTTGTTTTATAGTAGAGGAAATCTAGATTAGCCGTAATAAAGCAGAACAGGTGCAACAATATTTATATTTTGTATTTTATATAATAAAGGATATAATGTAGAGTGGACATGTATAAAGGGCAGAGCTCAACCACCAGCATCATGTCTGACCAAAGAATTCAACAAGATAACCGAGTTGTTGCAGCGTTTGTCCTTCAAACGTTACAGTCTCAGCTTTCCCATGAAGATAACGGACGCTCCTCAGTCTAGGAATGCAGATAATGCAGAGAGAAGTCAGACCAAGGTTAGGATATTTATATGATAGCTTCATGACTGCAGCAGCTGCCACGATGCTTTAACGTGATGTCTAAAGAGGGCTGGGAGGGGTTGAGGTAGGGAACAAATTACTGGGACAAAGTTACTGGAACAAAATGATCCAAAAGATGCCCAGAACAAGATGCAAAATGACCAAAATCAGACACAAAATGGCCAAAAAAAGATGTAAAATGACCAAAATAAGTGACCAAGTGATCCTCATTTGACACACACAATGACAAAAGTGAGAAACAAAACAACAAGAAATAGACAAATGACGCGAGACAAAAAGGAAACACAAAACGACAAAAACAAGAAACAAAATGACAAAAACAAGACGAGCAACAAAAAACAACACAAAAAAACAAAACATTTCAAAAATGAGACTCAAAACTACAAAAGAACAAATGAAAACTCTAGACACAAAATGACAAAAATGAGACAAACGACATGAAACAAAACAAAAAGAGACAAAAAATGTGACAACAAAGTTAGAAAGCGACAAACAAATGACACAAATGAGACAAAAATGACAAAAAAAACAGACAAAAAATGCAAGCGAGACAAAAAGGAAACAAAACGACAAAAACATGAGACAAACGTCAAAGTCAGACAAAAAAGACAAAACAACAAAATATTATAAAAATGAGACAAAAATGAGACAAACAGAAAACAAAACAAAAAAGTTACAAAGCAACAAAAAAATTGTACCAACGACACAAGCGAAACAAAAAAACCCACAAATGGACAAAAGCGATACACAAAACAAATAAAGCAAAACACAAAATGACAAAAATGAGACAAAAAGTAAACACAAAATGACAAAAACAGGAGACAAATGACCAAAAAAAGACAAAAAAAGATAAAAAAAACTGCAAAAGCACTACAAAAAATTACAAAAACGAGACACAAAACGACAAAAGAGCAATCCAGTATTTTATTTTATGATCCAAACAACTTGTCATGGTGTAGAAATGATTTTAAATGTATAGTTTTACTAATTTACAATCTGCAGTTAATGTCTTCTCTGGAATTTTTACACTTTGAGGGCCGGATTGGACCCTCTGGAGGGCCAGGTTTGGCCCGCAGGCCGCATGTTGGACACCCCTGCTCAGAACAATCACACTCTTATTGTCTGGCCGATCAGAGTGGATTCCTCTGGGAGTTTTATGGGGAGTTTTGTTGCCTAAATTCAATAATATTTGCAGTCGTGACATTACTGCAGACATCTAATTTATAAAACAACAACAGCCAGACTAATAATGAAAACACATTTTAATCTGCTGAGACTATAAATTACTGTAGACGGGGCCAGTCAGAGATATAAACACAGATATTTAAATCTAAAAACACAGTGCGTTCTGCTGGAGGCCTCATTAATGAGGATTTAGTATCATGGCCCTCTGGGATTCCACAGAGATGATATCTGAAGTTTTCTATCTTCAGATCCATTCAAAAGGTCGCTTCAACCAAATTACCAAAAGGTGCAGGGAGCAGATGAATAAAACAAAATAAAAACGAGACGCTCCGACCTCTCCGTTATCTGGATGCTCAGAAACTGGATTTACTTTCAGACGACAGGAGAAATGCTGCATGAATGAGGAAGCAAACGGTCTGTAAGTAACGTTCTGATCTCTGTGGGTGGAGAAAAACCAACCAGCAGTCTGGTGGAGCCCACATCTGGCTCGTTTATGGAGTTTTGTGTCTCATTTTTGTGATTTTGTCTCATTTTCGTGATTTTTATGTCGCATTTTTGTCATTTTTGTCATTTTGTGTCTCATTTTTGTGACTGTGTTTCATTTTGCCATTTCATGTCTCGTTTTTGCCATTTTGTATCAGAGTTACACCTCCTCCTCCTGATGTTCTATCGTTAATTGTGGACTCTAAACAAGGAAACGTCTCTTCAGGACGTTCCACAGATTAAAGTCAATCAGTGGGAGACACACACAGTCTCAGACGTTTAATCTCCTTTTCTTCCAGATTTTACCTCCGTCAGCTTTTAACGACAATTAAGAGGAAAATAAACAACATTTTCCCTCCATATCTAATAACCTGAATGAAGCCGTACGTCTGAATAACCGCTCTGGTGACTCCTGGGAACCGGCGGTTGCTACGGCAACTCGTTGTTCCTCTTAATTGGAGAACGTCCAGGTTTTAATTAGGAGAACTGTGGCTGGGTTTGCACTGCGTCTCCTCACCTAGCGCTCTAATTACATGACGTCCTGCTCCAGTCCACGTTTAAATACGGAGCAGAACGTCCACATCCTGAAACTTTAGGAAAATAAATAAACCCTGTACAGGAACTGATCAGGTTAGGATGAAGGTTTAAAATAAATAAACCCTGTACAGGAACTGATCAGGTTAGGATGAAGGTTTAAAATAAATAAACCCTGTACAGGAACTGATCAGGTTAGGATGAAGGTTTAAAATAAATAAACCCTGTACAGGAACTGATCAGGTTAGGATGAAGGTTTAAAATAAATAAACCCTGTACAGGAACTGATCAGGTTAGGATGAAGGTTTAAACGACTCATTATCTCCGTTTTTAAGGGTGAAGTTGGTGCTTCTTACTTGGAGGTCTGTTTATATGTTTTCTGGTCACGTTAGTTTAAAACTCAGCTGTCATGGATAATAATAATAATAATAATAATAATAATAATAATAATAATAATAATAATAATAATAATAATAATAATAATAATAATAATAATAATAATAATGGATTATTATACTTGTGTGTTTATTTACATTTTAAATATGTGGAGTTTAAAATTTAACCCTCTAACTCCAAATGGTTTCTTGATGTCTTTTACTGGTGTCACTTTCTATTTTGTTTCTGTTTTGTCACGTTGTTCTTGTGATTTGTGTCTGGTTTTTGTCATTTTGTGTCTGGTTTTTGTCATTTTGTGTCTTGTTTTTGTCATTTTGTGTCTTTTTTGTGATTTTGTCTCTTTTTGAAGTTTTGTGTCTCATTTTTGTGATTTTATGTCTAGTTTTTGCCATTTTGTGTCTCATTTTTCAGATTTTATCCGTTTTTTTTTGTTATTTTGTGTCGTTTTTGTGACAGCTTTGTCCATTTGTGGTCATGTTATCTCCACACACTCTAGATATTTATCTATCTCCATGTTTCCAGTCCTTTTCCTCTACTCTGCTCATCATCAGTAGAAAGATGTTTCACCATGCTGGATGTATCTCCAACAACTAGCTCCTCTTTTTGCTATTTCTGAGCCATTAATTGTGCATTTTTGCAGTATTTTTTGCGTTTCTTGTTGTTTTGTCATTTTGGACATTTTAAAAACCATTTCTGAGGCATTTTGAACTCATTTATTTTAGGTAGTTTGGACCAGTTATCAGCTTTCTTTGGGGTCAGAAGGCTAAACATAAGGAATAAACTCATAAACGTGATGTTTAAGGCAGCTACAGAATGGGCCGAAGTGTCTATAAAGCATCTCCTGTTAACGTCGGTGACATTTAAATGAGAAAACATTTAGACATCTTGATGCTTTTCATTGACATATAAGCGCCTCATAAACACCGTCTTGCTGTCACCGCTATGTTCTGCTCTCTGGAGATATGTGGAGCCTGAAGATCCTGATTTATGAGCCGTCTTCAGCTGGATTTCATCATTGCTGTCGCAGATGTTCTGATTGTGACGCAGGAAGATTTACGGTTCCCATCGCAGAACCAGGCGTTGAAACTATGAAATTCCTGCTGTTTGGAGATAATTATCCGACCTCTGACTCGTTCTCCTCCCTCCTGATTCCTCCAGCTGTTGTCAAGTTCTTCCAGGACTAGAGGCCGTTCAGAGAGTGTTTGGTCTTCTTGGTCATCTTGTGTCTCCTTTCTGGGATTTTATCTCGTTTTTGTAATTTTTTTTTAAGTCTTGTTTTTGGAGTTTTGTGTCTTCTTTTGTGATTTTGTATCTCGTTTTTGACATTTTGTCCTGTGTTTGTGACTTTGTGGCTCGTTTTTGTAATTTTGTCTTATTTTTGTGATTTTGTGTCTTGTTTTTGTGGGGTTTTTTTGTCTGGTTTTTGTCATTTTGTCTTGTTTTTGCCATTTTTGTCAGTTTTTTGTGATTTTTGTGTCTCATTTTTGTAATTTTCTGTCTCATTTTTGTGATTTTTATGTCTCATTTTTGTGATTGTCTCATTTTTTCATTTTTATCTCGATTTTGTGATTTTATGTCTCGTTTTTGTGATTTTGTCTCATTTTTGCCATTTTGTGTCTTCTTTGTGACTTTGTCTCGTTTTTGTGATCTTGTGTCTCGTTTTTGTGATCATGTGTCTCGTTTTTGTGACTTCTGTGTCTCGTTTTTGTGATTTTGTGTGTCATTTTTGCCATTTTGTGTCTTTTTTGTGATTTTTTTGGTCTCGTTTTTGTGATTTTTGTTACTCATTTTGGTGGTTTTGTGTCTTTTTTTATTTTGTGTCTCGTTTTTGTGATGATGTGTCTCATTTTTGCGATTTCGTTTGTCGTTTTTGCCATTTTGTGTCTTGTTTTAGTGTTTTTGTCCTCGTGAATTCCACCGATTTCAATGTGCTGCAGAGCGATAACCTTTGCATGCCTTCGTGGCTCCGTTCTAAAAAGGACTTGTGCATATATGTCGGTCCCGGGGACGTCCTCGGAGAGCCTCATTTCCATCAAGGTCAGAGCAGGGGTAGAAACATCGCTGCCAAAAAAACCAGCCGAGCTCTCCCTGAAGTTTTCTCTGACTGTTGTCGACTTCTTCCGGGACTGGGGGCCGTTCACAGAGGTTTTTTGTTTTTTTTTTTCCATCTCTTGCTGCCGTGCCAGCATCACTTAGCCCCAGCCTGGCCGTGACATTCCTCCTGGCAGAGCAGGACTGCGACTCGGGCGACATTTTCAAACATTTCTCAAAGCCCCAATGAGCAAAATTCTGGCTAATTAGTCACCACTGCCACGGTTTATTAGGAGTGACAATGGCTCGCCTACCGCTGACAGCGCACGTCTCTGCTCGCCGCTGTCAGCAATGACATTACCGAAATAAATAATTCACCGTCACATCTGTTTTCTATTCACAGTAAACATTCCTCATGATTTAGTGCATGGCAGCTCAGATGTGCACGTTTCTTTCCAGCCCTCCCCGGCCCTTTAGCATGCTGTGTTGGCTGGTTGGCCTACATGCCGTTGGCCTACATTTGGACCAGTTCAGCCCAGAACTCAGTCACAAGTGGGAGGAAAAAGGGAGCAAGAGGGAGGAAGTGATTGGTGGTTAATAGCAGAGCTGAAATTTAGACTGCTTTGATTTTAGTCTGTTTGTGCAGGTCAGAGTCCATACAAACATTAAATACTACTACCATAAAAAACTACTAATAGCAAATGCAAAACATAACAGTCAGTTGTCCACCATTTTTGGCTATTTGGGGCACTATTATCACCTCTCATGACAAACATGTCCGCAAAAAGTTTTTTATTTACTCATTCAGCATATATTTTTTTGTATTTTAGCTCCATTTTTGGTCTCCGTTGCAAACATGTCAACAAACAGTTGTTTATTTACGCATTTAGCATCATTTTTTTCTTCTTGTAGCTCCGTTTTTGGTCTCCTCCATTGGAAATTTGTCAACAAGCAGTTGTTTATTTATGCATTTGGAGACATTTTTTCTTCTTTTAGCTCTGTTTTTGGTCTGCTCCAACTCCATTGCAAATTTGTCAACATTTTTTTTTTTTTACTCATTCAGCACCTTGTTTTGGTCTCCTCCATTGCAAAAATGTCAGCAAACAATAGTTTATTTACACATTCAGCAGCATTATTTTTGTCTTTTAGCTCCATTTTTGGTCTCCTCCAACTCCATTGCTAATATGTCCAAAAAAGTTTTTTATTTACGCATTTAGCAGGGTTTTTTTTTCTTCTTTTTGCTCTGTTTTGGTCTCCTCCGACTCCACTACAAATATGTCAGTAAACAGTTGTTTATTTGTGCATTTGGTAGCATTTTTGTGTCTCTTTTTTGTGATTTTGTGTCTGGTTTTTGTGATTTTTGTGTCTCGTTTATTGGCTTTGTGTCTCGTTTTTGTGATTTTATGTCTCATGTTTGTGATTTTGTGTGTCCTTTTTGTGATTTTCTGTCTCGTTTTTGTGATACCTGACATCTGTAATCATGCTAACTGTATGAGGCTCTAAATCTGGACATATTTACTGAAAACAGCCAAAAACTATCCAGATGAGAGTGAACCGAAGAACTTACAAATAAACAGGACTTTAAACTGTAAATATGCAATTCTGGGGATCGTTTAAACAATCAAGATAATCGAGGTTACAGGTTGGATTCTTGCTAGTTTAGACTTTCAGACTGATGCCTGACTTCCACAGCTGTCACCAGTGTAAAACACAGTGTGAAGCCAGTGTCATATTACTGAATTCTCTTCATTTTACAGAATCCCACATGTTGTACGGCTGTCAGGATGCTCCTTGCCAGTGTTTCTCACTCTCCCGTCCCTTTCTCAGTCCTCGCTGTCCTCCTCCAGGCCCTTAAAAAACCACATTAGTTGAATGTGAGCAGCGGAAACAGCCTTTGGCGACATGCGTGGGGGGAAAGGGACCTTAATTAAGAGGCCCATTTATAGTTCCTCACGCCAGAACGACAAAGCTGCTACAGCTTCGGGTTCTGACACGGCGCTGTCCGTCCGTCTGAGTCTCTGTCCGTCTCCCCCCATCTGTCTCCACTCTCCACGTTGTTCTGGAGGGCCTGACTGACCTTATGAGTGGCTGTAATGAGGAGGAGAAGCTGAGTGATGCACCGTGGCAGGACTGTTACACCGAGCTCTGAGAAAGAGGAATGATGTGAAAATAACACTGGCAGGAGGCGGCGGATTGATGAAGTTGTTCGGTGGGAGCAGACAGCTTCTGGTTGGGCTGACAGAAACCTGTCATCTGAGTTAACCCTTAGATTGGACCAAACACTTCCATAAGTTGGTCAAAAATGAGAATTTTTGTTATTTTGGTTGAGAATGAGCATTTGTACTATTTGTATCATATTTTTGTCCACACAAGACTGATTTCATGTTTGAAATATGTTCATTTTTGCCTTTATAACAGATTTCAAACGTTTTGATCATTGAAAAAGAAGACTATTACACAGAACAGCAATAGAAGAATGTCAACATCCATTGTGTTGACATTTTTCCTCCAAGTTTGTGTACTTCATCACCTCTTGTGTGATTTTATCAGTGATACAGAGCTTGGGGTAGTGATACAAATATTAAAATTTCTTTGAAAGTATAAAAGAGTACGCAATGAAATATTTTGATATTCAACATTTCAACCCTAGTCATTTAATGGAGGACATAAGACTTTTCTACTTTGAAATTTTCATGTTGAAATTCAAGGTCAATGAAGTTACCATATATGGTTCCTTGCCCGTTAGTGATAAAAAAAAAATAAAAATTCCAATAAATGTATATATCATCACTTAGCACAACTCCTCAACCGTAAAATGTGTGAGTTTCATCAACTAACATTTTGACCACAAACATGGAAGAGGACCGAGCCACAAATCCGTCTTTTTCCACCTTCGGAGAAAGGAGCAAGGTCAATTCATTCCAGGCCTCTGCTGATTGGTCAGATGCCACGATGTAGTGTGCTGTAAGGTAGAGTGATCTTCACTGATTGGCTGGGTGAGAAATCAAATGAGAAGTGGAATGTCTTCAAGAACTTACAAGCGGTTCAACTGGACTTCTGTCTTATCTGTTGAACTAATTGAACATGTTGGCTAATTAGTTTTGCCTCTCATCTTGGATGACAGATGGAATGTCTTCAAGGACCTACCAAGATGAGAGGTGGAACGTCTTCAAGAACCTACGAAAATGAGAAGTGGAACGTCTTTAATAACCTACCAAAATAAGAGGTGGAACGCCTTCAAGGACCTACAAGAGATTCAACTGGACTTTTCTTGGTAGGTTCTTGAAGATGTTCCACCTCTCAACCAAGATGAGAGGTGGAACGTCTTCAAGGACCTACAAGAGGTTCAACTGGACTTCTCATTTTGGTAGGTTCGTGAAGACAATCCACCTCTCATCTGAGATGATGAGAGGTGGAACGTCTTCAAGAACCTACAAGAGGTTAACTGGACCACTCTGGTAGATTCTTGAAGATGTTCTTCAAGTCTTCAAGAGCATCTTCAAGAACCTCCCAAGATGAGAGGCGGAACATGTTGAAGAACCTACAAGAAGTTCAACTGGACTTCTCTGGTAGGTTCTTGAAGACTTCTGCAGACCTGTTCTGCTGTACTCTGCTAGTCTTGTGTATTCTACGTTTCTATCCCTATTTTATGTTTTGCCTTACTGCTGTGTAGTTTTAATTTGTGCTTACGTTTACTCTTTCGGTGCATCGTTGTCATTTCAGTCACCTCGTTTCACCACGGCTCGTCAAACAGCAATACCTTAAAAGATCCCGGATTTTAATTTTAGACAGTGCTAAAAATTGATGAATGGAAATGTACCTGCTACAGTGTCCTCCGCTAGACGACTTCTTAAAAAGCCAGCTCTGTTGTCTGGTCTGCCCAGCATCGAAGGAACGAGCGATTCCAGAGAAACATATAGCGAGTAATGAGGAGGGATCATCATTTCAAAGGGCCCTGTTCTCTTTCATCATCACTATATACAGAATTTCATATACGGAGTCATACTATTTGATCTTTATGTGATTTATTCTCTTAGTGCGGGACCTAAGAAGGAATTAGTGTCTTCTCATGATCAAAGACTGCAGCCTTTATATGTACGACAAGACAAATAACACACCAGCTACAAAAGGGTTACGACACATCGTCTTAAAACTGCCATTTGATAGCGTGTCAGATAATTCTATTTTACTGTTTTTGTGCAGCATGCGTTGAAAAAAGTGATGGAAGAATAAGAAATATGGCAAGCAGAGGTGCTAGGGCATCTCATTCTATATTGGCATTCACATGTGTATATAATCCATCATGTGTCATGTTATAATTCATGGGATGCACGGTGTCCTCAGGCACTAACGGTGCAAACTATCTGCATATACACACACACCTGAGGATGCAGCGTGCAGCCATGAATTAAACATGGACATGTCGCACATATTGCATAATGTGTTGACTGTAATTATTTCAGCCGACCTGGAATATTTTGCATAAACATCAGAATCGTCATCCTAATGTACAATTCATGTCTAATGTAGAAGTGATTATGGATGGAGCTTCTAGTGAGCAGAATTGTGGGGGTTTAGCAAAGAAACAGGCACCATGACAAAGACTTCTGTGATGCTTTATGACCTCCAACCAGTTGATAGTGGCAAATAGAGAGCTTTGTGGGGGTTAGCTAGCAACAGGCAACATGACAACGATTTCTGTGAAGCTTAATGAGTTATGACTAGCTCACATTGGCATGCATAGAGCATTGTGGGGGTTTTCTCTAGCAGCCGGGCACCATGACAAAGACTTCTGTGATGCTTTATGCCCTCTGACCTGTCCATGTTGGTAAGCAGAGATCATTGTGGGGGGTGTAGTTAGCAATGGACACCATGACAAAGACTTCTGTGATGCCTTATGACCTTCTACCAGTTTATACTGGCAAGCAGAGAGCATTGTGGGGGTTTAGCTAGTAACGAGACACCATGACAAAGACTTCTGCAAAGCTTCATGACATTTAAACGGTTAATGATGGCAAGGAGAGAGCTTTGTGGGGGGTTAATTGCTTGCTAACAGGCACCATCACAAAGACTTCTGTGATGCGTTATGGTTTCCTACCAGTTCAAATTGGCAAACAGAAAGCATTGTGGGGGGTGTAGTTAGCAACGGACACCACGATAAAGACTTGTGTGATGCTTAATGACCTCCTACCATTTCATACTGGCAAATGGAGAGCTTTGTGTTGATTTAGCTAGCAATGGGCACCATGACAATGATTTCTGTTATGCATAATGACCTCCAACCTGTTCGTGTTGGCAAGCATAGAGCATTGTGGTGGTTTAGCTAGCAACGGGGCACCATGACAAAGACTTCTGTGGTGCATAATGACCAGATTTAACAGAATTTCTAGCCACACAAGCTGAGTCCTTAAATGTACCCTGAACAGAAAGTCATTGTCCATGTTAGCAATGTTACAGTTACCATCATCGACTTACAGAATCTGAAAGAACCCAAGCAAAATACCTATGTTATAACTATTCATTTTTGTCATTTCAACAAGGTTTTACTCATTTTCTAAACTTTTTACTCATTTTTGACAGGTTTCAATTCATTTCAACCATCTGTTTCCTAGTTTTGGACAAATTTCAAGACATTTTTTAAAAATATTGAATCATTTTGCACATATTTGACTCAAGATTCAAGTTAAAGTATCAAAAAAAACTAGAACCTTATTTTTCCGTACTTGCCACCAATCCATTTCTACTGATGTTAAAGCCTCAAATGTTGGTGAAATGTCAACCAAAGACTGTATTTTTAGTAGGAAACATGGATACATCCATATTTATACACTTACATGTATGTTCCACAGGCACCATTCTTTGAAAATGTTGCACTTTTTTTCCATTTTCAAGAGCCAATAGTTATTAATTTTTGTCGTTTAGGCAATATCTTACTCATTTTGGACACATTTGGAGTCATTTTAGAAAGTTTTTACTCTTTCTGGACAAATTTCAAGTCCTTCTAGTCAATGTTCACTATTTTTGGACAAATTTCATGTCATTTTGACAAATATTTCTGTCATTTTGGACATATTTGACTCAAGATTCAAGTCAGAATAAACCAAAAAGGAAACTTTGTCTTACCATATTTGCCATTTATCAAATTCTGCTGATGTTGGAGCCTCAAAAGTTTCTGAAATGTCGACCAAAGACTGTGTATTCAGTATTTAATTCCTCCATTTTTAAACGCGAATAGAGATGTAAAGTTCAAGTCTTCTCAAATTGAATGCAGTTGAACTCCAGTTAATATTCTCACACGGTGTAAATTCTAAACTGCAGCCTTTGCAACTCGCTAATTGCGTCATTTGAAATTGCGATTGGAAACCCATTAATTGTGGAGCCGTCAAACGAAGAGGAGAGGCGTCGACAATTAAATAAATAATTGCAATTGTTTGTACGACAATTAAACTGAGGTTTCCCGACTTTTACAAACAAGCGTAGAGTCTGCCATGGCGGTTTGAATAATGGAGTGAGCCGGATCTCCTCATGAAGAACACGGACGGAAACAATGACACGGATAATAAAACGTTACCGTCACTGCCTTTTAATGACACACTCTATGAAATTTAATTACAGCGTTGAAGTGATTTATATGCTGCCGAGCGCCCGCCGTGGAGTGGCCTCTTCATCTGAAGCTGCTCTGTAGTGCACGGTAACAACGGCAGTATGTTACAATAACCTAATTTCTTAGTTTGCGTCGCGCTTTTAAATCACATTAAATCTCCGAAGCGTCCTCCACCCCTGTGATTGAAACTCACCAACCACACGTGTCCGT
The DNA here is from genome assembly GCA_027123335.1 of Amphiprion clarkii. Classification (NCBI taxonomy): domain Eukaryota; kingdom Metazoa; phylum Chordata; class Actinopteri; family Pomacentridae; genus Amphiprion; species Amphiprion clarkii. The sequence goes on from CM049571.1 coordinate 38,374,135, forward strand.
TTTATTAATGCCGGACTGGCGTAACGCTCGGCACGCCCGGGGAAAGACGGCGTCTACATCGGCGAGCAAACGCCGGCAGTCGCTGGCGGAGGAAGGTGGGCAGTTTAGGAAAACAAATTAGCATGGAATACACTTAAAGGAGAATTGCGTGGAGTTTCAGCATCGGCATGTTTTATTCAGCAGGCCTCGGGGCAGCGCGGTTTGTTTATGCGAGCATGTATTACCCACAGGAACAGATAATGATAGAGGAAGAGCCGCCAAGAGGGGAAGCAGCTCGCTGACTAACGCACAAGTTCAAGGAAAATCTGGGAGAGAAAGACGTCCTCGGCTGATGTTCCAACGATGTTTGTCGTTACGCAACGTACTGGATGTCAGATAATAGATCCATAATGGAGCACAGCAGCAGCATGTACCGTATTATCTGTCATTCTCAGCAGCTTTGTTCCGTGAAGCACACACTGTATTATGTAAAAGGATGTTCTATAGGCGGAGCTGGAAATGTATTTCTTTTTTCTAATCACTGTGGAAATTAGACGTTCCCTCTGAGGCATATACCAAGCACAGAAACAACAGTCTTTACTGTTTGTGTGCATATATGTGAGGAAAAAATGGTTTCAGGCTCATTTCTGGTGTGTTTCTAGCAACATTTTCAATGAATAGAATTATATTTTTGTAGATTTTCAAGTTGGAAACCTCTCAGATTTAATTTTTTTTTGCTATTTGTCACCCAAAACTAACCTCTGCAAAATATTTAGACTGGATTTTGATCATTTCATATGTTTTCAAACCTGGAATTTTTCTATTTTCAACCTCAAATACAATACGTCTTAGCTGGAAAGCCATATTTAGGATTCAATATCTCCAGAAATAAAACTCCTATAGCCATTAAATTTGACGAGGACAAAGACTGAATAGGTTCCAGTAGATCCAGATGATTGAAAAGGCTCCAGCAGAGGACCAAATCTCAATTATTGGCCCTTGAAAGTGGAAAAAAAGTGTATAATTTTCCAGCCATGTTGGTGTTCTGTCTACAGAAAGTTCCTGTAAGTGTATATATTTAGATGAATTGATGTTTCCTACTAGAAACACAGTTTTTGGTTAACATTTCACCAACTTTAGAGGATATTTTGACTTGAAACTTCAGTCAAATATGTCCAAAATTACTCAATTTTTGTCAGAAATTAATTGAAACTCAATATATCCAAAATGAGTAAAAAATATCCGAGATGACAAAATATTTCTAATTACTGGCCCTTGAAAATGGAAAAAAGTGCAAAATTTTCCAACCATGTTGAAGTTGTGTCCCCAGAAAGTTGCTGGCAGTGTATATATTTAGATGTATTGATGTTTCCTACTAAAAACACAGTTTTTGGTCGACATTTCACCAAATGTAGAGGATATTTTGACCTGAAATTTGAATCAAATGTCCAAAATAACTCAATATTTGTCAAAAATGAATTGAAACGTGTCCAAAATGAATAATAAATATCTGATATGACAAAAATTTATAATTATTGGATCTTGAAAATGGAAAAAAGTGCAAAGTTTTCCAACCATGTTGATGTGTCCCCAGAAAGTTGCTGTAAGTGTATATATTTGGAAGTATCAGTATTTCCTACTAAAACCACAGTTTTTGGTCGACATTTCACTAACTTCAGGAGATATTTTGACTTGAAACTTGAATCAGAAATGTCCAAAATATTTGTCGAAAATTAATTGATACTTGTCCAAAATGGGTAAACAATTGCCAAAATGACAAAAATTAATTATCAGTGTATCTTGAAAATGGAAAAAAGAACAACTTTTCCAAACATGATTGACACTGTGGTCCCAGAAAGTTCCTGTAAATGTATAAATATGGATGCATCCATAATTTCTACTAAAAACACAGTTTTTGGTCAACATTTTGCCAACTTTAGAGACTAACGTCAGTAGAGACAAGTTTCTAGTTTCTTTTTATATTTTGACTTGAATCTTGAGTCAGATGTGTCCAAAATTACAGAATATTCGTCAAAAATGATGTGAAACGTGTCCAAAAGTACAAAAAAATGGCTGAAATGAATAGAAACCTGCCAAAAATTACTCAATATGTGTCCAAAATGAGTAAACAATTGTCAGAATGACAAAAATGAATGATTATTGGTTCTTGATAATGAAAAAAAGAACACGTTTTTCAAATAAGGGTGGTATTGTGGTCCCAAATAGTTCCTTGAAGTATATATAGATGGATGGATCCATATTTCCTACTAAAAATCCAGTTTTTGGTCAACATTTCACCAACATTTGAGACTCTAACATCAGTAGAATTTGTATGTGTGTAAAGTTTGACAAGCCAAAGACTCCAGTTTGTAGATGTTTTGACTTGAATCTTGAGTCAGATATGTTGATCAGGTCAGCCTTAGTTTGTGTATGCAGCTCATTTTACATTTACATGACATTTTTACATAATGATTTAATTACACAGCACAAATTTCTGTCAGTAAACAAAGAGTCGGCCAAGGACAAAGAGCTGCAGCGGATCTATAATGTGAGCAGGTCCGTTAGTGACCACTGGAGCTCTGAATCGAAGTTTGATTCAGACGGAGAATCAGTGAAAAACCAGGAATCAATCAGATGCTTAACATGTCGGCCCAGCGGTGACACTGAGAGGAGATTTAATAACGAAGATTTAACAGAAGGCTCTGGCTGTAGCAAAAATAACGTGTTTAGTTTCTACCAAGCTTTAGAGGAACATCTCCGACGTGGTTTTTGTAGAATTTAGCTCATTTCCAGGGTTAAAAAGCTGCAAAGGTGATCTGCACTTGTGACTTGAAACTTGTCCAAAATTACTAAACATTGACTGAAATGAACTGAAACTTGTCAAAAATGAGTAAAAACTTCCAAAATGACTCAAAAATGAGTCTTTGATCGACATTTCACCAACTTTTGAGGCTCCAACATCAGTAGAATTTGTATATGCGGCAAATATGGTAAGACAAGTTCCCAGTTTTTTGATTTTTTTGACTTGAAACTTGAGTCAAATGTGTCCAAAATGATAAAATATTTGTCCAAAATGATGTGAAACTTGTCCAAAAATTGCCCAAAATGAGTGAAAACTTTACAAAACGACTCAAAAAATGTCCAAAATGAGTATTTGCTTGACATTTCAACTTTTGGAGCTCTAACGTCAGTAGAATTTGATGTGGCAAATATGGTAAGACAAGGTTCCATTTCTTAGATAGTTTGACTTGAATTTTCAATCAAATATGTTCAATATTACTCAATATTGTCAAAAATTACCTGAGACCTGTCCAAAATTTGCCAAAAATGTGTAAAAACTTCACAAAATATCTTAATATTTGTCCAAAATGTGTAAAAAGAAATTGCTAAAATGACCAAAAAGAATAAGACTTTGGAAGTATTCTGTTTTTTAAAAATGTAACTGAACCGAATCGGACACTGTTGTAGCCGCCACTTTCTAAAACTGTGGCGAGTAGGGCCTAACAATTAATTCAAAACAGGGCAGCATAATGTCAGATATTAGGTTCTGATCCATCGTTATTAAGATCAACTCTAATCTGTGAGGTTCTGTTGGACTAAAGCCACTGGAGGGACGACCTACACCTCAAACCTACCAATCAGGACACTGGGGTTCAGATAAAAAAGCTTTTTTATCCATCTTACTGCAGTATTAGAGCGTTTCTGGTTTATTTTAGGGTTCAGGTTAGTTTTTGGTTATTTTAGGGTTTAACCTCTGAGGATGGAGTCAGTTAGAGGTCCTCACTAGTCGAGTGTGTCGGAGTTTCAGATGCTCGTCAATAAGCCGTTTTTCTCCCATCCAGCGTTGTCCGTCTGGCCAATGGGAATCCATTATATCGAGCCCCGTCGGGCTGACAGCGACCAATCGAACGCTGAGATGCAGTCTCTGCTGTCCGGTTCAAGGAGAACGGAGTGGGATCGGGATTCTTTATTGCTAATGGACTCTGGAGCAGGTTTCCTTCTCCAGTCTCTGTTGGTTGGTTGATTTTGGCGATTTTGTGTCACGTTTTGTGTGATTTTGTGTCTCATTTTCGCAGTTTTCTGTATAAACCAGACATAAAATTACAAAAATTAGTTTTTGTAATTTTACAATTTACAATGTTGTTTCTTGCTTTTGTGATTTTGTGTAATTTTTTTCAGATTTTGTGTCTCATTTTTGTAATTTTTTTTGTCTTGTTTTTGTGATTTTGTGTCTCGTTCTTGTAATTTTATGTCAGGTTTTTGCCATTTTCTCTCGGTTTTTTGTGATTTTTGCATTTCATTTTGTGACTGTGCATCTTATTTTTTTTGTTGGATGCTTCAGCCTTAAACCACAACTTCGTTCAACTACGACTCCTTTTCATGCAGTAACTCTCCCATTTTAAAGCATTAATGAGAGGAAATTAACTAAACTCCCATTTCTAATCCGACACTGTCAAACCCTCGCTGAGCAATGGAAAAGAAAGCGTAGTTTAGGAGAAGTTGTTAGTATACTAACCGATTGTGTGAGCCAGGACACAGTTGGCAGGCGGACGGTGTTTTCTTGGCAGCGTTTTCTTGGGCCCAGCTGGGGTGTTAAAGGTCAAGAGAGATGGGGAGATGTTTACAGCGCAAATTACATACGAGCACAGAAGCCTGGGGAGAGCTTACGGGCTCCGGTGGGCCCGACTCGACTCATTAGCCGCTACCGCTGCAGATCTGACAACAGCACTTCATACCGAAGCTGCCGAGTCCGGGATTTCATTTTCATTTGGACAGCTATAAGGAAACGTGTCAACGGAGACGTGTTGGTGCATCTCCATGGATAAAATAATAAAATAACCTGCAGATGGAGGGAAAAACTCCCCGGAGTTCAGCTTCTCGCTGCCGCAGTAAGAGACTTTTCACCAACACAGTTAAAGGAAATTAACAATTATAAAGATCATGTTTTTGTGGCTGGTTTTTGTCATTCTGTGCTTCGTTTTTGCGATTTTTTAATTTTTTTTGTCTGCGACTTTGCGTCTCATTTTTTGTGACTTTGAGTCTTGTTTTTGCAATTTAGTTTTTTGTTTTTGCCATGTTGTGTCTTGTATTTACGATTTAATCTCCTTTTTGTGGTTTTGTGTCTCTTTTTTATTTTGTGTCAAATTTTTGCCATTTTGTGTCGTTTTTGTGATTTTGTGTCTTGCTTTTGCCGGTTTGTGTCTTGTTTTTGACATCTTGTGTGTCGTTTTTGTCATTTTGTGTCTCGTTTTTGGCATGTTGTGTGCTGTTTTAGCCATTTTGTGTCTCATTTTTGCAATTTTTTTGTCTCTGTGGTTTTGTGTCTCGTTTTTGTTGTTTTGTGTCTCATTTTTGCCGATTTGTGTCTCGTTTTTGCCGTCTTGTCTCATTTTTGTTATTTTGTGTCTTGTTTTTGTGATTTTGTGTCTCGTTTTTGCCGCTTTGTGTCTCGTTTTTGTGACTTTGTGTCTTGCTTTTGCGATTTTAGTCTCGTTTCTGTGATTTAGTCTCGTTTTTACATATTTTGTCTCATTTTGCGGTTTTGTGTCTCGTCTTTGTCGTTTTGTGTCTCGTTTTTGCGATTTTTTGATTTTGTGTCTCATAATTTCAGTGGGATTTTCGGAGACATTCTCGTGCATCTCCACGGCTAAAATAACCTGCAGACGGAGGGAAAACTCCTCAGATTCGGTCTCCTTGTTTCCGTAATATTCAACTTTTCACCTCAAGGTATTTAAAATAAAAGTTTCCTTCACGGCATTTGCCACTAAACTGCACGGTTTAACTAATTTGTAATAAACCTGTGGCGATTCTATAAAACCAAGAGGCAGAAATGAAAAAACATGCATGTAAAGACTGATTATTCTTCAGGAAGATGTTTTCCTGAGCAGTTCTGGATATCAGAGGCTGGGTGATTAATTTTATTTTTAGTTTTGGCCTCCAGTGATTCTGAAAACAAGATAATGGAGGTCATTTTTACTGCAGAGCCGAAACGATGCAGCTCAAATTTTTGTTCAAATCCCAAATCTCTGTTCTGGTGTAAAAAACCTCAAACTACAGAAAAGCTTGTAGGAAAATGAAGCAGCAAAATGCATGATTTAAAACACGTCATATATGAACTACAGTAGCAGTGTTAGGGAGTTTTAAACTACAGTGATGATCTTGTTCTGTGTTCTATTATAAATTGAGTCCATTCTTTTCCACTTTCACTCCTCTAAAATACAGTTTGTGTTTGTTGGAACTTTCTAATGAGTTCTTGTTCCGTTCTGATGTGGTTGGAGTGGAGGAAACCGAAGCCGTGGATGTTGTTTCTTTGTGGTTTTAGGAATTACGCAGCTTTGGAAATAATTATTAGACCACTGTCTGTGGCGCTTTCTGCCTCTTCCTTTGTGGTTCTTGGCAGAACTGAACTGTGTTTTCCTCTTAAGGTTCTAACTGACAACTGGTTTTGCTGATTCCAAGTCAGTTACTGTTGGTCCTCATTAAGCACCGAAACACAGCCTGATGTGTTTGAGTTCAATTGTCTTACTGCAAAGGTCTCGTTTTTGCAGTTTGTGTCTCGTTTTTTGCGATTTTGTGTCATTTTGATGATTTTGTGTCTCATTTTTGCCATTTTGTGTCTCGTTTTTGCAGTTTTATTTCTTGTTTTTATGATTTTGTGTCTCGTTTTTGCCATTTTGTGTCTTTGTTTATACCGTTTTATTTCTCGTTTGTGATTTTGTCTAATTTTTTTTTATTGCGTCTCGTTTTTGTGATTTTTGTGATTTAGTGTCTCATTTTTGTGATTTAGTGTCTCATTTTTGTTATTTTGTATCTTGTTTTTGTTATTTTATGTCTCGTTTTTGCAGTTTTATTTTTTGTTTTTCCATGACAGAACTGTATGTGACAAGGACTGTCCAACAATTCTTTGGGTTGTTGCAGATTTTTGATGATAAATGGGTTTATTTTTTAAAGACTACACATCTTTGAATTGGGGTACAACTCGACGATATGATAAATTTCACTTTCCGACGGCATCTCTGTGTTTGGTGTCCAATCTTTTTCTATTTATATCCTCCCCTCCTCCTCCTCCTGGTCGACTCCTCTGCCATGTTTCTGACCTCCGGTGGAGAAGGACGAATGAAGAACGCTGGCAGGAGTCGATGACAGCTTTACTTCCTTTAGCTTCTTGGCCAGGATCCACCGTCGCTGCTTTCCAGTACGTTTGTCTTCCAGAGTCGTTCTTCATTCCCCCTCCGTCCCTCCTCAGCTTTCATCTGCCCCCTCTGCCCCGCTGCAATATGGCAAATCTTTCCCCCCGCCGATATAATTTCTCGTCCTCCTCTGCTCCTCGCCTCGTTTCGCCTCTCCCCGGCTCAACCCCTCTGATCCCGGAGCCGCGGGGGGCCGGCGTAACCTTTGATATCGGCTCCTCTCTGTTTGACGTGACGTCCGGGGGGAATGGATGTTCCCGTGCAGAGAGCAAGAAGAGGGACACTCACATTCCCGTGATACTTTAAACGCCGCTGTCTTCTCAAACAGATGACTCGGTCTCCACGTCTCGGCGCCGACGGCAAGAAATGACACATGGGTCGCCCTGCTTCAAGTGACGAGAGCGTTCGGAGCGGATCTACACGGAAAAACGCACCATTTTAGAGCGAAGACGGAATAAATTCACTTAATTTCAAAACGGCATCTACAGGCAAAAATGACAGTGGTTAACGTCTCGAACTGGCATCTTGGATTGTTGTTTTTTTTGGCAGCAGCGGGAGTTGTTCCGGCCGACACGTACACAGTGACAGGTTTAACATTTAGATTTATAGGTATTTTTATAGCTATAGGCAACTTTCCACCGCAGGAACTCGGGCCAGAAAAGAGGTGGAGGAACAACCACCTAACCTGTCCCCTCAGCCTCTTTTATTTCTGCAGGATCCTGGCGGCCTGTACGCCGAAACAACAACAAATAGAGGTTCTGTGAGGACGCAGGAAGTACGACATTAGAACAGGGGTGTCATTTTAGTTCACAGACCATAATAACCTGTAAATAACCACAACTCTGAATGTTTCCCTTTGTTTTAGTGCAAAAAATGTTCACGTTTAATGAGCTGTCTTTTTTTTGACAAAACATCATGAACATCCTGAAATTTCTCAAGAAAAATATGTTCAATTTCAACAATATTATGCCTCAGTTTATCATTTATACATTACAACTAAACAAAACATTAAGTCATAATCTAGTATTTTACTTTATGATAATAAAGACAATTTAAAAAACTACACTATATCAAGGTCTAGAAATTGAAATTTACAGTTTTACAAATTTCCCTGTAATTTTTACACTTTGCAAAGTCATCTCGCGGGCCGGATTGGACCCTCTGACGGGCCGTTTTTGGCCCGAGGGCTGCATGTTTGACACCCCTGCATTAGAATATGTAGTGAATTATTCGTTGTTGGTGCGACCTTAAAAAGAAGACTGCTGCTGGATGAGGACATCGGAACCACTTGGTGCCATTTCAGTGTTCAGATAGTGTTGAGATCCACAGTGTGTGTTTTTTTTTTTTTTTTTAAGAGTCACTAAATTTGTAACCTGACTTTTTTGTCGTCCCCTGAAAATGGCTCTGAAGAAGGTTGGTTGTTGCACAAATGTTTATCAATCCTAAAACCTCTCACTAGTTTCTTCATTGAGAGTTGGCTTCATTATAACCTCCATTCCATGAGATGTAGCGTTCCTCGGGGCTCAATCCTTGGTCCTCTACTTTTTCCATCTACATGCTCCTCCTCTCAAACCTGCTTCAAATTGTTTTTGACCAGGGGTGTCCCGAGACCAATCCTAAGACTAGCATCGAAGCCCATCGCTGATATTTTTACCTGATCGGTATCAGCACAAACCTACGCCTGATTCTTCGTTTACGTCTGCTGTCAGACAGAAACCTCAAGTAAGCCACAGTAATGATCATCAGATGTTTGAGTGGGATGATGGAAAACTGTCTGAGTTTATCCCAGATTAATTTAATTGTCCATAGGATCCGTCAATTTCTCACTTCCAGAAAGTTTGCAACCGAGCCGCCATGTTGGTCCAACGTTTCTACCGGACTGAAGGTCTGAAGGGCTATTGAAACAACATCCCTGTGGACACACCATCAGTCTCATAGAAGTCTTTGTGATGGTGCTCCTTTACCAGCTTATTGATAGATTCCTACTTGTGACCAAAAAACTCCATTATTTAACTCCATGTGGGTGTTTTATACAGGGGGTCCTCGGTTTACGACGTACGGCATTTCGTCGTTACAGCGGAACTGGTTATATGGAACTAGCTGGCAGATGAATACGTCGTCATGCGGCGCTATAAGACGGCTGTACGGTTGTACGTCACCCTGAATTGTGCTACATTCACTAACTTTTTGCCCTTCATTATGGCTCCCAAGTGAAAGCCAGACTCTTCTAATGCTTGGAAGAAAAGGAAAGTCATCTGCATGGAAGTGAAATTAGACATAATAAAACGCTAAAGTTGTAAAAACAGTCCAACATGTTCTGTTATCTTCTGGTAAAATGATTCATACATGCATGAAAGTCGTTGTTATTCATGACTTTTCTGAATTGATCAATATCGTGATGCGCGTAACAGCTTTGTTTACATTTTCACCAGAGTTCCGACTTACGGCAAAAATCGACTTACATCGATCCGTAGGAACTCCAACCAAAAGTGAAGACCCCCTGTAATCATGTTTGGGCTCGTTTTAAAGTCCTCTTTACAAATTTAACAGGACATGGTCTTCAGAACCAGATAGCACTACTTTCTTACAGCACAAAGGCTCGGGCTGACCTTCAGATATGAAAATAGTTGCACAAAAGCAAAATGACTGCTGATTATTCAGTCAATTAAAGTAATTACAAAGGGTGGGCTACACTGGTCGATTAAACTTTTACACCAAGGTGTAAAATGAAACTAAAACATTTTGGCAGTATTACAACACAGAAAATGAGCTTTTATGTAAACTGGCATGCAACCATTCAACTAGAGCAAGGAATAAAGTGATTTACTTATATAAAAATCTGATTAATAGTTTTGAATATGTGAGTTACATGCAGTATTTATTCAATCTTTATACACTATTGCTTTATTGCGTCCTCATTTGACTGTTTTCAGAGTGTTTTCTTACATTTACACAAGTCGACTAACGGGTTAAAACGTGAAGCTAATAAAGTTTGTTTCATGCGTTGGTTAGTTTAGGTCTTTGGCTGACTGCTTAATATTTCAAGTTGATGCATTTTAATGTGGGAACTCTGTGAAAGAGTCCTAAATATATGCAGGTCCCAGGCAAAAAGTGACCTTTACCAGCTGATGAATCATGTAGAAGCCTTGGAAATGAAGAAATGTGAGTGTTTTTGTGTCGCGGCATAGAGCAAGTTAGTCCTGCAGCCTGTATATTTCATTTTATTTTGTTTTCTCCATACACAAATTAGCTGAAATGCACGGTAGAAGTCTAACGACACAGCTACTAGCAAACCATCACAACTAGTTTCTGTCAAGAGAAAATCCCTCAAGTCCTTTATTATGCAAACCCCACTCAGCTCCACACGGCGTTTTATCATCTTCATCTGTATTTTTGTCACTCCAACTGGGGAAATCTGCCGCCGTCGACCTCTTATCCAGCAACAACAGACAGATGTTTTAATCAGAAAAGTCTGTGAAACCATCTGTATGCCGCTGTGGACGTCAGACTGAATTCAGCTCCGAGCAGAAACACGTCAGTCCGGCTCTTTTTATCGCCGAGATGTGAAGAAGAAGCTCAGAGATGGCGTTCACTCCTTCCTTCTGCCGAATGAATGAAAGTTCCATGATTGGGATAGATTACAAACAGGGCACGTTTGGAAAGGTCAGTGTTACCTGATAACGCAATTACTTTGGTGACGCAGGCGAGAAAACTGACCTCGTGTCAATGTCGGAGGAGCTGCTGTCCTTGACTCAGAAACATCTCATATATTATCTGTCTCCGGAAGACAAACGTAAAACACCCCAGCAGCAAGCAGGTAGTTTAAAACCAGGAGAATGTTTTTAGGCGTCCAAATCACACGTATGGTTTTTCAACGAGGACTTAGAAAATAAATTATTCAGGGCCTTGATTATCTCCCGTCTTCGTCATGCATCCCCGAACCAGTTCCAAGTGATCCTAAAAGCTTCTGACCAAGCCGTCCAGAAGGTCTCACGTAACGACGACTGACGAAATCCGATGTCCGGTCGCATTAAGGAGAATGTAGGAACAAGTGTTTTTGGAGCTTGAAGGCCAAAAGTCACCAGGCTTTTCTGAGCGCGATACTAAACTTAGCTCAAAATAAAACTGGGCAACATAAACTGAACAATTTACCACAATAGAATGTTTAGTCTTGATAAATCTTTATCATTTTTATTACCTATTTTAATAATTACCAGTGGAATAAATGTGTGAATCAAGTTTTTTCCAATGCGAGTCATTCTGCATTGAAACTGTTACCTAATGTAGTAGGTGGTCAGGGGTAAATGTAGTATTAGAGGGTAAATGTAGTATTTGACGGTAGGATGTACTATGGCTCCACAACCTCCCAAAGATGTAAAAAAAACCTGTATTTTTATAATGCGAGTAAATCTATATCAGCTGTAGTTCCTGGTTGTTCCACCAGGTGAAGCCTCTTCCTCTTTAATACTGTAGAGTCACTCAGACTACAGGAAGTTCACAGTGGCAAGCAGATAGATAGATCGATAGATAGATCGATAGATAGATTGATTAAACATTTATTGATGCCGCATCAGGCAAATTTTCGGCAGCGGGGAAATTATGGGAGTTTAGCTAACAATGGGACACTATGACAAAGACTTCTGTGAGGCTTAATGACCTCCGACCAAGCCCAAATCAACCACAATAGCATTCCAACATTGTGATTGATTGATAATGGTACAGATTTTTGATTTATTTAAAGCATACACTCATAGTGTCACACCACAAATTAATAGCAGACGTAAACAAAATACCCAGTTTAGCTTCATCATGATACCAACCAGTTAAAAAAATGCAGATCTTGATCTTGTTCAAGTTAGACATCCCTAACTTGAACAATCACCCCAAATAAATATATTTACATGCATAAGTGAAAATAAATAAGGATAAAAGAATGAGCAGCGTACAACAGACCTGACTCCAAGTATAAAAACTTATTTGTGCATTTTCCATATCATTAACTGAATCCATGTTGGTTTCCGTGGCAACACAATGCATTCGGTTTCTGCTACTGTAACCGCATGGCTTCGATTAATTGCGTTGCGGCTCAACAGGTTGATTCAACAATCTGAATCGCTTATAGGGAAGCATCAAGAAGCTGATTTAAATCTCAAACTCCAACATTTAAAACTGATTTTAGGCTTCACAAACCTGCTAATCGTGTTTTGCAGTGCAGTCCTGATGAATCACCATTACTTATCGCAATGAAACAGCAACAAGTCGACACATTGTGATGGAAAAGATCCTCAAATTCTTGAAGATCACAAAACTCCAATTCCTGTCGGACAGGAGAGTTTCCGTCTTATCTGCTGTCTTGAGCAAACGTCGGCATAATCCTCCACCACGTCTCTCGGGACAAAAGGGAGGAAATAAAGGCTGGAGAACAAACAAACAAATGGAGCTCGCACAAAGAAATGCAAATTCGCAAGTTTGTAGGTCTCGACTCGCAGCACAAACGGTTAATGTTGCAGAAAGAACACGGCTGGCAGAGGAACGTGGCGCTTGGCATTCTGCAAATGTCAGAAGGACGGCGTTCACAAATGCAGCCAGGCACCTGGGAGATTACATTTTATCAACATACAAATGAGCGCTGCTTCATGCTAAACCGGGCACTGTGACAGAACGCTAACCCGTGGCCCAGATGATAGGAAAACGGCGTGTTTGTGTGTGTTTGTGTGCAGAAACACAACCGGGAGAGCTGCGATCTACACGTTTGTCGCCTGCAGAGTCGCCGCAGACAAATTTGAAAGGAGAATAATCAAATATGGAGACGCTGAGGCTCGCTGGTGTTTATTTTATCTGCAGTCCAGAGACTTGAGATTAAAGTCAAACAGCTGCAGGACGACTCGTGTTATTAATCGAATCTTTAACATCTGAAATGCAGCAGTGGAGCAAACTGTCCAGCTTCAACAATAAGAGAGACACAAAATCACGAAAAATTGGCATAAAATCACAAGAGGGACAATTTCACAAAAACGAGACAAGAAATCACAAAAATGAGACACATCCATCCATCCATCCATTACCTATACACCGCTTAATCCTCACTAGGGTCGCGGGGGGGGGTGGAGCCTATCCCAGCTGACTCGGGCGAAAGCAGGGGACACCCTAGACAGGTCGCCAGTCTGTCGCAGGGCTCAAAAATGAGACACAAAATCATAAAAAAGACAAAATCGCAAAAAAGAGGGACACCTTCACAAAAACGAGACAATAAATCACAAAAACGAGACACAAAATCACAAAAAAGGGGCACAAATTCACAAAAATGAGACACAAATTCACAAAAGCGAGACAAAATTTCAAAAATTAGACAAATTCACAAAAATGAGACAAAGTCACAAAATGAGACACAAAATCCCAAAAACGAGACAAAATCAAAAAACAAGACACAAAACCACAAAATGAGATAAAAACAAAAATGAGACACAAAAATAAGACACAAAAACGAGACACAAAATCAACAAGAGACACAATATCAATAAAAACGAGACACTAAATCAGAACAAGACAATAAATCGGTTTCCTCTCCGTGGTCTTGAAGCCATCAAGAGGTTTTCCGTCACTTTGCTGCAGACTTTCTGCTCGTCCACAGAATTTGTTTCTTCGACACTTAATAGAGTTTCTTTCCTTTTTTAGTTGTTGATTTTAGTAAACAAGTTCCCTTCAGACTTTTTTCTGCTCTTCATATCGACGGTCTAAATGGCTCTTTTTAAACATTAGAAGCTTGGTGTGTTTTGTTCGATTGAAGTTTCAGCGTGTACGGCACGTATGACAATAAAAATGCATTAAGTCCTCCTCGGTTATTCTGAAAACGTGTCGCCGGCTCAGAGAGGACAGGCAGGAACCCGTCAATAGCTGCAGCATTTTAGACCAAAGAAAAAACCCAGACAAGAACTCATTATGTGGTTTAGAACAACGGTGGAGGGGAGGAAGATTCAAGGTCAAGAACACTCGGCGTGATGAGGAGAGTGATGGCACAGGAGTTTAAAGCAGACTCCATGAGAACATCAGGGGAGATGGACAGATCTGGATCAGCCACAATAAAGGAAAAACTCTCTCCACTCCCAAACGCTGTGTTTTTATTCTCACCAAAGAGGCGGCTTTCAAAAGCAAATGAGGACGTTCTGACAGCTTCCATTAAAATGCAGCGATGCTTCCCTGTGTTTGTGAAGGAAAAACTCTGATAACTGCAGTTTAAACCAGAATGTTCTGATCTGCTATGTCTTTTTTTGTTCGTCTTAATGGATTTAAGCAGCGAGAATAAATGTCAAACTACCAGAGAACCACTGATGAGCAAGATGTAGTTTAGAACATATTCTGAGTTTAAAAACGAGACACAAAATCACAGAAACGAGACACAAAACCACAGAAACGAGACACAAAATCATAAAAATGAGACACAAAATCACAGAAGCGAGACACTGTAGCACAATAGCTGATCTGCTCAGCTGAGAGTTTTATTTAAGAATGTTATTAGCAAGAAAGAAGAATAATTTAGTTACGCTGTTTACTCAACTGGAGTCTCTGGACAAGTCTATAAACTCTACATTTAATTTACAACATGCTTTTGATTTAATGTTTTGAACAAATTTAGTTTTTGGAATCAGAGTAAAATCACAGAAAAACTGTAAACTTACATGTTAAACATAAAAAATGCCAAAAACTGTAAATAAGGCTTCAAAAATCCGGATTTTTATTAACGGCAATTTGTTTCTCTGAAAAGTTTTAACTGTAAAATTGTAGTTCTTTTTTTTAATTGTAGTTAAATCAGCAAGAACATTGTTTTTTTTTACAGATGTTTGCCATTGGTTGAAAGCAGAAGAGTGTATATTGATCATCATTTAGTCGATTAATGCTGACTGTTGATAGCTTAATCAATTAAAAATATACAGGGGGTCCTCGGTTTACAACGTCCTCAACCTACACCGTTTCGCCGTTACGTCAGAACTGGTCACATGGAACTAGTTGGTGAGCGGAGCGGACGAATACGTCGTCACGAGGCGCTATCAGACGGCTCTTTTTCCATTCTCCGGTTGTACACCACCTTGGATTGTGCTAGAAACCAACTAGCTGCCATCATGAAGAAAAGGAAAAGTGTCAAAAAAGATGTGTGTTACTAAACCAGAAACTGTACCTAAAGATGGTACCATGAATACATCACTACCCAAGGATTACTTCATATCTCAGGTACCATCATAGTACTTCCCCCTTAAAGCAGAGACAGAAGAAGACAGCGGGTTTCGGACAGAGCTTCCACTTTCAGACTAACTTTACTCTTTCAGCTCTGCACCACGTTTATCCTGCAATTTCAGTGTATTTGTTCCTGAGTGTTTTCCATCGACCGGGCCGATGTGAAGTGAAGAAACGTCTGCCGTTACTCCATGAATGCTAACGAGGAACCCGGCCGACTCACATCTTAACACGAGTACAGCAGTGAATTTGATCTGCAGCAGCTGATGCACGTAAACTTTAGGTACCGAGACATTTTCAGAAACGATGCCGCGTCAAACAAAGTGCAGTAAACAGAAGAAACTACATCCAAACCATGGTTCTGCTCCGTTTACCTTCACAAAGGTTTTAACAATACTGGGCAGATGTTTTTCATTGTCTATAACTGTTCTGACCAACCCCGTATCACACATGCTGACATGAGCCTTGACAGTTTACCCAGAATGCACTTTTTCCCCTAAACTTGAATAGACTGACTCAACAAATGTCCAAATATTGTCCAAAATGACCGAAAAAAGACCTAAATGGCTCAATAATTGTCTAAACTCAAATACTGTCCAATATCACACCAAAACGTTAACATGCTAAAAAAAGTCCGTTTAAAATGACAAAAATGGCCCAAAATGCCCGCATATTTGTCCTAAAGTATGAAAAAACATTAGATTGTCCAGAATTATTCAAAATTCTCCACTTTTTCCTCCTAAAATATCATGTCTGAAATGAAACTTTCTGAAGGTTGAGATCAGTTGAAATTATTACTTTTTCCTCATTTATCTTTATATATGTGTGTAAATTTGTAGACTTGTGTGTATTTGTGTTTTGGTTTTACCATAAAATTTCATATCTGAGCCTTAATAAACAGGCTAAAGTGGAAAAGAAATTCTAAACATACTTCATTGTGCTGGATTTTATTAAAAATAAGTCATAAAAATGATTCCACATTGTTTGTGGATCGTAAAGTCTCGGAGGACGTCACTGCACTTGCTCAGAGACACTGAGGTTTCAGGTCGCTGTAATGAAGGAGTAAGTCATCGTGGACAGTCCTGGTAATAGTAGGGCTGCAGGAGAGCAGCTTTCCCCGGGATGGATAGTCGATTTATTTCCAATTTAAAGCCCTGATCCTCCACATGACTCCATGAGGTCCCGACATCTCCCTGCTTTCCCTGTTTTTAAAAACAGACAGTCGGTTCACTCGACTGGTTTTAATTCCTCATAAAAAAGAACTGTTTGTTTTCTTGTGTGACCAAGTGTCGGCAAGAAAAGTAATTTTGAATTTACATCATATTTACACCCTTTTTTAATTGCAGAGTTATGCTAATAAATAGATATTTTAATATCTGTGCAATGTAGAGTTATGTTTATATATCAGAAGAAAGAGCTGAACCCAAGTTTGTAAAACCCAAGTGTATGTAAAGTTTCAGGCAGATTGGAGCATGTGCAGGCTAGTTACACAGCACTTCCTGTTTTAAGGTGAATTGTCAAAATTGGTCCAAAATCGTCCAAAATATGTCACATAATTCAAAATGGCAAACTTCCTGTTGTGTTTCAGGTATGGTTGTCAATTACATTTTTGTGCATCGTGACGAGTTACATATGCCTACCAAATTTCATAGCCATATGTGACACATCCCGGTCATAGAACAGAAGAAATCCATGGGTTTCAAGAGGGTCCTACGAACCTTTGGTGCTCGGACCCTAATAAAGTTTCTGTGCTGTGGTTTTGTTATCCACCTCTTTCTTCTGGATGAAACTTTAGAGCTGGATAGGTAAATCCAATCCAGCTTTATTTGTATAGTACTTTTAACAACCACCGATTGAGCCAAAGTGCTGTACATACATGTACACAGAACAAGGCAAAAAAAAAAAATGAAAAAAATAAAATATAAAAATACACAATCACAGCACTAAAAACTAATAAAATCAGATACATAACAAAAGCACTGAAAACAAGTAGAATCAGACACACAATAAAGTAAGTAGCTAAAAAACTACTTTCTCATCCATTTTTTTGGTGAATAAAATGACTATCTTGAGCAGAATGTAGTGGATTTATGACTGGAGGATGCCTTCAGTGACCCACTTGTCGATCGTTATGTCGGTATGTGTGACTTTCCATTAAATGTTGAAGTCCATATTTTGACATATTTTGATGCCGTTGCTCTGTAAATGCCACGACGGTGAGCTTCCAGTCGGACCAGGATGAAGGATAATTAGCCGCTAAAACCATCTCATCATAATGTTTACACCGACCCTCTCCGTGACCCGCTATCGTTTCCCACCAACTCGAGGGGAGGCGACGTTTTCTCCTCCTTCGCTGTTGTGAGTCGTCATCCACACGGCTTCTATTTCCTCGCGGGGAGATAATGGGTCATCGTCTTTCCTGTCTTCTCCTCATATCACTTCTGTTTCTTCATATGCCATTAATTTCTCTTCCCGGGACAGTCTTCATTTTCAGATTGTGTGAGATCAGTGAAAGTCACATCGTAACGTTGTTTTGTCTGCTGATTGTTTGGAGTGCACAGCGCCGAGTTGTCAAGATACTAACTAAGGATGTGATGAAATCTGCATAAAGACACATCATGCTCTGTTAGGTCGTCTCATAATGAAGGCTTCGGTCACTGCAGCATCGCTGACTAAAGGGCATCTCAAAGCAAATAATGACTGGAATGTGGTTCTGTGCATAATTACATCCTAACGTCCAAATAAAACACATGATGAGGATGTGTTCAAAGACACAGCAAGCATTAATGTGGTTTTCATTAACATGTCCTTAAATAAGCAACCATATCAGGGTCATTCCATATAAAATCCACCAAATCTGAAATATACTTTTTGTACAATAACTTCAGTACGTTTAATGAATCCATGCAAGTCTTTATCTTTTTACTCTTAATAATTTCAGAGTTACAGCTCTTGAAGTACCTAACAGTGGATGAAATTTGCACTTTCTAATTTGCAGGATAACTACTGACTGATCCCTTTTTTGTGGACTTGTAAGTTTGCAGAGGTTTAATATGCACAAAACAAAAGATCCACAACACACTGAAAGAACTAAAAAAAAACACAACAAAAAAACCATCTATATGATGGAAAGTATAAATCAAGAAGCAGCTAAATAATATATTGATGGAACCAAAAAGCAGCTCAATGAGAAGGAACATAGAAAACCAAAAACTAGCTAGATAACACACTAAAGCAACCAAAAAGAATCTCAATAACTAACAGAAGGAAGTAGAAAATGAAAAACTAGCTAAATGATGCACTAAAGAAACAAAAACTAGCTTAAAAAAAAACACCTTTAAGGAACCAAAAACGAGCTAAATGATGTACTCAAGGAACAAAAAACTAGCTAAATGGCGTACTAAAGGAACCAAAAACTACCTAAATGCTGACTAAAGGAACAAAAAATCTAGCTAAATAACACTAAAGAAACCCAAACTAGCTAAGTATCACACTAAAGAATCAAAAGCTAGCTAAATGACACGCTAGTGGAACCAAAAAAACACCTAAATATTACACTAAAAGAACCAAAAACACCTAAATAACTCCCTAAAGGAACCAAAAAGCTGCTAAATAACACTTTAAGAACCAACAATTGGCTAAATGATGCACCATAAGAACCAAAAACTAACAAAGTGGCACCTAATGGAAGCAGAAATACCTAAATAACACCCTAAAGGAACCAAAAAGCGTCTAAATAACTCATAGAAATCAAAACTAGCTAAATGACATACTAAAGGAACCAAAAACTAGGTAAATGACTCACTGAAGGAACCAACGAGCAGCTAAATAACAAACAGAATGTAGAAAATCAAAAACTAGCTAAATGAAACCCTAATGGAACCAAAAACACCTATATAACTTCCTAAAGGAACCAAAAAGCACCTAAACAACTCCATAAAAGAACCAAAAAGCTGCTAAATAACAATTTAGGAACCAACAATTAGCTAAATGATACACCATAGGAACCAAAAACTAACAAAGTGGCACCTAATGGAACCAGAAACACCTAAATAACAGACTTAAAGAAACCAAAAAGTTGGATCACTGTGATCCCTGGAGTTGTCGTGGATGCAGCGTTTCCGTTAACTTCCACCAACAGACTATTAGAAGTTGTTGCTTTTCCGACCTCCAGACTGAACCAGCTGACCCGACGTCGACTCCAACATCTTTTCCTTCTGTCTGCAGTAATCTCCCCATCTCCCAATCCCGTCCTCCTTCCTCTTTGCTCCGCTCCGTCTCGTTTCGTCACTCCTCCCCGTTATCTTCCTCGCCGACCCCAGAGGTCTGAACACTGAGCTCGCTTGTCATGAATCATTTGGTCGGCGCCGACTGAAACTCCCCTCTTCTTCTTCTCTTATCTCACCGAGCATTGCCCCTTTTCCTTTCCCCATCCATCCATCCATCCATCCATCCATCCATCCATCCATCCATCCATCCATCCACCTCTACATTCCCAAACCTCTCTATTTCCGCTGATTTTATCCTGCAGATAAACCACGTAAACAGCCCGGCCATAAAAGAGAAACCCTTTTTATTGCGGCAGATTATGGAGAAGAATCGTATCTTGCAAGCGGCATGAAGAGATGATATCTGGAAGGGCTTTTATTGGGCCGTTTGTCGGAGTCGCATGATTAATCCGACCTGCACTTTGTGTCGGAGGAATCGTTCCCGACAATCTAAAGTGACAGTTAATGAAGGGAGCAAACAGGTCATTACGGGCCGTCGTGACGGTTGGCCGTTTAAAAATATTCTCCGGCAGCCACAGGGAGCAGTTAGTTAATGCAGAACTGAGCCGAGAGCCGACCAGCGCCGACCCGAAGCCGTGGGAGTGGAAGTGTTGTGGATGAGGCGGCAACATATGTTTAATTTCTGCAGTTTGTTGTAGAAAAAAAAGGTTGTTTTAATAGCTTTAATGCAACCGTTTGACCAGATAAACACTGTGAACCGGAGCTTTTTAGTTTGTCCTCTTTCAATTATGACTGTTTATTAGAAATGTGACTCCTTTGGATCGGTAATGGTAACGGTGTTTACAAAAATATATCTGAATTTACATGTATGGTTAGGGTTAGTTCACATTTCAGCATCATCTTTGACACACTACCACGGCTCCAGAATAACTTTTCCACTGGCAGCATTGGTTCTACCAACTTTCTTGGTTGGTCGCCCCTCGTCAATGCTCGTATTCTGGTTTAGCACCGCCACAGCTATTAAGCCGCATCTCTACCGTAAGAAGTAATCCAATACGAATCTAGATACATGGGTTATGGTATGATTCACTAACGATACATTTTAATACATTGCGATGTGATTCAATTCAATGCAGCTTGAATCTATTTGTGTGTTGATACACACAGACAAGACAGATTTGCTGTATTAAATATGAGAAAATATTATTAACCCCTTCAGTATATTGCAATCCATCACTTTCAAAGACACTGTAGGGACTTCAGTCCTTGGCAATGAAACGGACTATAGATGCCGTGATTACCTCGGACCTTGTGGAGTTGTGGCTAAATTGGAAGAAGTTTTTAAATCCAGTGTCTCTGTCTTTGCTAGCACGAGTATGCACAGAGCCCTTGAACTAAAGGAACCAAAAACTAGCTATATGATGCACTAAAGGAACATACACTAGCTAAATAACACTAAAGAACCAAAAACTAGCTAAATAACACACTAAAGAACCAAAAATTAGCTAAATAACACGCTGAAGAACCATAAATTAGCTAAATGACGCTGATGGAACCAAAAAGCATCGCAATAACACCCTAATGGAACCAAAAAGCAGCAAAATGACACCATAAGAAATGCAAAACTAGGTAGACCAAAAAGCATCTAAATAACACACAAAGGGAAAGTAGAAAATGAAAAACTAGCTAAATGGCACACTAATGGAACCAAAAAGCACCTAAATAATGAACAGAAATCAAAACTAGCTAAATAACACCCCAAAGAAACAAACAAGTACCAAAATATAACCCTAATGGAACAAGGCACTGAAATAAAACCCTAAAGGAACCAAAAAGCACCAAAATATAACTTTTCATCCTTCTTTTAAAAGTCATAGTCTTCCACACTTTAGATTGACGATGTGAGGGTGCATTGTGAACTGTGCAGGTGCTGTGGGCCGTGCTGTTGTCTTGTTGCTAGCAAACACGTCAAGCGAACGTTACTCTCATCAGCAGGAGACTCGCGAGATATTTAGTAGCAGAGCTCCAATCAACCGATTCATAACTTTACAACTGGACATCGACCGTTCCACGGTAGATATAGATCGATCCAGAGGCCCACCAATTGATGTATTTATATCTTTAAACTTAAAATCGATTTCTGGTTCATATCAGTGAATCTTTACACCCCTGTCCCCCATACATGATGATGAACCAAGTTATGTTGCATTGATTTTCAATGATAGAAAATGTGATATTTGTCAATTTTCTTAATTTGAAATTAGATTTATTTTGTCGCCAGTCCTCTTCTGGTATCATCCATAAACTGGGCGCAGGTTGAAAAATTAACAGCTTATCTACATTTTACCGACGTTCCCTAAACGCCTCACATGCTGGCTGGCAGTTTTGTGATCAGAAATTAGTTGGGAAACAGTGAAAAGAGTATTTTACACAGTTGAAACTAAATACTATGATCGGCATTCGCTGTTTTCTATGTGTCGATCACATTTTATCAGTACCAGAACTTCAAAACAACTGAGCAGAAAATCAGGACCTAACCTTGACATGTAGGTTTGTGATACTATAGCGGATTATGAACATTCGGCTCAACAGTTTTGTAGAAGTAAAACCCTAATATCAGGCGGAGAACCGACTAAGAAGTGACACTTCTTACAGCCCATTTAAATCCTATACTCTGAACAGAACCTTTTACCTTTCTAACACAGAAAACTCTCGACTTTAAGCTCAACGTAGCCGCTAACACATTCAGTTTGCTCCTCGATGCAGCCATCTGGAAGGTTGCAGGCTTAATAACGGCTGACTTCCAAGGCCTTTAGCTTCATCTTCTCAGTGGCAAACAGGTCAGACAGTGAAGCAGCTTCTGAGTGTGAACATTTTGTGAAAAGACAGCATTCCTCTCAGTTCGACTGCGATGCTTACAAAAAGGATACAAAAGCTTATAGATTATCCATATTGTCTGTATGACGGAGTGTCACGCTGAGCCTGTCGGAGCGCTGTCTTCTCTTTGTGCAAACTGTCTGCAGCCTCTGATGTGAGCTGCTGCACCGGTTGTCATCGGGCTCCGACAAAGCAGTCGGCACTGTGACAAAATCTATAGCGAGCACGCTGGAAAACCCACCGAGGGTTTCACAAAGCAAGCAGCAGATCTCAAACGGTTGTCAGTCTGCACGCCACAATCCTCTGCTGGGCTCAAACACGTTTTGTAGTAGAGTCAAAATTATGACAAGAGAAGATGAGTTTATGCTGCAGCTTGCATGCTTGAAATTTAAATAATAATTAAAGCTGCAAGCAGCGTTGAATGGGTCCTCATGTACGTCGAGGTGCGACAGAAATGTCAATTTGCTGAAACGTCGTTGACCAGCTTCGAGGATTATATCACAAAGTTTCTAGCAACGGTATGCTAAAATATATAGCAGTTTTAATGTGCTTTATAAGGAGAAAAAATGAAACCAGTAAGACTCAAGAAAGAGGATACAATATATTGAAGCCAGTTTAAAGAGGATAAAACATCCATCCATCCATTATCTATACACCACTTAATCCTCACTAGGGTCGCGGGGGGGGTGGAGCCTATCCCAGCTGACTCGGGCGAAGGCAGGGGACACCCTAGACAGGTCGCCAGTCTGTCGCAGGGCTACATATAGAGACAAACAATCACTCTCACATTCACACCTACGGGCAATTTAGAATAATCAATTAACCTCAGCATGTTTTTGGACTGTGGGAGGAAGCCGGAGTACCCGGAGAAAACCCACGCATGCACAGGGAGAACATGCAAACTCCATGCAGAAAGATCCCGGGAAAGCCGGGACGCGAACCAGGGATCTTCTCGCTGCAAGGCAAAAGTGCTAACCACTACGCCACTGTGCAGCCCAGGATAAAACATACTGGAAGCCAATATAAAGAGGTTACAACATACTGGGAGCCAGCAGAAAGAGACTGAAAGATTAATAATTAAAGCAGCAAGCACCGTTGAACGGGTCCTTGCACACCCATGGGTGAACATACTGGGAGCCAGTAGAAAGTTACTGAAACATACTGGGAGCCAATATAAAGAGACTAAATCATACTGGGAGCCATATATAAAGAGACTGTAACCAAAATCGCCCAAAATTTGGATCCAAGAGGCTTTTATTGTGCGCCCTGACGTGTTACATGTGCTGACCAAATTTCGATCTTCCCTGAAAACATGATTTATGGAATTTGGTGGGTCTCTTAAACAGTGATAGTATGTTTGCCATGCATTTCTATTTTTCAATTTCTTCATCATCGTGGATCGTTTGTAAAATCTGGTGATTCGCCACTGATTCACTTCAAACTTCAGAACCCTAAATCCACCAAGATATTTGAAAAGCATGTTATCTTTTTTAAAAACATCTCCTAAATTACACCATTTATGACCCAGAATTTGTAAAACATAAGGAATTGTTTGATCTTCAACTTTTTGAAGTGCTTTGTTTACAAAGGTCATCGAAATCAACTGTTTTCACCAGATTTTGTTGAAAAAAAAATAGATTAGTGACTCAGCGACCAAGTTATGTGACAAAAATTCTTCGTTTCTCGGCTGAACTTCAGGCAGTGTTTTCACAGAACAGATGAACAAGTATGTAAACAAATAAAATTGAAGTTTCGAGGCACCATATTTTTTCCTGTTGGTAACACCTCTAGATAGAAACAAAACAAAGCTAACCCTCCGTGGAGTTACAATCAGGCAGCAGCTGCTATTTTTTGTCTATTTTCTTATATTTATACACTTATGAGCAGGATTAATGATATTTAAAAGCTAAATTAATCGCTTTATGAATGTTGTTTGTCATTTCAGACTATGATAGAGTGAGAAAGTGCTACTAAAGGTGACTCGGCTGTGATTTTCATTCATCCATCTCACATTCATGTGATGGAACAGATCCTGCCGTCCTCCTGCTTTAATGAGTCCAGCTGTCTGCACAGGTGGTGTAGCGCTTTTTACGCCCATACGAAGCTCGTTTCTACGCTTCAAGGGTATTTTCCAGCGTTTTATATGTGTTGCTGTGGCAACGGTGTGTTTGGTTTGGAGCGCTTCCTGAACACGCGTGACCTACAGATCAGAACTGTACCTGAGTGGACGGTTTCACAGCACTGGGGCTAAGCTAAAGTGATGCTATAGTTGTGAGGTGAAGTTTCCATTGTCCTCAGTTCGTTTTTTCTGGTTTCAGTCTTCTGGTTTATCTTCAACTCCTCTGGACACTATGCCTACCATCAAGCATGGAAGTGGCAGTATCATTATACTATCAATTGAACTGACTCAAGTCTGAGTCAGAAAGACAACAAATGTACATTTGTTGTCCGAGATGTGTCCAAGATCAACCTTCTGCTGATGGTTTTAGGTTTTCCTGAAGAACGTGGAGGTGATCCTCCTTCTTCAATATTCCATTTACTTTGTGTAAAGCTCCAGTTCCACAGAGCATGATACTGCCACCACCATGCTTGATGGTAGGTTTGGTGTTCACCTTCTCTCCTCCAAACATGTTTCTGCTCAGTTTTTGTTCCATGTGACCACAGAACTTTCCTCCAGAAGGTCTTTTCTTTGTCCATGTGATCAGCCGTAAACTTGAGTGGATATTTTAAGGTTCTGCTTCTGAAAAAATGAATCATCAGAACCTTTAGACTGTCATAATATACACGTTCTTTACAAGCATATGTAGACATTTGTTCATGACTGTACCTGAACATGATGCAAATGTTTTCTGAACCTCCAAACTGTGATTAAGAAGCAAATAAAGAGAAACAAGGAGCTAATCATCCTAATCTAGTTTTAGCTCTGTAATACAGCAGATAAGAAGTTTTTTCATGCATGTACTTTGACTTATCTTCAGTATTTTTGCATGTTTTGCAAGATATTTGATGTCAATTAGCTTGGAGCTGACCCTGAGTAAACATTCAATAAGTTAGACGGAGCCGTCTCTGTTATGTTGTGCGAGTTTAAAGTTGTGAAAACCTGTGTGCGTTCAGACGTAGTTTGTATTTTCCACCTCTAAACAAATAATTTAACCTGCAGCTTAAAACTGTGTGAACAGTCACAGCACACAGAGTTTTGCTAAAGTTCAGCTCACACTACATAAAAATGTATAACTGGGAAGCAGATAAAGAGAAACAAGGAGCTAATCATCAGAATACAGCAGATTCCACTTCTTTCAGGTGTGAAACTTCAGCTAACTCCAGGATTTCTGCAGGACCACGCATGACGAGTTCTGCTAAACCCACGCTAACCTTCAGAGCTCCTCCAATCAGTCTCAGAACGCTGAATACTGGGAACCGTTGGAGCACCGGCTGTATTAAAAAAAAAAAAAAAAAAAGGAAACAGTGCATACAGTTGTTGTGAAACGTGCACAGACATGCCTCGGCTCAACCCGACCACGGAGGAGTCGGGGATTTAAGGGACCACCAAGGTGCTGCCTCCCTCCCACCCACAGTGGAGGATCACCGGAGTGTGAGCAGGTGGAGGCTTTACCAGACGGCAGCTCCTCGGTTCCACGGCTACGCACCACAGCTACGTACAGACACACACAGGAACTCTGAAGCTCCTTCTAAGACACACAAACAACCTCCAACATTTATCTCACACTTCACAAACTCAAATCCACGGTTCAACACAAGTCGCGTCTGTTGCACCAACACATTCCTGGTGATTCTACATGTTTTTGTGGTGATTCCACCTGTTTTTGTGTTGATTCTACATCTTTTTTTGTGGGGACTTTACATCTTTTTTTGTGGTGGTTTCACCTGTTTAGTGGTGATTTATCATCTTTTTGTGGTGATTTATCATCTCTTTTGTGGTGATTTTACATCTTTTTTGTAGTGATCTCACCTGTTTTTGTGGTGATTATACATCTTTTTTGTGGTGATTTTACATTTTTGTGGTGATTTCACCGGTTTTGTGATTTCGCCTGTTTTGTGGTGATTCTACATCTTTTTTGTGGCGACATTACATTTTTTTTTGGTAGTTTCACCTGTTTTGTGGTGATTTATCATCTTTTTGTGGTGATTTAATGTCTTTTTTTGTGGTGATCTAACCTGTTTTTGTTGATTCTACATATTTTTTGTGGTGGTTTCAACTGTTTTGTGGTGATTTATCATCGTATTGTGGTGATTTTACATCTTTTTGTGGTGATTTCACCTTTTTTGTGGTGATCCTACATCTTTTTTGTGCGGACATTACATCTTTTTGTGGTGATTTCACCTGTTTTGTGGTGATTTGTCATCTTTTTGTGGTGATTTTGCATCTTTTTTGCGGTGATCTCACCTGTTTTTGTGTTGATTCTACATGTTTTTGTTGTAATTTCAATCATTTTAGTGGTGATTTTTGCATCTTTTGTACTTTATATAACAGAGTGGTAACAGTTAATGTTAATATGATTTCTGAAAATCCATCAGGATGTCGCGTTTGTCACGCCGGCACGTTGCTGAATAGCTGCAAACTCAACACAAACTGCGACGAAAGCAGATGAAGGATCGTTGCGCCGTAACAACCTCGAGAACAGCTGAGGTGTAGAAGCAGCAGCAGGAGTGATGAATCAGCGGCGGCACGTAAATGACAAATGTGCAAAAATCAGCTTGACGAATGGCCTCGGGAGCTTATGTTATTGTCAGCTCGGCGTTGGAGTGAGACGAGTTCGCTGTGATTAACGGTCGAGAAAACTACAAATAAATAATGAAACTACAAATGTTAGCTTTTCCGTAACGTTTCATTCAACCTGTTCTCAAGCTTTTTGTGTGTTTTGTGCATTTTTTAATAGAATTTCAGCAGCAAAATCTAACTTTGGATGGTTAGTTATGATGGAAAAAGGATGAAAATAGGAAGCAGAGACAGAATCATCTGATGCAGAAAGTGTTGCTGCTGATCTGAAACAAAATTTGTTTGATCTGCTGTTACTAACTTCCTAATAATTCCCTTTAATGCTGCCGGAGGTCTGACATGGATTCAACCTGACGAGGATCAAATAAAGTCCCAGCAGGTTGTCTGGGAGTGAAATAAATGTTCAACAGTGACTCTAACCTCCTTATAACCCCAAAAGCATTCAAAATTTGCATAAAAAATCTAGGATTTAAAGTATATTAAATCATTGTAACCGTGTTGTTTTCTTCACTATTTCCTGTTCTGCTGATTTCTGAAAGTAGAACTATATCAGCTGATGATTTAGAATCTATTGGTGGTGATTTTACATGTTTTTGTGGTGATTTTACATCTTTCTGTGGTAATTTCACCTCTTTTTGTGTTGATTTCACGTGTTTTCATGGCAATTTCAGTGGTGATTTCACATCTTTTGTGGTGATTTAAAATCTTTTGTGGTGATTTCACACGTTTTTGTCGTGATTTTACATCTTATTGTGGTGATTTCACATCTTGTGGTGATTTCATCTCTTTCTATGGTGACTTTACATAATTTGTGGTGACTACATCTTTTTGTGGTGATTTCAAGTCTTTTTGTGGTGATTTCATGTTTTAGTGGTGATTTCACATCTTTCTATGGTGACTTGACATCTTTTTTGTGATGATTTCACATCTTTTTTTGTGGTGATTTCACGTCTTTTCGTGGCAGTTTCATGTTTTATGGTGATTTCACATTTTTTGTGGTGATTTCAAATCTTTTGTGGTGTTTTCACCTCTTTTTGTGGTGAGTTCACATTTTTTGTGGTGATTTCACATCTTTTCTGTGGTGTTTTCATCTCTTTTTGTGGTGATTTCACATTATTTTTGTAGTGATTTCACATCTTTCTCTGATGATTTCACATGTTTGTGGTGATTTCAAATCTTTTGTTGTGTTAAAGATGTTTAACTTTCTGTCACATATAGCAACAAACCTGCAGCAGTGTCGGTAATGTCTGGTTGTTTCACTTTAAAAATGGACTTTTACAGGTGGATTGACTGAATAATCGATGAATCACTTCAGCTCTTGTGTTTTAGACATTAAGCCTGATGCGCAGGAGCTCAAAAGACCAAGATAGCGGCTGCAAGTGTCAACAAAAATTCAACAAACCAATGGGTGATACGTCCATCTGTGTAGTCAGGACAAAAAGCCGACGGCTCATCCAAAACCTGTAGTTGTTTTGCTCAACAACAGGCAGAAAAAACAACTTCCAGACATGTAGATCCGACCGTCTTGCTGTCTGGCGAACCCTCATCGTTATTCGAAATACCACAACACAACGGTCGGTCGTCCTCACCATTCTGGCGGCTCATTACTGCTTCCTGGATTCAGCTGCTCGTTACGAAAACCTCCGGCAGCAGAACCTCCAGCGGCTCCCGTGGTTCCGGAGCAGAATCGTTCTCAGCAGGCGACTCTTAGTTATTCAGTTCAACCACCAACGCTCAGCGCTTCACCGGTCGCACTGCGCTCTCCAGAATGTAGAACATGACCTCTCATAACCTCTAATGTGTTGGAGGTTTTTTTATTCTGTTTTTTCCTTGTTCGTTATGTTAATATTTAACAGCAGCAGCGGTGGGCAGTTTCTTCATTTTGCACAGCGCCGTGTGAATTTATGCATCTGGATGGAGATTAGAGGAAAGAGGAAAGGCAATATTTTATTTTAGTTTAAGGTCCAAATGTTCCAATTATAAATGGAGAACCCTCCCTATTCCTACCTCGTCGGGGAACGGCTTTATTTTCATTGTTTATGAGCAACGGGATTTATTGGTCGGGTTTAAGGCAATTAAATTAGTCTGAAGGAAGCTCTCACAGGTCTAATTTAGGTGCAGGTGTAAATAAAAAGCGCAGGTTTGTGTGTTTATTTTACATCTTTTTGTGGTGCTCTTACATTATTTTGAGGTGATTTCACATCTTTTTAGTGATTTCACATTTTTGTGGTGATTTTTCATCTTTTGTGTGGTGATTTTACATTATTTTGTGGTGATTTTACATTTTGGCAGTGATTTCAAATATTTTTTGTGGTGATTTCACTTCTCATGTTGTGATTTCACATTTTAATGGTGATTTCACATCTTTTGTTGTAATTTCACAATTTTGGGATGATTTCCCCCTTTTTGTGGTGATATAGCATCTTTTTGTGGTGATTTCACGTTTTTGTTGCGATTTTCCATCATTTAGTGGTGATTTCACCTCTTTTGTTGTGATTTTACATGTTTTTGTGGTGATTTCACCTCTTTTGGTGGGGATGATACAACATTTTGTGGTGATTTTAATTTTTTTGTGGCGAGTTTACTAGGGCTGGACCCGAATATTCAAATATTCAGTCGTGACGGTGGTATCCGGATATTTATTTCGAGATCCGAATATTCAGATTTCACATTTTTGTGGTGATTTAACATCTTTTTGTGGTGACTTTACCACTTGTGGTGATTTTACCTCTTTTGTGGTGGTTTCACATCTTTTTGTGGTGATTCACATCTTTCTGTGGCGATTGTACAGTTTTTGTGGTGATTTTGCTTTTTTGCAATGATTTTACTTCTTTTTGTAGTGATTTCACCTCTTTTTTGTGGGGATTTTACATTATTTTGTGATGATTATACATTTTTGTGGTGATTTCACATCTTTTGCAGATTAGAGGAAAGAGAAAAGGCAATATTTTCTTTTTGTTTTAAGGTCCAAATGTTGCAATTATAAATGAAGAACCCTCCCTATTCCGACCTAGTTGTTTTATTTTCATTTTTTATGAGCGATGAGATTCATCAGAACTGAAACTGCATCTGAAGGAAGCTCCCGCAGGTGTAGTTTAAATAAAAAGTGCATTTATTTCTGCATGTGGACATTTGTCAGATGGACGAAGCATCATGATGGTAAAATAAAAGCGACCTTTCTGGTTTGGAGCTGGCAGCAAACTTCATTACGGATGCCGAGCCTAGAGGCTAAATGTTGGACTGGGGGGCAGTAATGCTGGATCACACCGGGTTAGAGGCATTTTATTATCATCCAAGTGTTTTTACTGCACTGAACGGGCTCCAGAGTTACGTGGACGAGAAACAAAGCGGCAAAAGGGCAAATTTGAGTTTTACTGGCGGAAAACGTGACACAAACAAGACGAGAATTATGCCCTCGATGTGTTTCATAAGATTATTAACTATTTAACAATTCATTAGTTTTAGAAAAGACAGTCAAATATTTATCATGGTTTTACATCTTTTGGTTGTAATTTTACATCTTTTTTTGGTAATTTTGCATCTTTTTGTGGTGATTTTGTACCCTCCTTGTGGTGATTTTGCATCGTTTTGTGACGATTTCACATTTTTGTTGTAATTTTACATTTTTCATTGATAATATTGCATCTTTTTGTGGTGATTTTAGATTATTTTGTGGTGATATCACATTTTTTTGTGGTGATTTCACAACTTTTTCGGGTAATTATACATCTTGTGATGATTCTGCATCTTTTAGATGTGATTTCACATCTTTTTGTGGTGATTTTGCATCTTTTTGTTGTAATGTCACTCATTTTTGTGGTGATTTCACATTTTTGTGATGATTTTAGATTATTTTGTAGTGATTTCACATCTTTGTTGTGGTGATTTCACATCTTTTTGTGGTAAACTTACATCTTTTTGTTCTAATTTCACTCATTTTGTGATGATTTCACATGTTTTGTTGTGATTTCATGATTTTATGGTGATTTGACATCTTTCTGTTTTGATTTTACATGTTTTGTGGTGATTTTGCATCTTTTTGTGGCGATTTCACATCTTTTGTTGTGATTTCATGTTTTTATGGTGATTTCACATCTTTTTGTTTTGATTTTACATCTTTTGTGGTGATTTCACATATTTTTGTGTTGATTTTACATGTTTTTGTGGCCCTGTGTGAGTTTCCACCTGCAGCCGGATGAGATGGATAAATAAATGACACAGCCAAAGCAAACTACGGCTGAAATTAGAGTTCAACTCCTGTGGGATTGGTTTCGTCGGGCCGACCATTGTTGGAAAATTTCCTTGGTGAATTGGAGACACGGTCGATTTGCACCGGAATCAAAACTCAGCCCCCGATCTGAGGTTACAGCCAGGTGACAGTAGACCTGCGAAAACGATGCTGCCGCTGATCCAATCTGAGTTTTACTGTTATTATTTTTTCTGCTCGCTCTCCATTACTGGGCTAATTGTTACGGAGAATAAAAAACAGTCCTTTAGTTTTCTTTTTAGTTGTCTTGAGCGTCACAAGAGTTTTGTTTTTTTTGAAGGAGAAACACAACTATAGTCTGTTCAGTAACCCAGTAAGATTCATGTTTTTTATTTCTTGTTTTTGCCGCACCAAAAACGTAGAAGGATGCATCAGAATTTTGCATTAAACTGCTGCATTTTTGCTGTTCAAACTATGATACATCCCATAATATCGATGCGTAAAGTTGGTTACAGAAAGAAATGAACAAAAAACAGATTTAGTGTTTAGATTGTGACTCCTGTAGTGGATGGACAACTGATCTGGTCGGTCATTTTGTGTTGTATTATGTGTTTTGTGTGTCGTTTTTGTTTTGTGTTTTGATTTTGTGATTTTTGTCTCATTTTTTTTGTTTTGTCTTGTTTTCGTGATTTTGTCTCATTTTTGTCATTTTTTTGTCTCATTTTTGTTGTTTTGTGTCTTGTTTTTTGATTTTGTCTCATTTTTGTTGTTTTGTCTCATTTTTGGGATTTTGTCTCGTTTTTGTGGTTTTGTGTCTCATTTTTGTTGTTTGGTGTGACATTTTGATCGTTTTCCGTTTCTTTGTATCTGTTTTTGGTGTTTTTTGGCTTCATTCTGTCATTTTGCGTCAGTTTTGTGTTGTTTTGTATGTCTTGGGGACATTTTTTTTTCTTGTGGTCATTTTATTTGGTCGTTTTGTCATTCTGAGTCTTTCTCTTCTAGTTTTTTGTCTCATTGTAGGGTTAGATTTGGTTATTTACCTCATGGAACCACATTTTGCACATAATTAGTTGCTGTTTTTACACAGATAAATGGTGAAAATTTAGCTGATTTTTGTATGTATTTGTAAAAACAACATGCCTTTTATCCATGCTGGTGGGTTTTAAGGTTCAGAGTTGCAGGATTGTTGTTCAAACATTTTCTTTTTGGCACATTTTTGAGAAAAAAAAGCATACAGAATACAGCAATTTGGGTGAAATATCACCATATGTTGCACAAAATGAGTTGGATTTTTTGCTGTTTTTACTCAGATAAATGGTAGAATTATGCAGATTTATAAAGACAACACATTTTTTATCCCTGCTGGTGGGTTTTTGGGATTCAGGTTAGGAGGCAGTTATCTAAAAACAATAAAACACCACCAGAGTTGTAAAATAAGTTAACGTAATAATGAAGATTTCTTTACCGTTTCCAGGCCGACGGTAATTTAGTTTTTGTTCCTTTATGTTGTTTCTTCTATTAAAGATGAACTTGTTTTAGTCTCCTGCTGCTGACTGTTGCACCGACGAACCAAACTCATGGCTGGTTCCTGTGGATTTTCTCCTCCACCGACGCCGTGACCTGACGTTATTACTATTGTGTTCTGCTAATTCCCGGCCTTTCCTCCCTCCTTCAATTTCCCGTCTCTCTGTCTCGAACACCTTTTCTCTTTTTTCTCTCTTTCTGTTGCCGTCATTTCGGCCCGGCTCGTCCTCCAGACTCCATTTCCTGCGGCCTTTCGCGGGTCACTTGGCTCATTCTGTTCACGGGTCGCGTGGCTTTCCCATCAAAATAACACACCTAGAGAAACAGCGGACTCTGGGAGTTTTCCTTTAATTAGTTGGCGGCGGCCGGAGCAGCCCCCGCCGGCTCCACTGTCTTTCTCTGGTCATGTGGACCGAACATCTGGGGGAGGTTTTCACAGCCCCGCAACTCTGTAATTCTTTAACAAAACCAGAGGCCGCCAGAGTGATTGGGTTTGATGAGCTGTGAAGAAGAACGAGGAGAAGGAGGGACGGAGTCCAACCACATGTTGTACCAAATTAGTTGAAATTCTCCCTGTTTGTTCTCCAAGAAATGGTGGAATATGGCAGATTTATATATTTATTATTGAAGAAAACTCATCTTTTCTACCTGCTGGTGGGTTTTAGGGTTCAGAGTTGCAGGACTGTTGGTGCAAATGTTGTATTTTTGTCTTTTTTTTATTTATTTTTTAAAATTAAGCATGGTGAAATATCAAAATTTTGAGCTTGGGTTTGGTAATTTTTCTTGATGAAACAACATTTTGCGTGTACTTAAGTGAAATTCTTGCTGTTTGTTCTCCAAGAAATAGTGGAATTTAGCAGATTTATATTTGTATTTTTAAAGAAAACATGACTATTACACCTGCTGGTGGGTTCTGGGAGTCAGAGTTGCAGGATTATTGGTGCAAATGTTTAATTTTTGGCACATTTTCTGAATTAAGCATGGTGAAATGGTCAGTGATTTTGGTGAAATATCACAATTTGTGGCTTAGATACGGTGTGTTTTCTGATAGACATCAATGTCTCTGCTCATAAAACAGTGGAGGACAGTGAGAAGATGCTCACCCAGATGATCCATCTCATCCAGAAAAGAGGCCGAGATGTGGAGCAGCAGATCAGATCCCAGCAGGACACTGAAGTGAGTCGAGTCAAAGAGCTTCAGGAGAAGCTGGAGCAGGAGATCAGAGATCTGGAGAGGAAAGATGCTGAGCTGAAGCAGCTCTCAGATACACCAGATCACAGCCAGTTTCTCCACAACTACCCCTCAGTGTCAGCACTCAGTGAGTCCACACACTCATCCAGCATCAACATCCGTCCTCGGAGACACTTTGAGGACATGACAGCAGCTGTGAAAGAGCTCAGAGATCAACTACAGGACATTCTGAGGGACACATGGACAAACATCCCACTGGCAATCACTGAAGTGGATGTTTCACTGTCAGAACCAGAACCAAAGAGCAGAGATGAGTTCTTAGAATATTCAAGAGAAATCACTCTGGATCCAAACACAGCACACAGATGGCTGTTATTATCTGAAGGGAACAGAAAAGTAACAGTAATGGAACAACCTCAACGTTATCCTGATCATCCAGACAGATTCACTGTTTATTGTCAGGTCCTGAGTAAAGAGAGTCTGACTGGACGTTGTTACTGGGAGGTGGAGTGGAGAGGAAGAGGAATTGATGTAGCGGTCGCATACAGGAATATCTGCAGAACAGGATATTCAAATGAATGTATATTTGGACAAAATGACAAATCTTGGTCTTTATATTGTGGCACCAACAGTTATTCATATTTCTACAACAACACTGAAACTCTCATCTCTGGTCCTCGGTCCTCCAGAATCGGAGTCTATCTGGATCACAGAGCAGGTATTCTGTGTTTCTACAGCATCTCTGAAACCATGACTCTCCTCCACAGAGTCCAGACCACATTCATCATTTCTGTTGGATATTTTCTGTGTGACAGCTGAGATTATTGTTGATGAACAACCAGTTTGTCTGAATGGATCGGAGTTCAGTATTTGTTTTGTGAGAATTTATAACATAAAAGTGAAAAAAACAAACTGACTCGTCGCTGAACAGCTGAGAGACACTGACTTCTTAGGTCATTTTTTTCTCTATGAAGCAGTTTTGTGTGTGTTTGCAGTAATTTTATGTCTTTTTACAGTAAAATTATGTTGTTTTGCAGTTATTTTGTGTCTTTTTACAGGTGAAACATTTAAACATCAACAACACACACAAAATGTGCATCTCTATCAACTTGACACATGAAATCACTAAATTCATATTTTATTTATTGCATTTTATTGTAAATATGTCCCTGTTTTCACATTTTACCTTCTCAGAAACTATTTTGCAATTTAAGAGTTTCATAAAAACGTAACAGTAAATGACTTTTAATTTCCTTCTGAATCTGGTCTTTGCTTTCTTTTGATTTGAATTCATGTTTTCTTCAATCTCATGTCAGTGATGCATTTAAGGAACCAGCTGAGGTGACGGAAAAATCAATTTTTTATCCAAATGTGCACTTCATTTCTCTTTCACAGGGATATATGTACGGAATGTGTTGGATTCGTATTTTATTGTGGATTTTCTGGTGGAAATTAATGATATTTTATTGCAGTCAGTCGTCATTTAATAATCTGACTTGGTGATTTTTACAGTTTTGTTGGTGTGTTTTGTTTTGCTTCTAAACTGTTGACAAACTTGTGATTCAGCTTCATGTTGATCTGCAAATAAACGACAGTATTTCTGTGTGTAGCACCTCTGGTCCTACCAGGGTGGGGTAGATGGAGACACTAACATCCATCTAGGTCCTATAAGAGTAAACACCTTCAATGACTCGGCCAGGTTAATGTGTGTGTCTTACTTGAGCTTCAAAGAGTGGATCAAGCAAATCCAACGTCCTCTGAGGCAGGTCCTACGGTTGGCCACACTGCATCCACCACCGCCCAGCCATCACTAGTTCATCTATCTCGGATTAAATACAAAAAAAAAACAACCCACACAAATAATGCAGAGTTGTACATTATCTAATTCTGTTTAGTTTCTAACATGAGATCTCATTAACTTCTTTCTTCGATATGTTTTTACACAACGTAGAAGCACAAACAAGGAAATACTCTTGAAGTGCAATAAATTCAATTGCCATGTACCATAATGATTAGTATTTAACAACAAAAATGAATTATACGTCATGTTTTACCAGGTCAAGGTATTTTAGAAAGTATTATCTTTTTAAACCACTCTGCTACTCTGAATATTTATAGAACAACATTAACATTTATCATGTAGCTCTTCAGATCTTTTGTATTTTACAATTTAACCATAAAGATGAATTAATTTATTACTACAAGTTCACCTAACTTAACATTTTAACAAACAAAATTAATATAGGACACTTATTTACAGCTTATCCATTAAAGGAGGCTAATTCCTCTCAAACAAAGTGCTTCAATGCCAGTTAAATGGATGAAATGCTCCATGGCAGCCTAGCCATTAGCTTTAACTAGCCTTTAGCATCACAGTGACTCATATTACGAACAAGATGGATTAGCCGTTAGCATCTCGCGCTAGCCGTTAGCCTCTTTTAAAACGTTGTAATAATGATATAGTGAGCACCAAAGTATATTGGAAACACTGGAAAACTTTCTTAAGACTCTGCTTGGTTTTTAAAGATAAATATCTGAACTTAAACAGCATATCTCGTCTATTTAACTTTTCACAGGAGCTAGCTAAATTACAGGCTAATTTACAACATTAGCACCAACTCACCAGAGTTTCATAAAACATTCAACTCCACAGAAGTTTTCCTCTTTCGGTCCACAGCTTGTGTCCTCATAGAAGAGCAACTTATAGACAACAGGGATGAATTACAGAACAAAGATAATCTTCTTTTAAAACTTTTCTTGAGGCGTTTTGTGCCGTTAACTGCTCTGCTGTCAGTGGGTGCTGAGGACTGAGCAGGAAGTGACATCACAGGAAGGTGTGCGTCTCACATACGTTCTGTGGCTGTAATAAGCCAAATCGGAATTATCAGTACGCATACGCGTTTATCCCTCAATAGCTTCCGGGTCAGAGTTCATCCCACACTACGTTATCAACAAAGCTCGACGAAGCTATACTATCGCAGTGGAACGACCTGCTATTTGTAGCGATTATTAAGTGTTAACACTGCTTAAAGTCTTTTTAAGGCAATATGCCAGGTCCCCATAGTTCAGTGCGCGACTGCCACAACGGTACCCGTGGGCTAAAGAAGTGGATGGAAGAGTTTTGCCCTATTCACGAGTGCAGTAAAGGAACCTCGCGCTGTATATGTGACCCGCCTTATCGTCACATTTTCTACTGAAAGAAAAGATCCAGAACGTCGTGCCGAATGGATTAAATGAGTAAGTTTGACATAAGATCATATATTATTACCTTCTTTGTAGTCGTTAGCAAGTCTCGTTAGCAAGTTTTGCTCGTCCTTGCTAATCAGATAATTATTGATATCTATGTACATAAGGATAAGGATAAACTTTATTGATCCCACAGTGGGGAAAGTTCACCGTTACAGCAGCTCCAAAGAAAAAGTATAAAGGCAGGAATAGATAAGAAAAAGAAACAGAGTGCAAAAATTGGAGAAAAAGAAAAAAAAAATGCAGGGTGGCCATTTATTTGCTGCTGTCGACTCATTCTCCCAACCTGCCATTTTTGGCACCAGGATGCCAGTTTTAGTAGCCTCTTTATCCTCCACTAACAGATTGCTGCTTACCTAACAAGCACCAGGATGCCAGTTTCTTCCATCACTGAACATTAGGGTCATGTAAACATTTTCTAGTGAATCCCAAAAATAAAGTAGAAACTCATAAATGTGTTTAATATGAGTTTCTTAATGTCTGATAAAATCTTCCTTTCATCATTTTTCCTTCTTATGCTGATGTGAAAGCATGAAAAAACCCAAAACTGGAGGATTTCACTCAACAGAAACACACATTTTCTTGACTAACAGGATATAAGTATGTGAACATCAATAAACTTACAATCCAGTTGTTTAAATACTTCATTTACTGCTGATCAGGTGAAAATCCAAGGAGCTGAACTATGTCTGTTAACGAGGAGTGTTTTGTTTTTTCGTTTTGCTGTCACTGTCATGCCAATACAGCTCAATTGTTGTATCAGTTTTATAGGAGGTCCAACATGCTGCTAAAGTTCAAACTGACTGTAAACGTGTAAATGAGGACCATAAATCCTGTCAATGATCAAACTGCTTCGTTTCCTGCAGTCTACATGAATCAGACAGATAGCCCTCCCTTCTCTCCACCAGAGTCCAGCCTCCTCCCCTTTCATAGATCTACCAGCTTAGGGATTGGTGGAATCAGAATGCTGACAGATCAAGAGCTGACAAACCAAACTGCTGCAAATCAGCATGCAAAGGTTGAAGACAATAAAGTTGGGTTTGGCCTCCTTTGTGACTGTCATTTGCAGTAACATTCGTAGTTGCTGAGAGATGAAATGGCGCAGCAAAGAAATCAGCCGGATTCAGAGAAATTCTCTTGTTCCATCTGTCTGGATCTACTGAAGGATCCGGTCACTACTTCCTGTGGACACAGCTACTGCATGGACTGTATTAAAACACACTGGAATGGAGAGGATGGTCAGAGAATCTACAGCTGCCCTCAGTGCAGGAAGACTTTCACACCGAGGCCTGTCCTGCAGAAAAACGTCCTGTTAGCAGAGTTAGTGGAGGAGCTGAAGAAGACTGGACTCCAAGCTGCTGCTGCTGATCACTGCTATGCTGGACCTGAAGATGTGGCCTGTGATGTCTGCACTGGGAGGAAGATGAAGGCTGTCAAGTCCTGTCTTGGCTGCCTGATTTCTTTCTGTGAAAATCACCTCCAACCTCACAATGATGTGGCTCAACTAAAGAAACACCAGCTGGTGGAACCCTCCAAGAACCTCCAGGAGAACATTTGCTCTCATCATGATAAGATGATGGAGATTTTCTGTCTCACTGATCAGCAGTTGATCTGTTATCTCTGCACAATGGATGAACATAAAGGACATGAAACAGTCCCAGCAGCAGCAGAAAGAACGAAGAAGCAGAAGGAGCTGAAGGTGAGTCGACTAAATATCCAGCAGAGAATCCAGGACAGACAGAAAGATGTGAAGCTGCTTCAACAGGAGCTGGAGGACATCAATGTCTCTGCTCATAAAACAGTGGAGGACAGTGAGAAGATGTTCACCCAGATGATCCATCTCATCCAGAAAAGAGGTCGAGATGTGGAGCAGCAGATCAGATCCCAGCAGGAGACTGAAGTGAGTCGAGTCAAAGAGCTTCAGGAGAAGCTGGAGCAAGAGATCAGAGATCTGGAGAGGAAAGATGCTGAGCTGAAGCAGCTCTCAGATACACCAGATCACAGCCAGTTTCTCCACAACTACCCCTCAGTGTCAGCACTCAGTGAGTCCACACACTCATCCAGCATCAACATCCGTCCTCGGAGACACTTTGAGGACGTGACAGCAGCTGTGAAGGAGCTCAGAGATCTACTACAGGACATTCTGAGGGACACATGGACAAACATCTCACTGGCAATCACTGAAGTGGATGTTTCACTGTCAGAACCAGAACCAGAACCAAAGAGCAGAGATGAGTTCTTAGAATATTCAAGAGAAATCACTCTGGATCCAAACACAGCAAACAGATGGCTGTTATTATCTGAAGGGAACAGAAAAGTAACAGTAATGGGAGAAGAACAACTTTATCCTGATCATCCAGACAGATTCACTGTTTATTGT
The DNA here is from genome assembly GCA_027123335.1 of Amphiprion clarkii. Classification (NCBI taxonomy): domain Eukaryota; kingdom Metazoa; phylum Chordata; class Actinopteri; family Pomacentridae; genus Amphiprion; species Amphiprion clarkii. The sequence goes on from CM049571.1 coordinate 38,413,925, forward strand.
CAGGTCCTGAGTAAAGAGAGTCTGACTGGACGTTGTTACTGGGAGGTGGAGTGGAGAGGAAGCAGAGTTGGTGTAGCAGTCGCATACAAGAACATCTGCAGAGATGGAAACCCACATGAATGTATGTTTGGACAAAATGACAAATCTTGGTCTTTATACTGTGACACCAACAGTTATAGATTTTTCTACAACAACACTGAAACTCCTGTTTCTGGTCTTCGGTCCTCCAGAATCGGAGTCTATCTGGATCACAGAGCAGGTATTCTGTGTTTCTACAGCGTCTCTGAAACCATGACTCTCCTCCACAGAGTCCAGACCACATTCACTGAGTCCATACATGCTGGAGTTTGGCCTTTAGGCTATGAAACCACTGCAGAGTTCCTTAAAGTCAGATAGAGTAATTTGAGTGTCTGAGGGTCAGTTCATGTTCAGCCCTGATCTAAGTTCATGATCTACAGTTTACTTCTGTAGTTGCAGCATTAATTAGTCACATGATGACAGAACTGATTGATTCTTAAAAGTTTTAGTCACTTTTAAATCTGCTTTCACCTTCTGAAACATTTCTTGATTTTGTTTTTCATATCTGACAAGAAACTGAATTTTGTGCCATTTGGATTCAAACTGTTGAATTGTTGCTGTGGGGGATTAAAATGTTTGTTTGTTTTAGTATTTTCAGACATTTTTTGCTCAAAATGATTGACAGAAAATAATCAGCATGAAATAATCATTAACTGAAGTCCTGTAATCCATAGTTTCATCATTTGTTTGATATCTTCTGTGTGACAGCTGAGATTATTGATGATGAACAACCAGTTTGTCTGAATGGATTTGAGTCAATGCTAAAAGTTTTCTGTGAATTTATAACATAAAAATAAAGAAAAGCAAACCGACATCACTGAACTGCTGAGTGACACTGACTTTTTTGGTCTTTTTGTCTCTTTGCTGCAGTGTCTTTTTAGCATTGTTTTCTGTTTTTTTTGCAATGAGTTTGTGTTTTATGACATTTATTTTGTCTTTTTACAGTAATTTCATGTATTTTTGCAGTAATTTTGTGCATTTTGCAGTGATTTTGTATATTTTCAGTCATTTTGTGTCTTTTTACCTTCGTTTTGTGCGTTTTTGCATTAATTTAGTGTCTTTTGCAGTTATTTTATGTCTTAATGCAGTAATTTTGTCTGTTTGCAATAATCTTGTGTGTTTTTCCAATTACTTTGTGAATTTTTCAGTAATTTCCTTGTCTTTTTGCACAAAGTTTGTCTTTCCAGTAATTTTGTGTCTTTCTACAAGTTAAAAGATCAACAACAAACAGAAAATGTGCATCTGTATCAGCTTTTTGAAACGCTTTCCATTTTCAATTTAGCGTCGAAGCATGTTGTGATTGCTCGTCATTAGCATAATAATACGAGATTAGGGCCGGGAGAATTACAGCGCTGACGGTCTGAAGGAGGAAGCAGCAGATATGGCTTTAATTCAAAGAGGGAGCAGCTCAGGGACACACAACTTATTTCATGCACAACACGCCTGTTACACTAATTAAACACAAACCAGGAGCGTCAGCGTCACGCTATCGCTGCTAGCAAACGTCTGTTGGTTAAAGCAGCCCAGGAATGGAGGTTTACCTGCTGGACTGCAGCTGTTTCAAGACTCTTTTTGGCCATTTTGTGCCTCTTTCTAATGGTTTTCTGTCTCTTTGCAGTGATTTTGTGTCTCCTTGTGATCGTTTGTATCTCTTTATGATCATTTTGTGTCTCTTTGCAGCAATTTTGTGTCTTTGCAGTAGTTCTTTGTCTCTTTCTCTGTCTTTTTGATCATATTGTGTCCCGTAGCAGTAATTTTATGCCTCTTTCAGATCTTTTTGCCTTGTTGCAGTCATTTTGTGTCTTGTGATCATTTTCTGTGTCTTTGTGGTCATTTTGTCTCTTTGTGGTCATTTTGCATCTTATATTTCACATTTTGGTGTTTATTCAGTTGCTTTCCTTTCCTTGTGTTGTCTTTATAATATTATTTTGATCATTTTGTGTCTCTTATTGGTCACTTTGTCTCTTAGTGGTCATTTTGTGTCTGTTGTTGGACATTTTGTCTCTTAATGGTCATTTTGTGAGTCTTTGTGGTCATTTTGCATCTTGTATTTCACATTTTGTGTGTTCTTTCCGTTGCTTTCATGTCTTTGTGGTTGTTTTTAACATTATTTTGATCATTTTACGTGTCTTTGGGGTCATTTTGTGTCTGTTGTTGGACATTATAGTCTATTTGTGGTCATTTTGTGTCTCTGTGGTCAGTTTGTGTTTTGTTTTGGACATTTGACAACTTTTTGATCACTTTGGATATTAGTGTTTGTACATTTTGATGTTCCTGAATGTGTCTCATTTTGGTCATTATTAGTCTTGTTTTTGACATTTTGAGTGTCATTTCATCACTTTCATCTCCTTTCAGATTATTTTGGTGACTTTGGGTGTAAGTTTAATTATTTTGCGTCTTGTTTTAGACATTTTGACAACTTCTTTTGGTCTCTTTGGACGTTTTCTGTCCATTAGAGCTGCCTCTGTGGTGGGTTTTTGCTAAGAATGCTTGACTCTGTGTGGATTTCCTTTCATGTGAACTCTCTGCACTGTTCCTGGAAATCGCAGACATTTACATATATATATGTCCGCGACCGGCGAAGGTGAATGCGTGTCCGCGGGTGCTGCAGGTATTTTTCACGCTCGCCGCCTCTTGAGGTTTGAATATTACGGAGCGGATGGTGAAAAATAGCCCCCGGAGACTCCACAATGCACATTACACAGCGAGCTCCTCTTTGAAATGGGAACGACTGCATGGAGCTTATTAATTCTCCAGGATATCTGGGCCGTTGCAGCAGCGCTTTATGTCTTATATGCCGGCCTTTTCTACCTGGGGGTGGGAAGATCTGCAGCCTGCTGGTAGAAGAGCTTCATCTGGTCACCAGAACATTTTCCACTTCAGTCTCAGTCCAGCCGTCTCAGTGAAAATGGTGGGTTTTGACATTATTTTGGTCAGTTTGTATCTTGTTTGGATGCTTTGAGTGACATTTGGGTCATTTTGTATGCTATTATAGTAATTATATGTCTCTTTGGGGTCTTGTTTTGAAGATTCTAAGTGTTTTTTAGTCACCTTCATCTCCTAATGGTTGGTTTGGACCATATTTTTGTAATTTTTGTATATTTTTGGGGTCATTTTGTGTCTTGTTTTGGATATTCTCAATGTTTTTGTAGTCAATTTCCATCTCCTTTTGGTTGTTTTCAGTGTTGTTTTGGTCCTTTTGTGGATTCTTTAGCCATTTTGCGTCTTGTTTGGGACCATTTGAGCATCCTCTTGGTCACTTTGTGTATTATTAAAAATGGTTTGTTTGTTTGCTAAAAGAAGATCAAAGACAATAACACAAGCTTTTCACATAGTTATGTATATAAGGAAACTATTTTTAGAGCAGTTTTTAAGTGGCTGCTTGTCACTTCTTCCTCTTTCCGTCCAGTCTTCTGGTCAGTCCGTCTTGGCTAATGTCCGGCTAGCGCTAGCTGCTGCTCCCTGATGAGGATTTCTTTCTCCTTCATCACTGACGCCTTCGTCTTCTTTGATTCTCCATGAATAATGCAGCGCCGTGGTGTTGCTGTGAAGCTCTGCCAGGTGTTATCTGCTGCGTAGATTACAGCCGAGGTGAAACATCAGGACTTAGTTAACCCTCGGAGCTCCAGGAAGCAGTTTCTCTGGACGGTTTTTATTTGATCGTGTTAAATTTTTACTCACTGTGGCTCATTTATCAACAAAACAACCATGAAGAGAGGAGAGAGAACGTAGAAACGTCTTTTATGCACATTTTTTGTCTTGTTTAGGTGATTTCACATCTTGTTTTGGACATTTTGAGTCTTTTTTTGGTCATTTTAATCATACTGAGGTTGTTTTTAACATGAATTTGGTCATTTTGAGTGTCTTTTTGGTCATTTTACGTCTTGTTTTACACATTTTCAATGATTTTGGTAATTTTTGCATCTTTTGAGGGTCGTTTTGGACATTTCCCGTGTTTTTTTTCCTGTCAATTCCATCTCCTTGTGGTTGTTTCTGACATTTTTTTGTCATTTTGTGTGTCTTTGGGGTCAGTTTGCATCTTTTTTTTGGACATTTTCTGTGTTTTTAGAGTTAATTCCACCTTTTTGTGGTTGTTTTGACATTGTTTCGGTCATTTTTGCATATTGTTAGGGCAATTTTTAATCTTGTTTTGAACATTTTTAGTGTTTTTCAAGTCAGTTTAGTTTCGTTGTGGTTGGTCTTGACATTAGTTTGGTCATTTTGTGCCATTTTTGTTCAGTTTACATCCTATTTGGATGTTTTGAGTGACTTTTGGGTCAATTTGCATCTTGTTTTTGACATTTTTTGTCTCTTTTTCAGTCAATTCCACCTCCTTGTGGTTGTTTTTGACATTATTTTGGTCATTTTGTGGAATTTGTTTGTCGGTTTATATCTTGTTTGCATGTTTTGAGTGACTTTTGGGTTAGTTTCATCTTCTTGTGGTTGTTTTTGACATTATTTTGGACATTTGTGTGTCTTTTGGGGCATTTTGCATCTTGTTTTGAACATTTTCAGCGCTTTTTTTAGTCACCTTCATCTCCTTACAGTTGGTTTTAACGTTATTTCGGTCTTGTTGAGTCTTTCTGGGATGAATTTGCATCTTGCTTGGACATTTTGAGGTTATTTTCCTTCACTTTCATTGATTTCATTAATTCTAAAATGCTCCGGATGCATTTCATAAGTGAAATATTTCAGGCTTCAGTCAGATTTGCAGTAAATTTTCCCAAACTGTTTACTCGGATCAAACCGAACTCTGCAAGATGCGATGATTCTCAGCGGAGGAAGGATTGAGGAAACTCATCACGCCTCAGAATCAGCGTCTCAGCGCATTTTGAGATGTGCAGCGAGGGGTGACCCAGATAAATATGCTGAATAACCCAGCAGCACACTTAGATCCATCAATTATTAATTCCTGCTGCTTCATCTGAAGGCCACAGACTCTCCAGTGAGCCGCCACACCAACAATAAAACCTCCAGATCGGTCGTTTTAATGGGGATTTATTGGTCATGTGGAGGAAAGACGTTGGACTCCAGTTAATGAGGAAGATGCACTGATAAGAGTGTTAGTTTTACCAAATTGTTCATTTTTGCTCCATTAAATGTCAGAAATTAGTCTAAATCAGGACAAACATGTATGTTTAGATACAGAAATATGTTAATGGACTGCAAATATTGAAGATTATATATATGTTATGTCCATCTAGAGGAAATTGGACAATCGGAATTAGTTTGTTTTTTAGTTTTTCTCCTGATATTTCTCAATGTTTCCCCTTCAATTGTTGGTTTTGACCCTATTTTGGTCATTTTTGCATCATTTTGGGGTCATATTGTATTTTCTTTTTTTAAGTAAATTTCCATCTTCTTTTGGTTGTTTTTGAACTTATTTGGTCATTTTTGAGTCTTTCTGAGGTCAGTTTGCACCTTCTTTTGGACATTTTCAGTGTTTTTCTAGTCAATTTCCATCTCCTTTTGGTTGTTTTTGACATTATTTTGGTCATTTTGTGTGTCTTTGGGGTCAGTTTTTATCTTATTGGGTCCTTTTGTGTGTCTTTAGGGTCAGTGTTCATCTTGTTGGGACTTTTTCTGTGTCTTTTGGGTAATTTTTGAATCTCGTTTTGGACATTTTTAGTGTTTTTTTTGTCATCTTCATCTCCTTATGGTTGGTTTTTGACCTTATTTCGATCATTTTGTGTCTTTAAGGTCAGTTTTTATCTTGTTGAACCATTTTGCGTCACCTTTATCTCCTAATGGTTGGTTCGGTTATATAAATTAAACTTTCTTCCTGTTAGAATCTCAGACTTGCGGTCCTGAAATGCGTCTCTTTCTGGGTTCAAACCTGCGACCTTCAGGTCTCCTTGTGGTTCTGGCTCGGTTCCTTCTCTGTCTCTGTTTCCTCGATAATAAAGTCCTATCGATTATGTTTTGCTGTTATCTGACTGCAGTGATGAATGCAGCAGCTTCCGATAGAATCTGGTTGCTTTCAGAGGACACGTTGGACTAACGGTGTGTTTCACTGTCGGTTTTCTGATCTGCTTTGAGTCTTAATGAAGTCTTCAGGGATGCGACTAGTGCAGATGGAAACTTTCAATGGAAACATGCTCACATTGTTCTGTTGGCTCAACAGAATTGTCAGAAGTGTCAGATGTTGGTTCTTGGCCATGATTGTAGCTGCTGTAACAAAATAACGTCCTGCTAAGGATCAATAGAGTCTATGGATAGATAATCCTGGTCAGGTGTGTTCGTAGAATATTTATAGATCATCCAGAAGCTTTCAAATCAGGTCAACAGCTTCCTGGTTCGTATAAACTCTGATCTAAACTAGGTTTTATTATTGAAGGTGCTGTCAGACCACCATGCTCCCACGATGGCAGCGTCGCCGCTGAGGCTCATGGGACGGCGGTGGCGAGGACGTTTGGCTGTCGCTCACCTGTTTTATGAGCCACCTGAACCGATGCCGCTTGGCTGGAGGTCACCATGGCAACAAGAGGACCAGAGAATCCAACATACAGCCTGGTTTTAGCGGTAAGTTTTCTAGAGTTATAAGATACAGGACTATTAATGTGAGCTTTCTGAGTGTTGGTCAGGTGTGTTCCAGGTCACTACATTGAAATGTGTTGGGTACAGTTTGCTTATTTGTCATAAAAAAAGATGCAAAACCAGCATCTTCTGACTTCTCTAACCTCGCTGAAGACGTAAATCTTTGAAAAAAGAGGCCCTAAATGTGTGCAGATAGTTTCAGCTACCTGTATATTAAGGATGCAAACAGCACCTATAGAGATACTTGACTAAACTATTGATTATTACAACAAATACTGTTCTGAATTGTGATGCTGGTTGTGTAGTTTTGTGTATTTATGATTTATTTATGATTTACGATAAGCGAACTACTGTGGCGCTACAAAGCCGACAGATCATGTTCCCTGGATGTAAAGGGAACAAGTGTTTGGCTTTTTATATTCATTTGCATGGAAAATAAATCAAAAATTGGCACTCCTACTGAAACTGTGCCTCACAATTTCTGTCAAAATAGTAACATTTTTGCATTTCATTCAAACCCTGTTGTTTCTCTGATAATTTACCAAGGTTGGGGTTGTCTTAATTTTGTTGAATTTCACTGATGGCATTTTTCTTTAGTGTTCTTAATCATCAAGTAACCATTAGCATGAAGGAAGTATGGCGGACGTTATATGTTGAGGATTTTTTAAACTGCCAACATGTGACTTTTACGGCAAAATTGGTTTGGCTACAACACAAAACTGTCCTCATAGCCTCCTGCATTACATTAAAATGAGATCTATGCCCGGACACCATCAACGTCCACAGAAGTCTCTGTCATGGTGCCCCTTTGCTAGCTCTAGCTATATAAATAACTTTGTTTTTGTGACTGAGAATGTCGTACCTGCTCAATCAGTTATGAAAGTTCAAAAAAGATTTTTTTTTTTCATTTTAGTGACTAAGTATTTCATGTTGAAAAGGCATTAAGCATCAGAGAAGTCTGTGTCATGGTGCCTCTTGCTAGCTCTAGCTAAAGCAATACTTTAGTTTTTGTGGTTCAGCATGTCATATCTGCTCAATCAGTTATGAAAGTTCAATATAAAGAAAGTTTTTTGAAATATTGAAAATGTCTGTTGGCATTAAGCGTCACAGAAGTCTTTGTCATGGTGCCCCTTGCTCGCTCTAGTTAAAGAAATACTTTAGTTTTTGTGGTTCAGTGTGTCATATCTGCTGAATCAGTTATCAAAGTTCAATATAAAGAAGTGTTCTTTTTTCATTTTAGTGCCCAAGTATTTCGCATTGAAAACATCTGTTGGTATTAAGCATCACAGGAGTCTCTGTCATGGTGCCCGTTGCTAGCTATAGCTAAAGCAATACTTTTGCGGCTCAGCATGACGTACCTGCTAAATCAGTTATCAAACAAAGAATGTTTTGTTTTTCATTTTAGTGCCCAAGTATTTCATATTTAAGATGTCTGTAGGCATTAAGTGTCACTGAAGTCTTTGTCATGGCGCCTCTTTACTAGCTAAACTCCTACAATGCTCTCTGCTTGCCAACATTAACTGTAGTCTGAGTGACGCCTCCTCTGGCCTCTGCTGTATTAAACGGTAAGAAGCTTCACATGGTGGCACAACCAGGAACTACAGCTGATGTACAATACATTTTCTGACATGCATGATCTTCTTCTTTTCTTTCTTTTTCATTTAACATGTTTAATGATTGACATCCTTATGGGTGATGTTTCTATTTCAGTGCTAAAAAAACAGAGCAATTATACTCATGCTAGTTGACAACTTTAATCATTTGTTGCATTTTTAACATATATATTTGCATTGTTGATGTACCCACCTCCAGCCAGCAGGTGGCATCTTTTTATTTTGGACAAAGCAAAGCTGTAAATAAGGGAGACTGATGAGCGTCTGGTGTTGTTGATTTGTGAGGATGTTTACGGGCCCACAGTGTTGAATATCAACAAGTAGATAGCCAAATGATCTGAATATTTGGTTTGGTAGATTAAGTGGGAATTTGTTTGAATTCATGCATTACTTCCTTTTATCACACTGGCAGCACCTCAGAGGCTTTTTAAGTAGAGCAAATAGTCACAATACGTCTAATATTCAGCGGCGGATTGAACCATGTTTGGAGCTCTAATGAGGATTTTCGGTGCAGCAGCGAGACTCCCTGATGTGTTTTTGGACAACAATGGAGCTCTACGGCTCCAAGGATTAAGATATATCAGTTCACAAAACACGGCATTTGTCAGTGGGATTAAGTCTTTTCATTAAATATATACAATATGTTCACAGCAAGGGAAAAAAATTCATAATTTAAAATTCTCCCAGTTAAATTCTGTCCCTTCCAAAAGCAAATGTATTTCAAAGGCTGAGTGGGATATTAATTAGCATAAATATGGAGTCGTTTTATTTTTAAATACCAGCACAGTTTCATTTCTACATTGATGGAAAATCAATGAGAAGCTGCCAAATGTTGAATATAACCACAAACTGGGAGACAGAATGGTTCGAACGGGACCGGCGCTGGTGAAACAGCAAAAAAAAAGAACTTTTAAATGCCACATTCTGCAATTAAAATACATGAAAATCAGAAGCCGGCATGCCGAGTCGCCGGGGAGCGAGTTGGCCCGGCTGCAAAGAGGTTGAATGAAAATCAGACGGGCTGCTGCTGGCTGGAGCCCGGCATCAACTGGGAGAGCTCCAGCTGTGGACTGGGACAGAAAACATTACACTGGAAAAAATGCCCCTCTCAAAACGAGGAAAAGAATTATTTCAAGGAACTTTTACCCTGAAATAAGTGAAAAAATCTGCCAATAGAACAAGTGAAAAATGGCTTGGTAAGATTTCTAGAAATAAGATATGATATTTAGAATACTGAGATCTTAAAATTATCTGGGAAAACTTATTTTAAGCTCTATTTTACCAGGATTGTCAAGCTTAGGTGTCTTGAAATAAGCCAGGTCTGCTAAAAAATTTCCCTCAAAAATAGATTTTTGCTTTCATGTAACCTCCTAATGTGAGATCTATTAACTCTCCTGCTGTCTTCATTTACAGGCACTAAAAAATATAGTTTCCTTGTCTGAAAAAAATCCAAAAAATCAGCAAAAAAAATTCCCCAAATTTCTGAAAATTTGCAAAAACCTTCAGGAAGAAAATTCCAATAATTCCTTAAAAAGTTTCCCTTAAGTTTTTTTTTTTTAATCCCCCAAATTTGGCAAGAAAATTCTTGTAAATATTTTTTAAAAATGAGTCAAAACCTTCCAAAAAAAATCCTAAAAATATCTAAAGTGATTCCATATATATCAGTAAGATTTGTGATATTTTCTTAAAGAACATTCACATAAAAATCAACAAAAATCCAGCGAAATTCGCTGGATTTTTGTTGATTTTTATGTGAATGTTGTTAAGAAACATTTTTAACATTTCTTTTTTTTCCACCAAAAAATGTTCAAAGATTTCCCAAAAATGTTGAAAATGTGGACATCAGAAGTTTCACTGTGAAAATAAATATTTTTCCACATTTTCAAACTTTAAAACGGGTTAATTTGACCCGCAGGACGACATGAGGGTTAAACTTATTTAGAGTTTTCTTGTAAAATTCAACTCAAAACAAGATAATTTCCAGATTGTTTGACTTAACAAGATATTTAAGATGCATTGTCTTAAAACAAGTCCCTCCATCTGCTGAAATGTCTCCTGTTAAGTGAATTTATCTTAAATCAAGTGGGATGAGACATTCTGACAATAAATAAGACAAACAGACTTGGTAGGATTTGGAGTTTTTGCAGTGCACTCAGAGTGCCGGCAAACATTATTGAAGAGCCTTTGAGCAAGACATGGAAACTGCTGCAGGCGGCCTCCGGAGGCTCCACCGTGCGCCGACAAATAATGTAATCTAAGAAAAAGATCCAGCGAGAGATTTCCTTCCTCTCAGCGGTTGGTTCCAGGAAGGAAAAAAGAGAAGAAAAGAGTGTTTCCAGACACCACTCTCAGTAATAATTAAACACGACAACAGCAGCAGTGTGAGAGGATGAGACAGTAATGGTTATTTAGAACGACTACCACCGAGGCTCTTATGTGTGGAGACGAGCGTCTTCCAACCCAACAACCTGACGGCATCAAAGAGAGCGTGAAGAGCGCTTTCCAGCCGTTAACACGTTCACAGCTTTCTATTTCTGCTGAGGGGGAAACATGTTGACAACCCACTCGCTCTTTGTTGCTCGTTAAATAATGCAGGTTTGGGTGCGGCGGTCGCATGCAGAGTGCAGTCGTACTGATTTAGATCCTCAATAACGCGGCGTACAAGGGGCCTCTGCCGCAGTTACTCTAATTGTTTGATGCGCTGTGTGACAAATAACTAGTAATTGGAACGCCGACCTTGTAGCTGTTGTGGGATGTGAGTAAAATCACCAAAATAACAACAATAAACAGCTGCAGCAAAAGTGCATGCTAAGGCGTAAAGACAGTGTTTCTCAAATAGTGGTGTGCGCCCCCCTGTGGGGACGCCAGCTTGGTTGAAAAGGGGTCCCAGGAAAAGGTCCGTCTACGTGGAACTAATTAGCTGAACTCTTGCTTTAACGTCAGCGTGTTTTTCACGGCGTTAATGTGCGATTAGTACACTACCGTACTTGATCACGTCACCACCTCGACTCATCTACTCTGATTATTTTTACCAGAGGTGTCAAACATGCGGCCCGCTGAACAAAAACGGCCGCCAGATGATCCATTTCGGCCCGTGAGGCAAAATGCAGAGGGTAGAAAAATACAGAGAAGGCATTACATTTGTAAAACTGTAAATTTTAAATAATTTCTAGAGCTTGACAAGTTGTTTTGATCATAAAGTCAAATACTAGATTGTTCAGTTCCAGATAGCTGTGACGGAATGTTCTGTGCCTTTCTAGACTCTGTGATCTGGAAGTTGTAATGTGGAAATGATAAACTGAAGCATAATACTCTTGAAATTGAGTCTGTTTTTAGAAAGAAATTTCAGGGTGTTTCTAATTTTTTGTAAAAAGATAATTCATTAAATGTGAACATTTTCAGAATGTAGTGTTTTGAACTAAAGCAAAAGGGAAAAGTTGGAGTTGTGGGGATTTATAGGTTATTATGCTGTGATTTTACTGGTCACTGGAGCTCAGATTGGGCTGAATGTAGAACCTGAACTAAAATGACTTTGACACTCTTGGTCTTTACTGTGAAAAACAACAAAATGGAATCAGCTAAAATGACACAGCCCTGCAAATTCACATTTGTGAATATTCTTTAGAAACATTTTTAACATTTCTTTTTTTCCACCAAAAAAAATTCAAAAATTTCCCAGAAAGGTTGAAAATGTGGACATCAGAAGTTTCACTGTAAAAATATATTTTTTTCAGATTTTCAAACTTTAAAACGGGTCAATTTGGACCCACAGGATGACAGGAGGGTTAAAACGAGTCCCTCCATCTGCTGAAATGTCTCTTGTTAAGTGAATTTATCTTAAATCAAGTGGGACGAGACATTCTGACTAAAACTAAGACACATAGACTTGGTAGGTTTTTGCAGTGTCTATTATCTGACAAGATTCACCGTCTGACATTTCCAGAAGTGTATTCACACCTGGCGAATGGATTTATATTCATCAGACGGAGCTCCGGCTTTGATGCCCAGGAGAGGAAACAGACGTTTGAGTGAATATGTGCAACAGCGAAAGGGAAAGAGGTGCAGCCGGCGATAGTGGGAGAGTGAAGCACAACACACCGGGGAAATTAACGTGTCATGTTGATCTTCGGCTCATTCACAACTGTGTTCAGGCCGCCAGGAAGAAATTCCTCCTGTTCACTGACTGACGGAAAAGAAAAGACGTTTCAGTAATAAAGATTTCCGGCTGCTGCATTTCTGCAACCTCAAACTCACAGGTCTTTGTGTTGAGACGTCAGCAGCCTCCGTGTGGCTTTTTTTCCTCTGAATGTCTGAAAAACAAAGTGACACGGATCGGATTTGCTCGTCCCTGTGGGAGGATGCTGTGGAGTTCTGTGTGGACGCATAAAATCTGCTTCACGTTTGTTTAAACACAATAAAATCTGCATCCGTCTGAGAATCCGAAAGCTCAGTGCCTCGTTCAGAGGCTGATAAAAAGGAATTAATTGAATCAACATTTTGCAGCGTCTTCAGAAGAAACTGTCAGGAGAAATCCTAAAAGAGATTTGCTTTCCTTTATGTACAATTATTGATATTTCCTTCAGCAGGGTCGCGTTCTGAAGACCTGGTGGTAAGATCAAGTTTACTACAGTCAGAACTAGAAATATTGGGACATTGATGCAATTTTCAGCATTTCGGCTCGAGCAAAAGATTGTTTTTGTTGTATTCTGATCTGTTGGTTGGACTGAAATGACTTTCATTCCAGGATTAAACATTTCATAAAGCAAATTATCAAAGAAATTCTAAGTTTTTGGTTGTTTTTGACCTCGTTTTGTTTTGCAGATGATTTTTCCCTTGATTTTTAGACGAAATGGAAACATAGGACTTTATATTACAGTGAAAAATGAGGCAGGAGCAAAGATAAACCACCTTTATTCATGTTTATAGAGTTTTTGTAACTCTTAACATTGATTTTCCTGCAAAAATGACCAAAACTGACCAATTTCAGGTCCTAAAATGTGAATTTTTGCTTCTTTTTGTTGCATTCTGATTCGCTGATTGGACTGAAATGACTTTAATTCCAGGATTTTTGCCTCATTTTGGCAGTTTTGCCTAAATATTCCCGAAATGTTTAAAATCCTAACCACATTTTAAGGGTGTATTCGGGTAAATCGATGAGTGTACAAACTTTACAGCGGCGCGTGTTGGTTTTTCGCGCTTTACGGGGACGTCTGCAGCGTTATGGGGACCTTTTGATTTGGTGGACGGCGGATTGTTTTGGAAGGCCCTGATAAATGAGCCTGTGGTCGTGGACGGTCCAGACAGCGCCGGTGTTTCTGTTCCGCCGAGTGGAAACAGCTCTGGCAGCGAGTGTTTATTGCCCTTGAGGGAATTTTCCACCCACTTGCATCCATCTCCAATTAATTGTGTGGTTTATTTACACCTTGCTGTGCCAGCCAAATGAGAGTTTGCATTGAAGGGAATAAATGTTTCCCTCTTCCCTTTTCTTCGTTTAACCTTCGCCGCCGCTTCCTCTTCCTCTCTCTTTGCCTCCACGGCTCCGGAACGCTGAAATGGAAATAATTGGTGAGGTGTCTAAAATGCAAATTGTTTGGGTTTGCTAATTATCCCAACATATGCTGTTTGAAGTGTCACAGTTTCTGTGTTTTTTTATTTATGTATTTTCTCTGAGTGTTCTTTCCAGGCTCTGGATCATCAGTAAAAGGCTCTTGTGTTGCCGTGGCAGCGGTAACGGAGTCTCATAATGGCTGACAGCTGATGGACAACGCTAAACATCTGTGTTCAGCTCGTAATTAGGCGGCTGTGAATCCGTTCGCTGTGTTAAGAGGCGCACGAACACGAACACATGCACGGTTTTTAATTTAAATGCATCCATGACTTCCTAAATATACGATGATGTTTTGCTGCGCTTTCTAACCACGCTGACCACATTCAGTGTCTCCTTTTTGTCACTTTTTGTCATTCTGTGTCTTGTTTTTGTTGTTTTTTGTCTGACTTCTGTCATGTGTGTATTGTTTTTGTCACTTTTTGTCGTTTTGTGTCTTGTTTTTGTAATACTTTGTCTTGTTTTTGACCACATTCGGAGGATTATTGATTGATTGGATACCAGTTTGATCAATTATTACATCAGATTTAGTCAAAATGCAGGTAGGAATAAAAAAAAAAAACAAGCTCCACACTCATTAGTCGTGATTTATTTAGCAGACAAAGATCAACACCGACACTCAGGAGCATTCTCAGGTGCTAATTGCTAATTGCTAATACAAAAATCTACATATTTAAACCGATCTTGAATTCAAAACCCATCTTTTAAATCTGCATAAACTCCAGGGAGGTTTTCTGATGACTATCGTTCCAGATGATTGAACAGAAATTAAAATTGTCGAATTAAAAAACACTCGAAAAACTGTCAGAATCGATTTGACAACCAGGTTAAAAACTAGAGCGTGTGTTTAAGAGCCATTTGAAACAGGTAATTACATTCTTCAGATACCAACGTTATTTTATTTAATGTTGCTGAAATGAATCATTTCAGGTGACTCATCCAGAGAAGACCAAGAGTCTTCAAAGCAGGAATCAAAGCAAAGAATCTAAAATATAAAACATGTTTTGACTCGTTTCACAGTTTATTGTTTACTACATGATTCCATTCATAGTTTTGTTGCCTTCAGTGAGAATCTACAATGTAAATAAAGAAAAACCATTAAATGAGAAAAAGGTGTGTCTAAACTTTTGACTAGATATCCAAAGATTCAGGTCGGCCTAAAACAACCTGGTTTTTAATTTTATAATTTTATACACACATATATACATACATTTATATACATACATATATATATATATATATATATATATATATATATATATATATATATATATATATATATATATATATATATATATATATATATATATATAATTTTATTCATTAATTATTAATTAAGTTGAATTCTCTGGGAGACAGACCGTTAAAAAGCAAAAAAGAGAGGCAAAAATACTGATAAATCAGCCAGCGAAAGGAAAACAAGATGTCAAGTTGCTTTAAATGAGTTTGGAATCCATTAGTTGACATTTTCACATTTTAAAGCTCAGTTTTTATTTATTTTTGTGCAGAAATCTTGTAACTCTGTGAGAATATTGCCAGTCTTGTGTGTGTTTTATCTGATGACGGTAAACAGACGTAGAAAACATTCCTGTCTTTATGTTTCGTTTCTGAAAGACGTTGTTTATTCATGCGCTGCGTTTCACTCGTTCCTTTATGCTGCTCGTGTGCTCCATATATATATTTATATATTCAGAGGTATGTATGGCTCTTTTCATTCCAGACCTTCCCTCTGGCAGGAACACGGAGCGTTTATGCAACACTAACCTACTTAGGAGGTCAGTGGAATAAACAAACCGTACAGAGGTCAGATGAGCTGCATTTCAAACAGAAAATAAATAGAAATAAATACAAAAGGTCAGAGAACAAGCTGCTCAAAGATCTCATAAATCTGTAAAAGAACCCGAATCTGAACTGTCTCTGGGAATTTTACCAAATAACTGTGGCAGCTTCATTCTAGAAAGATGTTTAACCATCATCAGTAGATGTTTCTCCATCATCAGTAGATGTTTCACCATCATCAGTAGATGTTTCTCCATCATCAGTAGATGTTTCTCCATCATCAGTAGATGTTTCTCCATCATCAGTAGATGTTTCTCCATCATCAGTAGAAGATGTTTCTCCATCATCAGTAGAAGATGTTTCTCCATCATCAGTAGATGTTTCTCCATCATCAGTAGATGTTTCTCCATCATCAGTAGAGATGTTTCTCCATCATCAGTAGAAGATGTTTCTCCATCATCAGTAGATGTTTCTCCATCATCAGTAGAAGATGTTTCTCCATCATCAGTAGAAGATGTTTAACCATCATCAGTAGATGTTTCTCCATCATCAGTAGATGTTTCTCCATCATCAGTAGATGTTTCTCCATCATCAGTAGAAGATGTTTAACCATCATCAGTAGATGTTTCTCCATCATCAGTAGATGTTTCACCATCATCAGTAGATGTTTCTCCATCATCAGTAGATGTTTCTCCATCATCAGTAGATGTTTCTCCATCATCAGTAGATGTTTCTCCATCATCAGTAGATGTTTCTCCATCATCAGTAGATGTTTCACCATCATCAGTAGATGTTTCTCCATCATCAGTAGATGTTTCTCCATCATCAGTAGAAGATGTTTCTCCATCATCAGTAGAAGATGTTTAACCATCATCAGTAGATGTTTCTCCATCATCAGTAGATGTTTTTCCATCATCAGTAGAAGATGTTTCTCCATCATCAGTAGAAGATGTTTTTCCATCATCAGTAGAAGATGTTTTTCCATCATCAGTAGAAGATGTTTCTCCATGCTGGATGGATCTCCTCTGTTCACTGTTTCTGAGCCATGCTGACTTTATTTATTCATCCAGTAGCTTTGATTTTAATCCGTCTCTCTTGTCTGTGAATTTACTGTTGGTTACGTTCAGACTGGTTTTGCTGCTATTTGGTGTCATTTAGATTGTTTTGCATCACATTTGATTGTTTTTGCATATTTTTTTCTTTCTCATTTGGTCATTTTGTGCATTATTTGGATAATTTTTCATGTTTTTTGTAGTTACGTTCTCCCTTTATAGTCATTTTGTGTCACAATTTGGTTGTTACATCTTTTTGTGGTAATTTCTCATCACTTGTGTCTTATTTTGTTTATTTTTGTTCACTTTAAATAAAACGCCTTCACGTCTTCCAGGCACTGATTAGATCTCAGTTTTCTCAGCAGCTTTTTCTACCTCCGAGCCCCCAGTCTCGGACTCCAGCCCCTCGAGTCGTTGGTTTCGGCTGTGATTACATCCTGCAGAGCTTAATTTAGATGGCAGCCCGGCCTGCCGGGGGGCCTCTTATTAAATCTGCGCACAGATCAATGCTCGGAGTTCATCGCTGCGACAAAGCAATGTGATTTATAACGCGTTTGGGTAATCTATCGATTTCTAACGCGGTGGAAGCCATCAATGTTGTTTTTCCTATTAGATGAAGGTAAACACAGCTAGCGGTGAGTAATGGCTGCTGACCTCCCTCCTCCTCCTCCTCCCACGCCAACACTAACTCCAGCATAAAGCCGCAAATATACAGAGTTCAAGCTGAAACGCATGAAAAACACCACTGAAGTGAAACTAAACATCAACGATTCAAACATGTTCCTGAAAATGATAAAAATAATTGTCTAGATTGACTAAATGTTGTCAGTAAAGGCTAAAATAAATAAATAATGGCTCTTGAAAATGACAAAAGTGCAAAATTTTCCCAAAAAGCTGGTATTATGTACCTATAAAGTTTCTGTAAGTGTTTATCAATGGATGGATCCATGTTTCTACTAAAAAATAGAGACTTTGGTCGACATTTCTCAAACTTTTGAGGCATTAACATCAATAAAATTGCTCCAGATCTGTCTGAAACAAGACAAAGATTGTTCTAAACTATATCAAAATTCCTTAAATTGGTCCAAACTGACACAGAACATGTCCAAAATACTTAAATTTGCCCAAAATAACTTGAAACCTCTCCAGAATGACTCAATATTTGTCAAAAAATGGTGATAATTATCAATTGTTGAACCTTGAAAATGGGGAAAAAAATAATTTTTAAATCCTCTCAAGGCTGGTCGAGTGTCTCTATAAAGTTCCTGTAAGTGTATTTCTATTGATGGATCCATATTTCCAAATAAAAATACAGTCTTTGGTTGATATTTCACCAACTTTAATGCCTCCAACATCAGTAGAATCTGATGTGTGGCAAATGTGGCAAGACAAGATTCCAGTGTTTTGCTATTTTGACTTGAAATCTGTCTCAACAACATCTCTGAAACGCCTTTAAACTTGTTTACAACTGTTTAAAAATTGTCCAGGATGACTCCGATTGTTTAAAATGACCCAAAATTTGTCCAAAATGACATTAATAAATACTTATTTGACCTCTAACATGGAAAAAAAAAGTACAAATTTTTTAATCAAGAATGATATTGTGACTCCAGTGTACATAAATGGATGGATCCATATTTCTAATAAAATCCAGTCTTTACTCCACATTTCACCAACTTTTGAGGCTCTAACATCAGTAGAATGTGACGGGTGAGAGGTTCGACAAGACAAAGTTCCAGTTTTGGGGTATTTTGACTTGAAATTTGTCCAAAATGACTCAAAAATAGTCAGAAGTGGCTTTAAATCTTTCACAATTAGTAAAAATAGTCCTAAAGGACGCATAAATAGTCCTAAATTACATAAAACCAGTCCAGAATGGACAAATAGTCAGAAAACAATTAAAATGTGTCTCAAAATCAGTTAAAAAATGTTCTAAGTATAAAATGTCCAATCAAGGCTGGTATTTTGGCCCCATAAAGTTTCTGCAAGTGTATATATATGGATGGATCCATATTTATACTAAAATACAATCTTTGGTCAACATTTTGCCAACTTTAGAGCCTCTGGCATCAGTAGACAAGGGTTCCGTTTTTAGATATTTTCACTTGGAACTTGTCCAAAATGAAGAAAAACTCAAGAATGAATTACTTCAAATCTTTCACAATTGATAAACTGTCCAAAAGGACTCAAATAGTCCTGAACAACATAAAACCAGTCAAAATTGACTGAATAGTCTGAAATTAATCACAATTTTTCGCACAACCAGTAAAAAAAATTGCACTAAATGAGGAAAACCTTTCTAGAATGAAAAGTGACAGAACACAAAGCCATTTTTATTCCGTTATTTGTGTGATTTTTTTTTTGTCGTAAACACTCTACAACTATCACTTTGTGGTTGTGTTTCTAAACCAACTAGTCCAGTTTTAATTTCCTCCCATGTCTCCATCTGTTCCTGGTTTGCAGTGTTGAAAAAAATAGTTTTTAGAACCAAAATCCAATCAGTTAGTCGATGAGTTCAGGTGAAAATTTATGCCAGATTTGAATAAATTCCCTGCAGGTGTTGAAGAGATATTTGGTCCACAGCTGCTACCTGCATGGAAGCTTAAAAAGAAGATAAATCAGAATATTTTAGACTCCGTTTAGTACGTTCAGGCATCAGAAACATTCATCCTGATGCTGTGACTTTGATTTGTCCTTTTCTGAACATGATTTACATACATGAACACACATTACACGTGTAAATCCACACAAACCTGCTGTAAATCAAACAATTACGTATTTTAACTCCTCTGCTGCTGACCAGGAGGATTAAAACCAGCAGTGACCTCCAAAGCAGCTAGCTTAAAGACGCTAACAGGGATTTATATCCAAAACACAAACACGTTTAAAATACACCCAGATTAGCATCCACAAACAGCAGCTAATTCATTCACAACACGTGATTCACATGCAGAAAGCTGTAATAAGACACCAGATCAATGTTTTTACTGACTAATGAGCTGAATCAGTGTTAGCTGTTATCATATAAACACAATACAAGACCCAGAAAATAACTTTAACACACAGATTTATCGCTATATATGGGTGTTTTTGTACTTCTGAGGCTAAGAAATGTCTATTTAGGGACAAAAAAGGAGTCCTTCAAATGAAAATAATTAAATTCAGTCGTAAAATTTGGTTTAAGGTTTGGGTCAGTGTCGGAAAAAGTATTCATATTAGAGATTTACCAACTAAAAGTAGAAATACAGTTTTTAGAGGTGTTGCTCGACCATATCTGAACATTTTTAGGGTGTAAACTGTGACTATTTGTAAAGTTAAAAACCAATCCAAAATCAATCTGAAACCAATCTAAACCTTGTATCAAAAATCAATTGGGAAACAACTTGAAAACAGATTCAAGACCGGTCCAAAACCAGTTTGAACCCAGTCTTAATCCAGTGTCATAAACCAAGTAAAAAAGCAAGTTGAAACCAGGTTCAAAATCTGTTCAAACCTGGTTCAAATCTAGTCCAAAAATAGTTCAAAATTATTCTAAACCAAGGATGAAAGCAAGTTGAAACCATGCTAGAAACCAGCCTGGTCTAAATCCAATCGAAAACCAGTGTAAAACTACACAAGTATGAAACAACGTTGAAAACATCCACCCTTCCATCCCACCACTCCAGATTCAGTCTTTCTGTTTGGTGAGAGTCTCGTAACATTTCAAAATCTTGACCTTACAATGTAAATTTGATGATTTGCTGCAACATTAATAAAAACTGAACAAATCTGTCTCAAATCCAGAGCTACTGCATCTTTAGCCACAGAAAGAATAAGTCCAGTAATAGATGGTCTGACAGTTGTCTTTTAAGTTTGTCATTTATTTCTTTTAATCGTCTTGTTTTCCACCTCCAATCATTGACCTTCAGCTCTGTATACTCTACCTGAACCTTCACAAAGTGCCGCCACCCACCGAGGACGTCCTCAACCTGCTCAGAACTCCATTTAAACGCTGGTCTTCCTGCAGCGCAAACACTCGTCGACGAAGTGACTTCCTCAAACGCTGCGGTTCCCCGGGGAATGAAATCACACCTTTGGAGAAAATGGAGAAAGACGTAGCGACAGACTGGAGGAGGAAGACGACTCCGGAGACCTCGGGGAGCTGAGATGCTGAGGTTCGTTTCGGAGGCCAGACAGATGCCGGCGTTCTCCAGGGAATCCACACAATCAGACTCCGAGTGACAGACGCACAAACAAACCAAACATGCAAATCGAGAAACTCTCAAACTGAGCGCTAAAGAGGCCAGCGTGTCTGTTCTCCTATTGTGTTCATAAATGCAGTATAATGGTGTCATTTCACCATCCGTCATCGGACCGGATTCCCCACGGACCCACCGTCAGGAAGACAGGCCGATCAGGGGATTATTGCAGAGGCAGACGGCTGACAGACCCCTGAGGAAACAAACCAGCGGTGACATGATGGAAATAGCAGTCAGACGGTGGGCGACGGGCTGTTTGTGATGTGTTTTTTACTGTCTGATAATCAGCAAGAAGCGAGGAAATGAAGCAGCTCAGAGAAAACGATCATTAGAGCAGGAATAGTATCTGTGACGTACAGTAGAGACAATAAAAAACTAAATATAGTCGATGAAAAGGTTCATTGTTCCCTTAATTACATAAATAAAGTGACTCATCTGTTGGTCTGAATCCTTTAGTTACGTAAAAGAAGCAACATGAAAACGTAGAAAATACGACAGTTAAAGGACAGAAATATTTCTTCCAGTGTTTCCCAAAGATTCTGAAAGATGGTTTTTGTATCTCAGGTGCACAAAATATAAACAATTTGTACATAAAAAACAGGTTCTGCTGTAAAATGACATCAAAACTAACAATTCTTCAGGAGCTCTTGTGTTAGTTTTTGATGGAAAATTTACAACCTGGTGGTTTAGCTCCAACCAGATCAGGTCAAAGTTGGTATAAACAAAGATTTAATCCATAAAACTGAGCTTAAGCAGAGCAAAGACCATGTTGGTGGCTGAGATCTGCATTTTTGCACTCATTTGGTGCAATTTCAAAATTAACTGGTTTCAGACCTGATTTGGACCAGTCAGTCTGAAATCAGGTCCCAACTTCCTAAAATACTCGTTTTTTTGTACTCCGTGTTGGACTTGGTTTTGGAAGTTGCCACAGTTCTTCTGTGGATTCAGTCTGTCTCAGTGTCTTCTGTTTCCTCATATAATCTAGACTGACTCGACTCAGTTTTATTTATATTCCACCGAGTCAGAACATATGACTTTCCATCGTGAGGTCAACACTTTACAGGGAACCATAAATCGTCTGGTAGAACTTGTTCCAGTGTTCAGACTCCAGCCAGCAGCGGTGCCAGATGTTTGGCTGGACGCTGCTCCGGACTGATTCCTGCTTCGCGTTGCGTCGCTGCTTGCGTGGCTTCATCAAACACTTGTCACTCACTTCCTGATTGGTGTTCTGATCATGTCACCTGCTCGATGCCACTCCGCCGTCTGACAGCGTCCTAAAATCACCTGCATCACTCTCACTTCCTGTTAGCATCTAGAAGTGCCACAGAAAACAAACCTCCTCACTGACATCCGTCTGAGGAGCATTTAGTGGAGAATAAACATGAAAAGATGCATTTCTGAGCCGTAAATCAGCTGTTTTCAGACAAACTAAAGAAAAACATGAAAATAGAGGTTCATATAAGGAAGCTGTTGAATCTGCAGTGATGAAGTTGTGTTTAGACTGGATTCAGATTGGTTTTAGAACTTATGTTTTAGACTGGTTTTAGGCTGGTTTTAGACCATTTTTGAACTAATTTTGAACCTGGTTTTAATTGGCTTTCATACTTGGCTTATGATACTGGGTATAGGTTTCACATTGATTTTAGAACTTATGTTTAGACTGGTTTTAGACTGTTTCAGGCTTGTTTTAGACCTATGTTTAGACTAGGTTTTTGATTTTTGACTGGTTTTGGAATAGTTTGGAACATGGCTTCAACTTGCTTTATACCTGGTTTTTGGTACGGGTTTTGGACTGAATTTGGGCCTGATTTTGAACTGGTTTTGAATCTGGTTTTGAGTTGGTTTCAGACTGGTTTTGGACCTGATTGGACTTGTTTTTAACCTGTTTTCCACTTCCTTATTTACTTGATTTATGATGCTGGATTTAG
Source organism: Amphiprion clarkii (assembly GCA_027123335.1). Lineage (NCBI taxonomy): Eukaryota > Metazoa > Chordata > Actinopteri > Pomacentridae > Amphiprion > Amphiprion clarkii. Next base: position 38,436,755 of record CM049571.1, read on the forward strand.
ACTGGTTTCAAACTGGTTCTGGTTCTGATTTGGACTGGATTAGAATCTGGTTTCAAGTTGCTTTCATAGTTGGCTGTTGATACTATGGTTTAGATTGGTTTCAGATTGTTTTTTGACTGGATTTAGACCTGATGTTAGACTGTTTTCCAACCTGGTTTTGACTTGCTGTCATACTTGGTTTATGGTACTGGATTTAGACTGGTTCTGGAAAAGATTTTGATCTGCTATTGGACAAGATATGGACTTGATTTTTGACTGGTTTTGGAATAGTTTTGAACCTGGCTTCATCTTGCTTCAAATGTGGTTTTTGGTACAGGTTTTGGACTTCATTTGAACCTGATTTTGAACTGGTTTTGAATCTTCCTTTGTATTTGTTTTTTTTTGTTTTTTTTACTGTTTTTTTAAGTGGTTTTGAATTCAGTGATGGAGCTGATTATGGCCTGATTTGGATGTATTCTGGTTTTGAGTTGCTTTCATACTTGGTTTATGGTTCTGGGTTTCAACTGGTTTTGGAAGGTCTTGGAGAACTAATTCTGTCTCAGTGTCTTCTCTTTCCTCTCATAATCCAGACTGACTCATTTTATTTAAATTCCACCTAATCTGAACGTTTTCATCCAAACATGAAAAATACAACCATGAAAAGAGCAGTTGAGCTGTAGAGAAGCGTGTTCTGTTGTGTCTCCGGTGACGGAAGTCCTGGAGTTATGAGGTCCGGCTGGTCTTCGCAGGAAGTCGGCGTGATTTGGCCGACTCCAAACTATAAGAGGCAGGAGGCAGTTATGTTGCAGAGGCAATTTCCCAGCTGTCGGTTTGCAGTATTGGCCGCCGTCGGAGCTGCTGTCAGCTGTTCACTTAGAGGGAAGGTTCCAGCGCCGTGGCAGAGCTGAGTTTTCTAATACCGACTCTCAATTCTCTCCTTCTTCTTCTGCTCTCTGTAGCAGTAGATCCCTGTGTGGAGGACCAGACCAGACAGGTGTGTGTGGTCGGATTCTCCCGCTCTGATTGGATAACGGCCGCTGTGTGTTCGCTGCTGAAGTTTCTGTTTGATTGGAAGTCTGACACCGTGTGAGGCTGTGATATTGTTTGGGAAGATGGATTTTATTTTGTCATGGGGTTATGAAACTTTCACTACCTTCAACGCTGCCTCGACTCTGAGTTCATAACGGTGAGTCAAAAGTAGATTTTAGCTCAAAACAAAGACGAACTGCACCTCAGTTCAAAGCATTCTTTGCCAAAAGCCGAGAACACGTCATTTTAAACAAGAATTAAGGAATTTGGGGTAAGTTTGTAGTCACTTTGGAGACATTTTAGACATTCTAGGAAAGATTTAGGTTACTTTGGGCAGATTTTTAGTAATTTGTTTGTCATTTTAAGCAAGTTTCAGTTCAGTTTGGACCATTTTTGAGTCACTTTTTTTTGTCATTTTGGGCAAATTCACTTCAGACAAATTTGAAGTTGATGGACATGTGCGTTTTGAGTATTTTGGACAAGTTTTTGTCATTTTGAGCAGGTTTTTAGTTGCTTTGGACCAGATTGGAGTCCCTGGACGAGTAAGTGTTGAATAATTTTGGACATGATTTGAGTCATTTTGGGCAAATTTCAAGTCACTTTGGACATTTTTTGACTTTTTGGACAAGTTTCAAATCACTTGACTATCAAACTAAGTTGTCCTGCTGCTGTCCTCATATTGGTCCACAGGGTGATCCACCAGTGTTTACAATGAAACGTAAATATTTTTGTCTTTTCTGGACAAGTTTCAAAGCCTTTAGGTCAACCTTTGAGCCATTATGGATAAATCTTAAGTCACTTTGGAACACTTTTGAATCATTTAGTTTTTTAATTAATTTTTTTGGTATTTCGTGATGTGATTTGGGTGACTCTGGACAATTTTTTTGGACATGTTGGACAAGTTTTGTGGCATTTTGGAGAATATTTTGGCACATTGAAGAGATTTTAAGTCTCATTTTTTTCTAGTTATTTGTTCATAAAACTGAACTGATCTGTCATCGAAATGGTCCACAATCATATTTAGCTGCTGAGCTTCAGAACGTCAGTCTTTGGATGGAAATCTGTAATGCACTTGGACGAATGTCTGCCACACTTTTTCCTTCTAGTCAGACTGAAACAAAAACAGGATTTATGTAATAATCAGATTTCTTTGGGAGTTTCTACTCTGACCTAAGTTGTTTTGTCCTCATTTCCCTGAATCTCTACAACAGAGGGTCTAGAGATGCACAGCAGTCATATTAAATAAACCGGAGTCGTCCTTTAAATAAGAAATGACGTCTAAATAAACCGTAGACTGGTGCAAGTATCTTAAGTTTTAGTTTATAGTTGACACATGGCAGTTTTGTGTGTAATTTACCTCCTACCAGCTTCTTTTTTTTAAGGAAAAGGACAAAATTACCAAGATTTGGGACACAAATTTAATAATAAACAAGGACAATAATGTGAATTCTGCAGATATACAAGGAGAAATTCCACTTCCAGGTGTTTGTTTGGATGTTAAAGTTCTACGTACTGGACCAGAGAGCAGCTAGTTTCATTTCTAAACACGTTTTTTTCTAAACTATGAGCTTCTTAACAGCATGGAGCTTGTCTTTTAGAGCATCCTTTCCTGCTCATCTCCCCGAAACACAACACCTCTGTTCACACTCCAGCAGGACGAAGGACGGAGTGATGGATCTACAGAAATGTGACACTTTTAATCTGCTGCTGTTTGACCTCCTCTTAACTCAGACGGAGCGAGAAGGAGTCGACTGCGACACAGTTGGGTTTGAGGACATACAGGAAGCTGCCGTGGTCCATTAAGGACGTAGATTACGTCCTGCTTCTGTAGAGGTACGTCTTTCACAAAGGTTATTTTTAGTCCCAGTCCAGGTAGATGATGCAGATATTTAATACTATGAGAGGCCTCCAGCTGGTTAAAATGAAACGTTTTCTACCTGCAGTAAATGGTTTGTGACTACCAAAGAGAGAAATTCTATCTACGACAATCGGAGAGGATCTGAGCGCTCACTTCCTTTATTTAAAAGCAGCAAGCCCTTTAAATGAATCATTGTTAAGCAGCTCGTAGCGAAGGGACAAACTGCCCCGAGGGTAATTCGGCGTTTAGCTCCGGGGTCAAAACTTGTGTTGTGTGAAAAGTCCTAATTAGTGGAACATAAAGGCGGCGCTGGGATTCATATTTCTGTCCGGACGGCGACAACAAATGCTGTAATCCAGACGATACAGACGGACGAACAGAACAGAAGTAGAAGGTCAACGAGACGGAAAAGCGTCGATCTGGAGTTCTATGATTAATGTCTCGACTTTTTTAAAAGATAAACCACTTGGAAGGAATAATGTGACTTTTAGTGTCCTGCTATGAAAACATGCCGGCATCATAACGCAAACCAAAGCTGTCCTCATGAATTCTGATCAGATTTGGTTTGAAAGTCTTTGTAAAATGCAGCTCCAACACCTTTTATTCACAGGTGATATTCTAGACGTGTTGCCACAGAAAGTTTTTTGTCATTTTCTATAAGTATTGAGTCACCTTGGCCAGGTCTTTTGGTCATTTTAGACACATTTTGATTCACTTTGGACAAATATTTTGGCATTTTGAACAAGTTTTGAGTAATTTCAGACACATTTTTTACGTTTGGCAAGGTTTGGTAAGTTGGACATGTAGTCACTTGACCATCAAACTGAACTGACCTGCAACAATTCTCATAATGGTCTATGTTGTAATCCACCAACATTTTTAAATGATTTATGAAAAAACTAGTCATTGTCCACAATGACTCTTAATTTGTCCAAAATGACTCGTAACTTGCCCAAAATGACTTGTTGTGTGTCCAAGATGAAGCAAAATTTGCCTAAAAATACTCAAAATTACTCAATTTTTGTCCAAAATGATTTGAACATTGTACAAATTTAAAGAAACATGTCTAAAATGACTCATAACTTGTCCAAAATGATTCGTAAATTATCCAGAATTCTCAAAACTTGTACAAATATCATAGAGGCTTGTTCACAATGACTCCAAACTTGTCCTAAATGATGTGTAAATTGTCCAAGTTGACTCAAAATGTGTCAAAAAATTATGCAAAACATGTCCAAAATGACTCAATTCTTGTCCAAAATTACCAGAAAATTGTACAATTTTTGTCCAAAATGATGCAAAATTTGTCCAAAATGACTCAAAACTTGTCCACAATGATTCAAACGTGTCCAAAATGACTCGTCTAAAATGACCAGAAATTTGACAAATTTAAGAGGACCTTTTTACGTATGTACAAAATGAAAAAAACTCTGGTATGAGAGTGAAAAGCTGTCCAGAAAAACTCAAAATTTGTTTGACTCAAAGTTTGCCCATAAACCCTCCCAATAAAAGCCAGACTTTTCCATGAATCATGTTTTGTTTTCAGTCTTTTTGTGTTCTTTTTGTTTTCTGTCTTTTTGTTTTCAGTCTTTTTGTTTCCAGTTGTTTTGTTTTCCGTCTAACTCCTCCTGATACGGACGTTAATTTAACTCCGTTAGTGATCTTGTCCGTTAAACTCAGTGTCATTGAGCCGTATCGACAGACTCTCAGTTTCAGAAAGATTCAAACTGTCCTGAAGAAGCTGCAGAGATGAGACACAATCCGTCTGTCCGATCTGGACTCGGGGTGGAGGTCAGCGCTGAGGTGAGGCGTTGGACATGAAGTCTCTGTTGGGGTCGCTGGTTGAATGAATCCCTGCGGTCTGACGCTGTTTCTCCTTTGATTCTGGACTCGGCTGCTGCTGATTGTGTCTGCAGGCGCCGCTTTTGATCTTCCAACGTCTGAAATATTCACACGGAGAAAGACGAAACGGAGCGAAAACAGAGGGAAGTGAATGTTTTTCCACCGTTTTAGAGACGACAACAAAATAAAATTAAAGAAGCAGGAAGAGAAAGCGGCGGTAAACAAAAGAAGAGCGCCGCTGTGCAGGTCCTGATCGTTCCCTTTTAGCGACGCTGAACTTCAGACGGCGCTCCGGTTTTCATCCAGGCTGCATTAGCGGTGGAGGCCATTAGGGAAAGGTCAGCCATATTGAACACGGACGTCCCGCCAACGTCTCCAGCTGCTGCTCTGAAAAGACGCTCTTTCCCTCAATGGCTCGCCAGCCTTTGTATTACCGAGGAAATCGAGTTAAAAGGTCAACACTTCCACGGCCTCCTTTGTTGTCTAAGTGCATGTGTGTGTGTTGGACAGAGTGTGTGTTCGCCAGCTTGTCCACAGTGATGCAAAACTTGTCCAAAATGACTCAAAATGTGTCCAAAATGACTCAAATCTTATCCACAATGACACAAAAGTTGTCCAAATTGACTGAACTTCTCCAAGATGACTCAAAACGTGTCCAAAATAACACAAAACTTGTCCAAAATGACTCAAAATTCGTCCAGAATGATGCAAAAGTCATCCAGAATGACAGAAAATGTGTCCAAAAGGACACAAAATGTGTCTTAACACAATGCAATATGACATAAAATCTGTCCAAAATGATGCAAAACTGTCCACAGTGACACAAAACTCATCCAGAATGAGACAAAACTCATCCAAAATGACACAAACTCGTCCAAAATTACTCCAATGTTGGAGTGTGTGTGTTGGACAGCGTGTGTGTGTGTTGGACAGTGTGTGTGTGTTGGACAGTGTGTGTGTGTTGGACAGTGTGTGTGTGTTGGACAGTGTGTGTGTGTGTGTGTTGGACAGTGTGTGTGTGTGTGTGTTGGACAGTGTGTGTGTGTGTTGGACAGCGTGTGTGTGTTGGACAGTGTGTGTGTGTTGGACAGTGTGTGTGTCTTGGACAGCGTGTGTGTTGGACAGTGTGTGTGTGTGTTGGACAGTGTGTGTGTGTGTTGGACAGTGTGTGTGTGTGTTGGACAGTGTGTGTGTGTTGGACAGTGTGTGTGTGTGTGTGTTGGACAGCGTGTGTGTTGGACAGTGTGTGTGTCTTGGACAGCGTGTGTGTTGGACAGTGTGTGTGTGTGTTGGACAGTGTGTGTGTGTGTTGGACAGTGTGTGTGTGTGTTGGACAGTGTGTGTGTGTTGGACAGTGTGTGTGTGTGTGTTGGACAGCGTGTGTGTTGGACAGTGTGTGTGTGTTGGACAGTGTGTGTGTCTTGGACTGTGTGTGTGTGTCTTGGACATTGTGTGTGTTGCTCGTCCTTGTCCAGCCGTCCTCCCTCCATCCGTTCATCCATCACATCATGTGACGTCCATTCATCTTTTTGTCATTTCTGTGTCTGTCTGTCGTCTCTGCATTCACTCATTTCACCGTCCATCAGTCATCAGCTCGTCTCTTCTGTCCCAGTATGAAGGTAGATCTGCTGTTTTACTCCGTTCTGTCCTCTGTCTCTACACTATTCGCTTTAGTTTTCACACTCGTCTTGTCTTGTTCTCTCTTATTTCCATGTATTATTCCAGTTTATTTCAGGCTGCTGTGTTTCATATTAATACGTCTCATTGGTGTCTCTGGATCAGTCTAACTTTATCTGTCTCTAGACAAGTCTATGGATACAGGAAAGCATTAAAATACACAAAACATGACATAAAACAGTAAAAGAAATAAACCATCAGTTAAAACATTGCAACCTCAAAAAGACCAGTAGACAAGCAGAAAAATTAAAACAATTCTTGTCCCTACAGATGTGTTTTTCAAAGCTTCTTAAACTGACAAACTCATCCTAAACGACTTAATGTTTGTCCAGAATTACTCAGAAATTGCCCAAAATGAAAACAGTTGTTTTGAATGACTTAACACTTTTTCAAAATGACTTGAAGATTGTACAAAATAGAAAAAATAAATTGTCTCAAATGACTCAATTCTTGTCCAAAATGACCAGAAAATTGTACAAATTCAAGGAAACTGGTCCAAAATGAAGCAAAACATGTCCAAAATGTCTTAAAAATTGTCCAAATTCAATAGAAACCTGTCTGAAATGACTCCAAAGTTGTCTAAAGTGACTCAAATCTTGTTTGAAATTCAAAACATTTATTTATTTAAAAAAAACTCTTGTAAATGACTGAAAAATTGTCCAGAATGACTCAAAATTTGTTTGTAAATCTTCCTCAAAAAAGCCAGATTTTTCCATGACTCACTTTTTGTTTAAAGTCTAAACTAAATGACTCAGAAATTGTGAAAAAGGAAAAAACAACTTTGACCAGGTGAAAATTTTCCGAATTTAAGAATTCGTCAAAGAAGAAGAAATTTGTCAAGAATGACTCAGTACTTGTTGAACATGGAAAAAAACTGACTCTGAGTGATTCAATATTGTTAAAAAAAGACTCATAATGTGTCCAGAATGAACAAAAACTTGTCCAGAATGGCTCAAAATTTGTCCAAAATGACTCAACACTTGCTCACAATGACACAAAATTTGGTCAAAATGACTCAATCTGTGTAAAATGACTCAAAATGTGTCCAAAATGACTCAATATTGGTCCAAAATGACTCAATATTGGTCCAAAATGACTCAAGATGTGTCTAAAGTGACTCGAAATGTGTCCAAAATGACTCAAAATCTGACCAAAATGACTCAATTTTGGTCTAAAATGACTCAATATTGGTCCAAAATTACCCAAAAGTCGTCCTATATGGATCAAAATTTGTCCAAAATGACTTGAAAATTGTGAGAAAAAAAAGTCTCTCCAGGTGGTGCTAGTTTTTTCCTTATTTATTTATTTCTGTCTAGCTAGCTTAGCGAGTCTTCTCTCATAGATCTGTATAAATGGTGACAGGAAGTCCCTGGTTGCTGAAACAGTGGGGAACCACTGAAGCTCTGACCGGATTCTCTCGTCTGAATTCCCTCCATCAGATCCTCTCAGCATCTCCGTCCACTCGTGCAGTAAATGTAGCCGCCTCCTTTCCCTGATTGATCCCTTCTTTTCCCTCCTTTTTCTCCTCTGACCTTCCCTCCCTGCCTCATCTTTCATCTGGCCTGTCTCTGCTAATCTCACCTCTCCTTCCTCCTCCCCTCACCTGGCCTCACCTTCCCTCCCTCCGTCGGCGGCTCCATTCGTCCATCCATCATGCTGTCTGGTCCTCGCCTCGGCTATCCTTTCCAGCACACACAGTGTAAAGAGTGGCAGTATTTTACAGCTGTCCTCTCCTGTCTGCTCTCCCTCTGCTGTCCCGTCTTCATCACATTTACCTCCAGCTACGACCAAGACTCCACTAAACAAAGCAGAACTGAGTGTTCGAGTCTTTTCTTTCTCAGAATTCTTCCCAACATCACATTCTCTGATGCAAATCTTGTCCAAAGTGACTTTTAACTTGTCCAAAAAGACTCAAAATGTCTCCAGAATGACTCAAAATTTGTCCAAAATGACACAAAACGTGTCCAAAACGACTAAAAATTTGTCCCAAACTGTTCAAAATTACTCAAACATGTCCAGAATGACTCAAAACGAATGATGCAGAATGTGTCCAAAATGATTCTTCTCCAAAATGACATAAAACTTGTCACCTCAGTGATTCAAAACTTGTCCAAAGTGACTCAAAACCTCTCCACAATGACTCAAAATGTGTCCAACATAACTTGTAATTTCTCCAAAAGGAGTCATAACCTGTCCAAAATGGCTTAAGATTTGTCCACAGTGGCGCAAAACCTGTCCAAAAGGACTCTCAACTTAAAATAACACAAAATGTGTCCAAAATGATGCAAAAGATGTCCAAACTGACTAGTAAACTGTCCACAATGACTCAAAAGTTGTCCTAAATGTCTATCCAGCATGAGACTCGACTGAACAAAGCAGAATTGTGTTTTTGTGAGTCTTTTCTTTCCCCACGTTCTTCCCGACATCACATTCTGGGCCGCAGACAAACCTATCTCGGCAGCGTTCCAGGTTTTTATAATTGCACTCTTGTTATCTTGTTTTTTCCCGTGTTATTTGCATATTATTCTATTTGCCTGCAGCAGGAACTGCGAGGCGGAGAAGGACTTGGCAGCAGTGAACCTTCCTATTGATTGTAATGTGCCTGAAATTAGAGCGAAGGTGTGAAATGAATATTAGATTTGCTGCTGTTTGCTGTAATTTTCTGTGCTGCGGCGTTCCGTCTTATTTGTCCGTCCGCCACCTTGTTAAAGGCAATTCAAGGAGACAAGGAGGGAAATTGACTGCGAGCGCTGACTGGAATCTGCATTTGCCTCCATGTTTCTGTCTTTTCCCTGGTTATCTGTAGCCATCACACCTTTCTGCACAGCTCCCCTGTAAATCTCCACCATTTTTTTCTTCAATCGTTCACTTTCGTCCTCCCAACAAATCAAAGCCCATCCAAAATGGTAAAAAAAAGACGCCAAAAATGACTCAAAATTTGGCTGAAATGACTCAGTTCTTGTCAAAATTACGAGAAAATTGACCAAAATAAAAAGAAACTTGTACAAAATTACTTGAGAATTGTACAAAATAAAAAATGTGTCCTAAATGACTCAAAGCTTGTACAAAATAACTCAAACTGTCAAAAATTATGCAAAACGTGTCCAAAATGACTCAAAAAGTGTACAAATGAGGCAAAACTTGTCCAAAATTACTTAAAAATTGTACAAAATAAAAAATGTGTCCAAAATTACTCAAACCTTGTACAAAATAACTCAAACTGTGTCAAAAATTATGCAAAACGTGTCCAAAATGTATCCAAAATGATTCAAAATGTATCCAAAATGACTCAAAATGTGTCCACAAAGACTCAAAACATGTCCAAACTGACAGAAAACTTGGCAAAAAGTAACTCAAAACTTGTCCAAAATGACTCAAAATGTGTCCAAGATGAAAAGGTTGCTGTAAGTAATTGAACATTTTTCCAAAACTTGCCCAAACATCTTTCCAAAGGAGACGAGGAGGGAAACTATGTGCATTCACCTCCATGTTTGTCTTTTCCCTCTCCATCTTTCTGCTCTCCTCTCATTTGTACCACTTCCATTCTCCGCCAACAAAAAAAAACAAAAGAAATCCTTGTTCTCTCCAACCACTTTCACGCCGTTTGATGTATGATTTATTAGAGATCGATTCGTCCATGTTTTCTGATGAGTCCGTCTGTGATTTTACCTGATATCAGATCAATACGTAATCCCCCGTCCTCGCCGCTGAGACAAAACATCTTTAAGCTGCTTTTAGAGAAAAGAAAAGATCCAGAGAACTGTGGAGACACCGACTCAGACGAGGGTTTCCTTTGTTTTTAGGGATGTTTGAGTCCACTGACCTCCATGGTCTTCCTCCTGAGATGGTCTGGGATGGAAATCGAGATTCGAAATCGACGGAAAAGCAAACAGGAAGTCTTCAGCCGATCTTCAAGACTCCAGGTATTTATTTTCACACTGTAAATGCTGGTTTGTATCTCAAACTTAGCCATCAAGCCTCAAATCACCATCCAAATCTTTCCATGTTTGACTTAGTTACCAAAGGGACTCAAAACCTGTCTAAAATGACAAACTAATTGTCCAAAATGACACAAAACTTGTCCAGAATGACTTGTAAATTGTCCAAAATGACCCTAAACTTGTCCAACATGACTCAAAACCTGTCTACAATGACTCATAACTTGTCCAAAATGACTTAACGTGTCCAAAATGACCCTAAACCTGTCCAAAATTACTCAAAACTTGTCCAAAATGATCATAAACTTGTTCAAAATGACTGAAAACATGTCTAATATGACTCAAGATTTGTCTAAAATGACTGAAGACGTGTTCAAAGTGACTCCCAACTTGTCCTAAATAACGTAAAATATGTCCAAAATGACTGAAAACTTGTCCCAAATAACACAAAAATATGTCCAAACATAGTTTTGTGTCACTTTTGTGTCATATTTCGGTCAGTTCGTGACTGATTTCTTAATTTTGAATGTCTTGCCATTTTATCTCTTTCTCTTTTCATATTGTCAATATTTATATATATTTTATTTGTCATTTTGCGTTGTATTTTAGTCGTTGTGGTCTTTTTGTGTCATATTTGGGTAATTTTGTCTATCATTTGTTAATTTTACATGCCTTTGTTGCCATTTTATGTCTCTTTTTTGGTCATGTTCTCACATTTTTGTCGTTTTACATCGTTTTATGTTCTCGTGTCATGAAACCATCTAATTAAATTACAGAAACACTTCGAGACATCAGAGACTGCTACGAAATAAGAACTGTGTTGAATCAATTTACCCTCTGAGTGTGATGCTCACTTGAAAGTCCTCGCCCTTTTCAGGAGCAGTTTACCGACTCAAACACGGCAAAAGATCCGTCGCTTCTCAGAGGTTTGTGTACATGAAAGCTCAGACCATCCAATTATCCAGTGGTGCTGCAGCATGCAGAGAAAAAGAGGTTATAATTTGTACCTATGAGGCGTAAAGAGGCTGTTTATTCAGGCTTTGATGGAAAAATGTAGAGTTAGCATCACACTTCACACCCAAAGGAAGATGTGATGCCGAGGGAAGCTTTTCCACAACACAAATAAATACTTTAGAATAAGTTTCCATGTTTTTCAACCTGTAGTGAGACTGATATGAGAGTTAGAAAGAAATAGAACATCTAAAAATAATAGTAATGAATGGAAACTGCAAAACCTAATGTGGAATAAGTGATACAGTCATGGAAGAAATGATCAGACCACCCTTGTTTTCTTCAATTCATTTCAATGCCTGGTACCACTAAAGGTATATTTCCTGAAGAATACAATGAACATGACAAAAAATGCAGCTGATTCCACAGTGCTTAAAATCCTATTGGACATCCTACAGCTTCATTGTGTTCCAGGGTCTATAAGAGGACATTTCATGTCATCAGCAGCACATGCAAAGGTCTAGAGTGGTTTCCTGCTGACTTTCAAGCCTTAGCACAACTCAGAAGTTGTCAGCTCTCACATAACACCTAAAACTAAAGAATTATCTGGTTAGGAGGAAGCCTGGAGAAGCTACAGACCAGACTTTCTGCCCCTGCAGTAAAACATGGGGGTGGATCAGTGACCATCTGGGGTAGTTTCAATCTGGGTGGAACAGGGTCAATGAACCAGGTCATGTTTGGAGCTACTCGAGAAAACAGTCTTCTTCCATCAGATGGAAAACTCTTTCCTGCCTCCAATGACTGAATTTTCCAACAAGACAATGTCCCTTGTCTTGCAGCAAGGTCAGTTAAAGCCTGGATGGAGAACCAGAACATTGGAACCATGCCTTGGCTGCTCAATCACCAGATCTAAATCCAACTGAAAACCTGTGGAAAATCATCAAACGCTAAATGGAGAACCACAAGCCCAAAAACAAAGCTAATTAGTTAGAATTTGTGCAACAGGAATGGGCTGCTGTGACAGCAGAACAATGTCAGAAGCTGGTGGAGAATAGCTAAGACGCATGGATGCAGTCATCAGAAACAATGGTTATGAATCAGTACTAACTCCTGTGTGGATCATGGACTAAAACAGACAGAAAAGAAAACATGGAATCCTAAAAGCTGTTTTTGGCAGAACAATGCCATAGCTATTGATGGGTTATTAGCAAGAAAACCATGGAAAATGTCTGATATCAGCTCTGAAATTAAACTGCTATGGGATATTTTTGTTGTTATCATTATATTTGTCCAAACAAATGTACCTTTAATGGTACCAGGCATTAAAGTGAACAAGAAATTGAAGAAAACAAGGGTGGTCTAATCATTTTTTCCATGACTGTATTTGCTCAAGAAATTGACTCAAAGTTATAATAAAAGTGCTAATAATCTTATATATACTGTACATGTGGAGGCTTTTAGAAAGAATGACTTGAAGTTCAGTGTTTGAACATGTGTGAATAACTTGCATACGTCTGTCCATCTGGAAGATTAAACATTATTATGCTTTATGTGAATTTCTGAGATGCTTATAACTCATTTAGCATCAAAGCGAACTGAAAGTGACCCCAGATGGGACGTTCTCCAGAGCTCACATCAAAGATTAGTAATAATTAAACCAACTCTAAGGCAAGCACTGTTTTCATTTTCTCTGTGAAAGTAGGTTTCAGAGAGCTTCTGCTGGACTGGCATGAAAAAGGCTGTTTTCAGTCTGTGTGTGATGCTGCTGCTGCTGGGCGGCTTCCCTTAATTAATGTGCATGTTTTTGTATTTATGAAGTTTTTATTGATAAACAACAGATTTTATTTCTTCTCCAGCAGCAACACGAGAATCAGTATTTACAGAGGCTGTCCACGTAGTCTTGGTGTCCTCAGTTGTTGCTCTTTAAAGCTACAAAAACATATCTAGAACTTCCACTGTTGGTAAATGGACCATCTGAGATGAGTGATTGTGTTTCTGTGATGGTAATATAAAGATATCTGGATCTGAAGGTCCAGTCTCTGGTGGATCAGTCCTCCTGGATAGAACTACACCATGAAGACTAAAGAACACTCCAAGAAAATATGAGAAAAGGTTGTTGAAAAGCATCAGTCAGGACGATACAAGAACATTTCCAAGTTCCTGAAGATCTCCTGGAGTCCAGTTAAATCCATCATTAAGGAATGGAAGGAAGATGGAACATGAATAAATCTGACTAGACCAGGACGTCCTCAAGACCTGAGAGACTAGAGAGGGAGGCCACCAAGACTCCTATGACTCCTCTGAAGGTGTTCCAGCTTCAGCAGCTCAGTTGTTGTTCATCCAACAACTGTTGTCTGTTCTTCACCAGTCAAAGCTTTATGGAGACAAAGAGAAAGACTCTGATGGAAAAAGCTCCAATTAAATCTGGACTAGAGTTCACCAGAAGACATGTGGAGACTCTGAAGACACCTGGAAGAAGGTTCTTTGGTCTGAGGAGACCAGGATGGGGCTTTATGTCCATCAGACTAGATGATAAGTTTGATGAACAACAAACACTGAACATCATCTCAGACACACCATCCCCACTGTGAAGCATGGTGGTGGCAGCATCATGATATGAAGCACGGTGGTGGCAGCATCATGATGTTTCTCAGCAGCAGGTCCTGGAAGGCTTATAAAGGTAGAGGGCAAACGAATGCAGCAAAATCTAGAGGAATCCTGGAGGACAACCTGATCTGAAGAGAACTGAGACATGGAGAAGATTTGATTTCCATCCAGACGAAGTTCTACAGAAATGTTTTAAAGACAAGGTGAAAGTTTGTGCTGGTGACGTCTTTAAAGTTTATAAACGGTAAATCAGATTTCTGCTGGATGGACGTAACTCTCTGTCTTATATTGATGCTGCAGGTTTTTAATAAACTTTGATGAAAGTTTCCCACAAACAGCTGGAAGCAACAATTTAAACTTCAGCTCTTTTCTTTTCTTTTTCTTCTTGAGTCTCAGTAATCTTCATCACGGCATTCAGTTTTTCTGGATGTTTCATTTAGCAACACATCTGATAGTCTGGAGCAAACAGAATGAGTAAAACTCAGATTTAATTAGAGGAGTTGTGTGATTTTGGAGAGATCTTTCTGGGAGTGATTTCCTGCTTTGTGCTCTCTCATGGTGCTGCTGTTGGATCGTGTTGTTCAGACTTCGCTGTGTGTTTGCAGAGGAGGACAGTTTGATAACAGTTTTCTCATAAAAGAGGCTTCCTCTCATTTGGCGTGAGATTGGTTTGGGCAGCGTGAAGCCGAGCCTGGAAGCCACGGAGCTGGAAGCCCTGCTGATGCTGATACCGGCTGAACTCCACCGACTCCATCAGATTCCTTCTTCTGACGGAGTCACGGCCAAGTCGACGCTCGTTAGCCTCCGCTTCGTTTAGCTCCGGGTCCAACGTTATCAAAGGCGCTTCAGAAAGGCGTTTTGTGCATCTTGTGTGGGCGACCGCTGAGTGTTTTGGGAGGATAATGACGGATATTAATTTACTTCAGGTTCGTAAATTCAGACAGAATTCAGGAAATATGTTGCAGTTTATATGGGAACATTCATTCAGGCAAAATCAGCCTCATATGTTGTTAAATTTCAACACGGAAGCAGCTTGAAGCTCTGTACTTATAATAACATCTAATTTAATTTCCTACCAATATGTTCACATCAACATTTAGTACATATGTCTAAAATCTTTCAGACAAACTTTAAGACATCAGATTCTACTGATGTTAGAGCCTCTAAAATTGGTGAAATGTCGACCAAAGTCTATATTTTAGTCGAAATATGTATCCATCCATGTATATACACTTAATTAAAGCTGCAAACAGCATTGATCAGGTCCTTGCTGGTCAGCCAGTCCAAGCATGTCCACTAGGTGACGCTGTGACTAAGAGTGTATTTTGGCCTATGGATGTGACGAAGGCTGAACTGTGATCAAACATGTAAAGTTATTCAGATTGGAGCATGTACAGGCTCTTTAGACAGCACTTCCTGTTTCATGGCCCTGTTTGAGTTCATAGCTTTTAAAAATGTCCAGAAATGACCCAAAATCGTCCAAAATATGACAAATAAATCAAAATGGCCGACTTCCTGTTGTGTTTTTGGCATGGGTGTCAATTACATTTTTGTGCATCTTGACAAGTTCCACATATGTACCAAATTTCATAAGTCTAGGTCACATGTACTGGTCGTAATAAGGGAGCACTGTTGAGCCATTCCTCTAAAATATCAAATTTTTTTGCCAATCCTGATGTGTGTGCAAATTTTCACATGCTTTCGGGCATTTTTAGGGCCTCAAAAATGCATTTATTTCATCCGACTCAGAAAGTATAGTAACAATCACATGGGTTTCAATGGGGTCTTCACACCCTTGGTGCTCAGACCTTAATGATTGTCCCACTTGTTATTAATGGAAGTGTTGGATGGCAGTCCAAAGAGTTTCTGAGGCTCTCTGGTTTTAAATATGAAACTACTTTATTAATACATGGATTCGTGTATAAATAAAAGATTTTATATTTAAAACCTGCCTCAGATAGTCTTCGGACCAACACTTAAGACTTCCATTAATAACAAGGAGGACAGTGAGACAATTTAAAATTCTAATGATATATTTTCCACACCAGTGGATTTGAAAGGTACGCGATCTTTAAAAAAATCTCCAAAATGAAACCATTTATCAGCCTGAAATTGTAAAAACCGGAAGAATCTTCATTGCTTAAAGTGTTAATCTGTAATACCTTGGTGGTCTTTGGCAGCCTGTCAGGATACAGCAGCAGTCAGAAATGAACAGCTCCAGTCCTTGTTTACTGAACCCAAATGATTATATGATGCAACTCAGGAAACAAGGTGATGCAAGCCGAGCTGCTGCTGCAACCTGCTGAGCCAGCCTCCGCACCGCAAACAAACCCACAGCAGGACGTTGGAATCGTCTTTTTCTGTAAATTTACACCTCACAGCTCATCACTCCAGCAGATCAAACATTTACTGAAGTTCACCGACTTCAGCCCGAGGGAAGATGGTCAGCACACAGGGAGGGTTTGTGTTTCTCTCAGTTATCGCCCTGTGCTTCCAGTTTTATGTTTTTATCCTTGAACCGCACCAGTTTTTCTATGAATTAGTCCTCATCACCCCTTTGGAATGTTAGAATATCAGCAAACTGAAACCTTGTCTTGCTATATTTGCCACCCATCCAACCCTACTGATGGTAGAGGGAGCAACAGTTGGTGAAATGTCGACCAAAGACTGTGGTTTTGGAGATTTTTGTCAAAAATGTGATTAAATCCATGTAGATACAACTTTCTGACAAACGTCTCTGGACAGGTTTTAGTCGGTTTGGACTAGTTTTGGATAAATTTAGATCATTTTGGATGGATTTCACCTAATTTTTGACACATTTTAGGGATCTTGGAGAAATTTCAGTCATTTGGGACATTTAGTAAAATATTTTTGACAAGATTCAAATTATTTTAGACAAATTCTGAGTCATTCTGAGAATGTTGTAGTCATTAAGGACACAATTTGCTTTTATTTTTGACGCATTTTAGTTATTGTCAACTTTTCTGTCATTTTGCGTCAATTTTGGATAAACTTAAGTCATTTTGGACGAATTTCATGTCATTTCGGACACAATTTGCACAAATTTTAGAGAAATTCTTGTCAATTTGGACTATTTTGGGGTAATTATTGACAAGATTTGTGTCATTGTGGGCACATTTGAGTCTAGTTTTATGTATTTGTAATGATGTGTGTAGCTAGAAGCAGAACAGTGCAGACAAGGACGTGTTATTTTTGCACCTACTTTCTTCTATTTGCATGTTTTAGAATAATTTTGAGAAGGTTTTAGTCATTTTGAACGGCTCTGGAGTAATTTTTGAGAAGATTTTAGTGATTTTGAATGAGTCTGGAATCATATTTGAGAAGGTTTTAGTCATTCTGAATGAGTCTGGAATCATATTTGAGAAGGTTTTAGTCATTCTGAATGAGTCTGGAGTCATTTTTGAGAAGATTGTGGTCATTTTGGATGAGTCTTTTTAATTGTGTTTTATGGATTTGCAGCTAATTTTGAAGTTTTTCTTTGAGAATCTTGTGTTTAAAGCCTATTTTGTGAATCTGTGTATATATGGGTTATTACAGTTGCTGTCGCCTCACGTCTGCTTCCATTATCGGCTGGATTCGTTTCCCGCTGCAGGTTAAGTTGCTTAAATAAGTGCAGCTCCCTGCATTCGCTGTTATTTTCCAGCGAAGGCCAAAATAAAAGCCCTTCTGGTGGATGTAAGTGGTTTATACAGCGGCCTCACCTCCTGCACATCAGACCCACCGCAAGACAAATTACATCTAATGACGGGCTGCATGAGAGGGGAAAGAACGGGCTTCTGAAGGGAAAAGGGCAGCGATGGAGGAGGACGTATGGATTGATGAGGAGGAGAAGAACGTCAAAGAGAAGCAGGAAAACACAAACCGGCTTTTTACCTGAATATTTATCAGCTCCTTCGCTGCTCCGGAGGCAGAAATAGTTTCATATTTGGTTGCAGTTGAAGCCCCAGTAATGCAGTAAAATTAGCAAAGGGAAGAAGATCTGAGTGTAAATAGATGAAAATCAAGATAGAAGCTGAAATAACTGGATTCAGTTTGGAGCTAAACTGGTTCATCTGGGATCTAAAACCTGCTTTGGTGTTAAAGTTCTGCTCTGAATCTAATTTATCTCAACATAGTTAAACAAAAAGTTGTTAAATGAGCTACCAAGTCACAAAAAGACACCAAACTACAGCTACAACAATTAAATTAATCACCGGCTATGTTCAGTTAATCAGTATGAATAAAGGTTAAAAGAAAAAACTGTCTGAATTCTCCAATTTCAGCTTCTTAAATATTAATATTTTTTGATTTCTTTCCTCCTCTGTGACTGTAAACTGAATATTAAGGACTCTTTTGTCATCTTCAACTTTGGGAAAGACTTTTTTTCATCATTTTCTGACATTTTTACACCAAACAAATCAGTTTGAGTATTTCTTTTTAGAAAAATAATGTCTAAATTCTGTAAATATGAATATTTTTCTGATTTCTTTCCTCCTCTGACAGTAAGCTGAATATGTTGAGACAAAACAAGACTTTTTTCACCATTTTCTGACATTTTTAAACCAAACAACTCGTCCATTATTGACGTCACCCCACTTCACGCTATGACTTTTTTTGCTGCTTGATACAAAAAGAAAACTTCTGACTGCACAGCAAAACAAGAAAAACACTGAAAATTAAGATTTGGTGGAAACATCCCAGCTACAGAAGGGATGCCGCTGATCAGAAATAGGTTGTTTTCACCACACGATGCAACACAACTGATTAGTTTGATCATTTGAATCAGCAACACAAAGTCAGATCTGAACTTCATCCAAAGCAAAAAATTATTCAGGTTCCCTTTGCCAGTGTGACACTAAAAAGAAAAAGCTTCCATGCTGCCTTCATCCAGCTTTTTTACAATTATTTTTAATTATCGAAGCAGATGCACTCAGCTGCGGTCATCCTAAAATGATGAATTCTTTCCAAACAGTTATTCAAGCATTCATCTGCTGAAAATACATGCATTTTTCATGCCACAGTTTAGATTTTAGAAAAACTAAATATTAGAAAGTCAGTTTTTTCCAGCATCATGCAACTCATTACTTATCAAAAGCATGGTGGTAGTGGCATCATGATGTGAAGCATGGTGGTGGCAGCATCATTAATGAAGCATGGTGGTGGCAGCATCATGATGTGAAGCATGGAGGTGGCAGCATCATGATGTGAAGCATGGTGGTGGCAGCATCATGATGTGAAGCACGGTGGAGGCAACATCATGATGTGAAGCATGGTGGAGGCAGCATCATGATGTGAAGCATGGTGGAGGCAGCATCATGATGTGAAGCATGGTGGTGGCAGCATCATGATGTGAAGCATGGTGGAGGCAGCATCATGATGTGAAGCATGGTGGAGGCAGCATCATGATGTGAAGCATGGTGGAGGCAGCATCATGATGTGAAGCATGGTGGTGGCAGCATCATGTAAAATTAGGAAAAGATTATAGTCTTGGTTTTGTAGGGAATGTGTTCATTTTAATGTCGAATTATGGACTGAAAAACTTGTTTTCTTATGAAACTTTATCTCTGGTTAGAAGATGATCAAACACATCAGTTCTGCACGGATCGGAACTGGGAGATTAGCATCTATTTCCAGCCTCGGTATTATACTGATGTTACAGCTTGGAGCAGAAAAAAGCAACTAAAACTGCTTTTTAATGAGCACAACTCTGTGAGAGAAGGGAAAGTTGGATTCTTCCATTAACATCCAGTTAAATTTAAAGAGCAGCTGTGACCAAGACGACTTCTATCAACCTGTCTGCACCGCCGCCTTTATCGCCTGTTTGCTGAGGGCTGGAAGGACGGCGACTCAGCGCCATCCCTAATAAATATCCCGCTACTGTTCTCACGCAGGAATCCACTTGCAGCATTTGCAGGTGTGTTTCCGCTGATGACGTGTGTGCGTTTGGAGGGTGTTTACGGTGTGTGTTTCAAGGTAACGGGCCGTAGTTTATAAGGTTTATTTGGAGGTTTATGTGGTGGCGCCGGGCCTGCATATATTTCAGTGGGAAATGAGGTCATTCTGGCCTTCCCCCGACTCCCGACTCTCCCACAAACACGTCCCGGAGAGGCATGAGGCCGCATACTTAAACAGTGACACCTCCAAACAGATGTCTGTAATTTATGTGGATAATCATTAATCCAAAAACAAACAGCACCCACACACAACCCTGCATCAGCCCAGCCTCCCTCCAACTCACACATTAAACCTGGATTTTCAGCAGCATCACTTCTTCTCACAGCAACTGACCCAATGTATCAAACGTACGGGTGCCCCGATCTAGTTTTTTTATTTACTCCCTCATCCAATCTGAGTCATTTCAGTCCCAGTCTGATACTATATTTCCTATATTATACAGATTTCAAGTGCAGTAAAGTTATTCAAATCAATCCAGAGAATATGCTTGGTAGGTGATTTGCTGTTTTGCACCCAAGCTGTTCCATGATGTTGTGTAGGTGCTCATGAATCTTGTTGTAAAGCTCCAGTAATGTCTGAAATGTAGTTTTCGAGGACAGGGTATGTTGTTGCTTCACAAAATATATTGTAGTTTAGCTGCTGTACCTGGTTGTTCCACTAGGTGAAGCATGGTGGTGGCAGCATCATGATATGAAGCATGGTGGTGGCAGCATCAAATGATCATTCTGAATCTAATACTCACTAAATATGAAACTATCACATCTAGACATCCCCAGAAAAGAACATCTGTGTTTGTTTTATATTTCTTGCAGTGGGTTACCAAAGTCGAGTATTTGCAGTTTATCGAATACAGTAACTATTTAGTACATGTTTATTTCAGTGTGTAAATGTAACCTCTCCTGCAAAATTCAACATAAATATTTATATGATGGTATTTCTACCATTACTGACGTGACACTTGTGGTGTGCAGCTGATCCTCGTCCATCTGCTGCCGACGTTTATGGAAATAACCAACTGTAACGGTTTTTATGTGCATAATTAAGGCAGACACACTTGAAATTCCTTAATTCTTCTTGTTTGTCTTAAGTAATTATGTCTTAAGTGTTTGTTACCTGGTTTCTCTCCTCATTCAGTCAAACCACCTTTTCTGCAGCTAAACGTCCACATTCAGGGTTAAAACAAGGAATGTGAACCCTGTGCAATGTGAGAAAACAGCAGTACGACAAAACGCCTGCGTCTTTTCCGAGCGACACTCCATAGCGCATCAGTCACCATCCTGTTTTGCCCACTCGGCCTTTTATTGGCGTCTGTATTTCAGCCGGCTCGAGTGCTACTGGAAACGGGAACAATGCTGGGTCCTGTTGAAGTGGCCTTTTCCAACACAAGGCCTTTTGTCGCCTCTGCTTTGGCTGGAATGTTCCCCTTTACTGGAATGGAGGGAGACAAAGATGGAGTGACAACGCTGATGGGGAGGGGTTGGAAAGAATCTGAGAAAGCGGGGAAAAGACCAAGGGGTGGAAAAGACAGATGGAAGCAGGATGTAGAGTGGGAACTGGCAACCGTGTGCCGGACAGTGCCAAGAAAATGCAAGTTTTTCAGCCTTCAGCGGGCGATTTTTAGTGATTAGTTCCTGTTTTTTATGGGTAACAATGGACCGGACTCAAAGCAGGAGAGCAGAGATCAGAGGTGTGGAGGGCGGAAAGAGACGTACAAAACAAAACACACAGAGGAAAAAGAGAAATCTCAGCACTCGCGGAGGTCAGTTGGTTGTTTCACCACGGCGCCTTTAAGACATAAAGTCTGGTATGACTTACGGACGACAGAGGTTAAAGAAGGATGGAGAAAGAGCGCAGAAAGAAGGACTGAGATCGATCAGCGGGGTTGATGCGCCCGCTGGACCATTAAACTGGGTGTCAGAGACGGGGTTTCTGCCAGCCAAAGTTCCACGGCGGCGAAATTTACAGCGAGCCTCGGCCCTAAGCATTCCCATAAAACACCGGGGATCCATTGTTGTACCGGTGGACCTTCGACTGGAGAGGGGAGGGAGGACTACTGCACAAATACAGACACAGGGATGAAAGTTTAACAACAATACAGACTTCTTAGTAGTCAGGAAGGTTTAACTCATATCCATTATAATGAGGAAAATCTTAATCCATGTCCAGGATTGCATCATCTCTATAATATCCAGGGTTCTAATTGTCCGTCTGAAATCGTTTCTTTGTTTTTTTCTGTAGAAACAGTTCAGAAACCAGGATCTTATGTTTACACAATATTCTGCTACTCCAGGTAGCACATCCAGGTCAATAACAAACAACAAGCAGTAGCAACCATGAATGCTGTCATACATAGTTGTGGAATAAAGTTCTTTAAAGACTAGACTCCACATTCTCAGGATAGTAAAAGATGTACCACAGGTTCCAGAAAAGTTTTGTGTTCAGTAGATGCTGCCGCAGTGATCCTGTTCAACTCCTTAAAGGTCTTTTGAACATTGTTGGATCAAGTATCTTTCATTTATAAGTACTTCTTGTGTCCCAGCTACCGTTAAACATGCTGTAGTACAATCTCGTACGAAAAAGAAAAAATTGAACCTTTAGAGTAGATTTTAAAGTTTCCTTTTGGACTAAGTAGTTGTTATTCTGGTTTTAAATGTCACAGATCAGGTTGATCTTTTAATAGTTGATTTAAGAAGTCCTGCTGTTTCTGATGCTTCTAAACCAGATTGGTGCATTTGTTACCTTGAATCAGTTTTCATTGTATATGTGGTTTATATTGTAGCTTTTCACTGTTTAGCAGATGATATCTAACTCTATCTGCCACTAAAAACTAAAAGCAAGGAGTGCAGTGAACTGCTTCTAAAATGTCAAAACCTGGACGGACTTCCTCAATCTTATAAATATAAATAGTTTTGTTTGGTCGACCCTGGTGGCCCTTTGACTTCCTAAAAATCCATCTTTGATCTTTGACAGCTCCTTCAAATCTTCAGTCAGATCAGCTTAGAGGTCAAAATCAGCATTTTTCGGTTGAGACTTTGAAAAACTTAGGTGTCGTCTCTTCAGCCTCTACAGCTGCTTGTTTTTTAACTAGAAAAGGACGTGATCATGTAACGCCGTGTTTTTTGGAGTTTAAATTAGTTTTTTACACCTTTTTTTTAATCAGAACTCTTGTAATTTTATACCCCGGTTAGAGCATTTAGGTTTACCAAACAGATACTCTTGGATGTTGAGCGATTTAGACACAAGAATAGATTTTGTTTATAATTTCATGTGTAAAGTTTTCAGACTTTTATGTCACTACTGAGGACCCACATCTTGCCTTTGGTACAGGCTGCTTTTTCTAACTGTACAGCACTTTAGTCCAGCTCCTGTTGCTTTAAATGTTCTTGTCCTCACCTTTAAGCAGATAAACTACGGTGTAACAACTTATTTTCTAAGCTCTGGACATCATGCCTGTAAAAAACAGCAGCATTGTTGTTAATAAAGTACCTACCAGTGATTGCTTTTGACACTGTAGACCTTAGTGAGCAAAACATAACTTAAAACATTTTTTTTTTCAAATTGGTTTTGACATTTTGACACTTGAACATTGTTAAAGACAAAGAGTTTGAGGAATAGCAGGGAGCTGAGTGCTTCATCAGATGAAATGAACGAATTAGACGGTCCCCAAAGAGCTGAAGTATGCATTTAAAGGTAATTACACCCTCCTCTGTCTTTAAATAAGTACATTAAAGAGGATAAAGTGTCTCAACCTGAGAATTTCACCGGCGAATCCTGTAAGTGCATCTTCCTAATGATCTCACTGCTGTCAGCCTCTTCAGATACATCTATGAAGCGAGAGGGAGGCTCTGGTGTGGGCGGTGAAGCGCTTTGTGGCAGTTCAGGGGAAGAAGTAAAAGCTGTGATGTGAGGGAAGCTGCCAGGTTTCTGAAGGTGAGATCTCTGTAGTGGAGACGCCACAGGATGGAAGCTGCATTTGTCAAAGGGCAACTTAAAGTGTTTGTATGTTTACAGTAAATCCAAGAATAAAGGCTCTCGACTTGCACAAAGTTTGAAGGGAAAGAAAACATTCACAGAAGATAGAAAAGCATTTAGTGCATGTAGAAATCTACAAATTACAAATGTGAGCTTTCACACTCAACCTGAACCTAATTAAGTTGGTCAGTTTACTGTTTGTATAGTAATAATATGTATTAAAGTGCAAAGAACTGCCTTTTATTATTACTGAATCTGGAGCACCTGTTGATTGAAGTCTGACTATAACAGGTTCTCCTCAAAAATGTAGAAATCAAGAAAGAGACTAGAGAGGGAGGCCACCAAGACATCTATGACTCCTCTGAAGGAGTTCTTAGAAAGAGACTAGTGAGGGATGCGTGAGGGAAGTTTTTTTTTTTGCCTTTTTCGGTTTTATTGATAGTTGCAGTGGAGACAAACAGGAAAGGAGGGAGAAGAGTCGGGGGACGACATGCAGCAAAGGACCATGAGTGGGAATCGAACCCAAGCTGCTGCATCGGGGACCAGCCCTGGACATGAGTTGATCTATATGGACGTCCTGCTCTAGTCAGGTTTATTCATGTTCCAGCTTCCTTCCATTTCTTAATGATGGATTTAACTGGACTCCAGGAGATCTTCAGGAACTTGGAAATGTTCTTGTATCATCCTGACTGATGCTTTTCAACAAGCTTTTCTCATATTTTCTTGGTTCTTTAGTCTTCAGGGTGTACTTCTATCCAGGAGTTCTGATCCACCAGAGACTGGACCTTCAGGATACACGAGTCTTTATTCTACAATCACTGACCTCAGATCATCTCCAACAAACAAAACTTGAGTTTTTAAGTGTTATAAGATCAAGATGTATTGAAACCATCAAAGTAAAAGTTGTCCTTTTGCAGAAAATAATGCCTGTAAGTATTTCACTCTGATATTCTGATTTCTGATTAATTTTACTGCTGCATTAATTCGTATGTTGCGTTTTACTGCTGCAGAGGTTTAAGATTGAGCCAATCTTAACTACTTTAAATGCTGCTCGGTAGATTAATCTACAGCAGTGCATCATATTTTTTCATGAGTTCAGAAAAACTGCCTGATTTTCAGCTTTGTGACATTTTCCTGCTAATCCTGGCAGCATTATTAAAAAGTTTATTTAGCTTGGGGAGGAGGAGGAGAACGTTCTCCACCCATAGAGGAACACTTAATCCTTCAGTTTATCGCAAACATTCAAAATCACCACAGGTGGAGATAAGCAGGAAAAACTGCAATCTGAAAAGTAATAGAATTTGTCAGATGAATGTAGAGGAGCAAAAGGTAGAGGAGAAAGGGTTGAAATGGGAAATAAGATGGAAATACTCAAGTAAAGTACCTCCAAAGTTTACTTAAGTACAGTCTGTGAGTAAATATACTGAGTTAAGCTGTCAAATCACTCATTTTTGACACAGTCTGCTTCTGTATTCTGCCTTTTCAGAGTCTGCAAAAGCATTTGTTCGATACTCTATGAACCAGGAGTGAATGAAACCACTGATGTGATGGTTCACATGGTTAAAAAGGTAATAAGATAAAAAGAACAGACTGCCTGGTAGCGTTTTGTTTAATTCTGTGGACCTTCATCCATCATTCTGCATCTTTGATAGAATAAAAGCTCGATCTGTGGATGCGTCAGTCGCTCTGCATTCAGAGGTAAAGATAAATAACTGAGAGAACCTGGACGTGGATCAGGTCTGTCAGTTCAATCAGCAGGTGATCCACATCCACTAATAAGAAGAGGCAGTCCTTTGCTCTTTGATAAAAATCCAAAACACGGAAAAAAAAAATAGGAACTTCACAAAAATAATTATGTTCGTTTTAAACGTCACGGCTGGAGTTTGTAATTTAGAGGTTTTCTGAAATTGGATGTTTGATTTTCCGTCAGACTTTGAGAGCCTTTATTCTTAGATTCAGTATGATGGACATCCTGGTCATGATGCCACCGCCACCGTGCTCCACATCATGATGTGAAGCATGGAGGTGGCAGCATCATGATGTGAAGCATGGTGGTGGCAGCATCATGATATGAAGCATGGTGGTGGCAGCATCATGATATGAAGCATGGTGGTGGCAGCATCATGATATGAAGCATGGTGGTGGCAGCATCATGATATGAAGCATGGTGGTGGTAGCATCATGATATGAAGCATGTCGGTGGTAGCATCATGATGTGAAGCATGGAGGTGGCAGCATCATGATGTGAGCATCATGATGTGAAGCACGGTGGTGGCAGCATCATGATATGAAGCATGGAGGTGGCAGCATCATGATGTGAAGCATGGTGGTGGCAGCATCATGATGTGAAGCATGGTGGTGGCAGCATCATGATATGAAGCATGGTGGTGGCAGCATCATGATGTGAAGCATGTCGGTGGTAGCATCATGATGTGAAGCACGGTGGTGGCAGCATCATGATATGAAGCATGGAGGTGGCAGCATCATGATGTGAAGCATGGTGGTGGCAGCATCATGATATGAAGCATGTCGGTGGTAGCATCATGATGTGAAGCACGGTGGTGGCAGCATCATGATATGAAGCATGGAGGTGGCAGCATCATGATGTGAAGCATGGTGGTGGCAGCATCATGATATGAAGCATGGTGGTGGCAGCATCATGATGTGAAGCATGGTGGTGGCAGCATCATGATGTGAAGCATGGTGGTGGCAGCATCATGATATGAAGCATGTCGGTGGTAGCATCATGATATGAAGCATGGAGGTGGCAGCATCATGATGTGAAGCATGGAGGTGGCAGCATCATGATGTGAAGCACGGTGGGAAGAGAACTGAGACTTTTAACTAGTTCCCCAGCTCGATACTCTGAGGTGTATTGAAGAAGTTCTTCAGAATATTTCGCTCAAGTATTTTCCATGTGAACTCATCTTTTCTAATCTTCTCTATGAAGTCTTGTTGTTTTCGACACTTTTACCCCTCAGCTGTGGTTTTTCCGTCTTCTGCTTCAAATCAGTTATGTTTGTGGATCCATTTGGAACGATTCTGAGTGAATCCAGCTTTTAGTTTCCATCATGCTGTGAGCCATCTGACCTCTGTCTGTAATTACCAGACACTTTTACCTTCATCTGCTCTGACAGCCACATTACAGAAATCAGTGTTTCATTCATGGATGGCAGCGGTTCCACCAAACATCCCTGCAAGATAAATAAAAGAGTCTAAATACGGACACTTGAAGTCTAAAATGGTGTAAATGTGGAGCTGGTTAGGTTCTATAATGTACCAGACAGAGAGCGAGGGATGAACTTAGAGGAAGTCATCAGCTGTACATCCACCTCCATTATCAGCTGTCAGAAAGTCCTCGTCCTTCAGTCCTTCAGTCCAGAGGCCGTTCTGCTCCACTGCAGTGAAAGCATCGGCATAGAAAACGTTCACGCCTGGTCTGTTTGTTCCATCGGATGCTTTGTCTGCAGCCGAGTGAAAGAAGAAGAAGAAACCCTGAAACATGGAGAATTTATTCATCCTGCACCGAAACAATGACAGGGTTTTTATATAATGTAGGACAGAAATCTGCTTTTATTTAGTCATAAACTGCTGGAAATGATGCGTTTTTGTCTGGATTCATCGAATGAAGTTCTTTGCAACTTCGTTTGTTACACTCTAAAGGAGTATCTTTCAATGTTGGAGTCAGTTTGGACGATATTTGAGTTACTTTAGACAATTATTGAGTTACTTTAGACAATTATTGAGTTACTTTAGACAATTATTGAGTCATTTTGGTCTTTTTTGATAATTTTGGACAATACAGGACTTATTTTAGACAATTACTGAGTCGTTTTAGTCAATTTTTGGTAATAGTGGATGATTATTGAGTTATTTTGGTCATTTCTTTTGTCATTTTGGACAATATCTGAGTTATGTTAGACAATTATTGAGTCATTTTGGTCATTTTCTTGTCATTTTAAACAGATTCTAGCAGATTTCTTTAAACATATTTTTACATTTTGTTTGTGTTTTTTGACAATATTTGAGTTATTTTTGACAGTTATTGAGTCATGTTGGTCATTTTTTTTGTCATTTTGGAGAATTTTAGACAATCCCTCAGAAGTTCATGGAAGCCGCATCTTTTATCTGTTGAATTCTTTTACATTTTAACTAATTTCTGTGTTTTCTCTTCACTTACTTTATGCTCTTTGTCATTTTTCGAAAAACTAAGAAAATTTGCAGCTTATTAATTCTACATCATTAAAATCTGGTATTTTCAGCATTTTCAACCATTTAAACCTGGTTGTTTTATCCTAAAATGATAACGATAGAGCTATATAAATTGATTTATTAATTAATGGGACTAAACTGGCTCATCTGCAGTTACAAACCTTCTCTTTTACAGTAATTTAATCTTTGAAAATGTTGTAAATTAACATATGGAGTCACGAAATGATACCAAATGACAAATTTATCACCAGCTGCTTTGTTAATTACATAATTGTTGTTTTTTTTTTTGTTTTTTAAGTAAAAAAGACAAAATGTTGTGATTGCAGCAGTTTAAATCTTAATATTTCCTGGTTTCTTGTTTCCTTTGTGACAGTAAAGTTCTTATCTTTGGGTTGTGGATAAAACCAGACCTTTTAGGGCATCTTTTTGGTTTCATTATCGACATTTTTAGACATTTTCTGACATTTTATACACCTAGCTACTAATTCAAACTGATAAATTGACAATTAGCTGTTTACCTTCATCGATAAATTGGTTAAATTCTTATTAAACTTCCTTTTTTTGGTCTTTATTAAAAATCAATCATTTAAAATCATCAATATTGACCTAAAATTAAACTGCTCCATTGTCATCTTTCAGAAAAATATCAAGACGTACGTGTTTGTAATGGCTTTTTTAAAGCTATTAATAGTCTTAACTTGTAGTATTTAACATTTATTTTATCTTAAACTTTGTTCCTTTAACTTTTAATCCTGTTACACCTTTATTTTGGCCTTTTTTTTTGGTGTAAGTAAGTAAAGTTTATTTACATAGCACTTTTCACAGAAATGAAATTCACAAAGTGCTTCACAGTAAAATCGATCAGCAAAAAAACCAATTGGAGTCGTTCTGGATGATATGTGAATCATTTTAGATAATTATTGAGTCATTTTGGTCCATTTCTTTGGTCATTTTGGACAATATTTGAGTTTTTTTAGACAACTGTTGAGTCATTTTGATTTTTTTTGTGATTTTGGACAATTTAACACCCTCATAACTTAAAATTTCACAAATGAAACCTCCTTTTTTGGTCTTTATTAGCAATACATCAATAATCATCACTGGCCTCTGTGGTTTTCTGATGTCTGTTTTCTGGTGTCAAATTCAAAATTTATTGCAACTTTCCTCCAGTTTGTGAGCATCAGTGGCTGCAGGAAACCATCATAACGAGAGAAACGATGCTAATTTATTCCCATTTTGTGTTTATAATTAGTGGAAATAATCAATGAAGTGCAGAAAAACATTAAAAACTACTACTCAGCTCTGGTAATTAGAAGACAGTTATGTGATAATTACTTCTCAGGATCTGCCATCCGGTGTTTTAGAGCCTCAGTGTTCCTGTTTGTGAGAGAACAAGAGGCTCCAGGATTAGTTGCATTTAAATTCAGATAAATTTTCCTTTTCTGCCCATTTTCTACAACTCTCCAGTCAGCTGGTCTCTTCATGGCATCGACCTCGTCTGGGAAACTTCCGATGATCAAACATGCCTGATATTTTCACAGAAGTATCTGTCTTGTAGCGGTGTTATTTGCTCCTCCTCCTGCCACTCTGATGATAAGGCAGAAATTGCAGCAGGGAATTGTCGGATGACGTCTTTTCGGCCTCTTCATCCTCGGAGACCCCATTTACACTTGTCGCTTCAAGTGGCTCGTATCCGAAAGGAATCCAGATGAGATTTGATCACGAACCTGAAAGCAATCCGTTTTCCCCAGCGACGTTTTAAATGGAGAAACTGAACCGGTTTTGGTGACGCCAGAACTTCATTGGTTTAATTACAAGAATAAACAGCGAGCCGTCGACCTCTCATATGTCGTCCATACCCATCAATACTCGCTCACGGAGGCTTCAAGGGGCGGATTGATCAGGAATCACATAAACAACGTGACAGCTCCCTTTTGTGTGATCATATGTGCTGAAATTGCTGTCGCCACTTTCCTCTCTGTGTGAAGCATCAGAGGGAATGACGGCTGATTTTAGTGTAACTTTGAACAGCCGTTATTACAGAGAAGAAACCCTGTTAGAGGTCATTTCCTCTCACTGTTTACTGACATAGTTGCACTTGGAGGAAGTAAAGATTTTATGCGCCTTATGCATCGACCAAAACTTCTTTTCAACACACTCTTTCTACAAAATATGTTCATGTTTTACGTAACTGCTTCCCCAAGTTACACTGTGGTGGCAACATGTTGGAAACTCCACTGGATTATGTTCAGAACACAACTTCTATGACCTGCTGCACTACATTCAGGCAGTTTGCAAATGATGCCATTATACCTTTTCAGAAATGATTGTCACTGGCAAATCGCAGATGAATTTGTGAACTCTACAGTCATCTGGCAGATCCATGAATGTCATTTCATTTTGAATAAAAGTGTCAAAAATACTGTAAGAGAATGTCATATTTCAAACAGGCCAGTGCATGCTCTAGTCTTGGTATTGACTTCGTTTCCACTCCTCAAAGTCTTGGTTTTGTCTGGGTACTCTCTGGTCTTCATTTTGACTTGGTTTCAACTTCTTAAAGTCTTGATCTTGTCATGGTACTCTCTGATTTTGGTCTCAACTTGGTCTGAACTCCTTTACTCCTCAAAGTCTTAATTTGTTGCACTCTGGTCTTGGTCTTGACCTGGTCTTATCAGCCCAAGGTCTTGGTCTTGATTAGGTCTATACCCAGCCAAGTCCTGGTCTTGTCGCTGTACTCTGGTCTTGATCTTGACCTGGTCTTATCAGCCCAAAGTTTTAGTCTTGTCTCAGTAGAGTATGGTCTTGGTTTTGACTTAGACTGAACTGCTCGAAGTCTAGATCTTATATCGCTAGACTGTGGTCTTGGTTTTAACTGGGTCTCAACTCCTAAAACTCTTGGTTTTCCCTTGGTCTCTACCCTTCAAAGTCTTGATCTTGTTGCGCTATTCTCTGGTCGTGGACTTGACTTGGTCTCAAATGTTTTACTTTTGATCTTGATTTGGTCCTATCTCCTCAAAGTCTTGGTCTCGTTATTTCTAGACTCTAATATAGGTTTCGATTTGCTATCAACTACCCAAAGTCTTGGTCTTTGCTTGGTAATCTCTAGTCCTGGTCTTGACTTGGTGTCCACGGCTCATGGTCATGGCTTTGTCTTATCTGTCCAAAGTCTTGGTCTTGTCTCAGCCTCTGGTCTTGGTTTTGACATAGTCTAAATTGCTCAAAGTCTTAGTCTTGTCTTGGCAGACTTTTATCTTGGTCTTCAAGGTCTTGGTCTTAGTACTCTCTGGTTTTTGTCATGACTTTGTCTTATCTACACAAAGTTTTGGTCTCGTTTTGGACTCTGGTCTTTTTTGACATGGTTTGAACTGCCTGAAGTCTTGGTTTTGTCTTGGTAGACTTTGATCTTGATCTTGTCTTGGTCTCAGTGGCTTTAGTCTTGGTGTTGACTTGGTCTCAACTCCTCAAAGTCTTGGTCTTGCCTTGGTAGACTCTGGTCTTGGTCTTGGTAAGGTCTTAACTCCTAAGAGCTTCAGTCTTGTCTCGATAGACTCTTGAGTAGATTTTGGCCTTGACTTGGTCTCAGCTCCTGAAATGTTGGTCTTTGCTTTTTCTTAACTCCTCAAAGTTTTGATTTTGTCTCAGTACTATCTGGTCTTGGACTTAACTTGGTCTGAACTCCTCAAAATCTTGTTCTTGCCTTGGTAGACTATGGTTTCGGTCTTGATAAGGTTGCAACTCCTCAGAGTCTTGGTCAAGACAAGACTTTTGGCCTTGACCTGGTCTCAATTCCTCAAGTCTTGGTCTTTGCTTGCTCTTAACTCCTCAGAGTTTTCGTCTTGTCTCAGTGCTTTCTAATTTTGGTCTTGACTTGGTCTCCACCTCTCAAAGTCTCCATCTTTTCTTTGTAATCTCTGGTCTGGGATTTCACTCTGATTTTGACATTCTGGTCTTGGCGCTTCACTTGGTCTGAACCCCTCATAGTTTTGGTCTTGACTTGGCCTCAGTTTAGGCAGACTGCACCAGTAGGCGCTCACCAACATCACAAGTGATCACAAGTTTCAAACTGGGTAACTACTTAATTCAAAGATATTAATGTTTCTTGTCAATGTTGATTTGAGTCACAAAACAGACTCACCACTTATAATGGCTGCCACATCACTTCATGGTACCTCTACTCGCTATTTATTTATCTTGAATGTCAGTAACAGCTTTATCCAAACCACTGCACCAACATTTCTTCTTCCAGAAATGAGTCCGGTAATCTCTGCTGTCAGCGAGCTTCATTTTTTCTGACGTCAGCTCCATGTTGGAGTCTCCGGCCTTGGTCACCTGCAGAGGCAGATATAGAAAAGGGGGTAATTGAGGGCAGACGCACCTTACCGGCCCGAACGCTCATCCTCCAGACCCCGCCACTTTCCACACATATTATTAATGCAAAGTGGGTTTTAGATCACCATTACTCCTGTATGATTTACTCTGGTATAAAAAATGGGGCATAGTGGCGTTGTAAATTCGTCGTAGGTCCTTCAGAGCGTGTCTCAATGTTGCACCGGGGTAATGATCTGGAATAAATTATCACTTTAAAAATAGAGCTGAATCATATCTGTGGTGATATACGGTGTTTGGCCGTTGGGTCGGCGGTAAAAGAGGCCACGCTGTGACTGAAGGTCATGAGTTTACATGCTGCGAGAGGCGCTGTGTGGAATGGAAATGTTGCCCCTCACACGTCTGATTTTACATCTAAAAACACCTCATAGCAACGGGAGTTAGCTGCATTCACCTGCTATCAAAAGCTGCAAATGATTGACGTATGAAAAGCAGCAGTTTTCTGGGTCCTTAGCAACAGCATTAAAAATATAACAGATCTGTGGTTATTAATTTCCAAGCAGGCAGGAACCTCGGACTCTTAGGAACCCAAAAGCTCCGGGTTCTTCTATCTTTTGGGAGTACAGATGGAGTTTAATCACAAAATTCCTGCAAATTTGCATCACAGAAGTCAAATATGAACTATAATGTGAGCTCCATCCACCATTTCAGGATCATTTTCTGTCTTGTTCGTTGATGAAAGATGCATATTTCTGCTGTCAGTATTATGCTTACAATAGTTTTATTTTGTCAGGAAAGACAATAATTTAGAGCTGAGATAGACTGAGCACTTTATTCATCTCCGAGGAGGCGTTAAAGGAAAAATAACCACACCTCATACAGTATTTTGACTGTAAAAAAGAGCACAAAAATAAGAGAAAACAAATTGACTGGAGAAGTGGCTACAGGCTGCCATTAGTGTGACACCAGTGGAGAGTGGTTTACTGTCAAAGAAAACAAGGAAACTAACAAATGTTCACGTTAGAGAAGCTGCAAATAGTGATTTTTTTTCTAACCTTTTGCACCCTTTGAATGCTAAGAGACTAAATTCTCCCCCGTGTCTCTGATCGATTCCGCCTCAGGTTGTTCACTTGGACTTAAACTTCCAAAGTAAAACAAAAAAAAACCCCCTCGTCTTAATGGGTTAAACAGTTAATAATCAAAATTGTTGCTAATTGATTTCGTGTTGACTGACTAATCAGCTAATCAATTAAGAGTGCTGCTTGGTTCCGGGGTACCAGGGGAAATAATAAAAACTGACATGAATTGTGAGGTTCAACTGAGGCCACGGCACTAAATTAAAGCCAAAAACGGCAATTATTCTAGATTACTTCAGGCCTGGACTCTTCCCAGATGTTCCTCAAAGAAGTCCGATATCAGATTTTGTGTCCAGCCAATAGTTGTGGGTAAATCCAATTATCTCTGCAACATAGGACTGACTTTGTGCTGCCAGTAGGTGGTGCTGTCACTGAGTTCATGATGAAACATGGAAATTAGCCAATTATGGACACACTTTTGATAAAGAAACATCTTGAAGAACCAAAAATAAATCTTGTTGACTTCTAATGAAGCATCACCATGACCTTGGATGACTGAGAAACTACTTAGACATACCAGTTTTTAATGCAGATGCAAATTCTTGTGTGTTTTTATCTATGTATTTTGGATAAGAACAATAACAGTTGATGTAAAGACTCATTGTGAAATCATGCAGCAAACCAGCTAAATGTGTTACGGCAACGTGTCGGAAAACCTGCTTAACATGCGAGATAATTGGACGTTTCAGTGTTTTCTTCAGCTACATTTAAAGCTGTACAACCAGGCGCCTACAGATGCTCCTGGCTGAGAGCAGAGTCTTATTTACATCGTGGCGTTTCATGCACACTGAGCATGATGAGATTACGCAACGAGGCCGATTAGCGTCTTAAAAAGGCAGCTGCTGGTGCACCGGAGACACATCAGCAGCAGGTTAAATTCCTCCAGGAGTCGGTCTGAAATAGAAAATAATGTGTTAATCCGGCCTCACGTGACGCCGTGCAGCTGTTTCAGACGAGTAAAACTAATATAATCAGCCGCACGATTAGTGTTTAAACGCAGCCGAGAAATGTAGTTTGGAAGCAGAAATCAAAATAAAGAAGCAACACAAGCAGGTGGTGGTTTTACATGTTCACAGTTTCAGTTTCTCCTTAAAACTGTGAATTTCTCTCCAAAATGAGACACAAAACCACCAAACACGAGACACAAAATATAACCCAGCTGCACAGATCATCTGGTTAATAATCGCATCAGGGTTTAATCAGTTTTTAAACATGATTTAAGTCCTCAAACCTCCAACCGCCAGCAATAACGATCCAAATCACAAGACGGATCCTTTTACTGCTGCTGAAATGTGTCTTTAAAACATTTTAATGCTTCTCCAAATGTTCTGTCAGCTCATTTCTGGAGTTTTTTCTGTCTTCCTCTGGTGGCAGCTCGTCACTGAGTTCATTCATCTGTCCTCCATCAGAGCAGCAGTTTCCATGGCAGCCCTTCTTTCATTGAACGCTACAGTAGAATAGCATGTCAGCGGCTTCGACACGTGATCACACAGCAAATGTAAGTTCATTATTCAGTATTTAACACGATGAGAACATCCCTGAGGAACATCTGTTCAATGTCAACTTACTGGATACAGTTCTCTGAATGATTATTATAATTTATAAGTTGAACAGTTGAGAAACACATACCAGAAATGGAAAAAATAAAATAAAATTGCAAATTCAGGCCCCAAACGTGAATCCATGTGTGGTTTCCAATCAGTCTAACGTGGTTCTAAAATGAGTTCTGGACCAATGGACAGTCTATGCTTCATCATGGCTCCACATGGAAAAAAATAATAGAGGAAGTGAAAAATCTCACTGTGAGACTAACCAGGAGGTATAGAAGAAGCCACAAGAACGAGACACAAAACGGCAAAAACGAGACACAATCACCAAACGAGACACAAATCACAAAAATGAGACACAAAATCAACAAAACGAGACAAAAATCGCAAAAACAAGACACAAAGTCATAAAAACGAGACACAAATCACAAAACGAGACACAAATCACAAAAATGAGACACAAAATCAACAAAACGAGACAAAAATCGCAAGAACGAGACACAAAATCATAAAAACGAGACAAAAATCACAAAAACGAGACACGAAATCATAAAAACGAGACACAAAATCACCAAAATGAGACAAAAATCGCAAAAACGAGACACAAAATCATAAAAACGAGACACAAAGCATCGTCTGTAAAGTGTGGATTTTCATGGTTTCCAGTTTTACCATAAAGATGAGCAGCGGCTCCAAACACCAGATTTACTACAGATTACTTTTACTTCTCTGGTCTAAATAAAGAGATTAATCAGAAAGTTGACAGAAATATGCACCACTGAAGAAGAACATCAACTGTAAATCCAGCCTCTAAAGGTGCCCTCTGTCAACATGGAGCTCCACAAACTGGTTTTTACATTATTTCTGAGTCAGAGTCAAATATTCATCATTATTTTCATTATTAATTAACTGTTTGTGGATTAAAGAGTCAGAAAACATTAAAATCAACACGTCAACATGCTTAAAATTCACCTTTAGTTTGATTCATAGTGAAAAAACCAAACATAGAAATTAATAAATCTGTCAAATCTTCACTCCGGAGACGTCGGTTCCACAGAGTTTTGGCGTTTCAGGGTCCAAACAGGAAGTGACATCGTTGGGATTCTCTGCACGCGCTCAGTTAGGGCTTCTGATTATGGACACGTTTCATTTGACATCATCTGAGCGGCTTGTTGTAGGAACGTCTGACTGTGTGTTTCTGTGTTTCTCAGCAACACAGCTCCCCCTACAGGTGGCAGCAGGAACTACCACACTTATTCAGACCTCTAACAGCTCAGATATGAACGCTGAGAGGATTGGAGCTCTGGCCTTCACAGATTTGGAGGAATTTCACAATCAGCAGCGAGATGCTCAGACTCCAGGAAACGAGTTAGAAAGTTTAGTATCAGAACAGAGACGTTGGCTTTATTCCTCTGTAGAGTCACTGAGAAACTGTGTATGTTAAGGATTTGATTGTTTTATTAAAGATTTTAAACTGATATTTTACATATTATCTGGTAAAATCACAGAAAAATTGTGATAAAACTTTGCATGTTGACTGTTACAAACAAAACACAACAAAATCACAGGACAAAACTGTAAATAATGTCCACGAGGTAAAAAATGAAACACAAAATCACAAACAGGAGACACAAAATCATCAAAACAAGACACAAAATTAAAAAAAAAAAACAGACACACAATCACAAAAATGGGACACAATATGTGACAGTAAAATTCCACCGTTTATTTAAATGTAATTAACCTAAAAAAGAAAGAAGCTGCTGAGTGTTTCACCGAGCGCTTAAACGGGACTAAACTCCCATTTGTTGTGTTTTTTAGATCAGTTATTTTGTCCTTTCATGCTGTCAGAGTCTCAGATTTAAAGCAAGCATCAAACCCTCTGAAATCTTGTCACATTTAAACTCTGTCAGAACTATTTGGGTCACGTCTGAACACTCCGGGACTCTTTGGTGTCATTTTTCAAGCTGCACGGTTCGTATATGAACCTTTAAAATCTTTGAGCGTCGCTGCTTTTGACGTGTGGGTGAAGTTCGAAAAGGTGTTTCCCCAAACTTGACTCAAGTAGTTTTGGTTCCTAAAGTCGACCAAACAGCAAGTGAAACCAAAAACTCAGGAAAACAATAACATGAATGGACGTTGTGAGGTCAAAAAGTTCATCACGTGTGTGCAACGTAATATAATACCAAAGGTTCCAAGTGTTGCAGGAGCACTGGGAGCAGAGCGACACTGTGCAATGAGACGATGTCGACGCAGACAGTTGTCACGATGTTGGACGACTTCTTATTGAAATGTGACCACAGTTTAAGAGATTCAGCACTAATAGCAGATTTACTTTGACATGTTTACATAACGGGACTTCCAGTGTAACAGGAGCACTAGGAGCAGAGCGACACTAACTTTGAAGTCACTAGCAGCTAAATTTAAAATGATTAATTGATTTATGCAGCTTTAAACATGAAAAAACTTGAACACCTGTATTGGTGTGTGAAGCTGAGATGGTAAAATGTTAATTTCTGACCATCTGGGAACAAAAACGAGCTAAAAACGCTAATTTGTTTTGTTCTGTAGAGTTTATTTTGGACGCCTTGTTGAAATTCCACCACAGTTTAAACATCGAGGAACCAAAACAAACATCGCCTCTTTAACCACAAGCTTTCGTTCTGTTGCTTTGCCTCAGAAACAGCCGTGGACGTTTGAGTTTTTAGTGTTTCTAAGCAGCCAGGATGTGCAGTGACTCACCGCTGAATAAACCGAGACACACTGAGGAGCTTCATTCACCCTGACTCCAGTCTGAGTGACTCTCATGTTAATCTGTTGTGTTTTATTGATTCTTCAGCTCTTATTTTCAGCCTGGAAGCGTTTAGTGAGTGACGGTCAGAGTTCCAGAGCTGGTTTTTACGTGCAGTAAATCAAACAGGAGCTAATCCTCCTTTAACTCGTTAGATGATAAAAGGTCGTTAAAGTTCCCATTAAAGACGTTTCATTCAGTCCAGAATTAAACCAGGATTTAGTTCTTCACTCTCTTCCATGTCTTTCCCCTCGCCGGTCTGGATTCAGTGACTTTGTATAAAATTTTTGTCATTATTTTACCTCTTTTTGTGGTGATTTTGCGACTTTTAGTTGTTCTTTTCCATCTTGTTGTGGTAATTTTGTGTGTTTTTCTTGTGATTTAGCTTTTCTTTAATGGTTTTCAGTCCCACTGTAATGACTTTGCATCTTTTTTGGTGATTTTGGGACTTTTTTTCATTATTTTACCTCTTTTTGTTGTGAATATTTTGACTTAGCATGTTTTTGTGGAGATTTTTTTGTCTTTTTGTGGAAATTTTGTGACTTTTTGTCATTATTTTTTCCTCTTTTTGTTGTGATTTTGCACTTTGTTGTGGTAATTTTGTGTGCTTTTCTTGTTATTTACCTTTTTTGATGATTTTGAGTCTCACTTTAATGATTTTTGCATCATTTTGCAACTTTTTGTTTGAATTTCAACTCTTTTTGATAATTTTATGTGTTTTTGAGATAATTTTGAGACTTTTGGCATTATTTTACCTCTTTTTGTTGTAATTTTGCATCTTTTGTTGTGATTTTGCATCTTGCTGGTGTAATTTTGTGTGTTTTTCTTATGATTTACCATCTCTTTCAAAGATTTTCAGTCCCACTGTAATGATTGTGTGACCTTTTTTTGTGACTTTTTATCATAATTTCAAGTCTTCTTGGTAATTTTGTATAATTTTGCATCTTTCTGTGGTGATTTTGTAACTGTCGTTATTTCTGTTTTTGTTGTGAATTTTGTCTTGTGGTAATTTTTTGACTTTTTGTTGTGATTTTGCGACTTTTTGTCATTATTTTACCTCTTTTTGTTGTGATTTTGCATCTTGTGGTAGTTTTATTTGTTTTTATTGTGAGTTACCATCTTTTTGACAATTTTCAGTCCCACTATGTTGATTTTGCGTCTTCTTGTGGTGATTTTGTGTCATTTTGTGGTGATTTTGGTACTTTTTGCCATTATTTTACCTCTTTTGGTTGTGGTTTTGCATCTTGCATCCTGTTTTTAACTCCAAAAAACATCTTATTTAAACGTTTAAACGTGTACTTTTACAGTAATTCATCACCGTACATCAGCTTCCGTCAAAATGAATTTACTTTTAATTGGCCGTATATGAACAGGATTTAGGATCCGTGAAGACGTGAGATATTTAACATTATCATATGGATTATAATTCATCTCAGGCAGGAAGTAGAGAAGAGAAACGACAGCAGATAAAGACCGGAGGGCGTAGAGGGAGGTGAGATAAAGGACAAGATGAAGCAAAACTAGGGTCGAAAGAAAACTAGAGGAATAAAGAGACGAGTGGAAACCCAGATGGACGACCAGAGGGGATAAATATGTAAAAGTGAAATACATTAGTAGAAACACAGAAATAAAAAGGCCCGAAGGAAGAAACCAGAAACTCTCTGAACACAATAAAACTACAGTCAGATTCATGAACCACCGGATGGACGCCGTTAAAACGTCCGTCGGTTTGTGGAACGACTTTTTGTGGTGATTTTGTGACTTTTTGACGTTATTTTACCTCATTTTTGTTGTGATTTTGCATCTTTTTGTGGTAATTTTGTGTGTTTTTCTTCTTATTTACAATGTTTTTTGATGATTTTCAGTCCCGATGTAATGATTTTGCGTCTTTTTGTGGTGATTTTGTGACTTTTTGTTGTTATTTTACCTCTTTTTGATGTGATTTGGCATCTTCTTGTCAGAATTTTGTGTGTTCTTCTTGTGATTCGCCTTCTTTTTTTGATGATTTTGTGACTTTTTGTGTGATTTAGTGACTTTTGGTCTGAATTCCAACTATTTTTTTGGTAATTTTGTGTTTTTGCAATGATTTTCTATCTTTTGTGGCAATTTTATGACTTGCCGTTATTTCACCTCTTTCTTTTGCGAGTTTGCATTTTTTGTGGTAATTTTGAGTGTTTTTCTTGTTATTCACCATCTTTTTTGATGATTTTGGGTCCCACTGTAATGATTTTACATCTTTGATGGTGATTTTGTGTCTTTTTGTCATCATTTGGCCATAGTTTTTAACAGAATAAATGTCATGATGCTCAGAAATGAGGGAGAAAGTCCATTCAAAAGAGTGAAATTTGGACTTTTATGGCCTGAAACACTGGAAATATTCACAGTATGAAGGTAAAACTTTGCTTCATTAAATAAAGTTACTGTAGATGAAGAATCAGATGATTTTGAAGGCATCAGGGGGAAACACTAATGTTTTTGTGATAGAATTACCCAACACAGATGTATTTATTGGACAGAGAATTGACTTTAATCTGGATTTGCCCCTCAGTAAAAACCAGCCTCAACTATTTTACATTCTGAGGTATTTTCTGGCCAGATGATACCCAGATCTAGTGTGATTTAGAGGTTCATCTGACCTCTTACATATCAGTGGAGCTTCATCTCTCCAGTCAAACACATCTGGAACATGATGGCTGCTGTTCTGGATGAATGAACTCCTTATCTGATGAGAAAGGTTGGAAATATCACCCTTCATTTCCCTCCTAAACACATTTCAGGCCCTGAAATGTTCTTTGCTTGAAGCTGTGAATGTGTGGAGCCACAGATCCACCGTTCAGACAGCTCCATGCCCTGAAATGTAAATGTCAAGCCGTCTGGGGAATCACAGACTAAATCACTCCTTCAACAGGTTCCTGGGCGTCCTCCGGCGAAACACATTTGGATTTGAATTTATTAGACTGAGCGGGTTTGTAGATGCAGCTGAGATATTGAGCCAAACGGGTGAGTCGGCCCCCGCTGACGTTCAAAACGAGGGAAAACAAGATGCAGGAGTCGAACGATGAGCTCAGGAATTTAAGAAACGGGCAAAACTGGTTTAGACTCGGTATCAGACGGGTTTCAAACTGGTTTCTAAGCTCATTTTTGACTAGATGGTCATAGTTGTACACCGATTTTAAGCTGGTTAGTTAGCTTTCATCTGGTTTTGGACTTCTTGTTAGAGACTGGTTTTAAACCTGCTTTTAGACTAGATTTAAACTTTCTGTTAGATTGGGTTTGAACCTGGGCTTGTGCTGGTTTCAGGCCAGTTTCTGACTGGATTTTTGACTAATTTGGAACATGGTTTTGGTCTGGTTTTAAACTGGTTTTCTACTTAGATTCGGTCTGGTTCTAGCTTTTCGTAGACTGGTTTGAACGTGG
Source organism: Amphiprion clarkii (assembly GCA_027123335.1). Classification (NCBI taxonomy): domain Eukaryota; kingdom Metazoa; phylum Chordata; class Actinopteri; family Pomacentridae; genus Amphiprion; species Amphiprion clarkii. The sequence continues at coordinate 38,477,992 of CM049571.1, forward strand.
TTTCAGACTGGTTGTAGACTGGTTTTAGACTTCTTGTGCTGGCTGCAGACCAGTTTCTGCTGGATGTGTGACTAGTTTAGAACTTTGGATTCTGTGAACCCAGTTTCACCCTCCAGCTCGTCGTTTCTTCCCGGCCTGTCATTATATCAGCGCTGTTGTCTTTACATATTTAGCTTCCTGCAGCCTCAGCAGGATGTGGAAGACAAAGAGCCGGCCGCTGATTTATTCTCCACAGAAAAAGGCCTTTTCTTGCTGGGGACTAACATCACCTGGAGGCATCTGGCGCTGTGTGGAGGCTGCAGAGATCTTCGCTGATTTAAATCCTCGGTGAATCCAGCGTGGCCGTGAGCGCTGGAGGCTCAATTCCAGATTACTTTCTGTACTTTGGTGAAGATTAAGGTTCCCTGATTGTCAGACTAATGTAGACTCAGTTATTCCAGCAGCTTTTTACTCTGGACACAAGATTTCAGCCCTTCGTCTTCTTGTTGATTGTTTTTTTCTCACAAATGGAAACAGATCTGGAGCATCGCTGATGGGAACGCTAACATTCTACGCTTCCTACTTAAAGAACAAAATCTCAGAACCACGAAAACATAAAATACGACTCGTTGATTGTGTCGTGCCGATTTCAGGATAACTCTCTTTATTCCTACCGGGTGTCATTTCATATTAAAGGTCTTATTTTGAGCCTCTTTTCAACCAATTTCTGAAAGGCTCAGATTGCTCCTTTCAGCCTAAAATACCACAAAGATGATTGATTTCACCATGACGCTATAACAACAGTTTCTGGAACTTTGAACTTTCTCTCAGAGGATCATTTACGTGGAGATATCTCTGAATTTCAGGTGTTGTTTTTAACTCCTGTTTTTGTTGAATTTGATGGATGACTTTGGGCAACAGTAGTCGGTCGATTTACAGTCTGGTTTATCTTATATGACAAAAATCTTTTTTGATTAACAAAAATTTCTGTTATCTGTGAGTAAACAACACTTCAAATTACAAAATGGTTTCAACTTTGAACTGTTATTTTTATTTCTCCTGATTTTGTTGCTGGTTACAACCACTAGATTTAAACTTTTTGTTTGACTGGTTTTGAACCTGGTTTTAGCTGGGTTGTTGACTGGTTTTAGACTAGGATTTTATGGGTTTCAGGCTGGTTGTAGACTGGTCATAGGCTGGGTTTGAACCTGGTTTTAGCTGGGTTGTTGACTGGTTTTAGACTAGGATTTTATGGGTTTCAGGCTGGTTGTAGACTGGTCATAGGCTGGGTTTGAACCTTGGTTTGGTCTGGTTGCAGACCAGCTTCTGACTGGATATTTGACTAGTTTAGATCTCGTTTTTGGTCAGGTTTTAAAGTGGTTTTCTACTTAGCTTTTGTCTGGTTGTAGACTGGATTTGGAGTTTTTGTTAGACTGGTTTGAGCGTGATTTGTGGTTGGCTGTTGATGGGTTATAGACCAAATTTTTATTGGTTTCAGACTGATTTTAGACTGGTTTCAAACTGACTTTAGACTTATTTCAGATTGGTTATGGACTGGTTTTGAACTGGTTTTAGACTGGATTTGAACCTGGGTTTAGGCTGATTGCAAACTGGTTTCTGACTGGATTTTTGACTAGTTTAGTTTTGGTCAGGTTTTAAACTGGTTTTCTACTTAGCTTTTGTCTAGTTCTAGAACTAGTTCTAGTTCTAGTTTTTGTTGACTGGTTTAAACTTGGTTTCAGGCTGCTTTCAGACTAGTTTAGTGTTGGGTTGGATTCAGACTGGCTGTATTCTGGTTTTAGACTGGTTTCACATGAATTTTATTCTGATTTTGGTTTCATTTTGACTTCCTGCATGGCAGAGACTAAACACTACCTTCACCAATCTGCAGTCTTTAAGTTGTGTTAGTTTATTTGCACCTCTAAGCTCTTCTCCCAGCTTCATTCATGGCATTTAGATTTGGTTGAACAAGTTTGTAGTGAAGAATCTTCTGCAGACTTTTTTTTAACTGCAAATGAGTCTCATCTGTATTTTATCTGTCTGAATTTTATATAGAAATACAGATTAAAAAGGTAAAAGACAGCATCCTTGAAGGCACCGAAGGCCTGAAAATACATTTTGTTGTTTCATTTTGAAGGGTTTCTTTTGTATTATTCAACATTTTCAACCTGATAGATCAACAATGCCTCTTTGATATCATAATAAATGTTCCTCGAAATATATCTTCTATGAAAGCAGTAAATATGGAGTTAATGAATACAATTTCACAGACAGACTCATTAATACTTGCAGCTAAATAGCAAAAAACAACACTGAAGGAACGTACATTTGAGTCTCTGTTGTAGATTTTAGAATTAAGGTCAAAGAGACGGATACAGGAAGAGACAGAAGGCGAAAACGCAACAGAAAATGACTGAATTTTAAAAAAGCTGTGCTGAAAATCTGCAGGAGGATTTTTGGGAGAAGCAAGTGTGTCGGCATCATGCAGACAGAAAGCAACGTAGGCGACGGTTCGCATTAAGATGGGAGAGATGAGCCGAGAGGAGGTGTCACCCAGCTCTGCTCCTGATTAACTATTTACAAGTTAAGATTAGAGACGGCATGAATTATTAACTCACTGAAGAAAAGGTGGTAACAGAGGATTGGAGAGGAGAAGAGGAGGAGGAGGGGACTCTGAAAACAGAACGAGAAAGAAGGGATTCTTGGATGGAAGGTTGGATGATGGTCGGATGATGGTCAGGGTGAGATGAAACAGTGAAGTGATGGGGGATGGGAGGAGAGAGGACAGGTCCAGCGGGGGAAAAGGAAAGCTGAGGGGGAAATAAAGGAGAGAGTCTGGGGAAGGCTGACAGAAAGGAAATGATAGCGGCTTAGAGCAGGAGGCAGGGATTGAGCAGAATCACTGGGGAGTCGGAGAGGACGAGGTTTAGCCGAGAGGAGATGGAGGAAGGCGGGGGAGGAGGGTGGCCAATAGGGAGGCAGAAACCCAGACGGAGGGCAAAAGGATGGAAAATGGAAAGAAAGAATCAGGGAGAGCAGACCGTCATCAGGGAAGAGCTAGAAAACAAGACAGTCCCAGTGGAGAAAGAAGGAAACGTGACCAAGAAACTGACCTACTAACTGGATTAGAGATGAAGTCCTCAGTTAAACCATCATCATGGGTTGGAGAGGTTTTAAACCAGGGGGATGGACGGGTTTTAGATGGATCTGTGACCTGCTTTGAACTGGTCTGGTACCTGGTTTTGGATGGATTTAAAGTGGTTTAAGACCTGGTTTCAGGCAGTTTTTCTACTGGGTTTTAGACTGGTTTGGAATTGGTTTTTGGATGGGTTTTATACTTATGTCAGTCTTGGTTTTGGACTGTTTGAAACTTGTTATTGGACCAGTTTTAGACTGGTATTATGAAAGGTTTCAGATTGGTTTTAGATCGGGTTTTGTACTGGTTTCAGGTTAATTCCAGACTGAGTTTTCAACTGCTTTGACAGTGGGTTTGAAAGGGTTCTACGCTGATTTCAGACTGGAGTTTTGGTCTGTTTTGACACGTTTCAGATAGCTTATGGACAGGTTTAAGGCTGGTTTTGTACCAATTTTGGGCTTGTTGCTGAGACTTTGTTTTGATTTAGTTTCGATGTTGGTTTAAAGTTTGAAGTGGTTTCAGATTGGTTTGACACCAGTTCTTGGACTGATTGCAGGTTGAGTTTCAGGCTTGTTTTTAGACTGATTTTAGACTTTTTGGGGGGTTTGATTTTAGACCAGTTTCAAACTGGCATTTTGGACTGTTTGGAATTTGGTTGTGGACAGGTTTAAAGAGGTTTCATATTGGTTTCAGACCACGTTTTGAACTGGTTTTGGGCTGACTTCAGACTGGGTTTTTAACTAGTTTGGAACTGGGTTTTGGATAGGTTTTAGACTCATTTCAGACTTAGCTTCAGACTGTTTCAAAGTTGCTTTTCGACTTGGTTTTGAACTTGGTTTTGGACAGGGTTTCAGACTTAGCTTTGGGCTAGTTTTAGGCTGGTTTTAAACTGGTTTTAGACTGGTTTGCCAGGGGTTTTAGGCTGGTTTTGCACTGACATTGGGCTTTATGTCAAACTTATTTTGAACCTGGTTTTATGCTTGCTTTAGATTGAAATGGTTAAAGTTTTAGACTGGTTTTCAACTTTTGTTTCATTGATTTTTATCTTTTTGTTCCACTTGTTTTATACTTGGGTTTGAAGCATCTTGCAGAACTCTCTCCAGTTCCTCTGTGGATTCAGTGGGTCTCAGAGCAGGACTTCCAGTTGGAATGATTTCTACCGGACCAGTAGATAACAAAACCAGCCTGATTATGAATAGAACCCGATGTTTATCAGAGCATTTATATTTGCTTTGTGATTCAAATTAGGATTCCTTTGGTGGTTTCTGAGACTTTCTGTTTTCTTCAGCTCCCACCTTCACTCCAAGGCCGAGTCCTATGGAGGTTATGATTTGAATGAACTTATTATTATTATTATTATTATTATTATTATTATTGTTATTATTATTGTTTTCTAAGAGGTGTTTATTATTTCAGTGGTGCTTTGATAAAAGTAGGACTAGAAAAAGTGAAGTTAAACGCTGGGTTGTCACTTTATTTTTGAACCTGTCATTCACACACTTCTAAACATCTGTCCGGTCAGTTTTCCATCTACATGCTAAAAGTCAATCAAACCTTAAACATCTTCATCTCTTCACCTTCATCAGCCCTCCGAATATTTCCCAGCATCCTTGGCAGCTCAGGTCCCGGGTGCCCAAAGCCCAGAGTGTTAGCTTCCTGAGTTGGTCATTTTTATCTATTTCTGATCGTTTTTGTCTCCTTTGGTCATTTTTTGTCTATTTATGGGCATTTTTTGTCCCTTTCTGGTCATTCTGTACCCATTTATGGTCGTTTTGTGTCTATTTATGATAATTTTATGTCTATTTCTTGCCCTTTTTTGTCTACTTTTGGTAATTTTGTGTCTATTCATGGCCATTGCTTGTTTTTTTCTGGTCATTTTGTGTCTTTACGGTCATTTTTTGTCTAGTTTCGCTGAGATTGAAATCAAAGCTACTGCTGATGAGCAGAGTAGAGAGGAACAATCTGGAAACATGGAAATAGATAAATATCTGTGTAATGTGGCGATTGAACGGACAAATCTGTCACAAAGAGACAAAAAAAACCCAAATCATCACAATGAGACATACATTCACAAAAATGACACAAAAACATCAAAACGAGACACAAAACCATCAAAACGACTCACAAAATCACAAAAATGAGACACAAAATCACAAAAACAAGACACAAAAACATGAAAACAAGATACGAAATCACAAAAATGACTCACAAAATGACAAAAACGAGAGACGAAATTACAAAAAAGAGAAAATGTCCAACAAGACACAAAACCGAGATGACTAGAGAGACAGAGAGTAAAATCAAAGCTACTGGATGAATGAAATAAAGTCAGCATGGCTCAGAAACAGTGAACAGAGGAGCAGGTTGTTGGAGATACATCCAGCATGGAGAAACATCTTTATGGAGATGATGAGCAGAGTAGAGAGGAAAAGTCTGGAAACATGAAGATAGTTCAATAAATACAATATGTGCAGAGATATTTCTGAGTTTGTTCTGTTTCCATAGAGCTGCAGCACTTTTTATATTCCAGTAAAAAATGAGCCACAATGAGGAAAAAAGATCTTTGGACCACATCGCTCAGTTTCTTCTGTTTGTCCACACCTCAAACATCCTAACAATCCCTCAGATATACAACATAAACACCATCTACACCTTCACATTCTGTTGTCTTCTTTCTTTATTCATGTTGTGTTTGCTTGCTGGTGTAGCCATTAAAAATGAAACATTCCCAGAGGATTGTAGGAAACACAGAGTAAAGATGGCAGTCTTCCTCTCTGAACCCGTCTTCTGAGAGTCCCGTCCTCGTTGAATCCCCCTGAGGCCAGAGCAGCATCTCAAAGCCCTCCAGGACCCACCTCCAGGACTTCATTAAAGGGGACTACGTTGGGTTAGCTGGGTGTCAGTCAGGAAAAAACACCACCACCATCCTCTTTCTGTTTTAGCACTTTATCCTGACACTTTCTGCAACAATAATCCCTCGGCTGTCTCTTTATTTATTCATAAAGCCTCGGTTTGCTGAGCAGGCATGTTGTCCTGCAGCACAATCAGTCTCCACCATCACATCATCCACTGCATTAACACCAACCAGACGCTAAACGAACGGTCGGACTGTATTTCTGAGAGATTCATCACATCGGTGTGACATTAAAGCTTCCAGAAACAAACACAAACAAGACATCCATCCATCCATCCATTCATTATCTATACACCGCTTAATCCTCACTAGGGTCGCGGGGGGGGTGGAGCCTATCCCAGCTGACTCGGGCGAAGGCAGGGGACACCCTAGACAGGTCGCCAGTCTGTCGCAGGGCTACACACAAAGACACACAACCACTCTCACATTCACACCTACAGGCAATTTAGAATCATCAATTAACTTCAGCATGTTTTTGGACTGTGGGAGGAAGCCGGAGTACCCGGAGAAAACCCACGCATGCACAGGGAGAACATGCAAACTCCATGCAGAAAGATCCCGGGAAAGCCGGGACGCGAACCAGGGATCTTCTCACTGCAAGGCGAAAGCGCTAACCACTACGCCACTGTGCAGCCCTTTCAAACAAGACATAAAAAGAAAAATCTAATCTAATCGAAGACTTAATAAAAAGCCTTTGGACCAACACTTGAATTTTGAATGGGTTTAGACTGGTTTCAAACTGGGTCCTGGATAGCATTGGACCTTTGTTCTGGACCAGTTTGAGGCTGGTTTTACTGGTTTCAGACTCAGTTTTGGGCTGGTTTTAGGCTAGTTTGGACTTTCTGTTAGAATGACTTTAAACTTGATCTTGGGCCTGTTTTGGACTAGTTTAGTGTTGGTTTTAGACTGATTTGATGCTGAGTTTAGACTGGTTTGTGACATGTTTCTGACTGGTTTCTGACTGGTTTTGGGGCTGGTTTTCGACTGGGTTTGGTTTGATTTCAGATTTGGTTTTGGACCAGTTTGGAACTTGGTTTTCCTCGTGTCAGTGTGAGATTAAAGCTTCCAGAAACAAACAGAAACAAGACATACACCAAAACTATTTTTAAAAAAAACAAACAAAAAAAACATGATGATTAAGACAAATTAAAAATAAGAATTAAAGAATGCATTAAAAAAATAAAGCAAATCTAGTTTCCTGATAACAGAAGACTTAATAAGAAGCTTTCAGAGCAACATGAATGTGTGCTTTTAATGAATTTAAACTCCCTGAATTATTTATTCTGAATAAAGATTTGTCCTAGAATGACCTTTTTTTCTGGTTTAATGAAGGTTAAATAATTAAATAAACCTTTTTCTTTTTTTTAAATCTATTTTTTTTTTTTTTTGGTTTCTGCCTCGGGGCTGCTTTTATCTGACCTACTGAATATTATTCACCAGATTATAAACAGGCTTTCTTCCGGAACAATGCATCCCCGAGTTTAAAAAAAAGGAAAACGTCCAGATGAGGGTGATTCCTAAGCGACTGCTGTGTGTTGGCAATGAGCTCCCGGTGCTTTGAAGCTGCATTAACATCTTTTCTGGGTTTCTTCCTTCCTTGTGCATGTGTGTGATGTGTTATCACTGGAGGAGAAGATTCCTCCAGGGATTAGACCCCCACACGAAACATCAAAACGTCCATCTGCAGCCTCAGAACCCACTTACCTGAGCTGCTCTTTAGGATTTAGCAGTTCAAAAGGATAAAATACGATCCTGGGAGTCCGGTCCAAGCGACGTATTCGTGGGTTTGAAGTCTTATCACGTGCTAATACACTCTCCTAACACGGTTTCGCTTTGTGAAATGATCTCTGCGGCCATCATTTTATCTGATAAACGGCAGTAAATCGGTGTAATCCACCTCTTTCCCCTGTTGTTTTGGAGCTCAGGTTCAATTTCTCCAGCCGGCGACCTTCTGCACCTCCAGACTGACCGCAATCAAACAATAAAGAGGCTTTTATTTTTTAAAGCCAGTCAGAAAGTGGCCTCATAGCCTCAGAGCTCAGAGACAAACCGGCTGCTGTGGTTAAACGTCCTTCACGTTTCAGAAATGTACTGGAGACACGTTTATAATCTGCATTTAAGGTCTGAACTCGACTCAGATTTGGTTGAAATTCATCATATTATTATTACACATTCTTGATAGGTTTACCGAAAAGTACTTCCAAGTGTTGCAGGAGCACTGGGAGCAGAGCACAACTGCACGAGGAGACTACGTCAATCAGGATGGTAGAAATACTGTAATGGTTTAATATCTACAGTATGTGGAGTTCCCTTTTAGTTCCAGAGTTGGTAACATCTGTGGGCACCAAAAAATGGTTGGACATGTTAATTCCAGGTTTAATTAAATAATTAAAGAAGTCAGAATGTTTTTCATGATTTATGACATTCTAAGTGAATGCACAGAAGACATTTCTGATTTCTCTCTCCTTCTTTCCACAGAGCTGCACAGTTTTATGTTGCAGTGGAAAATGAACCACAGTGAAGAAATGTGAGACAGGAATCAAAAAAGCACAGAAGGCGTTTGGTGTTTGGAGGGTTAAAACCCAAAATAAGGTTCATATCGGTGCTGATCTCGCTGTAAAACACATTAGTCAGTCACATGGAGCTCCCAGCAGAGCATGCTTCCTTATTCATGTTGTTTCAAGGTCAAAAATAAACTTTCAAGCTGAGCCGACTGTCAGAAACTCAACAACAAAGCTCACTTTCTGGTGGGTTTTTTTGACTTGAAAAGATGTTCAAAAGCAGCCGTGAGTCTCGTTTTGTTTTCTTAAACCCATTTAGCTTCATTTCTACATCAGTATTTCCAGGATGTCATAAAGTGCTGATGTTTGTCGTGGATCTGGTTCTGCCTTCATCATGTCAGATTAGCTGGAATATCAGGAGTAACAGTCGTTGTTTTATTCATTCTGTTCGTTTGTTTGGGCTATCAGAGACTCTTACTATCCGTCGTTACCATTAACGCCTCCTTCATCATCATCATCACTGTCTTCATCACCGTTACTACTGTCGCCTCTGAAATCATCAAAACCCGTTGAACAATTTATTGCAGATTCAATCTTAAAGTCAAACATGTCATTTTGAACACATCTTACGGTAGATGAAACACAATTATCTTTATCGTTGCTCTGCAGGTGTTTCCTCTCTGCAGGAAAACAAACAAAAAACACAGATTCTTATATCTTGGAATTAGTAAAACTGTGGGGTCTTAGCCTTAAAATTTAAATTATTTGGGTTAATTTCCATAATTAACAATACTGTAGGTCTTGGCCTTAACATTTAAATTAGTCTAACTAATCTCTGTGGTCAGATTTTCATCATCAGGTCACGTGATAGAAAACGTTCCACCTCTTTCAGAAACCCTCCCTACAGTTTTCTGCCGGCAGCAGATCCATTGGTGTCTCAGCAGGATTTCATTAAAGCGTTGGAAGTGAAATATAAATACAGAGTTAATCTGCTGCAGCTCTTTATTTGTCCTTGACCCTGGAGATCGGTGTGTGCATTTTAAAGTGAGCTCCTCTCTCCACTAACCTTGATTAATATTTCTCTTTTAGACTCCACATTCCAACTGTGAGTCATTGAACGAGTGTCAGGTTTGTTTAGAGCTTCATACGATATAGCCATCGCTCCTACGCTCACTGGAAGGTCAATGAAGCTTTGGATTTATTCCATCATGAAGCGTCCAGAGAGTTTGGAGGGTTTGTAGCAGAGTGTAGGTTCATTACTTTGTTGGAAAGTCGTCTCTTCTAAAGCGATCTCCTTGATCCAAACCAGCTCTTTGTTGATTTTTCCATCATTTTCACCCTTTTAACAGAAACCAATGTCTGCCGAACGGAAAGCGATGGAACCTGACTTTGGGTTTGCTTTTATCTGCACTCTTATTTCTTTTGACAAGGTAATCTCAGGTAAAACTGGCCTCGGTCTGAGTCACTCACCTCAGATTTAAGTCTTGGAGCTGAGCATTCCATTTTCAGAAAGACCCGCCCAAGAGAGTCTGAAAGCAGTCCTCAAAAAATCAGAAACGAGGACCAAAACCAAACCTAAGCCAGTCCTAAAAGAGTTTGAGACCCACCCAAGACCATCTAAAACCAGCCCTAAGCCAGACAGTCTGAAACCAGTCAAAAAGCACTTCTGGAAAGTGCTAGAGTATGATACTGCCACCACCATGCTTGATGGTAGGTTTGGAGTTCTTGGGGTTAAAGGTCTCAACTTCAATTTTTGCTTCCTCTGACCATAGAATTTTCCTCCAGAAAGGCCTTTTCCCCTTGTGTCTGACTTGTGTCAGAACGTCCTTATAAAACACGATTTAATACAACACCAAGAACTGATGTAATGAAGATAACTACATGACTAAATATTAGCAATATTTAACTAACTAGTGTATTTTAGTGCTGCTGAAGTGGAGATTTCTGACAGGAAATATGAGAAAAAACTCATTTAGAGAAACGAGTCTAAATATATGACTGATAATTGGAATCTAGAGGTGTAAATACACAAATTGTAGTAAAATAAACACCGAAACCTGTATTGTAGATGTTTTCCCTCCATAAAAACTATGATTTTTTTTCCCTATAGAGTCTTGGTTTGGGCACTGTTTGCTGTGTAAATTGTACTAGAAGTTTTTCTAAAATTAACCAGGCCTTTTGTTTACGAGCTTAGCCATAAAGACGTCCGCCATGAACTACTGTCAATAAACTAATTATTTGACTGAATAGTAGCAGTATTTAACTAACTAGTGTATTAGAGTGCCGCTAAAGTGGAGATTTCTGACAGAAAATATGAGAAAAAACTCATTATGTGAAAACAGTCTTTAAAGAAATGTATTAAAATGGAAATCTAGGGGTGTAAATACATAAAATGCAGTAAAATAAACATGTAAACCTGTATT